>CM070537.1:17005776-18205776 GCA_036346415.1 Raddia guianensis | reverse complement strand
CGATCACACGCCTATGCCTGCTCCCAGAGCACTCAAGTATGCAGCCCAGCCGACAAGTCTATGACAGCGCCCCAAGCGCCCAGGTCTATGGCTCCACGACACGTCTACACCTACACCACGAGCGTCCAAGTATACGGCTCGGCCACAGGCCTATGCCCGCACCACGAGTGCGCAAGTATATGACTCGACGACACGACAACACCAGTGACTCGAGCACCCAAGTCTGCGGCTCGGCCACGCGCCTACACCGGCACCTCGAGCATACAATACTACGGCTCGGCAACACGCCTACGCCAGTGCCCTGAGCGCCCAAGTCTATGGCACGGCGACACACCTATGCCAGCGCCCCGAGCACCTATGTCTATGGCTCCACGACACGCCTACAGCTGTAGCCCGAGCGCCCAAGTCTACAGCTCGGGCACGCACATACGCCTGTGGCTCGAGCGACCATGTATACGGATCGACCATGCGCCTATGCCAGCGCCACAAGCGCCCAAGTGTACGGCTCAGCGACACGTCTACGTCTGCGCTCGAGCACCCAACTCTACGCCTTGGCCACACGCCTATGCCTGCGCACCAAACGCAGAAGTCTGCGGCTCGGCAACACGCCTATGCCTGGGCCATGAGCTTATGAGCTAAGTTTTCATCATCTTGATCTTTTTATATAAATTTGAGTTGTTTCTTGACTTGCTACTTAGTTGTTTTTCAACTAAGCAATGAAGTCGAGGGGGTTACACTTAATAGGTGCACTTGCGTACACTTTTGTTGCTTTCTCTTAATGATTGCAAAGGAATCTGAGTATTATTCTGAGTAGTGAAGCTCTGACCCACGAACGACGAACTCTAGTCACTCGATACGCGTGTCTGGGAATTGTGCCATGAGTCAATTCCCAACGCCCAGGGGCTAAATTAGTCGGGCAGAGTGCATAAAAAAAGTAAGATTATTTGTAAGAATTAAAGATCAAAAAGGAAAAGGAGAAAAAACATTAAAATTATCTAAAAAAGCAGTAGGACCTTGCATCTGAGTGTTTGTCTTTTTATTCAGATACTGCCTAAATCCAACTTTACAGGGGGCTCACGTCCGATGGGAATGCTGCTCCTACTACTATCATGACAAGTGCTGGAAGTCGTTATACAGCCTTCTTCAAGCATCGGAAGTTCATGGATTTCTCATTCATTAAGTGCCTTTTGCGACTTCGTCTATAAGCGAATAAAGGTCTGCGCCACGAGTGCTACCTGCTCCCTTGGGCACGAGCCACCCCGCGCCATGAGCGCCAACTACGGCTGGGTTTCAAGCCTAAGCCCTTGGCCACAAGCCACCCTGCGCCACGAGCGCAGACCTAATCTAGGATGTGGTATGCCCCATGATGGGTCGACAGCCAAATCACCGTATCTGGTGGGATTTGGGTACCCGACTTGAGATATGGTACGCCCCATGATGGGTCGATTGCCAATCACTGTACTAAAGAGGACTCGGGTGCCTACTAAGCCAACTAGATTAAAACTTATTGTGATACGCCGCATGTTGGGCCAAGATCTGGTTACTGCGCTAATCGGAATCGGGGTACCACAAGTTGATTTCGAATTAGGGTTCCAAGGATATGCTCTAAAAGAGTCGACAGTCGTACATCGTGACAAAACAGGTAAAAGTAATACTTGGCTAAACCCAACATAAACTACGGCACGGATACAAGCCTACGCCTTTAGCCATGAGCCACCCTACGCCACGAGCGCCAACTACGGCTTAGATACAAACATATGTTCTTGGTACGCTCTAAAAGGGCCGCCTCATGATGGGCGACTGCTGGTCACCGCGTCAAACAGGACTTGGGTACCTACCAACTAATTTGAAAACCAAATTCTTATTATGGTATGCCCTATGATTGGGCCAATTGCTGGTTATCGCACAAGTCGGAACCAGATACCATGAGTTGATCCTGTATTAAGGGTTTTGAGGGTATGCTCTAAAGAGAGACGCCAACTGTACACTGCGATAGTCGGGTACATGTACTACACGGCCAAACTCCATCCAACAAGGGTACGCTCCATGATGGTCCAACAGCCAGTAAATCGGGCTAGGTACCACTCTGAAATTCTGCCACGTGGAGCTCTATTGAGTCCTTCACAGCCTCCTTGCATGCAACAGAGCACTCGGTGTGAAAAAAACCAGTCAGAAAGCGATGTCAAGAAATAGAAGCGCTCGGCGTGAATCATGACTCGGTTGGAGTGTGACTGGAAAGGCAGTAACTCGATTGTAAAGGACTCGGGAGCTACATTGGAATACATGGTCCCCAGGTAAACCGAGACGGCTACACGCGCACAAGGGACACCCGACCTGCCGGTCAGTCTTGTGCGGCAAGTACAGGATAAAGATAGAAGTCTATACCAAATAGGGAAGATATGATTGTTATCCCGGATAACTACGTATTAGGCAATGAAGGATAGAAATAGGAATCCTACCTCGTAACCGAGCAGAATTCTACCTTATAACCCAGTTCCCCACTATATAAGGTGGGCAGGGGACCTTGGTTCGGGGACAGAGATTCAACATCCACATCTCAACATACATTGCAATACATGAAATCATAATCCCAAGAACACATGACTAGGGTATTACCTCCACCGTGAGGGACTGAATCTGTCTAATCCCCTGTCCCGTGTTACCATCGAGCTTGAGATCCAGCTCACAACCCCGTATAATTCATTGCTAATGACACCCCCGGTTTAACAAACGTCGACAGTCTTATTCTTGTATCCGACGCTATTCTAGTTCAAGCCGAATAGTCTATCACGAACTAAATTTTCTTAGTTGTCATGCAGACAAAACTATGTCCACGCAGGACAGTCTACTGCAAACTAGATTTCCTTGGCATGGCGCGCATAAAAATCCTAGTTCACGCCGGACAGTCCGTCGTGTGAAGGTTTACCTAAGAACTTTTGTCCGCCGTAAATTGAATTTCTCTGTTTCAAATTTCCTACTGTTGAAATATGTCTGTTGCTAAAGCAACTTGGACAGTGCTTTTACAAAAGTGTTTTGTCCTCTTATTAACGGCTAAGATTGCTCTCAAACTGCTATTATCTACATCTTATATCCTATAAAAGGTCATAGAATCTTTCTCCCAACATGAGTTTTGGCCTCTTATATTAGCCAGTTCTTAAGCCTTGTTCTTAAGTTACATCATATTTATACTAAAAAGGCCAAAACCCCAATTGCTCCAAAATTATCCAAATATGATTGAGAGTGTGTTATTCACTTGAGTGATGATTTAAAACTTATTACTCTTGGATTACCAATCATATACGGCTTGGTGAAGGTTTTCTGAAGAGCTTGCTATGATGGTTGTGGGAGCCATCAAGATGGTTTGTGAATGCTAGATGCTTGCCTATCAGAGTGGTGAATAGCAACCAAGAGTGGAATGAGGCTGCAGGCTCGAGCGGGAGCTGGCTCTTGGTGAAGGGCTTGCCTTAGGCCTTGTTTGTTTTAGATTAGATTAAATTAAATTAAATAAAAAATTTTATTGTTTTATAAGCCAAATGATGTAATGTTTTGTAGTTATTCTTGTGGGGTTTTAAATAGTTCTTCTTAAAGTTTGTAAAATATTTTTTTCATAATTTTTGAACTTGTTAAAACGTATTTTGAGGGGGTCATAAATTTGCTACAGTAAAATGCAACTCAACATTAATCTGAAACAAACAAGGCCTTAACGGAGAGTAGGAGGAGGACTCCAAACCTCGATCAAAAGTTCGTTGTGTCCCTCTCTTATTTCTTACATTTAATTTCTGCTCTTTACTTTCAGCACTTGTTCTTCAGTTTGTTCTTCTGCTGTCTTTGTGATCTGTACCTAGTATAGGACTTGCTAGCTAGTTTGTGTAACTAACTGTGGTTGGCGGCGTTGCTACTACCTTGCCGCTCCGCTGCCTCCCACCGCCACTCCGCCCCACACAACCTAACAACGACCATTGTATGTAGATTCACTCGCCACTATCGCCCAACCGCCTTTGACCACACATGTGGTTTGGCGCCGCCACCTTAAACCCCCTCGCAGCAATCACATCTCTTTAAGTCTGACGGAGCACAGAACATCCTCTCAGCTCCAACCTAACCTGAACCCATTCCTAGTAGGGGCAGTGGCGACATCGGCGAAGTCGACAATGGCGTGTCGGTGCGGACAAAGGAGCATGGCGAGATGTAATGTGCGAAATTAAAGAAAGATGTTCAGTCAAAATGTATCCGAACGGGATACCATCTCATAGCATTTCTAATTAAAAATATATTAAATGTATATATCTTATGAAAATTGGATTTTTGCCCCAAAGTTGATCTGCCTTGGTCTTTTTACCCAAAGTTGATATGCCTTGGTATTTTTGCCCTGTGTAGACTAGGTGGGGATTGTTTTACCCACAGGGGGTTTTCTAAAAAATTGATTTGCTCGTGCTTTCCAATCCTAGATGCTACCCTGATCTGACGAGACTACATATCACTGGACATTTCTTTCTTCAAGCGTAGGACGAACCAGGAAATCTAATTTCAAGCGCATGACCCTGTGCCCAACATTTTATGTCATCTGCCAACCACAATTTCGGATTGAATCCCTGCCGCGCTACACCTATCTCGAATTCCATGGCCAGCTCGTCTGTGCAAGCAGCACGAAGCAGAGATCGGCATGCAGCAATTTGGTCAACCACAAGCCGTAGCTTGTTTGCATCTGAACCATAGCAATTTATACTGCTGCTTGGTACCTAGGGTTCTGGAACTACATCATCTCTGGCGGCGTGGCCGTGGCCCTGACCAGCAGCGGGGAGGACGGCGTGGCCACGGCACCAGGAAGTAGAGGGGAGGGCGGCGCAGCCATGACCGTCGCAAGCGGTGGGGAGGGCGCGGCCATGGCCCTCGCCAGCGGCGGGAAGGGCAGCGTGAAGAGACGGAGAAACAGGGGAAGAAGAGACGCGGTGGGGGAGAGCACGATAGAAGGAGAGCAAATCAATTTTTTAGAAAACCCCCTATGGGCAAAACAATCTCCACCTAGCCTACACAGGGCAAAAATACCAAGGCATATCAACTTTGGGTAAAAAGACCAAGGCAGATCAACTTTGGGGCAAAAATCCAATTTTCCCATACTTATTTAATGTAATCATTTTATTAATTTAATTTTTTTGACTAAAATGTGTTGGCCCACTCGTTGGGACGGTCCTGTTCAATCCATTGGCTTGGCACGAAGCATGTTGGCCACATCTAGGATGAAGCCCTAAAACTAGGGGTCAATATGTGAGTGTAGGGTCCTAAAAAAAGTGTGTATGAAACACAAGGGCAAAACATCAAATGGCAAAATAGAGGTGATGTGCTATTTATGCATTGTTTATTTAATGATGATCCTATGATCATAAATATATGTATGAATGAATGGCAATGATGGATTACAAAGAGAAATGATGCTCAATCATGTTTATGTTGCATATATTTATGACGCATGCATTCAAGCCAAGTAGGTGAGTAAGTCACATAGCTAGTCCAAAATGCCATGCGCTAGGTATGTGAGAAAGTCATATGGCTAATCTAGTGTGCTATAAGCGAGGATGGTGAAAAAGTTATGTGGCTAATCTGGAGTGCTCTTGATAAGCCCTACATACGTAGGCAATTAACCGAGTGTGACATTGCTGGGTGTCCACTCTAATAACGATGCACGCAACACAATGAGCATGATGCATTGCATTGCAATGAAAAGCATATATGAATGAGATGAAAGGTTTAAATATGATTCTATGTGGTTTGATTTATATAATGTCATCGATATTATGTACTTTTCTGATTCTTCCGACTCACACTTGTTTTCTGTTTTTTAGATGACCTCCGAAGTAGCATAAATGGGAAGGGGATAGCTCACACTTTTGACTCCACACTCAAGCTATGGTCACCTTAAGATTAAATAACCTAGTGATCTAACCTAGGCTTATGTTGCAATATTATAATTAACGAAATGAACCAAATGCAGAACTTGTATGTGGCTTATGTATAATTTAGCTAGACAGCTCCATCAATGGCAAGAACAAATGTGGTCATGTGGATCCAAGCTTCAGAATGATCCTTGCTGCAATGTTTATGGTCAGAGGTAGAGATATTAGGGCATGTACGACGCTATTGATGAAACCGTCTCTACAACCAATCCAGGGGGTAAAATGCAAAAAAACCGAAGAGTCATCTCTCCATGAAGCAACGACTCTCGGCGCAACGCACGAAGTCACAGGGTCGAGCCTCTCCCCATTGTACAGCCTGCCTCGTCTCTTCCCCTCTCCCGACGCTCCATGAGCGAGGAGGATGGACATCGCCGCCGCCGTCCAGCGCGAGGAGGCAGATGCTACAGCCAAATCCACCCTAAAATACCCAAATCCCCCCAAATCCATCCCAAATCCATCCCCAAATCCCCCAAATCCATCCCCAAATCCAGCACGAGGAAGAGGATGGCGGCGGCGCCGCCGCCGCCGCCCACACATGAGGAGGATGAAGCCGCCGCGAGGTGGAGGATGTTGCCGCTAACGCCCGCCGCGAGGAGGATGTTGTCGTTGCCGCCCGCTCGTGAGGAGGAGGACGCAGTCGCCGCTGCCGGCCGCCGCCTCGCCCGCGTGCGAGGAGGACAACGTCACCGCCACGCCTTGCTCCCCCAGCGCCGCTGCGCTCCTCTTCTCGTGCCGCTCCTCTGTCTCAGCCGCCGCCGCTCTCCAGTGCGCCGCCACGCTGCCGGAGCCGAGGCCGCCCCTGCAGGGCTCGCTGTGCCGCCTCCGCGTGGCCCCTCAGCCATTGCCGCCGTTCTCTCTCTCTCTCTCTCTCTCTCGCACGAACGTTTGGAGAAGAAAGCATATGCTGTCATATGGGGAAGGCACTGGTTCGGAGGACAACGCGGCCCCTCAACAGCGGCGCGGGACAACGCCGCGGACAGCAGCATATGGGGAATTTCTCTCTCTGGTTCGGAGGAAGCCACGTGATGCATGGCTAAATTAATTAGAATATTTATTTGAAAGACAAAGCCAGAGACCTTCCTTTATACGTAGTACTAGTTTGTCTCTTATACTTAGATTTCTGTGCTAAGAGACACTCTAAAACTCTCCATTGTACATGCTCTTATGTGTTAAGCTGGTTAGTTATTGTGTTTTGTTTATGGATGATTTCTATACCAAGGAGTGGCAATGGAACTATATATACTATGTGACATGTTATTACTGTGAAACCTCTGTTTAGATATACTAAATTACAGAGTAGGTGCCGTCGAAACTTATATTGAATGTTAATGTTGGTACCATCCATGGTTTTGTGAAGACCGGGGGCATTACAAGAGGCACGTATGTGAAAAGGGAAATAAGAGGGGCAAAATGCAAAATGGCATTCCCTTGCTCTTACAAGATGAATACGTGGGCATCATGTAAATACGGTTGAGAATTGATGTAAAATGCCATGGATGCTTTATTAATTAGACCTACATTTATTATACGAAATTGATGTGGCTCGGGCGTTCGCCTGCGTCAAATGCTGCGGCCCACAATTCTTCGGCCTGCATGAGGCACATGAGGTGACACGTGCGGGATGTGCATGTAGGGTGGGACCCACGTGGAGATTCTGCATGTAGAGGGCTCACACTAGGGGCAGAGCTATGCGTTGCACTCTCCCATGTAGGGATGGCAATGGGTTTGAGCCCTTCGGGTTTAGACTCCGTGGACGCAGATCCAAGACCAAAGAATTAGACCTAGACAAAAATACTGTAATGGATCCAAAGTCAGACCTATACCTAGACCCAGACTCAGACCCATCGGGTCTACCCAGACCCGAAAATTTATAAAAACACCAAATACCATTCGAGAATCAATAACAAATATACAATACAACTTTGTCACACATAGCAATTAGTAGCGTTTCAATAGCATATAAGCATAAAATTCATCTAACCATCCAACTAGAACAACACAAATAATCAAATATAAACTAACACAAATATAAGCTACTCCAGCAGTCACAACTAAAAGGTTTAAACACAAGGTAACAAACAGCCTTCAATCCAGCAGCACAAACATTTAAATTCATTACATACCAATCCAACAACAATTCATAGTCTGGGTGAATGACAATTAGGCCCAAATATATGTCAATGATATAGTTCGGGTGTGGATTTAGGGTACCCATGGGTCTAAATTTAGACCTAGACCCGGACTCAGAACCGAACTTTCATACCCATGTTCCATTCTTGGATCAAGACCCACACCCATCTGGTTAGGTATCCACAAGTACCCAGGCTCCCATGTTTGGAGGCATGAGGAAAAGGGGCATCTACATGTGGGTGGGTCCCACGCAGGGGGAAGTTGCTAATTTTTTGCACACAACACCATGTGGTCGGACGGGCACTGAGATTTTTTAGAAACACAGTGAAACATGCTGGAACATGGCATGTTTCATCGGTTTTGTCTGTCATGTTTTATTTTCTTTTGCCCCATGTTTCAGTATGTTTGTAAATGTTTTTTCATATTTCACTAAACAAATCTTTCTTGTTTCAACGGTACTAACATCAGTGTCATGTTTATTTTTCAAAAATTGCATGTTAGAAAAAGCGTTTGAAGAGGTGGGGTGCAATGAGTCCGAATTTTTGTTATTGCATGCGCACACAGTCAGGACGTAATGTCATCCTTTATTAAAATATTATTTTTGTTTTAGTTAGCAAATTAACCTCTTAGTTACCCCATTTAAACATAAAAAAAACTGTAACTTTTTTTAGCTGCAAATAGAGTAAGGTTTGAATCTCGAGCTCGGCTTGCAAATCCGAGGTACCACCTGCACCATACCTGAATCCATGGCACAAATATAAGCAATAGTGCCCGAAGGTGCTAGCCAACCACAATCACAACCTTAATTTAAAAGTTATTTTGGTTGTCGTTAGCAAATTAATTTTTATTCATTTGTAAGAAAAATAAAAAAAACACATGACTGATGTATAGCGCGAACGACCTAATTTTTTTGTGCTACATGATGAGCGGAAAAGTACAATAGGTGCCGAAAGAACAATATTGTATTCAAGAATTAATAAAAGAATTACTAGTTAAAAAGTTATTTTAGTTGTCGTGTTAGCAAATTAAAAAAACACATGACTGATGTATAGCGCGCTATATACATCAGTATCATGCAGCCTCCATGCGTCGGTTCGGTTTCTCTCGAGATGGTATAGATTACCCGTTACAGGGTATATAGGTATGTTACCGTGCACGTACATACCTATACACAACCCCCGTAGCGTGTACGTATACAGGCTCCTTCGAGCCATCCGACGCACGCACCAAGGCGAGGCACCTCCGTGCGGGCGCGCTTAAAAACAGCCTATCGAGCCACAGAATTGCCGATGTGGTACTAATCTTCGGTCCGCCCCGACGCTGGTCCGTACCCTCCCCCGAGTCTTCAGCACCGCGCCGCCACGCGATCCCTCCTGCTTACGGCGCTTCCTAGGTCTGCTCCACCGCGGCGCCCTTCCTCGCTTCCTTGCCTTCCTCCCCACATCGCCGGGGTTCACCTTCACCTTCAGCTCTGGCGCACGAGCAGCAGCGGCGAGCTTCTTTGCCCACCCCATAACCATAACGAAAAGCCGAGACATGTTCTTTGCCTGGTTCTTGCACCCAGCTCTCTGTATTTTCCCCAATTTTTTATTAGTTTGCGTTGCAATGGACAGACGCAGGTTTTGTGCGGGTTATGCCCGGGGGTATGAATAAGCTTGCCAACATGGTCGCTGTCCTTAATCTGGATGCTGAGGATGATAGGGAGGAAGGGGAAGAACCAGAATCTGGCAAAAGGGAAGCTGCTTCTATTGCCAGTAAGCGTGGTAACTAGCCCTTCACGATTTTGTTACGTATGCATAAACAAATCATGGAAAATCATATTCTGCTTGTGCCTTATAATTCCCGGCTCAATTTTCGTGTCCAGTAACTACGGAATTAGTATTGGTTTTCCCTTAAATACTATATTTTGTCTCATGGATATTTCTTTTTTTTTAGAACCTCATGGATATTACTTTGCTTTTAACTTCATGTATGTGTTATTTGAAAACTACAAATTTATTCATCCCTTGATAGTCTTGCCAAAAGGTAAGCCCATCTGATTGATGAACAAACGTTGGTCTGGCACGTTCTGGAAGTATATCTGAGACGCTGTGACTCGGCAAATCTCTCATTGTTGTTGTCAATGAAGATCTTATGGACAATCACCGGATCGAGTTAGCAGAGGAACTGGCAAAGAGGAAGCACCGCTTCTGTGCCCGTCCACGTGCACAGACACTGCAAGTGATCTGGAAACTCTCCAACCTTACGTGCCAGGCGAAGCAAACCAAGTCGTCGCACTGATCAACAAATTCCTCGGCTTTCCAATGGACTGATCATTTTGTGTTCTTCTTTCCTGTTTACATAGCAGAATGTTAAATTATGAGAGAGATCAGTGCAGTGACGCAACTTATGCAGGCCTTATTGTTGTTTGTCTACGTGGAGCTAATTGAGTGTGTTCAAATGCCAAGATGTCGAGTATGAATCTATGTCAGAGCTTAGTAGTGCATGCAACCGTGTGGTGTTTTCAGGCGGGTACCGAGCCAGAAATGGATTTCATTTGTAAAACGTAAGAAGCTCAATTGACTTGACTATAAAACTACTTTTGGAATAATATAGTATCAATTTGTGCCGATCTCAAAAGAAGCTCAGGAAAACCCTGCCTTAGCTCGATTTTGACGCTACATATATATATACACCAGAATATATGTGTTTGTTATCTCATCTAATTTGTAAATATTTTAAACTTCCAACGTACTTCAAATCCACTTTGATAATTCTGGCCAGTTTCTAAAACAAATGTACATAAATGCCTTCCTCGTTAAAGTTAGAGCCTATCAGCGATGACTACAGTTTCGTGGAGGAAAAATGTTTATTTTGCACGCCGTGAGCCATCATATTTTATCCCATAAAACTAAAAAATTGATGCAAATAACATGTTATTTATAGTTTTTATAGTGTTTTCGTCACCGAGTCATGCAAGCTAACATGTGGCACCGCCCATGGCAATGACATTCCATGACTCCATATGTAACTCTCTTTTTCCCTCCTCTCTCTCTTACTCTCTCTCTCTCTCTCTCCACTCTCTAGAGAGAGGGCTGGTTCGCTTCCTCCTTATCGTACTTGTGATCTTTCTGCATGTTAGTCACCAGGGGCGGACGCAGAACAAAATAGTAGGGGGGTCTAATAGAGTTATCTTCTACTTCTAGACCCTCCTTCTTCTCTTTTATACCCAAAAAATGTTAGAGGGGCTAAGGAGGGGCTCCACTGCCACAACAAGGGTAGGAGGGGCTGGAGCCCCTCCAGACCCGGTGCTAGGTCCGCCCCCTGTTAGTCACCCATACTCAAACGATCCACCCCTCCCAAAATACGTGTTGATGTGGCTACCAAGATCCTCCCCTGCGTGCGCCACACCCCATCGTCCTCCTGTATGCCAGCCACCCTTGTTCTACCTTCGCACTATCACCATATAGGGTTGAGCTTGTGCTGCGCGCCAAGTCTTGCACCATCACACGTTGGCTCTGTTTGGTGGCGCTTCTTATACCTGTCTGGCTGTTACATTGCATAGTAAGGAGGAAGAGAAATAGGGGTAGAAGAAAAGGAAGATGATGCTAATGAATGGGCTAATATTTGTCTGTTATTTATTTATATTATTGATAACATAACTAGATTTTCTCAAAAATTGCATGGGATGTTATTTGTGCCAATTTTTAAAAGTTTATGCAGAAAAATACCCAATTTAGGGGTAATGTAGACAAAGCATGATAGTTTAGAGTGTAAAATAGACTTTTAGGGGGTGCAAGTGGGATGAAAAAATCCCGCCTAATCTAAGCCCAAATTTCTTTAAACCCACTATTGATATAAAAACAAGGTTCAAGAACTCGCTACTCGGTACTGACTCGGTGAGGTACCGAGTAGCGAGTACTCGGATTACTCAGGAGTACTCGGAAATTACTCGGTACCAATTACTCGGAAAATTAATATAGGATTAGTAGACATATATCGACGTAATGATGGCATATCTTCTTTCATATGACTTAATGATACTTGTAAATCTACATGTATGAACTATTAACACAAAGTAGAGTGCACGCTACGACTTACGACAAATCGCAACTCGCAAGTTCGCAACATATGACATATCGCAACTCGCAAGTTCGCAACATATGACATGATCACATGAATATATGATAGGTAATACACTAGAACATCATAAAATGTCCGCAAATCACAACCAACAAGCACTCAAAATTTTTACTCGGTTTTTACTCGGCCGTTACTCGGTTTTTACTCGGTTTTTGACCGATTACTCGGTCTGACCGAGTAATCAACCGAGTTGGCCTTTCTCGACTCGGTGGGGCGGCGAGTAGCGAGTACTCGGCGAGTACTCGCCGAGTAATACCGATTTTTAGAACAATGTATAAAAACGATATGAAACATAGAAAAAGATGAGATGGAACATGATAAATACCTCGATGGAACCTCAAGTTCCAATTTTTTTTTAAAAAATTACCCATACAAATAAGAAGTTTCAAGGGAATAAAAACAGTTCCACTAGGAAAACCTGAAGGTTCATACGTATATAGCTCATATTTGACAGCAAGGAATGAGGATGCATCTTTTCCTAACAATCTTCTCAGGATTCAGCGAAACCACACGATGTGCTCACCGAATTTGGCTGCAAAACTCGACGGCGAATGGGGATGTTGGAAGAGTGGGAACGATTGATAGAGAGGAAAAAGATATGAGAGGTTAGGAAGACAGGAGGAGAGTGGGCCATGGCTCCGACAACTAGTGTAAGGCCACCTCAGATCAAGCAACAATGTGTTTGAACGGCATAATCATGCAAGCCTGTGGTTGTGGCGCATTGTGCTTGGCTCACTTTAAATGCTCCACGCAGTGGTGGTATGCCCCATGAATCGAGACATTAGAAAAATAACTTTCCCAGATGGCCACAATATTTGGACCAACCATACCGCATGCAACTACAAGGAGATCAGTAGGCCTCGCTCGCGGTCCTACGAAGTGGTGCAGTCACGCGGAAGTGACAATGTCTGTCAGAGTCGTTTGTCACGTTAAATTGTTATTTTATCACTCTGACCCACTGTCATAATCTCATAGACATATAAGGATCCACATGTGAGAGAGAAGAAGTGACAAATAATTACACTATCAATCTAAATGGTGACAAAATAGCAAATCACCCCATTGGATGTCTGCAAAATAGAAAATTGTTCTTCTCAGCTTGGCTTGAGTAGAGGTCGTTCGTGCCTAAATGTTTGGTGCCGCATGATGGGCAGAAAAGGACAATAGGTCCATGGAAGAACAATTTTCTATTACAACAATAATTAATAAAAATATATTTTTATTCATGGGACGAATCATTTATTAAATAGTTATTTCAGTTGTCGTTAGCAAATTAACCTCCTTGCTACCCCATTTAAACAATTAAACTAAAAGGCTACCTTTTTGGAGTATAAAAAAATTATTCTTTGGAATGGGTGATTTTAACAGCACTTTGTCGGTTCTCCGGATAGCAAGGCCTTACAGAAGTTGAAACAACCCCAAAACTTTAATGCATAAAATATGCATAAAACTTTTCACCCATTTTTATGCATATTGGCACCCTAGGTTCATTAATATTAATAATAAAGCTAGAACAAATTTTGCTTAACGTAGCATATTTTAAAAAATACCCTGAAAAAGCTAAATAAACTTTCCTTAATAAATTACAGTAAAACATATGCATTTTTATGCTCTAGGAAAATACTTTACAATTTTCCGAGTCCATAGGAATTTTCCTGATATTGTTCTAAATTTCATGCTACTTTTAATACTACAAACAAGATTACTGGAATTAAAATCAATAGGAAAATTCATTATCTAAAATTCGGCAGAAAACCCTCCCCTTTGGGCCACGCGTTGGCGGCCCATTCGGCTAACCCCCAACTCAACAGATCCCGGGCGAGCACACGCAAAGTGGTAAGTGGCATCCGACGACCCATGTTTCTCTACCATGCGATCGGACGGCGCCCCATCGTCGTCTACCTCCCTGCCACGCAGCTGCTTCGCTGCGAGGGCGTTGTCACTGCCACCGCGATCGATCCTGTTGCCACCGTGGTCGACAGCATCATTGGGTCGCAAGATGAAGCCAGCACGCTGAGGAATCGACTAGCACATACTAGCCTCCTCGAGATGAACCCGGCGTAAAGAATTTTTCCATGTAGCGGTCGGAAAATTCATTGCTCGGTGGCCCTGCCAGTTCCTCTGTCTCCGGTGAGCTTATCTACGGCCAACCCTATCCGAAGCTTGGCGGCGAAGCTAGAGCAACATGTAAAGGAGTCGGAAGACTCCCAAAGCGCCCCATTCCCAGATTGCCCCAACGCGGTGAAAATATCCATCGGCGAGCTGATCCCACCTCCTCCCCGGCACGGCTAGCTTCCCCTTAGCCTATAAGTAGCACTCTCGGCTCCCCCTAGTGCTCCCCCTCCTCAAGAACCTCGAGCTAGCTCAAGAAACCATCTACATCTCGCCGCTAGGCTAGCTCCACTCGGTTTCCCGCCGTCGTCGTCGCTACGGTTCTCTGATCGTTTCTTTGCTCCAAATCCACGCCAGTGGCACTCAAGGTACACTCATGATGCTCTACTGAACCTCTAATTGCTCGATTATGCGCCAAATTGTAAATGCCAAAAATTCCTCTGCAACCGCCTCGCCGTCCGACCAACTACGGCCACCTCAAGCTCAAATCCAGTGCGCAAGCAATCCTAGATCACCCTAGAAGCAAAAGCCCTAAGAATAATTGGACAAGAACACCCCAAATCAGAAATCCCCAATTCGGATTCACCAAGAACCCTAGTTTATTAATGTTTATTAGCACAATAAGTGATTTTCTCTTAAATTCAAGCCCTAGATGACCAAATTAAGCAAAAAGTTATATACAAAAGCTGTTCAAAATGATGTTTTCCATCTAAAAATGATTTTGTAGATTTTCTTACCCTATCATAACAGTAACTTCGAATTTCTAGCTTATATATGTTTAAATGATTAAAAGGATTTTGCAAAATAGAAACTGAGGCAAGAAATTAATATTAGTTTTTTCCCTAGCATCTGCATTACTTACCTAATTTTCTAATATTTCTACACCTATAATACTTGTGCATAAAAATGACTTTCCCATTTAACTCAAAATTGTATAGTTTTGAAACTATAATAAAAAGAAGGCAAATATTCAACAATTTTTCTGCACAAAATAGATACATGTTTTCCACTGCATTACATAAAGGTAAATTAACTCTAGGGCAATGCTAAGAAATTTGCAGTTAGACTATTTATAAGCTGGTTAAGCACATGAAATAATAGGCCCCCATGCAACCAAAGGGTACCCCAAAACCTTCTTCTTGCACATAACATAAACTTCTTACAAAATTCTGTTGCTACATCCAAAGCTGAACAAGACGCTGGTGCTGTTGAACCGGTATATATATTGGGTAGAGGCACTAGAAGATCTTAGTATAGAAGAAGAGACTTCGACCAAGGTAGGTTTTCATTTCTTGATACATATTGATTCCATGTTTATTTATTTATGCATTACTTTCTAGTTATTATTCTTTGCCAAGATTGCTATTTTACTTGTTTGATATATTAGCTAAGAACCAAAATGCTAAAATCCAAATACCCACCTATATTTGAATTTCTCTTTCCATTGTAACCCTAGGTAGGAAAACTTAATATATAATGTATTTCAAGAACCGGTAGGATAGAAAATCATTTGTCATATGGATAATTATATGAGCTCTGCTTATCTGGATGTGAGGATGATACGCTAAAGAGCACTGAGAAATTAGGTTATATGGGCAAGTTCATAAATATATCTTTGCCATTGTATAAGACCTGAGGATCGAGGCCCCCCGGTGCTCTGAGTTAGCAGTGGGTATATCCTAGGTAAAAATATTGTGGCATTAGCTGGTGGAGAAGTGCGGATAGAATTGTTTGCTCATATAAAAACCTAGGTAAGTGAAAAGGAATGACACATCAACATCCATCAACGTAACCGCACATTATGTGGGTAAAGCTGGATAGGTCCTGTAGGGCTGATAACAAAATAATCGATGGACCCTACTTTGGATATATGAAGTTGTGTCAACTGGGTGATGTCTCTTCGGTTCACATAATCCATGATTTAAATTTGAGGAAATGGATAGTTGGTGCTGCTGCATGTAAGATAAGAGTTGGAGTGGGATAGCTTTGTGAAAGGATTTATAAATGTTTGCTAAAGCTTAGTCATTTGAATCTAATATATAGTATTGCATCCACACACTTGCTTGAACTTTGTACCTATGATAATTCTTGCATATGTACTAGAGTATAATTTTCCTTCACAGAAACCTGCAAGTACATCTGTGTAAGTACCCACTCTGCGTGCGCCCTACTTTATTTCTCCTTATTCGTGTTTTTCTCTAAATACTGAATTTGAGGAATTTACTATGAAAGAGCAGGACAACTTTGGCATAGACTTCTAGTTACTTTTGTTCTAGAATATATTTCCTCCACTCTCAACAGTGTAACAGTACTATGAAAGAGCAGGACAGCTTTGGCATAGACTTCTAGTTACTTTTGTTCTAGAATATATTTCCTCCACTCTCAACAGTGTAACAGTGTAGTGTTATAAATTACTGGTATTGTAAAGTTTTATGGGTAAAACAATGTAACGACATAAATAAAGGATGGACTTTGTAATCAGCAATAACATAGTTGCACCATGGGCAACTTGTGTTTTTGAGGAAACATTTTCTGTAAAATCTACTGGATTTGGGTCCCACACAAGCTATACGTGAAAAATTCAAGTGTCGATCAACAAATTTTAGAGATCGAGGTCGACAACAATCACATTGTAGGAGTCCTAGATTAAAATTGTTGAAGACATAAGATAGAAATGTTGAAAATATATTTTTAATTGAAGACCCGAGCTAGGCGGCTAGAGGGGGATGAATAGACACCACAAATTTTCGACGCTGCCGTTTTCATAAAAACCCGAACAACTTGACAATTATGTGTACCCATAACATGCATAACTAAGAGTCATGGAATATGTGAGAATTTTTCATTCACAATCCTGGTTGTCAAGTGTCCAAAAGAGAGGAATCAATTCAAAACTTGCTTTAGGAAAGAAGAACAAGTCAAATAATCAAAGCCACTTTCAGAAAAGCAAAAGTAGATTCTTCAGAATTTGTTCTCACTTGAAGTAGAGAGATGGTGGCTTTCTATTACTCCAAAAATTGTGGGCACTTTTATCCCTATGAAATCATGAGTCGTGAAGCACTCCACCAAAAATCTTCTCAAAATTCCTTGCAGAGAAAATATGAAAAATCAAACACCACGAGCTGTCAAAAAACTTCGAGTAGAAAGTTTGGGGCTCGGTTTTCACCTCATAGCTCCCAAATGGAGAAACCAGTGGACTTCATATTTTTATAACTGATGGTTATATGAGTCACGCATCTTTTCCAATTGGAATCATCCCAAAATGATTTTTTTAGATTTGTCTAAAAATCTTTTACTAACTGCTGCGAGGATGAAAGTTTCTGGACAGATTAGCAACAAGTCAAGAACTTGATCTCTTGTCTCTCATATGGTTGCAAGAACTTGAACTTGAACTTGAACTACATAAGATAGAAATGTTGCCTCGGCGGTGAACGACTGCGGAGGTGCCGGACCGACGGGGAGCTGCTGCGGGAGGGGCGCAGCGGCGCCTTTCCGGGGCGACGGTTGGCGGGATCGGCATCGGGGGCATCGTCGTCCTCGCTGTCGGGGTCGCGGCGTCTGGCAGGGACGAAGAGGGCACGGCACGAGCGTGGAGGCTCCGGCGCTGCTGGACGGGGAACGAAGTCTGGGAGCCCCATCTGCCAGAGATGAGGGTCGGTCACCGGGGCACCACCGCCGAGGCGAGGGAAGACCGAAGAGAAGTCTTCCACCTGGTCGACGTGGAGGATGAGCCGGTGGACGGAGGCGTGAGGGGGGCGTGGACGCGGCGCACTAACAAGCCTGGCCGGACCAGAGCCCCCACCACGGCGAGCTTCCATATACGAGGAGGGCTCGACGAGCTCGAGCTCCACCTCCAGCGGGATGGATGCTGGATCGCGGGTCCAAATCCAGACGCGGAAGGAGGACGTGTCCAGGCGCAGGCGAGTAGATTCTTCGACGATGTCGAGCCTGCCGGAGCCGGCGAAGATGAGCTCCGCCACGGCCGCGGACCAAGTGTGCAGAGGCAGGCCTTCGACGAGGACCCGAACGCGAAAGCACACGACGCTGGCGTCACCATCAGCATGAGGATCAAGGGGGATGGGGGGCCAAACCGAAGTGGCGGCCGTTCACCCGGAAGGAGCGACGGGCGGCGAGACGAGCCTGCTCAACCAGGGTGAAACGGGCAAGGAAACGAAGGTGGGAAAGGTGGGTGAGGCGGATATCGTGTAGCGGAATGTCGGTGAAGTGGCTGATGGCGTGGGCAACCGAATCGGTGTCAGGATGAGGGCCGCCGGAGACAGTGACAACGACGCCACGATTGTGGAGCTCGGAGACGTCGGAGCGCATGGAGTCGGAGACCTCCACGGAGATTTGGACGGAGGGTGGGCGGTGGGCGGCAAGCGCGGAGCGGCGCGAGGGGGCCATGGCGAAGGTGGGTGGTGGAGTCAGGAGGAGCGCTAAGAGTTGGCGGTTTGGGCCTGGGCGAAGGAGGGCGGCGGCGCGGTGATTTGGTGGAGTTGGTTGGCGGTGACTGGAGCGGCGGACAGGAGGAAAGGAGCCGGGGCGAAGGCGTGCGACAACGCGGCGACGGCAGTCACGAGGCAGGTGGCCGGAGCGGAGGCAGCGCACAGGGTCCCGGCAAGTGGCCGCTAGGTGATCCCGAGCAAAGCACCGGATACACCGGCCTTTAAGGGCGGCGAGCTTGGCATGTGTTCGAAGAGGGAGGCTGGGCGCCATGAAGTTTGCCGGAGAAGAGGAAAGGCGCGGACGGGGCTTCCTCTGCTTCCGACGAACACAGTCGATTCGGGCGCGCGGCAATGAGGGAGCGACGATGATGGATCGGCTGCGCCCGCCTTTGCGGTAGCGAGGGCTGAGAGACATCCCGAACCGGCAAAGAAGCAGTAAATGGTGGGGAGGGGGCGTTGGGGCGACGATGGTTGAGCGGCGAACCGCAGCTGCGTAGGACAGAGTAAATGCGGCTGGGGAGGGTGAGTAATGGCGGCGAAGGGGGGACCAACGGTCATGGAGGATGGGGGGGGGGGGGGAGGCGGAGGCAGGTGTGGGAGCGGCGAGGCTTGGAGCGGCGGTGGCCGCTGCGGCCGGCGAGGCGAGCGGCGGAGCAGAGCTCGAGGCAGAAGTGGCCGCCGCGGCCGGAGCGGCGAGCGGTGGAGTGGAGGTCTCGCTCATTGAAGCCCAGGCCTAGATCAGGATTTCGGGGCTTTCTAATTGAACTCCTAAAATGGTACGCTTTGCAGCCACCGTCTATGTGTTTTTGCGTATGTTAAAAGCAGGTGGTGCATGGTAGGACAGGGTTGTGCGAGCTTCGGAGCATAAAAAGATGTCAATAAATATAAGCCCAATATGATAGGCAGATATAAAACCGATTAATGCGTATGCGAAGAACGTGCACCATTTTTTTGCTTGCAGTCATCGCCTTTTTCCTCTGTACAGGTGGTGGAACTGCTTTCCTTTTCTTTGCCGCCGAATGATTGCGACAGCTTTACTGGTACGAGAAACAGGACAGTGCCGATGAACCAAACCAACAGGCGATGCAGTCGATGGGCAGGAAGCTACGAAAAGCAACAAGATCAGGAGGCACAGATAGGTGAACGCTTTCACTCGTCCAGTATGCAATTGAAACACATGAGAGGAAATGCAAGTGCATTGCAGTGAGCAGGTACGGAATAAATGTTGTGAACAAATAACATTCATATCAACAAGCGAGCAACAATGATAAGCAGAACACAAGAGGTAGACAGCACAGACGTACATACAGGCAGCAAACAACACAAATATTGGAAGAAAATTTGCTGCAACAGGTGATGCAAAACAGCGGCTATGCAACAGGTGCTAGATCTTCTCCACGTGTCCTTAGCTGCCCTTGGCCTTGGCCTAGTATTGGTCCTCTGTTTCATCGACTCATCCTGCTATTCGGGTGGGAAGCAGCAGGAAAAAAAGACGAGGCGGGCAGCCGCGGCGGCGCCGCCGCCCAGGTCGCTCCCGTACTGCCTGCTGCGCCGCCGCCCAGATAACTCGCCCAAGCCCCGACGAGCTCCCTCTGGTTCAATCACACGCGCGCCCCAACTCCATCGAGGTAAGGATGAGCTCCTCCCTCTAGGTTTTTTGGTAAAATTTTGGCACGTATCCATCTCTTCTTAGCAGTGTTCTTATCAATCTTTTTTTTTATCAATCTCGGTATCTCTTATCAATCTCTTGTTTTTCTATGTAGAAAGAATCAGAGCATCTTTGCTTGAGTTAAACCTAGAGCCTATAGGGAGTTTGATCCATGGAGGGTTCAGCCGCCGTCGAGTTTGAAGATGGTCACAACTCGTTGGATACACCGCCGGTGCTCTCGATGACGGCCGATGATCAGCATGCTACGGTTAACCGATGCATAGACTTCTCTTCCACCGAGGTTGTCTCACCAATTGAGGTAATCAGCATTTAAAATATTGATTTTCAAGGTGAAAAAACTCTTCAGCATGTTGTGGGATCAAGTTATTTTTCTTTTGATCAAAATGTCGATTTATTAAATTTTCATGTAAACTTCAGGGGGACAATGAACATGTTGATACTCCGCTTGTTCCTAAAGTTGGAATGGTTTTTGAATCTGAGGATGATGCATATGTGTGGTATAACACGTATGCCAGAAAGACTGGGTTTAGTATTAGGAAGAGCTTAACAAGACGGCGGCCCGATAAAACTATATGGCAGAAGCATATAGTTTGTAGCAATGAAGGAGAGCGAAGTACCAACAACGAGACTTTGAATGAAAATGCTACTACGAGGACAGGTTGCAATGCTTGTGTTCAATTCAATATTTCTCGAGAGGGTATTTGGAAGGTGCAAAAGGTTGTTCTCGAGCACAATCACTATCTTGCTAGTCCAAATAAGGTACACATGCTGAGGTCACAACGACATATTGAAGATGCCGACAAACAACTGATTAGTCAAATACGGGAAGCCGGAATGACACCATCACAAGTGTATGAGTTTTTTAAGCAGTGGTATGGAGGAGGAGCGGAGAAGGTACCATTCACAAGGATGGATTGCAATAATCAGATTGGTCGTGAGCGTAGGAAGTATTTGGCACACAATGATGCCCAAACACTGTTTGAATACTTGAAAAAGAAGTAGTCCGAGGATCCTGCCTTTTACTATGCCATACAATTAGATGAAGAGGATGGTCAGATAGCAAATTTCTTTTGGGCAGATGGTCAATCAATCATGGATTATGCATGCTTCGGTGATGCTCTGTCATTCGACACCACATTTCAAACTAACAAGTTTGAAAAGCCTTTTGCCCCACTTCTTGGAACCAACCATCATAAGCAGACAATTCTTTTTGGGGCTGCACTGTTATACAATGAGACCACTGAGTCATTTGTTTGGCTATTTGAGTCATTCTTAGTTAAAAATTTAATTCACCTATCTTGTAGGTCTATTGTGCAAGCATGCTCTTCGTGCTTTTAATATCAATGCAGTTTTTGTTTTGCCAAGTCATTATGTATTGAACAGATGGACAAAATATGCAAAGAGAGAATATTGGACAGAGAAACAACCACGCGGTGAGGAAACTTTGAAAGCACATGCTGCGCGTATCTCTCGAAAGGCAGCGTGTATTGCATTGAAGTGTTCTTTTTCAAAAGAACTTCTTGATGATTTGGAGAAGGCCATAGACAAGCTGAACTTGGAAACCGATCATTTATTAAGCCAGAGACCTACCAAGCTTTATGTGGTTTCTCATAGTCATGATGAATGTGGTGGGAACATATTAAGTGAGAAAATATCATTTACAGTTCTTGAAATCATCAAACGAGCAAAGAGAAGAAGATCAAAAAATGTAGTTGAAAAAAATAGAAAGAAGAATACAAAGAATAAGAAAAAAGGTGCTCCTTGACAACTCAAACTAAGTGTCATGTATTTGTATTTTTTAGTCTCTTCATAATGTGCAAAATTTGTAGGACAAGATCAAAAGAATGCGGTGCAAAGTACTCATGAGGTTTCTTCATCAATACAAATGCCTTCGACAATGACTGCTCCCTTAATCCAAGGAGAGTATACAAATTTGTTACTTGGAGAATTTATACAGTAGGATTCTTCATCAAGAAGCATGCTCTTTTGTATTTAGTAGACAAGCATGCTCATTTATCCAGAAGCATGCTCTTTTGTATTTATATAGTAGGGTTCATCTAGATGCATGCTCTTTTGTATGTAGTAGCAAGCATGCTCTTTTGTATTTACAATATAGTAGGGTTCATCTAGATGCATGCTCTTTTATATGTAGTAGCAAGCATGCTCTTTTGTATTTATATAGTAGGGTTCAATTAATGTGCTTTGGTTCAATTTCAAAGGAATGTATGTATGGATTCATTGCTTGCAATGAATGTTAGGTTCTTCGCACAATCTTGATGCCATTTTTGGAATGATGAATTTTTGGTTTCCTCTAGGTTCATGCACTAGCAAGGTTATAATTTCTGAACTTTCCTCTAGGTGCTGTTTTGTTGATTTATTGTTGACATTGATGAGGCTGTACTTAACATCAAGTGATAATCTGGACACAATTTCTTGACATTGGCACAAAAACAACAGGAAGATTGCATAAATTTCTTGACATTGGACACAATTTCTTGACATTGGCAAAAAAACAACAGGAAGATTACATAAATTTCTTGACATTGCACACAATTTCTTGACAGTGCTCTCAATTTTCAGATTCAGTCTTGGTATTCTAAAATCCAAGGGAAAAGACAATACATTAATCTGAAGCAATACAAGAGATTTCTATTTCAACCCTATTTCAGAAATTGTATCATTGAATGGCAGGTCTGAATATGAAGCAATACAAGACATTGAATGGCAGGTCTGAATATGAAGCAATACAAGAATCTGTAGCAATAGAAGAATCTGAAGCAAGCCAAGAATCTATATTGCAAGAAATAGCAGGACTGAATACAAATTCATTTCAGATGAATACAAATTCATTTCAGGTTGAACCAGCCCCACATGGTACATAATAAGGGTCTCATACATAACCAGAAGTACAAATGCAACCTGAACAACCTGTACATTACAAGCTGAACAAAGCCAATTTTCAAATACAACCTAAACAACCTGTTGTACACTCCAACCTAAACATTACAGCCAATTTTCAGTAAATTACAACCTGAACATTCCATGCAATCAATAACAAATTCTCTGAAACAAGTCCAAAATCCATATGTTTCCCTGCTAACTACTAAGAATCCTCTTGAAGGACACAGAGGCAGGGAGGAGGACCAATTGGCGCTGTCGGTGGTAGGCCGTCCTCCCTCTTGGCCGGTGGCGCCGGCGATGGTAGGCCCGTGCTAGAGCCAGCGCTGGCGACTTGCTAGGTGGCTGCAGCTTGAGGATGGTGAGAGATGGGGAGGCGACGCAGCTCCTCGGCAGCCTGGAGTGTCATGGAGCCAACCTCGCGAGGCGGAGAAGCTCCTCCTCGGCGGCCAATAGGCGGGGAGGTGGAGACGAATCCACGTGGAGGCGGCGGCGGGGCGTCTGGAGGATCTGGAGGTGACGGGGGG
This sequence comes from Raddia guianensis, assembly GCA_036346415.1. NCBI lineage: Eukaryota > Viridiplantae > Streptophyta > Magnoliopsida > Poales > Poaceae > Raddia > Raddia guianensis. The sequence continues at coordinate 18,181,922 of CM070537.1, read as the reverse complement.
AGGCGTAGGCGAATCCACATCGCGGCGGTGGCGGCGAGGCGTTCGGAGGATCTGGAGGCGACGGGATGGTTGGAGGCGCCGGCGGCGGGGCGTCGGAGGTGAGGCAACGTGGCGCCGGTGGCGGGGTATCGGAGGCGAGGCGACGGGCGCCGAGGTGTTGTAGGCGACCAGCGCCGAGTCGGCGAGGGACGACGGAGTTGGAGCGACGGGCGAGGCGGAGGAGGAGGCGGGGGGAGGCGGGATCGAGGAGGCAATGGGAGAGGGCTTCAAGGGCGCTAAGGACACGTGGAAAGATCTAGCACCTGTTGCATAGCCGCTGTTTTGCATCACTGTTGCGACAAATTTTCTTCCCAAAATATACTAACTCTACATAAGTCGTACCAGGCTAAGAAGTGGGCAAGGCCACGTCACCCTTAAATCCTCGCAAAAAACGAAGCTTCCACGTCATTGTTAAATCTGGATCATACGTTACAAATCCAATGGTTCCAACCAGCGGTGGGTTCACGCGCCGTTGTTTGGCCACGTCGCCCGTCCTCACCTTCTCACGCCGCTCATTCCTCCCCATCGCCTGCTTACCCGGCGTCCGCCCCTCTCCTCTCGGTTGCTCCGCCTCCAACGCCTCGGCTTCCACCTCCTGCCTCCCTGCGGCGGCTCCTCTCCCAGCCCGCCGCCTCCTTCCTCCCCACGCCATTGCTCGGCGTCGTCTCGGGCCGCCGCAGGACCAAGACAGCCTTCGGCCCTCGGGAGGCGTGTCCGAAGACGGCGGCCTTGCGGAGGACAAGCCTAGCGACAATGACCCGGCCGGCCGGATCCTCGCATCCCGTTTAGCCGCCGCCCGTCGAGCCGCCTTCAAGAGCGATTGTTCTCCCCTGTTCCTGCCGCCGTCTCTTGGGGAAAAATGGATCTGGAGATCGGGGAGAGAGAGAAATAATGGCAGAGATTGGGGCAGTTTTCAAGCATTTTTTCAAACGTGGAGCATGGGCAGAGAGAGAATAATGGCAGATTCATTATTCCCCAAGAGAGATCTCTCCCCGTATGCCCCGATCTCTCCCCTTGCATATTCTTGAAGATGGCAGAGATTGGCAAACGTGGAGCATGGGCAGATCGGGGAGAAAGAGAGAAAGGGAGGAAGAAGGTGGGAGGAAGAAGAAGAAGATGGAGAGAGGATGACAGATGGGGCCCGGCTGTCAGATACGTATTTCTTTGTATTCGGTCGGTGTATGTGTTAAAAATACGAAAAAGGGCTCGAGAATGGCAGTGCTGAGGTTTTGTTGCAGAAATAATGGCATTTTTAAGAATATGCACTAAATAATGGCAGTTCCGAATATATGCAACTTAATAATGGCATGGATGAAAAAAACCCGTATTTTAAGGGTTTAAAGCTGTTTCAGAGGGCGCCAAGCCCAACTTCTTGCAAGGGAACGGATAAGAGAAATTTTGGATCTTCAATCGTGTATGTCCTTTAAGCTATGGTCCTTTTGTATTTTTACTTGCGGATATATCTTTTCCTACTCGGCTTAATTTATGAAACTTCCTCACTATTCTTAATCTGCAGTTATTCTTTGGGAGAATGCAAGAGAAATGTATTTATCACTGTTCACTATTTTGTAGAGAAATCTAAGATGCTGCCTTGCAAGAAGATACTTCATTAAGATTAGGAAGGCTTCGGTGGTCATACAATCTGGTATAAAGATTCTTGCCCTTCTTATTTTTGTAGAACATGAAATGGAAGTGATAATATCTGGTTCTTTATCTTTGCAAAAAATAAGGTGTTCGTGGCAGTTTTGTTCGAAGATGTGCTGGCAATGTTGATTTAATTTGAATAAAAAAAAAGGTGTAGTGCATTTCTATATTGTCTGTTACTTTTTTTCCCATTTCTAATCACAGAGTGCCTCAGAAAAATACTCGGATGAGGTGAAAAAATGAAGGTTCCAATGGGTATGGATGGTGCAGGCAGGCCGTAGTATAGGCCTGGGATTGATAGTTGTTGTATTGGGTTGTATTCGTCATGCTGGATGCAATGAAATGGGTAATGAGAATAGTCAGGAAGAGGAATGTTATAGGAAAAAATAAATTGTTCGTCATTCCATTTCTGGTGAAAGCTTACTTTTTAGTCATGCCTATACATGCACCCATTGAGGGTGAGGGATAAGACAGATTAGTCATTCCATTCAATTAGTCATACCTATACATGGAGTGTTATTTCGAATCACCGTAGGTTAGAAAGCTCTTGGAGCCTTCTGAGTTGACCATGTGTTCTACTCAGAAACTTTATGTGTATTTAGTGCTATGCATTGAAACATTCGTCATATTTGCAAAAGGTTGAAACTTTGGCATTCTTTTGCAAAAGGTTGAAACTTTGGCATTCTTTGTATGACTTTTATTTTCTGTGAATATGGAGTGCACACTATGATATATGTGAACGCCCTTCTTATCTTATTAATAAACACCGATCAGTCCTAGCGCGCGAAAGCGCGCTGTCACCTCTAGTATTGGGTGAAGAACCGACTGAAACCAAGAAGGTAGCATAGCAGCCAATAAGAAACCGTGGACAGCACGTGGTTATGATAAACAATGTGAGACATAACTATGAGCAGAATGTAAAGCACACGCATTAGAAAACTTATTACTGACCTTCCTTTATTTCAGCGCCAATGCACAGGGAAGCGTTACGCGTAAGCAATGTTTGCTGCTGAGGGTAAATAGCGTTTTGACCGATGTCTGCGGAAAACATCATTGAATCTTAGTCTAAACATCGATAAAGCACAGAACGTACAGAACGAAAAGAAAATAAGAGAATATACGTATGTACCCTCAGCGACATAATCGGCACCTGACATAATCTAGACCGATACAAAAATGAAGTTTCCCAAAAAAAAAGTTCCACAGAGAAAACCTGAAGTTTCACGTACATGGCTTATGTTTAATAGGAAAATATGGGAATGCATCTTTTCATAACCATCTTCTTCTTAAAATCCAACGAACCCTCACGATGTGCTCATTGAATTTGGCTACCAAACTTGTTGAACGAGGACGTTGGATGAGTGGAAACGTGGAATAGATAAGGAAAAAGATATGAGAGGTTGGGAGAGAGAGGACATGGGAAGAGAGGTGAAGGGGAGTTGGCCATGGCTCCAACAATCGGTGTAAGGCCACCTGAGATCAAGCAACAATGAATTTGGGTGGCACAACTAGTGCTGAGAGTTGGGTCGTGCCGGGCCGGCATGGCACGGGCCCGTCGTGCCTCGGGCCGGCGTGGCACGGGCCGGCACGGCACGGCCACTCCAACTGTTCCGGGCCGGGCCGGGCCGGCCCGAGCGGTAAAATCTAGGCCCGGCACGGCCCAAAAGCACGCACGGGTAGGAAAACAACAGGAAAAATAATATTTTATAAATTCATAAGTTGCTCAAATGAAAAAGTTATTTATACAAAAAAGATGCGTCTTGAAATTATCTACAACTTTTGTGTTCAACCCAAATTCATCTGAGCAGCATAAGACCTCGAAAACTGCGAATTACCGAGGACGGTGCCGTCGGCCCGAAAGCAGGCAGCGACAAAAATATTTTTTATAAATTCATACATTGCTCAAATGTAAAACTTGTCTACATGAAAAATATGCGTCTCGACATTATCTACAACTTTCCTATTGAACAGAAATTGATCTGAGTAATGAGAGACCACGCAAAATATAAAAAACTGATCCGTACCTCTATTCGGGCCGGGCCGGCCAAGCACGGCCCGTACAGTCGGGCCGGGCCGGGCGGCACGCCGTGCCTGGTTTTCAGGCCCGGCCCGGCTCGCCCCTTCGTGCTGGGCCGGCACGGCCCGTTCATTTATCGTGCTGGGCCGTGCTTCGTGCCCTCTTTTTCAAGCCGTACTCGTGCCGGCCCATGTGGCCCAGCCCATTCTCCCAGCACTAGGCACAACCAGGCAAGCCGGTAGTTGTGATGCAACACGTTTGACCCACTCTAAATGCACCCAGCGGTTGTGATGTGCCCTTTGTGTTGAGACGATAGAAAAACACCTTACGCGGGTGGCCATAGCAGGGACCTACCGTACCACGCGCAACAATATGGGAGATTGGTCGTCCTCGCTTGCACTGCCAATCTAGAGGGTGATAAAAGGTATTTTTGGTTGTTGTTAGCAAATTAATTTTTATTTATTTGCAAACACATGACTGATGTATTTTATTTGCAAAAAAATTTAAAAACATATGGCTCCGACAAACGGTGTAAGACCACCTGAGATCAAGCAACAAAGAATTTGGGCGGCAGAACCATGCAAACCGGTCGTTGTGGCGCAACACGCACCCAGCGGTTGTGATATGCCCTTTGTGTTGAGACGATAGAAAAACTATCACCTTGCGCAGGTGGCCATAGCAGGGACCTATAGAGAGATTGCAAAAAATATAAAAAAAAATACATGACTGATGTATAGCGCGCTATATACATCAGTATCATGCGGCGGAGAGAATGCGTCGGATCGGTTTCTCTCCAGATGGTATAGATAACCCGTTACAGGGTATAGGTATGTTACCGTGCACGTACATACCAACAACCCCGTAGCGTGTACCGTATACAGGCTCCTTCGAGCCATCCGACGCACGCACCAAGGCGGGGCACCTCCGTGCGGGCGCGCTTAAAAACAGCCTATCGAGCCGCAGAATTGCCGATGTGGTACTATTCCGCACCGCACCGCACCGCGACGCCACGCGGCCACGCCATCCCTGCCGCTTACGGCTTACCCTAGCTCTGCTCCACCGCGTCGCCCTTCCTCGCTTCCTCGCCTTCCTCCACGCATCGCGGGGGTTGACCTTCACCTTCAGCTCTGGTGCACGAGCAGCAGCGGGGAGCTTCTTGCCCACCCCATAACCTGGTAATGAAAAGCCGAGACATGTTCTTTGCCTAATTCTTGCACCCAGACATTTTCCCCCAATTTTTGATTAGTTTGCATTGCAATGAACAGACGCAGGTTTCTTGCGGGGTTATCTTGATTGATTCCTGTGGAGATTTTTTTTGTTGGGTGGGGGGGGGGGGTGGGGGTGGGGGTGATGAGCAAACTTGCCAACATGTTCGCTGTCCTTAATCTGGATGCTGAGGATGATAGGGAGGAAGGGGAAGAACCAAAATCTGGCAAAAGGGAAGCTGCTTCTATTGCCAGTAAGCGTGGTAACAAGCCCTTTACGATTCTGTTCACATCGCGTTTTTTTATTGATAAGGTTTAGAACTGAAGTGAGCAATTTATTAACAAGTGTATGATATGTTCATTTCATTCGCCATGTTTAGGTGGAAACTGCTTATAATACATGCATGTATCAACATCTGTGAATTATTAGGGAAGATCTTATATTTGATAGTCAGGCTTGTTAGTGATTTATTTCTTTTACACCAAGATGATCTTATAATACTTACTAGTAAGCATGCACGTGCAATGCACGTCACGATCAATATGAATTAAGCTGAATATATTAGTTGAAACGATACATACATTCCTTGTTGAATTAAAGAACTTGATTGATTAAAAGTTGATTAAAAAATTCAACAATATGAATTAAGCCGAATATGTATTGTTGAATCAACAACACACATTTCATCATAGCGTATAATTCAAAGCTAAAACATGATTTAAAAATCATTTTTTATTCAAAAACCATTTTCATTATATCATATCAAGTATGTTTGAGACCCTGGAATTAAGTACTTGATTGTAACTTTTCATCCATGGTCCTGGAAACACATATTATATGTGACTTTTTTTTAAAAAAACAAATATGCAAAGTATGGCAAGTAGACATCGCATGGTGCGTTAAACAATTTTTTTATGATGTAGGGATGTACACTAAATAGAAATAGTAATCACCTAGCAAAGTTCAAATTATGATAATAAGGTGCAATCTATAGCATTACATGTCAGATTTCATAATCTCAACAGTGAATTTTCAAGGTCAAGTTCAGTACTATAAATCTTCAGAGATTTCTTTTGAACAAATATTGGAGGGAAACTGAGAAGACGACTAAATATTTCATTCAGAGTTTTAGTTCAGAATAGAAACGATAATCTCTATTTGTCACATGTTCAGATACATCAATTGCAATTGCAGTTTGCACCGAATAAGAAATACTAATCACTGAAGCTAAAGATCCGTGGCCAAGTTCAAAGTATCTGCCTTTTCCATGTAGATTATTTGCAGGGCCAAAATTTAGAAACAAAAATACTAATGCCTAAAATAAAGATGAAAAATTTAGTTTAGAATCTGAACTTTAACATTTCAAAGCCATAGTTAGACATTGCAAGGTCAAGATAGGCAAAGTTCAAACAATAATCTGAAATTTTCGGAGCAGACAATTTGCAAGGCAAAATTTAATCAAGTTCTTTGTGTATATATCAGACGACATCACTCATAGCCACCTTTATGCTTGGAGCTACCATGGTCCCTCGAAATTGACCTACAAATTGTGAAAAGGGAAACTTCATCCTAGATGCAACACTTAATGAATTCTTTAAAAGCTGAAGATCGTATCTAACAGGTTATCAGAAAAGCAGGTTAGGGATGCTAAAATGGAAAATCATAGTATTAGGCAGGGATGCAAAAAAATTAGGAATTATATATGCCATCCAAAAAATACCATAGCAAAAATGACCTTCATAGCATGAGGCAGGGAGGACCTCACACAGCCTCCGCTGCATCCAAAGTTAACCAGTACTACTGCTATTACCGGTTTCCAAGATTCAAAAGAAGAGAAAAATATTTCAGATCAATACATCGGTAATAGCGCACTCTAAGCAAGCAAAGCACGTCATGAGTACAATATAGTGAGCCTGAACCTACAAAAGCAACATTTCCAAATGATCAAAATTTCATATATAGCATGTAGCTCATTATCTATTCTAAAGTGTTTTTTGAACATAACATCTACAAAGTCTAGGTGTTCTTCTCTCTGCTCTAATTGTCCTCCGAAATTCATATTTAGCGATGCAATGTAACTTTACACCAATGTAAAAACAACATAAATTCAAAAAAAATTAATACTTTGCAGATCAATAGATTACAACTTTATTATATCAATAAAACTTATCTTGCCAAATTTGAAGTTCATATGAATTTTTAATGAGTTTAGCTTTTATCGATCCCCACACCACACCGGTTACAAATTCTTAAACCAAATGCAACTGGTGGTCGCATGGGCAGGCAACAGATTATCATCATGTTAAATATGATAAGAGTATAGACTGATAGAAGATGAAACTAAGTACCTATCTTCAGGATGGAAATGTGAGAATGAATATAATTGGTCTACTATGACAGATGACTACTACATGGACTTAGTAATAATACCAAGTACCAACAGTCATGAAGGGCATATGGCACAGTAAGTATACCTTCTCATTTTCCACCGTATGAGCAAGTGGCATGATAATTTGACTCCGGAAAATCTCACAGACCGCCAGCAGGAAGTCAGTATGTATTTGTCTTCAGTGTTGAAGCCGGATATGCATCAACATTGTAATTGTCAAATTAAGATCTATGCTTCCTTAGAAATTCAACCAGCTCTGTCTAGCTCTGCACAAATTTTTTTTACATGCTCGCTAGATACATCTGGTCACTCTAGTTGCTCATGGTCTTCAATATAAATAAAACTATGAAAGCAACAGGTTTCCAGTTCCAAATTTGAGAAAAATAGGTTTTTTACAACTGGCTGATGCATGAAATCTTTTTCTCGTGAAGCAGATGAAGCAGATTGATAATAACATGAGCATAAACACAAGCGTAGGGTGAAATTTTCCCTTTGTAAACCGCTTGACATGCACAATAAAATGTCGGTTTTAATCATGATGTCCTTTGATTAGTATATGTTTCACACGCAACAATATGTAAAAGTTTTTAAATATGTAACAAATTCTCCACCATTGAATAGATCAAGCAAAAGGAGCCAAGGCCGCCATGTTCTTATCTGAAAGTAAAATAAATATCTATTTACCTAAATCATAAGGTACGGTGACAAAACCAAAAGAATATTGATAAATTTCTTGCAACCTCTATTATCAAACAATATATATATAATAGGCCTCATATGTAGCCATATCATCCAACCAAAATAAATAGAAGAACAAACATGACAGAGGGTTGTTTTCTTATGGAGAAGATTCCAAAAGAAAAGGATCATATTTTTTCAAACCAAGCTAAAGCCAAAGATCCATTCTCTTGACCCCTGTGTTGCTCCTCTTCCTGCATCTGTGGAGTCATGGCCGGATGGCCGGATGCCGGACGGGGAGAGGTCAGAGGCGCCGGGGACGGGGAGAGGTCAAAGATCCGGAGAGGACTCGGTGGAGCAAAGTGGCCGACGGGGCATGGAATCGGGGAGAGGAGCCACGGTGGGAATGACAGCGGCATCCGTCTCTCTCTATGACGGCGTCGTTGCCGCCAAGGACGCACACTGAATTCATGGGGTGCGGCTGTCGAGGACGCGCAGGGGCAACGGCCGCCGGGGCGCCACCAAGGAGGGCCGGAGGAGGGGCGTCGACGCAGATCTGAGAGTGGGGAGCAGGGGAGGCGCCAAGGCGGAGGGGCAGCCGTCGGGGGCGAGGCGGACGATCGTGGGAGGAGTTGGGGATCGTGGGGGCGGCTGGGCTGTGGGGTTTGCGATGCTAGGAAGTGGGAACCGCTCAGGCGCGCGGGTTTTCCTCCTGATCGGGAATCGGGAATCGGGAGAGGCCAGATCCAATTTGTGATTTGGACCGTTGGATGGAAGCGATGAACGGTCTAAATTGGTTGTGTCAACCAGGCTTAATTGAAAACTCGTGCTTTTAAAGGAGTAGAGATATTTTGAGGAGGCCTTTTTGACACTTGCCAAGTTGTGTAGCACTGCAACATGTACATCAGATCTTTAGGTTTTTTTTTTTTTTTTTGCAGTTCAGCATTGTTTACTAACTGAATAATGAGTGCCTTAGCAGTGATCCAAATAGAACAAATAAATCATGTCAAATTAAGAAATAATATGGACATGAAATCATATTTCAGCCTTTCAGGAGAATCTATATAAAGTAGTTATGTCCTTAAAACCTGGAAGTTCCATACAGATCTACTACTGGGTCAGTGGTGGAGTAACGGAAGTCCTAGTGCTTCTTGCCCCTGTACTATAAATAATTGAACAGTGGAAGCTAATCTCTGCAATGTTCTACCTTAAAGTTGATAAAGTTTAATTTTTCATTTATTTTTCTCAAATGGCCATGTGGCCATTAGTTATTTACTGCTAAAGATTGAAGAATCACAATCACTTTGCAGATAGGCATCACACAATGATTGTAAACTATGATGGGGAAAACCTTGCTTCATCGTCAAATGATTACAAGATGCCTTTAGTGTGGATAGACCTAGAATTGACTGGTATTCATTCTTATCTCTGTATGTTTTCTTAATATTTTTATGACTAAATACACCTTGCTTCTGTTAAAACTTGTCCTGTCGATTTTTCATTATGCTGAAACAATGCCTAATGAACCACATGTTGGTTTCTGATTATTAGGTTTGGATATCACAAAAGATCGCATACTCGAGATTGCTTGCATTATAACAGATGGTAAACTTACCAAGCGAATAGAGGTGTCTATTGAAAGTAATTAATTAAATATTTCTCTTAGTTTGGTTGTTATGATATGCTGCCTTTTGCCACTCCCAAACATCATTGAGTTTTGCCTGATTGTCATTTAAGATTGATGCTTTTTGTTGTTCTACTAAAGCAATATATGTGTGTATTTGTATAATTGTGTGAGAAGTAGTTATGCAATCTGTAATCCATTAAACGACAGGCAAAGTTCTTGAATTGTAAGAGTGTATACGAAATGTTCTTTTGGTCATTCATAGTTAAAAACAACTAAAATAAGATTGTTTGTCCCATCCAAACTGTTTTTGAGTGTTAAATTATTTTTTTAATACTAAGTAGCTCTACAAGTCTTTGATTGAAGAGTATGTGAAAAGGAAAAAAATTAGGTCATAAATCTATATACTGTTGAGTTAATAAGGTATTAGAAATTGATAAAGAGTTATGCCATCACTATGCCGCTAAACTTGTTTTGTTACCCTAAAATGATCCATATCTTGGGAAAAAAATCACCTTGAATCCCACTATCCCAGTTTATATTCTAATATTTTCATTGCCCCATTGAAAGATCTACAACACTAATATTGGCAATCATATTAACTCAGTGAGTGGTGGATATCTGAGGTTATGAATATGAAGGTAGTATGTTGCTTTTTCATTTGTGTTCTCACCAGCCATGTTGATGGTGTAACTATTGGCATGTCATCTCTAGACATAGTGCTTAACACATCTACTGGTGTTTTTTTGAGGGTCCTGACTTGGTTCTAAGACAAAGCAAGGAATGCTTAGATGGCATGAATGAATGGTGCAAGATCCATCATGGAGCCAGTGGTATATTGCTTATATTTGTAAAAGGAACATTTGTGAATATGATGAGGTGCTAATGATATCGATTCAGGATTGACGGAACAAGTACTTCAGAGTGGCATTTCTGAACTTGATGCTGAGAAGCAAGTATGATATTCTTTAGTTGGTACCTCTGACTTCTTTTGAAAGATTTCATATAGCTTTAAATCATTAAAAAAGCCTGCCAGCTTTTGTGTATTAAAAACCTATTCCGTTGTCTAATTTAATATTATATGATTCGCACATTGCTGATAAAGACAGCAGGGTAAACTCTGTTTTATTTGTTGATAACAAATACTGTAAAATGTTTTGGAAATTTGACATAAGCTGTAAAACAAATACTCCGTCTTTTGTGTACATGCGGATGTGCCCCACTGAAATTTATGGTCCAAATTATTTGAAGAAAGATAAGGTATGTCAGATTCAAGAGTCATGTTGTCATGTCTCTATCTCTACTATTATAAAGCGTCTAGTGGTGGTGCTAGCTGTGATGGTTTCACCAACTATTAATCTCCACCATCCCTTTCGTTCTTTTCAAAAAAAAAAAATCACGTCTACCTATTGGATAGTTCCACTTATCTGGCGCCTGCTCTTTCCTTTTGTTCTTTTCAAAAAATTTCAAATCACGTCTAGTCTACCCACTGGATGGTTCCACCTATCCCACACCTCCCGTTTCCTTTTTCTTTTCAAAAAAGTTTATATCACGTCTACCCATTGGATAGTTCCAAATCATGTCTACCCATTGGATAGTTCCACCTATCCCGTGTTTGCTCTTTTCTTTCATGGCACCTTGCATGTAGATTTAATTTTCTTTTGTCCACACTAGGAAGGAAACTAATTCTAATAGCAGAGTTCTTCTATTTGCTTGGAGTCAAAGTACCTAAAGTATCTAATTTGGCGGCAAAGTACCTAAAGTCACTAGGCTGCAAGGCGCCAAAACTAATTAGTCTTGAGGGTAGTGGCACTAAAAATCATATCGCAATGAAAAAATTGTTGGATGTGACCGACTGCCATTTTTCTATAGCTTTATATTATCAGATAACTTCTGCATGGAAGGAAACTAATTAGGAGCATGTAGCTGAAACTTATTTGGGCGGCTTATCAGGCGCGAGCTGAAACTCGGCTAATCAGGCAAAGCGCCAAATTATTCGGTGATTAGTTTGGCGGGAAAGAAAAAAATTAGTAATTGAGTAAATATTTGCCATGCGACTGTAAACATGGAAAGTGTCACAAAAATATGTTGTCACACTTTACCTTGTAAATCACCCTTTACAATTTTATATATTACTGTGATTTATGTATTTCTTTTTTCTCTTTATATACCTTTGTTGCAACGCACAAGCATTTACTACTATAGTATTACTTGTCTTAATGTTTGGAGAAATGATGTAGCACCACGTCTGTATTGTACTGTACTGCTCTTTGTGTTTTAGTATAAACTAAGTCTCAGTTAATCATCAAATTCCACGCTTTTTCTTATATCTGAAGGTGCTGAAAATATATTTATGATACTTTTTTATTTATTAAATAATGATGCATTATTTTTTTGTTTGGAATTCCTATATTATTAGTCTTTGGTCTCTTCAATTTTTAATTTTCTCCGGCATCTGATGTTTATCGTGTTCTAGTGGTGGCCAGATGGATCGTGCCCATGCCAAGTTGGGGCACTCTATGCACCATGAACATGCCTGGCACAGCATGGTTCAACTGCTAAACTGACTGGGCTGACACGGTCCACCACACGAGCATGATGTGCTGGCCCACTAAGAAAATGTTTTTTTTTTAAAAAAAAGTATCTTAAAAGTTAAATATGGTCAATACTCAATATGTGTCATTTTTTCTTATGATATATAATTCTTTTGTTCAATTTGCAGTACATGTTTTGAATTCTATACATTTTCTGATTTTAGATATTTTTGGGTTAGTATGGGTTAGCTGGCCGAAAGTGGCCCATTAGGCCAAACAGGCCTGGCCTGCGCAACACGGTCCAAGGCTACCAAGTTCTGTTCCTTTGCCTGAGGCTAAAGCCCTTGGTTTGGCACGGCACATTCAGTGCAACCTGCCTAACATGTTGTGCCTTAAGGCTTGCAGGTAGTTTCACCACCTGTATTGTGTTCCTTATCGAGTTTAGTGTGCCACAATTGTCACAATTCATAGTGCACACATGTGATGCTGTTTGTTGCATGGTAATACTATAGTGTGCAAGCTTTTTATTTTTTATGTTATTGTCAATATTATGTTTGTGAGAAATATACTATGTCCATTTCCAATTATTTGGTGTTCATCTAACCAAATTAATGTTTCATAACAAATGTTGTGTCAGCAATTTTCAGGTTTTTGACTTTATTACGAGGTATATAGGTTCAGGGACTCCATTGATAGCTGGGAACTCTATCTACATGGACTTACTATTTTTGAAGGTTGGTAAGAAAACATATCGTCTTAGCTTTTTGTTATGTGCATGTGGGCCCTAGTTGGCAAGGAAGGTGTCAATAGGTGTTGGAATTACTGATCATGCACAATATTCACGTGTGAACAGTAACCCACGTCAAGGAATAATCTCCTAAGAGATCAGGAAGATAAATATATGATTGTGTTAGTTTTCATCTTTTAGAGATTGGCTAGATAAGATCAAATCATTATGATTTGATTGATATTAGTTTCCATAAGGGATAAGATTGCTTTTTAAGGTCTTAAGTCAGTCATCCAATAAAAGGGACATCATTTATCAATTATTGGTTAAGCAATGAATTAAAAAGATTGCTCTAAGGACCAATTGTGCCACACACGGCTTATCACCTGCACCACGCACGACACCCCTTGCTACCAGCGAGATCCCCTGGTCGGTGTCCCCTCTCTCCTTTCAGATCTTGTCACAAGATCAGATCCATAGCATTTTTGTGAAATATGAAACGATTTCACATGATTCAACAAAATGGTTGGACGGTAATTTAGCGGCACATGTAACATGAAATTATATATTTCTTGCTTTTTTAGCGGCACATGTAACATGAATGAAATTATATATTTCTTACTTTTTGGGCTTCGTGATGAAAACTATACTAGTGATATTTGAAGCGAGCAAGATATGCCTTTTAATTTTGATGTAGCTATATTTATAAAGAATGAGATTTGTACAAACCGGAAAATAAATATAAGCTCTCAATTTCACCTTATCAGCATATCAATTGCACTGTGATATTTTTTTAGGTAGTCTACATTTATTTTCATCTAGTTACTAATACCAATTTAACCAACTTTTACATTGTCACTCTGTAGAAGTAAACTTTGTTTTGTCCTTTTGGTATATGAGATTATTTCCATCCATAATTTATTTATCTACATGTTTATTTAGTTTATTGTTAAGTGGCAGGCGATTCAATTAGGAAAATACTGTGAACAGATAACATTATTATGAAAGAAAACCATCTCTGTTCGATTGTTATCATTATAATGTGTCAAATTAATTAATCTGGAAACAATTCTGAAATACCTGAAACACTAGCTGCTTCTATCCTTATCATGTTAATTGAAGATCTCGTTGCAGCGTATTATTTTGATCTACAAAAGAAAAGGAACATAGAATTGTACCTGCTGATTGATGTAGTCTTGGAAGTTAGAAGGGAAATGATAATAAGTTAGCGTGCAGATACTCAACTTTGAAGTTTTTACATGACAAAACAGTCATGTGTATTTTGCAATGTTTTAAATAGCGGGCTAAGACATTTAGCGGAGCTCTTCTGAAAACGCTAAGACTGCTATAGCGGTGCTATAGCGGCCGCTAAGCATTTAGCGTTTTCAAAAAAAATAGAAAAATATGGCATATATATTGCTCAAAGTGACAAAGGAGTCGCAGTCCGCCGGCCTAATTGGGGAGGGCTAGGGTTTCTTGCTCTGTATGTAATGGCAAATGGTCTACAGCCGGCCAAATTAGGCTCGAGCCAGCCACTGGACCTTCACGCGGCTTCAATTTCATCCTGCGGATGTCACACCCTCAATAGCGCCGCTATAGCTTTTAGCGCCGCTATGCCTTTTAGCGCCGCTAAAGTGTGCTATTTCCCTCTTAGCGGACATAGCGCATATATGGCCAATAGCGTAGCATCTGCACCTCCAAAACGCTATAGCGGCGCTATAGCCCGCTATTTAGAACATTGGTATTTTGGCATCAACCATGGACAAATAACTAGCATACTGAAAGTTCATCATTTCTCTTTTATCTTCCGAGTGGCCTTCATGTTTTTACCATTTTTAGTTCTCTATTAGAGATTCTCTTGATCTGTACACATTGCAAATAAATTATTTTCCCTCCAATATACTCCTTCCAGTTCCATAATACTTGACGTTTTAGGTTTGTCCTAAGTTAAAGTTTTTAAACTTTATTTATAAAAATCTTTTAAACTATTTGAATTGTTTACATAAAAACCATACATATAAATTTGTCTTGAAAAATACTTTCACAATATCATATTTTCAGGGATTTTGTAAATAAATTTAATTAGTAATTGATGGTCAAAGTTGCATTTCAAAGACCGTGTCCATGTCCAAAAGACTAAGTATTATGGAACTGGAGAGAGTATTGTTGGCAAAAAGTGATCCTATCATCCTTGCATGAGTAGGATAACTAGTATTATCAATTTACTCGTGGGATATGTTTGACACTTCTATATTTTCTTTTCTAGAAGTACATGCCACAACTCGCAGGCATATTTTCTCATGTGATAGTTGATGTGAGCACTATAACGGCTTTGTGCACCAGGTGGTTCCCCAAAGGTAAAAGTACTCTCTGGTAACAATTTAGTGGTATGGAGTTCTTTCTCTTCCTATGCTTGTATTTTATCAGTCGCTTCGGCTCACTAGATTGTTTTCCTCATCTTGTCGTCACACTTGTATACCCTGCTTTTGTCGTGATTGTGGTTTGTTTCACACCAGGATTTACTAGGCTATAAAGAGTGTATTCCACTTGATCAACATTTAAGATGTAAGTTCTCTTTTTTTTTCTTATGAAAAGTAACTCTATTTTAAATCAAGGAGTAGGGGAGGGAGAGGGATTGATTCTTGGGTGATGAGGAGTCAGCAGACTGGCGGCATAACTACTAGATCCCAGGAAATCCGGTGACAACACTTTGTGACCTTCGTGTCTTGCGCTACTTGTGTGGCAGTATCCCTCGTCGTCTTTTCTTTCCTCGCTTCAACTCTTTACACCTTCGTGTTTATTCTTATGCTACCTGGGCTGGAGATCTTTCTGATCGTCGCTCTCTTTCCACTTATTTTGTTTTTTTTTTGTGATTCTCTCATTGCTTGGAAAACTAAAAAATAGAAGATAGTTTTTCGTTCTAGTGCAAAGGTTGAGTTGCGGGCTATGGCTCTATTGATGACAGAGGTTACCTGGTTGCGTTGGTTACTTAAGGATTTTGGTGTTTCTGTTGCTATGCCGACCCCTCTTTTATCTGATAGTATTGGAGCTATTGATATTGCCAGGGATCCAGTGAAGCATGAGCTCACCAAACATATTGGTGTTGATGCTGCTTATATGAGATCGTAGGTTTAGTAGCAGGTTGTGGCTCTTAAGTATGTGCCTTCAGCAGATGAGTTGACAGATTTCTTCATAAAGGCACAGACTCAACAACATCATTATTCTTGTCTCTCCAAACTCAGTGTTGTTGATCCACCATGAGTTTAAGGGGGTGTTAGAGATATATTTGGGCTGTGTATATAGGCCTGGCCCGTCCCTTTACTGTATTAGGGTTTTCTAACCTTTTTCCCTTTTTCCCTTGTACTCTTTATATATACTGGCCCTTTGGCCCCATATGAATACTAGTGCTATTCCTAACACTCCAACACCCCATTTCACTATGGTCATCTGGCTCGTGTTCTGCGGTACTTAAAAGGCACCATCTTGTCGCTTGTTCTATCCATCATCGAGTCAACTTCAACTCCTTGCTTATGCTAATTCCACTTGGGTGAGTGATTGTGTTGATCGTCGATCCATCACTGGCTATTGCATTTTCCTTGGATCTCCATTATTGCATGGAAATCCAAGAAACAAGTAGCCATTTCATGCTCTAGCACTAAGTTAGAGCTTCGTGCTCTTGCTACTATTACCGTAGAGTTTTTTTGGCTTCGTAGGTTACTAGTGGATCTTGGTGTCTCCGGTGATGCTCCTACACCTTTTTTTTTTTTATATAACATCAGAGCCATTCAGATAGATCCTGTGAAGCATGACCAAGCATATTGTTGTCTATGCGTTCTTCACTTGTTCACGTTGTCAATGCAATAAAATTGCACTTCGATATGTGCCCTCTGAACAACAAATAGCAAATTTCTTCTTCAAGCCACAAACTCGTGAACATCATCTACATTTGCTCAAACTCAATGTCAAGATCCACTTTGAGTTTGTCCTGTGTATACCTGGCCCATGTAGCCCATATATGTGCATGTATAACTACTTTATATAGAGAATTAAAGACGTGTGCTGCATAATTCCAAAATTTTGAGAGAACTCTCCCTCTTTCTCCATTCTAGGTGTCAAGTCGCCAACACTCCCTCCTCTTCTAGTCATTCCTCATTCTCTTTGACCCTCGCTGTTTATGGCCACGAGGACCACACGAGTTAGAATAATTACGGGGACAACAATAATAGGGAAGACACGAGATCTCCGAGCTCTTCACCTGTTTGACAAGAACGACAGCTTCAGCCTAGTTGTCACCCAGGGCCTGCTCCACTGTCGTCAGCCTTAAGCGAGCAACTGATTGCTAATGGCCTCCCCGTACTAGCTCCAATTTCATCGGCAATGCACCGATGAGGTGGAGCCGCAAGGGGCAAGCTCAGAGAACGAAGATCTCACACGCGTGGGATTGGAAATTGTACTGTTAGCCTTTTTCAACATGTATTTATCTATCTCCTTGGGTTACACAACTTTCCTCCCTTATAACTTGGGGTGCCCTTTTCTCCTTTACAATATTGCCCTTGTCAATAAGGCCAAAGCAAGGGTGTGCAGGTCTCTTACTGTGAAAAGACTTCTTGGCCCCACAACCACTCCACTATCAAGGGGCTAAAGGAGAAAATCCTAGCTCTCTCTTAAGGAAGTTACATTCGGCCATCACAAGCTGCCGCTAAAGTAGTATTTTTTTCAGAATAGGCGGTTGCAGGCTAGACTGTCTAGCTGATCTTGACACTACGTGGTTCCCACTCTACTGTTTGTCCACTTAGGCTTCTCATGCACCAAGTAAAGTTGAAGCCCCCGAAGGAGTTGCCTAGCTCTCGTGGAAACCCGTGGTTTCCCTCCGCGAGTCTTCCTCTGCTCCGACTTGCTCCACGCCGCTCCTTTGCTTCGCATCATTCTTTCCTTCGTGCTGCTCCTCCACTTCGTGTCATCAAACTGTTCCTTTGTTTCCCTACTTAGCTTCACGTCGTCAAACCCTTACTAAGTGGGGCCTTCCCTGCTCCTCATTTGTATGGGATGGGTGTTGCACCTCCACAACACGCACCTTCACTTGCCTCGGCTGCCTAGGGATGCATGCATGTTGACTGACTTTGAGCAATGAGCAGTAGCTGGGCAAGATGCCTGGAGGGCTAACTTCGCCATAATTGGGGCAGCAAGCTGCTGTTATCTGGTAATCTAGGTGCCACCTTGGGAACATTGCTCTCTCTAGCACCTGATCTCCTTTGGCTACATGTCAATGTTGCTCATACCATGGGCTCTCTGAGCCTCCTTGTCAGCACCACTCAGCTGCCTTCATTGTATCACCTATATTCCTGTGATCCTGCGACAGTTTCGCCTTGACGTACTCCCTGTTGTGCTCCATAAAAAACCTGGGCGGTGTTGCCGTTGGAACGGAGGCGAGGGAACAAAGTAAGATGTTTGTGATAGGGCTTGACGATACTTCTTTAAGGGTATTCTTTTGGTCGGAAGTGTTGGCCGGTGTTGTCCAAAGGATGCATCAGCACAAGGGCAACAATGGAAGGTACGAAATTTAGCCGTTGCAAAGCTTATTGAAGCTCATGAATATGATCAAAAGCCAATTTGTGATATACAAAATACTATCTTGTTTCATTTCCTAGCGTATTTTAGAACGTTTAATATCTCTGATAGCTGTTAAGTGATAATTTTGTTAGTTAAAGTAGATCTTAAGTGGTGTTGATACTCCATCTTTTCCATTCTCTTGATTTGAATTGTTGGTCTATTGTGCCGTCTACTACGCACTGTTGATTTAATTTGTTTAGGATTTCTTTTGCCAACATGACTCATACTCACCGACATCATACATGTAGTTTGTCTCGGTGGTTTTTATATGTTTGGCTGATTTCAGCTGATTCCACATCCCATCATGTCATTCGTACTCACACAATCAATTTGCAAAGCCCTGGTTGAGAACTGCTCATAGAGCGGGTGGTAAAGGTGCTTGTTTGTGATGTCCTCCACCTGGGTTCAAATCCCCATAGGGACAATAACCCGGGTTTCACTTTGAGGGTGTGTTATATTGCTTTGAGACTGAATTGCCAGATTCTCGTAGTACTCCTAAACAAACATTTTTTCAAGGTATTGGTTGGTTTGAAACATCTCTCGTGTTGGAAGGTTTTCACTGTTGCTGGATATAAATTCTGCACAGATATGTGGATTAGTACTCTACCACATGCGAATCTTCAAACCAAGGTTAGCAAATTTGTTAGGCATGTAAACATACTCATTCCATTCTGATGTATCTGTAATCTGTATACCATTCGGTAACAGTTTGGAAGTTGATATTTATTCACATCAACCTTTAACTTAGCAATCTCTTTAAGTGCCCTACGTATGACATATTTTCTACAATTACAACATCGAATGCTATTGCAATGCTTTTTCCCTATCTTATTATTGTCACTTGTTGGTTAGTCGGAGTATATGGGATGATCCATGTAGTGCAATTGCCACTGATAATATTTTCTTTTTTCGACCAAAAAAAAAGGTCTAGGAAATGACATAATAATCTCGACTAGGCTTGAGATTACGTAACTGTTGCTTATCTGTTCACAGAAAGGAAGGGAGCTCCAAAAAAGGAGAAAAACCATAGGGCGATGGACGATGTTAGAGAAAGCATCAGGGAGCTGCAATACTACAGGGAGAACATATTTAAATCACGGAAATTGAAGTAGTATCCTCTGTTAGTGGAGCATACCATCATCAATTCTTATATTGATTGAGTAGCTAAAATGAGCTGCGTCGATTGAGTAATAAAATGTGAACATTCCAACTCATTGTAGGTATTAATTTGATTGTTCCATATAACGGTCAGTTGATATATTATCATCAGTTGGAATCTTGTCCTCAATCTTGATGCGTGATTGGCCTCTGTTGTACCATTGAAAAATTGTATATGATTGTTTAAGAGTTTATATTGTTCACGATATAATGGGAAAAATATTAGATTATTATGAACGTTTTATCATCTCTTTTTTATGTTAAGCAAGCGAGGAAAATATGCTAGAACTCCAAATGTTAGACAGTCAATGGCCACTGCAATGGTAGCCAGGCCGTAAGTCCGATTTCGGCTGATGTTTGCATCAGCGTAGGTCTACTGGGACGGCATCCATCTCACCAACGTCGCCTAAACAAATGCGTCGTCGAGTGCTGCGGGTAGCGCTGGAATTTAGGGCCTGTTTGGTTGGAGGAATTACGGGGCCTGAATGAGAATTGAGAGGAAAATTGAGAGAGGAGGGTCGTAAAATTTCTTGATTGATTGGTGGGAATTGGAGCGAGGAATGAAAATACACAATCTAAAAGGAAATTCACTTGTCTCACCTTAGAAAATTTAAATCTCACTTATTTTTCATGCCTCTTTCTATTCCCCTCACTTGCCAACTCACTGTGGCTCGTTCAACAATACTTGAGCCTACTCTATGGGACTTACGGCACGACCCACTTTAAGGGCCAACCAACTTCGCTACACTTAGATCTATCATCTACACCTCAAGGCACAACCCACATCACCAAACTTGAAGGCCCAACCCGCTCCACCATACTAGTTCATCATCTCTTTGGTGCCTCTATTCGACACTACTTCACCCCCCTCCTGCTCTTCTCGGTCAACCCCAAAGGCCCCCATTGTTTGTTTCACTCTCTCTGATACACACCCGAGGTGAACTTGTGAGTCCTCGCAAGCTGGTTCAAACTACTTATTAGCTTGCTATGACTCGACTCACTTGCTAAACAGGGTTGGGCCTAGAGCTGGAAAAAATAGCTCGCGGCTTGGCTCAAGCTCGGCTCAGACAGGCTCGACTTGTAGGTGCTACTGAGCTCGAGCTGACCCACTTTTAGAGCTCATTAAAATAATGAGCTAACACAGCTCGATTTTGAGTTTTGACCAAGCCTAGGTTGGCTCGACTAAGCTCAGTTTATAGATTTTGAACGCAAAAAATGCCTCTGGCTCGTGGCTTAGCTCGAGCTTGGACGAACTTGGCTCGTCTTATCTCATCTCGAAGGTCTAAATGATCCCGAACTGAGGCTACTTTTGGAGCTCGCCAAAATACTAAGCCAAGCGCGGCTCATTTTTTACCAAGTTTGACCGAGCCAGGCTCGGCTCAACTCCGCTAGTTTCCACCCCTAATTGAGCGTGTTTTCTAGCTCAGTTACTCGAACAAGCTTGAGCCGGTCTAGTCCCCGTCGCTCGAGCTCCGTGCATCTACTAACAAAAATTTGGGCAACGCCACTCGTACCAAGGTAAATTTCTACCTTCTTATTTACATTGATCCGTTGGGTTGTTTATTTTGTTTGAGCTTATTGCTACCTTCTTATTTACAAGGTCTCGGTAATTTTACAACATAGCCTATCCGCCATTAATTGAGGAAAAAAACTATAAAAATGTAAATGACCCCGAACAAAATTTATCTCCGAAACAATCTTCTTTGAAGATTTCATTCCTGATATGATCATTTTAAGGGAAGATACAATAAAATATGGCATTTAATAAAACAACAAAGAAAGTTCTTCAGCTAAAATTATGACACTCCTGCACCCTGCAAAGATTTGCAGAAAACAACGCCTGCTGAGGTGCGCATTGGATGCTCGCCAAGGGCTGCTGCGCAGCTACCCGATGTCCTGAGGTTAGGCTGAACAGCTTCCCAAATCTTTTTCTTTTGGACCTGACAAAAATATAATGATCCATAGCTGCAATGCTGCAAAATAACTTCTGTAGTACATAGGAAGACACAGTTTGCAAGTATATAGTATCATTTAGTTATGCAGGGGATGTTTAGCTTCAGCTCTACATTGTTTTTTATTCACAGGCATTAACAAAAGGGGCTAATTATTCACTTTCAATTATTGTTAATTGTACATAAAAGGTTCAAAAACTCAGTGTTGTACAAACTGCTAATTGTTGTTCGTACTTACCGCATTTAGATGAACATCATAGATTCTGACAAAAAATTAGATTTCATTAAGTCTTGAGTCACACATTATATAGTTTTAGTCGATATCAACTAGAGCATGTGCCATAAGTATATTTTGCCAGTTGTTCTCTCAAAAGGTACATGCATAAATGATAATTTATATACCATGTTTCTTGCTTGGAAAGTTAACGGCAACAGTCCTCACAAATCACAATTGGCTGGGAACTTGAAACATGTTGTCAGTACATAAGTGTGTTGCTAGGACATCAAACTTCAAAGTGGTGGTAAATCTATTTTATTGAGCAGCACTATCTTATGAAAATGTCAAAACTACTTATATTCTGAAAATTCATATAACACCAATAAATTATTTTGTTGAGGGCACCACAGCAAAGTAGCATGGTTCATAGCATAATCATGTAGAGTAGAAAACTGTAGCACAATTTAACAACATACAAGCAAGGCCATTTAACTGTGATAATCCTCTTGCTTTTTACAAACACTAAGACAATTGTGGACAGAAATGCTTTGATCTAAGCTTAAACATAAAGGGGGTACCTGATTTGGGGTTGCAGGTTCTGATTGACGATCCTTGTCATCTTCAGAACCAAACCATACCCTTTCACCAGGAACAGAATCTTCTGGAGGGGTGAGAAGCTGAACAGTCTCATGAGAAGCATCAGAGGCAGCCATGAGCATGCCATTTGACTTGATGCCACGCATGTTCCTTGGTTTGAGATTAGCAAGAACTATCACATTGCTGTCCTGCATGGTCACATGCCATAGCAGATGTCATCCCTACTACTAGAAGAAGTAATTAAAATTTATTTCAAACCATGAATATACCCCCTGAAAAATCAATAAGTCTTACATTATTGATTTGATCCTAATACTCTCCAAACTTTTGGCTAATGTCAATATGAAAATGAGTCCATTGACCATAATTGGGCTCAATGCTAGGATGAAGCATCAGGGTTTGGCTCAAGTTAATCCAATCCAGGCATTGCCCGGTAAAAATTCACGAAGATTACAAACCAGCTCTCTTGCCCGCGCTACCCATTGTGTAGTTTCAGCATAGCCGCCAGCTTGTAACACCCAAAAAACAAAGTTGAAGAAATTCAATCTGAAATTGAAATATTTTGGCCAAATTCTCTCCTCTACAACCCCCTGCTCGCTCTCTCTCTCTCTCTCCCCCTCTTTCACGTGTGGTTGTGTCCTCGGATGTCCTACCGCACCTATGAACCGGTCCACTGCCGCCGCCCGTTGATCCACCGGCGTTCGGCCATCAGGTAGTCACCGCAACCCACGTCGCATGCTCCGCCATGCCGTCATTAGCTGCACCGCATTGTCGAGCCGCTAGTGGTCAAGGACCTCAATGTCAACCCCTAGCCCTAGCTAGCCGCCGTGCCATTCCCTCGCCGCTCGGCATGCTTGCCTTGTCACTTCAATCGCAACCATGCCTTACCTCGCCCACAACATGCACCGCCTGTGGCCTCATAAGGCCGAGCCCTCCGCCGCCAGCTGAATTTCCCCTTTTTGCCTCACCGGCACCTTGGTAAGCCATTCCCCAATTGCTTCTGCCTCAAGCTTCCTTATGTTGTCCTTCATGCCGCCCTGGCTTGAAATTTGCCCAGGGACCTATGGAGCTCGTTGTTACCACTTCCCCTGTTTCAGTCGCCGCCTTCCTCTCCGTCAGCAGCCGTCATCGTGCTATCGCGACTCTTGGCACCCTAAGGTACTCCCTAAGTGGGCTTTATCACCCTCAAAGCCCTCATGCAAGGCGTAGCCAGGCTCGGACGCCGCCGCTCGGCACCCAGGCGCGTTCCGTCGCGACGTCTAGAGGTTGAAGACGAGCCGCGTTTGGCACTGACAGGTGGGTCCGGTGGATTAGGATTGAGATTAGCGGGATGTTGAGCATATGACCGGTGGACCCGGAAAGGTTAAGTGGGCTTAGCCGTGAGAATTGCCAATGACAAGTGAATCCGTCTCCATAATACGCAGCTTACGAGGGTTAGTAGCGTCGAAGGACTGATGGGTGGGCCCGGTCCCACCTGTCAATAAGTGGAAACGTCTGTGCGATAGGCGCTTCCGGACTAGGGTTGCGTAAAACAGAGTTACACCTTCGGTGCGGTTTGGTGCGCCCTACTACCATCTAGGACGTCGTCGTGAACCAGCCTGTTATTGTGCATCCAATTTCTCAGCCCTTATTTAATAAAAATACTCCCATTAAATATATTTGAAATTAGTAAAATAGCTAGAGACCTCCAAAAATTCTAGAAAAATTAGGATAAATACTAGATGACTTGTTGAACCATATAAAATTATTGCATAGGCTTTAGGTTTAACATAGGCTCGGGAATAAATGGGAATGGCTAATTTTAGGGTGTTTAATCCTGCAATCATAGGGGTGAAATGATATTTTGTAATTTAAAATTAGTAACTAAGTTAACATTCCTTAGTTCATGTTTGAACCCATTTTTATAAACTATGTTGATTGTTATAAAAACGCATGCCATATGAAGTATACCAACTTGTTATTCATGTTATACATTCATTTATTGATTAAATGGATGGCATATGACAATTAGGATTTGTAGTTGAGATTGGGTTGATGACTTGTGAATGCTTGATCTATGATGATGTGTTTGGGTATGGGATTGTCGGTAGATCGAAAATGGTTATAGTTTGAAACTATGGTGAGATTAGTCTGTGATGATGATGAAATTGATTATGATATTGCCCCAAGGGGAAAATAAGGACAATATCCGGCTTTAATGCTTTGCGGAGTTGAATGAGTAAGAAAAAAATGCTCTGTGGAGCTCAATGGGTAAGAAAAGAATGCACTGCGAAGCTGAATGGGTAAGAAAAGAATGCTCTACGAAACTAAATGTAATAAAAGGAGAGTTTGGGCCAGAAGGGACCTTGTGCCGGGCAAAGCGCATGCTTGCTCGAGACGCGCAATAAGATGCTGCTATCAAGGGATGGTTCCGACACAACAGGTGGTCATGGCGTGGTAGTACAAGTTTGGTGCGTCAGTAGCGTGTGCTCTGCGGAGGCACCCTAAGCCTACTCTTAAGTGACCGACTTGGGTCATCACTGCGGTGACTTGACCACACATCGTGGGGCCATGAGATTATTTTGGGATTGGCAACCTCTCTAGTTCAAGACCAAGCAATTCAGGGCCGTGAGACTAGCTTGCGTTGGAAACCCTCCTAGCTCAAGACCGGGCACCTCGAAGTTATGACTAGAATTGGTGTGCATCACTCCTAAGTTAAGGCCAGTTACCTCTGGCACGTGTGCCCCACAACGGGACTGTCGATCCTGGATAAGATGGCGAGTGTTGAAAGGTGTGATTAAATATATTGGTCCAGACGGAATGATTCAAGGTTAAGGATGGGCTATGTTTGTGAGTGTATGGTTGGTTATTAAGGATGGTTGTTAGACAGATTTGACTCCATTGATTATTCAAGACTAATCAATAAAAAAATAAACTAGATAAGGTGGTCTAAAATGTCTTTAAAAATTGGCTTTGTGCAAATAAAAAGAACCTCACCCTTCTCTAGAAACCCTTATCATTATATGCATGAGGAGTGTTAACTGGCCAGTGTTTAGATGACACTAACCTCGCATGCCGATACTTTTTTAGACGGTGGTCACAATGTGGACCTTACGAGTATTATGAGGATGATTCGAGCTTCAACAGCCACGATGAGGTTTAGGGTTTGCTCTGGTAGCTTGCAGGGATACATAGCTATTGGAGTTTTTTTGGATACTCTCATGTTCCGCTGAGCTTGATAATTTTTTGTAGTGAGGTATATGGTCGTTAATCTACTGCTACCGAGCCTGCAGGCTGGAACTATGTTATGTAATATTTAGGACGAAAATCTCTTATGTATAAAATGGCATCGGACAATGCATTACGAGCACTAGTGTACTGATCTAGGGACTACATAGTGAATGTGAACGACGGTTTTAGGAAAGTACATTGAGGGCTGACATAACTAGGTTTCACTTCTTACTCAAACACAGAAGTTCCTGTTAATTGATACTAAAACCCATAATCCTCACCATTCATTAGAAGACATACATATTGCTATGTGAAAATGCACAACTGTGTGATTTGCTTTCATACTCAACATAAGCATTCCTGATTTTATTTTCGTAAGCTGAATAAAATGAGACACCTTTGGATATACGAATTCCTATGTTAGTGGGATTGTAATCTTGGAGATGGTGGCACACCATTACCTGGAGTTCTTCCAGGGAGAGGTAGTTGACGAGACCACTGCAGATGGTGCGCGGCTGCTCCTCGCCGACGTCAACCTCCTCCACGTACAGGGTGTCCGCCTCCGGGTGTCGCCACGCCTTCACCACCCGCCCCACCCGGATGTCCAGCAGCCCGGCAAGCTCCCCCACCGAGACATCGCCCTTCTCCTCCTCCCCAGCCGCCGGCGCCGGCTTCTTCTCGTCGTCTACCGGCTTCGGAGGCGGCGCGACGGTGGCGTCGGAGGAATAGGGCGTGCAAGAGCAGAAGAGCGCGGAGTTCCTGGTGGATCTTGCGGCCGACGGTGGTGCCAAGAACGACATGGGTTCGGATAATCCGGCCCCACCGCCGACGCCGACTCGGGTCCTTGCAAGGATGGGTGGTGATGCCGAGGAGGGGAGGAGGCGGCCGCAGGAGGCGAACGCCATTCTCGCCGCCGCCATCATCGCGGCTCTCAGGATTGAGCCGCCGCGGGTCGGTCTCCGCCGCAAAAACGCAACGCCCGGATTTTATCGGATGGGAGAGGGAGGGCCGAGTGCTCCACGCAGCACCACATTGACCTGTGGCCCATGTATCGACCATGGTTCCATGAAAGTCCCACCTGCCTGCCTGGGCGGCTCGGTGGCAGATCTCGAGGCCAGGCCATCTCTAATAGTACACGCTGAAATGAAAGATAAATTTTAACTCGGATCGAGTATGTTTCTCACAGACCTGGCCAACGGGCCAGCCCGATTCGGTTCGGTTTTCGGTCTTGTTACTATGCGAATCGGAACAAACGAAACGGTTCAGTTCCTGGCCGACCTGGTTCTATTTTCGGCTATGTTACTATGTGAATCGGGCTAAATGAACCAACGGGCCGAGTGCTCAGCCAAGATTCGGTTCGCTGGCTGAATCGAACAAACCAAGCCCGTGTTCGTTTGACACGGGTTGGTGCGGTTTGGCTCATTTGGCCTAGTTTTCGTGCAATATGTCAAAAAATGAAAAAACCGAGAAACTTAAAAATGTGAACAATAATAATTCATGTAAACAATTAAAAAATTCAAATATATATAGAGGAATATTTAAAATGCATTTCAGAGCTTTTTTATTAATGTCAATTTACATGGCTACCTCGTCAAAAACTTTGCAAGGTAAAAACTCAAATTTGAGAAAATCTTAGCAAAGAAAAAAGAGTACAGCCTAAAACTTTACAATACAAGCATAAAAAATTTGGGGTCTTTTTCAATCTTCATCAAGTTATAAGCCCCCGAATGCAACTGCCAACTCTTGATTTTGTTTCTCGGCGACGATGTTTTGCTGGCGTATTTAAGCTAATGCTCAATCCATTGTACTGAGTAGTATTTCGACCATGTCACTATGAAGAGAAGTCCTTTTGTCCTCCAGTATTCTCCCAGCGAGGCTGAATCGGACTCGAAAAAACATTGCAGACCGAAACAATTAACACATCCCGTGCTAGTATAGATAGCACTGGATATGTTCCACTATGCTGCTACCACCATGTAAGAATATTAAACTCTTCTTCATAGAAGTCGATGGCGTCCTTTGCTAGATAGGACGTAAACTCACTAACAGCTCTGCGTGATGTCTGTGTAGTCGGGCGAGTTGCACTGCCCGAAGACTTGAAGTGTCCTTACTCGTGATAGTTTTTTAAAATGCATCTTTCTCCCCGTCTGTTAAACTGGTCGTGGTTGTGATAAATGAATTTCTACATACTTTTCTTCATATTTTCTATACAAATCATTAAATTTACTTTTAACTTCTTGAAAATAATATGAATGATCCATTATAGTAGCAGCACCAAGTTGTGTTAGAGCATTAGTTAATCCAGAAAGTTTAGCTCTAGGGAATAAGAGAAAAGTAAAACAATATAAAAATGGAACATCTCTCTAGTATTTTAATATTTAGCTTTCATATGGCTAACTGCATCAAGTAAAATAGGATCATTTTCAAACATTTTTAACTAATTAGCAATGTGATAAATAGACATAAATAATAGAAGAAGATGTAGACTCATACACAGTAGAATCACTAACGGTAGCTTCATAAAAAATCTATATAAATGAATGTAAATGAGTAAACACATACCAAACCTATGGAGTCAAAAGTAACGTTCCATCTTAGCTTGGACACTGAATGTTAATAAAAATTTTGAAAACACGTCTATATGGTAATTTATGCTGCAACATAAGATATATGGAATTCTACCTAATAGGCATGTCTTAGCCAAATTTCCTAGGCTGAATAGAAGATGCATGACAAAAGTTCTTCCATGTAGCAATCCTTATATTAGTACTATTTAAAAATAAGATCCCGAATAACTTAAAGATACGTTTGCAATCTTTTCAAGCCACATTTAACAATTAAATTAATAATATGGCATGCACAACGTTGACGCATTAAAAAAGATTCAACATATGTAGATAACACATGTTTTAAAAATATTCATGGCACTAGTATTAGCAGATGCATTATCCATGGTAATAGCGAAAATTTTATTGATTATTTCAAATTCTTAAACAACATTCATAACGAAATCAACAATATTCTCGCCGAAGTGATTAAAATCAATAAGGCGAAGAGCAATTATTCTCTTTTCTATCTGCCAGTTTTGGTTAACATAATGAGCAACAATACTTAAATAATCTTCTATAGCCCTACCAGCACAGATGTCCGAGGTTAACGAAACAGAAAATGTGCAAGTTTTAAATTGTTCTTTTAACTTCAACTTGTTGGCGGTATACAATTTTTTTTTCAAATCTCTAGTCGTTGTTTAACGAGAAACACTACTATATCTAGGATTATGAGCAGTTTTAATATATTCTTCTAAAGCAGGAGAATCATCAAAGCCTAAAGGTAAATCTTCAGAAGCAATTAATCTGAACAATGCCTCGATAGCTACCTCAGGATTATTCTCCTTGTTACTTACCGAACCATCAGGGTTGTAGCTCAACTATTGTTGTCTCATTTGAATGCCTTTTTTCTTTTTACATGCCGCTGAAAGGGATATACCCTAGACCATTCATAGTGATAATTGTACCAAATCTTTGTTCATGTATATATGATAACGTTGTTTATCGGTTTCCTAAATAAATGTCATAATTTTGTCAATTGGGTACGACTTGATTGTGAAACACATTGTTATATGACTTTATTTTAAACGGGTCCCTGATCCATATCATTACGAGGAACGGTGATGATTTGATTAGCATACATATTAGTTGATGGGAATGGTTCACATACCATATATATGGAGATATCAAACCAATAGTATGGACGCATGTTAGAGAACATGAAGCAGTAGGACAGACCTACTCCGAGACGCTGCGAGTTGTTATCTTTTATAGCGCCATCAGCGTATAGTCTCGAGTGATATACCTATATGGTCCTTAATTAGACCTAAGATTGTCATGGATGCCCAGCATGTTGACTCGTATACTTTGGTATCATCAAACGCTACACCGTAACAAGGTAGCTATAAAGGTGCCTACTGGGTATGCCACGATACATAGCAAGGGGTGTGATGATCAAGATGGAATTTGCCCCTCCTAGATAACAGAAGAGATACCTCTGGGCCCCTCGTGTGGATGGATATGGAAAGCGCACGGTCGTGCTAATATGACTAAGGAGTTAGTCATGATATGTATCCATTCCACTGCCTAGTGAAATTGGTCGGGCTATTAACAATGGTGGCGCGTATCTCGCCTTGAGCCTGACTGGTATCGGATGGCAAAGGAATCGGTATGTGAGTGTATCAAGGTTCAGACAAATAATGATTCCGTGCATTCGGGGGTCAATATGTACTGCTAGGTGACGCTGTTGATCGATGGATTGAAAACGGGTTTCCAGATGCACGGCCAACTTGCACTGAACCTACCGGGTCACACACTTAACGAGTTGAAACTGTTTGACGGGTTTTTTGTGTGGATATGATGTACGTTGGAGATAGAAACCCTAATGGGCCAAAGCCTGCTAGCGTGACTATATAAGTGCCATGAATATAAGTGACTATATACACGAGCGATGGCTAGCACATCCCGTGTGGCGTTCCTGCTCGATACGTGTGGATACAGCTAGAGGCACTGCCGTACGCGGACGCGCTGTTTGGCTAGATCGTCGGCAAGCACTTGGCTAACCCCGGCGATCACTCGACGAGCACTCGAGAACCTCGGCGACCACTCGGCGAGCACAGGCGAGTACTCGGTGGTGACCAGGGCGTGTACGTCTACTTCTTCTACGCGCGAGAAACTATTTCCTCTGCATCTGCGCGTCAAGGGTAACGATCTCTGATCCTCTACTTCCATGTGCTCCTGGGTGATTCATGGTAGAAAATTTGATTTTGCGCTCACGTAGCCTACCCGTTTCTCAGCAGCCGCAGCGTGCCTTTTCAGATGTCCCGTACCAGAGCCCGTCGCAGCCGATAACTCCAATCCACAAATTTTGCATTATTTAGAACCATACCTCACTGGCCTGCCATCCACAAGATGTTTCAACTCATAATCATTCCACACATCCAACCGGTTCAGTCGTGTCCGCTTCGGTTCGACAGTATCGGAGCCGGAAGCACAGGTTGAACCGGATCCGGATCCATAGGGATGATCCTCGGTTCCTTGAGTTTTCATTTCTTGAACCAGTTTCAGTAGAGTTTGACTGATTGGTTCGTAGTCCTCTGGAGTTAATCCGAACTGGCGAAGGTGAAATTCGTCGTACGGTGAACAACCATCAGCCATTTCGGGAAGCTATCTACACATGAAATCACAAAACAACACTTATTTTAGAATCATAATACACAAATCAAATATATAGCAAACAAATATATGGAAATATAACAACCTCACAGGATAACACCAAAAAATATGAAAGTTAGTTTTGCCCAAATTTGCAATTAGCAACGCCTTTCTAGCTTAGAAATCGCAAATACTCAATGCACATTAGAGACTCAAGAGAGAATGGGGTTGGAAGTGTGGCTGGCTGATGAGGGGGTAGGTAACTATTTATATGAAAAAAATTTAGTGTTTTTAGATTTGTTTGCTATTTTTTATAAATTTTTAAAGATTCAAGCGGCTATAAACGGCTATATTTGCAACGGATATAAAAAAGCTAACCGAACGAATCGGCCCGTCCGGTTCGCTGGCATGTGCCACGCCAGTTGGTGCTTGCGCCGGTGCCACCACGTCTTTGCACACGGATTAGCGCGACGGGCACCAAAGCGGAAAGCAGTCACGAGGCTAGAAGCGGCGACGACGTGTCGTCGCCGCGTTAACCACAAAGAAGCGGCGGCCGACACGCGGGGGACAAAGGTGGGTCCTGCGAGAGGACGCGTGCCGCAGCAGCGCAGCGGGCAACCAGGCGCGGGTGGGCTCGGGCAGGAGGGTAATTTTAAATTTGAATTTTGAAGTGTACAGTAAATCGAGACAAATGAACTAAACCGGGCCAGTTCGATTCGTATGGTAACGAACTAGGTCGTACTATGCGAATTGAATCGTGCTGACCCTTCGGGCCGTGTGCTAGGCCTAGGCATGGTTCGCTGCACCAAACCGGGCCGGCCTAATTCGTTTTTGAAACAAACCAAACCAGGCTGGCCCAATGCACAGTGTCGGGCCGCCCGGTTCGGTCCACTTGGTTCGGCCCATATGGCCAAATCTAGTTTCTCGGAAAAAAAAAAACTCGGATCGAATGTGCCATTAAATCACTATTTTTGTCTTCTTTTATTATTTACTAGCAAATTTGCCCGTGCGTTGCAATGGAAGAAATAAAAATACTTGTACTCCCCTAACCCATAAGCATGTATTGGTTTTGATGTATCAAACGACATGCATCTAACTGCAGTACATGTAAAAAGTTTAATTAATAATTTTATACAATGGCTTGCACCTTTAATAGAGGATATCAAACGCAAGAGCAGACCTATAGTCAGGTCGAAACCATTTAGAAACGCAATGAACTCCATCACAATGAACTCCATCAATGGCAAAAAGTGCAAACCCTGGCTTTTCTGCAATTGTCTTCAACGGTTCCATCAGTCTGCATGTAGACAAGTTCCCAAAGTAAGCACAGCATGTAGACAAGTTCCCAAAGTAAGCACAGAACGCAGCACATTATACATAGATCAAAGTTTAGTATTCCAAAAGCAAAATGATTACATTAACACTGTCTCAGGGCAAACGTAAATGATCTTTAAAAACACACTACCACTTCAGTTCAGTTGCTTGAACCGACAAAGTAAATATTTGTTTCATTGAAATTTAAGCTCTTAGCATTCATGGAAAAAATGGAAAAAAGCATTGAAGGACTACTCTGTACTGCAGGAAGACTGAATAAAAAATTGGAACAAACTACAAACAAAGACATCTTATATCATAGTGAAACATGCAACATGAAGATGAGCGGTTCGGAATTTGACAATAAGAAATAGATACAGCAAGGTCTGCAACCATATTGACTCCAACCACAATATCATCAATCTGTAAAAAGATAGTGCACGTTGAAGAAATGCACCGTCCTGATTAAATGTAAACAATTAGTATTGCAAAAACTCAATAATAATGTAAAATACATTGAACACACTGAACTAAATATAAACCAGAACAAGAGATTTCCAGGACTTTTTATTAAAAAAATTATATAAATATATTCCTGTGTATGGTACCTTCATGTTGGATCATGTATGAAATCAGGTAACAGGAAATCAATAGACTCATCATGGACAAAAAAAATACTAAACACAACAGGGATAATAACCAAGAACTATGGTCTGTCCAAGAAATAAAAACAAAGTACAATGTGCTCGTGTCCATACTTGTACGATCAAAATTACCAAAAAAAAAAATGCAACAGTAATTATAATCATGATGCGGCGATGTTTGCAGCTCCAAAGTGCTTAAAGTTTACTTAAAAATGGAAATGCGACTAAAAAGGATATGATGTTCCCAGGTTTTTTCACTAAAAATTTGCATGAACAATCAGATGAAAAATCCTAAGAAAGTCCTAGAGATATGTGAACATACTCTTAAGTATCTGGGCTTCATAACAGAGCTTGTCTTGTGACAAAATTTCAACTAACTTCTCCAGGCGTTTTATGTTTTGCTCAAGCTGCGGTGTGCTTCCACCTTGATCTCTCATTGCTTTGTTTGATTCCAAATCATCTTCACACCTTGCAAGATCCTAAAAATTAAATTAACAATTTACAAACTGTTCAGTGTAGACTTGAAGAACTTGTTCCTTGGACTGACAACATAGTTTGCATTCAATTGGCATGTACCCACAAATCTAGGTATGCTAGATATTGGTTATCCATGCATATATCAACAATATACCAAAATGTCATACAAACAATTAATTAGTGCTTGTTTAAGTCTGCAGACACCAGGAAATTATCAGAAATCAAAATACAATGTGTTGATAACTTTGAGGCTCACCTAGAACTTCTTGATAGCTGAACCATCCTTGGTAAGGTACATCTCTTTAGTTGCTGTTATTCTGAAGTTGCCCTTCCATTGAAGGCGCACATTTCGTGGGCAAACCGGTGATGGAGATAGATGAAAGCAATTGATAGAGAAGATGACTTCTTGTTCGGTACCATGCTTGCCTATTCAGTAAAGATCACATCAGCTTGATAAATAGAAACATATGCATAATCTAGAGATTTTGCAAGTTGAAACAACCATAAGGATGCTTTACTTAAGAATACAGATAATTGCGCTAACCAAAATTAAACCCCAAGATATATATAACGCCAACCGCCATACACACCTTTGGATGGTACTGTCCAAACAAAAAAAAACACGGTACTGAAATAAACGCTTCGAACAGAAGTTCAGAAATGTAGCTGACCATATATATGAAAGGCCCTGCACAACAGTTACAATGAACACAAGCTCTTTATGCTAATTACACATGGGTGAATATACATCTCTGTTTCGAGTTATAAAAGTAAAGCTAAGGTTTTGAAAATATGAAAATTCTGATCACCACAATAATGTTCCTGGGTCAAAAAGGAAATTCGTATCATATTTTGCTGATTTCGAACATTAATGAGCATCAAAGTAGTATGCTAATATTAATAAAGTCGAAATATACGCAGATGCTTATGGTGAAAACTGGAAAGATAAACCCGAGCTAGAGAAGCATCCTTACATGAGCGCTGGAGTCCAGGGGATCTTGACCACCGGAGCATCTCCCGGCAAACGCGCTCGCCGTCTCCGACGCCGGCCGCACCTCGACCCGCAGGTTCTCCTTGGAGTGGCCCCGAGCCAGCCCCCCGCCCCTCCGGCTCAGCTGTGACGTGATCTTGTCGTCGGCCCCGTCTCTGTACAAGTCCCTGGCCCTCCGGAACAAACAGGAGTCGCTGGAGCATACCCCGTCCTCCTCGACCGTGTCGGAGAAGGTCCCGTGGCCGCCGTCCTCAAGCACCATCGCGCACGACGCGACACTCTCCTCCTCCTCCTCCTCCTCCTCAGAGTCCGCCGCCGCGGCGAGGAGCACGGAGTGGCGGCCGAGGAGCCCCGAGTGGCGCGCCACGGGTCCGGTGCGCACCGGGGGCAAGCTCCTTATTCGAAGACTACCTACCGAGGAAGGAGGAGGAGGAGCGGATTCGCGTAGTACTTCTCCGTATTGGGCGTGCTGAGGTACACCCCCATCTCCTCCTCCTCCTCCCCCCTCCAATAGTCCGTCGCCCTGGATCCAGCGGGCTGCACGGTAGACGGAGATGGTGGCGGCAAGGATGCCGGCTGAAGTTGG
Organism: Raddia guianensis; assembly: GCA_036346415.1. Taxonomy (NCBI): domain Eukaryota; kingdom Viridiplantae; phylum Streptophyta; class Magnoliopsida; order Poales; family Poaceae; genus Raddia; species Raddia guianensis. The sequence goes on along the minus strand of CM070537.1, from coordinate 18,147,107 downwards.
GGCCGGCGATCCGGAGGTGGGCGCAGATGGTGGCGAGTGCGCCGGCTGGAGTTGGCGTCGGCGACGGAGTTGGCTGGGGTTAGGAGAGGGCAGGGAGCGGCGAGCAGCGAGAGGCAGAGACGGGAGAGAGAGAGAGGCGATGGCGCGGGTAGGGTACGGGAGACGCAGGCGGGACGCGTCTGCTTGCCCTAGAGGTGCGCGTTATGGGAGAGCGTCGGATTTTGGATGGATGGCTAGGATTGCACGACGCGGGGACGGACGAAGTGGCATTGGCGGGTAATTTCGGTGAAGCGAGGACGAGCAAAACGGAAGACAAAACTCTATTCTCTTTTTTATTATTAGGTAGAGATAGAGATTTATTTATCTTTTTATTTCATTTTGCTACATTTTCAGTTTTTTCGAATTTATGCGTCCGTCCTTGCTCGCAGCCCATAAGCTTTTTTTCATTCTTTGGAACCAACCAAAAACTATAGAACCAAGCAATGTGGACATCAATCGGAAAGAAGGACCAACACCCGGCAAGATAGGACAGAGCACAAGGACGAATAGGGGCAACGTGGACATCAAACGTCATTCCTACACGTAGCTGGCAAAGACTATAGAACCATTCCTCCGGCAACTGCAGCTTAATAATGGTCAGATCTGAAGAAGTACCCTAAAAGCATATACATCAGGGCCCCTATCAAGCCCCCCATTAGCGATTTGAATTTTTGAAGCTTGCGTGTTGCCTGCTGCTATGTCTCTGCAGTTTTTGAATTTTTGAACCCGCGAGTACTGTAGCTACAATACTTTAAGGGTCCTGCTAGGGATGCACTAACAATAGTACCGTTTAAAGGTACTTGTTTAAGATAATTTCTTACCGGATCCCTTTTTCATTCTTCGATTTCTACCACCATTTGCATAGAAAACTAATAGTCAAGTGTTCAATGTTTTGAATACCTAGACTGATGAGAACAACATGTGGACATAAATCACCATGCAAAGCCATGTGGTGACTACATCGACTACAACGGATCCTAGACTTAGAAAGCGATGTGGTGGCATGAATCACCATGCAAAGCCATTCGAGCCTTTACCAACGGGAGTTCAGCAAGCATACACTACGATCCATGAAGCCCCTGGCCTTCGAGCCCATCCAAGAGGATGTCAAAGTCATTACCGAGTCTGATACGTCCATCTAGGAGTAGCCCACCTTCAAAATGGATGCCCAAGCCATAAACAGGTTCCATTTTTTACGTTCAACCACTCCACAAAAGCTTACAAGATAGTTTTTCCAACTCTTATGGTCCCATTGCAAATTCCTTTAGGAGCAACGAGAGTCGCCGAATTGCTTAAGACAGATTTGTGTCGGCACCTTTTTTAGCCAAAAGCCCATGTACACCTAGGGTTTCATGCATACGCATGGGTTTCCATGTGGGCTGCGGCTCTCCCCTGGCCGCCATACTACATATGACCTTCGCCATTCTTCGTCTTCCTCGGTTTTTTTAGTTGATTTCTCCGCATTCATGTGAAGCTACCTCGTTCTTTTTGTGTCAGCTAGATCAACAAAACGGAGTTTTCAGAATCCCAAATTTCAAAATTGTCATCTTATATTTATAATTTATGATTGTTTATCATATGTTCTAGCTCGTTCTTCAGTTGCTTATAGGAACCAACCTTCGTGGTTAGGTCGATCGTGTCTCAGCTCGGTCAATAATGCTCGTTGTGGTGGTTTAGCGATCGTTGGTCTTCCAGTCACCTTCGCTGTTGGTACCCAGATTGTTCAGGTCACCTGACATCTACCGAATTTATCGTTCTCATCTCATTAGAAGGTTGGGACTCCGCACCCACTCCCATCAAGTGGTATTAGGGCTTCGTTTGCCTGGTGAGATCGTGATTTACCCTAGTTTCGATTTGTGCTTCATCCACACAACTATATGAGCCTACATATTACCCAATGGCCATTTAACCACCATGATTTACAATCACCAGCCTATCAAATCACACTTCTAGTATACATCTTGTGTTTCACTCCAATATAAATTCCCAATTTTCTCCCACTTTTCACGTCAACCACAACTTTTATGAGTGATACCATGTGCTTTAGACATCTGCTTAAAATCAACTAATGACCATACTACTACAGGAGCACGATTTTGTTGTCGTGAAACCGATTTATATTTTGTAACATTTGGGTTACAAATTAGCTACCCCTTGGTCAATGGACCACATCGCACTGCACCATAGGTTGGTCGATCGCGTTGCACTGATGGAGAATCATATTTGTATAGACTTTGGGTCTTACTAAATTAATCATGAAGGGATAGACAACGGTAGAAAAATATTCTCCATTAGCAACGGGAAAGTATTTCCTTTACGCTTGTCTTCTAGACATCGTTGCACTTAAGACGGTGTTGAGAAAAAATACTCTTCACTATGGCAAGTCAATTAATACATATAAGTTTAAGATTCTATTTAGGATTGGAAAGTCAATCGAATAGAAATTTGTCTGACCAAGCGGAGCGCGCGCAAGGCGGGCGACTAGGGTTTCCCCCTAGCCGCCGCCCCGCCGCCTCAAATAATGGCTCGGCGCGCCTCCGCCTCCTCCCGCTCGGTCTTGCGCCGCCCTGCGTTACCGTGTTCTCCCGGCTCCAGCTCGGCGTCCTCCTCTTTGGGGCTTTCCACAAGGCGGCGGCGCCGGCCTGCCCGCTGCCGGCCGGGGCTCTCCGGCGTCTCCCGTCGGCGCCTCCCCACACCGGTGGTCCCGCTAGACGGCGCTTCCCTCCCACTCCATTTCTTCTTCCCATGCGCCCAGATCTGGCGTCCACGGCTCTCAATGAAGTGCTCGAGGCGGCGTGCGGTGGTGGGGTGGGAGGACGGGGTAACAGGGACGTCGTCCCTCTCGTCGTCCCCGGGTTCCGGGAGCTTCGGCGGCGTCGGCGGCGGCGGCTTGGCGGCTCCAATGGGCGGCCGTGAGCGCAGCGGGCAGCCAGCGGAGTGGTGGCGTTCCACTCCGTCGTTGCTGGCGGGTCGGCGTCCTTCCTTAACCGGCGACTCCGTCGGCGTCCGATGGCTATGCTCCGGGTGGAGGAGGTTGTAGGAGGTTGTATCCTTTTCTTTTCCGTGGTGTGCTCCCACAAAGACGTAATAAGGATTCGGACTCTCCGGCGGCGGCCACCGGCGGCGGCCGGTGGTGGTGGGCGCGGGGAGTGGGAGGCGTCTTGCGTTGTCGTTGCTTGGCGTGACGGCGTCAAAGGATGTCGACTTGTCCTTCTTCGCCGGTCTTGGCGTTTTCTTCGATTCGATTTTCTTACCCGACACGCAAGGTGCGGCGTGAGAGAGGTTGGATCGGGTTCCGTCGTTTCCCCAGCGCCGTGGTGGCGTAGGTGGAGTGGCTAGGTTCCTGACGTCGGCTCCGACGTCGAGGGGGTTCCGGGGCGGTCTTCGCCGGGTTGTGGTTTTTCGGTTTGTTTTAGGTTTGTGTTGGCCTGCAGTTGGTTGCCGGTTGTTGCGGCCACATTCTTAGCAGGATCTTCGCTTTATCACTTGCTAAGTGCTTAATGCTTCCTGGTGAGCCGAGTTAGTCCTACCATGGTGGGTCATGGGTGCGCTTTATCTCCGATAATCCAGGATTGACGTCTGTTGCAGCTCGTGTTTCTTAGAGTGAGTTTCGGAGTGGTCTTGTACTTTTGCTCCTATTGATTCGCACTGAGTACTTACCGTGAGTCTGGGGCCTTCTACACCAGTCCTCCCCCTGGATGTTTTTCAGAGTCTGTACCTTAGGCTTTTCTGCAGTGTGTGTCTTTGGAGTGATTGTAAAAGTCTGCTTGTAACTTATTCTCTGTTGAAATGAAATTTCGACCTTTCTCAAAAAAAAATACATATAAGTTTAGGCATACAATATATCTGATTTTGATCCATGCAAGATTGCTTACTACAGATAAGATGTGTGCTTCAGACACCATGTTCTATTCAACATTTAATCAGATAATCAAGTTTATTATAGGAGAGAAGCTTGAATAGAACAACTAAGACCATTAATTAATTTATGGTTTCTGGGAAGGAAAACATCTTAGGCTCAACCAAAAGATGTGAATTAATCACCATGAGCAAAATATAAACTCTACATAAGCTATTTAAATTCCAAGAATTGAGCTAGCAATAATTCACGGACTACCACTCAATGAATTATACCCGAAATACATAATGCTAGGAAACCATAAAGCATTTTCATGACATTTTTATGAATTTCTGCTAATTATTTCTGATCTACTGGCCATACTATAATTATAACAATGCAGAAAAAACGATATTACACTGTTCCAAAAAATATACCCATTAATACAAAACTTTCAAAGGTGGGCTAGGTTTAAGATTTTGCATATTAAGGAAGCTCATTATCTAAAATCAAGTTCCAGGATTTTATTTAAAATCTCTAGAATTAACAAGTATAGAACTGCATAAAATAACTAGCGCCACGTACAAAATATTACTGAAAACAAAAGAAATTCTGTGATACCTAGAGCTGCAGGGACTATAGTGGAGATTTACCATAGAAAAATACTCACGCCATTATAGTGTTCTTCAGGGATTAAATTAGGACTTTTGTACTCTTTGCGCTATGCCAAACTTTAGGGGCACCGCTATGCTACCATGCCACTAAACCAAGGTCGGGCCTCACTAGGTGACACTTCCGTTGTTGTCTACAAGACACACACGGGGAAGCTAAAGCCGAGACAAAGTGACCATTGTCGGCAATGATTGACATGTCAGGCTGGTTTTCAAACCATGGCCGTCGCCTAATACAGACGGGCTAGGACACTATCGCCGCCTTCCAACTACAGGGCGCAAGAGTGTCGTCATTGCAACCGTCACCGCAGCAGCGCACATGTGCCGGCGGAACCCTAACGTTAGTCATCTTGGGAGGGGCCGGCGTGGGTGAAACCCTAACCCAAATTATTATAGCCCAGGCCGCAGACATCAGCCACAGTCGTTGTTGCCATGTTGTTGAGCGCGGGCGCACATCGCCGTGTTGCCAAAACTACCATCGTGCTGTCGGCACAAGAACGTAGGCCAGGGACCATCACTGCAGCGCTGGCGCACGCGGATGAGCGTATCCGCTCTGTTACTGCCACCGTCGCTGCGCGGGTGTGTGCATGCGGGCTCTTCCACCGTCGCGTGGTCACGGACGTGGGTGCCACCGCCACCGCCACTGCGGCTGCCGTTCCGTGTGTGGGCGCGGACAGGCACCAAAACAAAATAACCACAATACTCTGTTCGGTGGCTCATCGGACATTGTCCGGTCCCCATCAGACAAAGTTCGACACAACCATCGTACTCCATCCGGTGGCTCATCGGACACAGTTCGATCCCCATCGGACATAGTCCAATCACACTCAGAAGCTGAGCTGACACAACCACCTGAACACAATCCGTTGCCGATGTCACGTGGGCACGGGCAGGCGCGAACGCCGCTGCCATTGCGTGTGGGCATGCAAAGACCGCTACTGGCGGCGCGGTGCGTCTTGCCGCCACCGCCGTTAGCGCGAGAACGCACGGTTGCCACCATCACCGCGGCCAAGCGTGCGCGGCGGGCGGACGCTGCCATCATGCCACCGCCGCTACGTGGACACGGGCATGCACCACTGCGACGCCGGTTGTAATCTTCAGGGCTAGCATCCATTATCCATTTATCCATGAACAAATATATTACCACTATGCGCGCAAAATAGTAGATTGAAATAACAGATCTGTTTGTAGTATCGACATATTGTTGTAACAAACCTGAGAGCGTTTGTGGACTGCATGGGCCCCGGGTATCCTCTAGAAGGCCCGTCAGAAAGCAGATAGAGGGCGACTCAAGCCGGCTGGACCGGGATAGAGACCACTCGGGCTACGCTTGACTTGGGTGCCAAGGATGCTCCTGAGGATAGAGTCCACACTCTTGCATATCATGCATCGGTATAACCGAATTTGGTACCATGTACTGGATAGAGCCTTGTAATCCTATCCCCCTGCACTATATAAAGGGAGGGGTAGGGGCCGTACACGGCATCGTTAATCAGCACATCATCCTAGATCATCAGATTATATTCATCTTCTGCAATTTCCCATAGAGATATAATCCTTGAGCACAGGACTAGGGTGTTACTTTCAAGTTGGAAGGCCCGAACCTGTATAAACTCTGTTTTGTGCTATCATCTGGTTTGGTTCTAGCGCTTAGCCCAGTAACAAATTCATTACCGACGGTGACCCCTGATTCACCACCAGTCGACAGCGTTACAACTAGGAACAACAACAAGAAGATTTTTGGGGAGAAGGGATTGGGATTTGGGAGGAACCGTAGTGCTTGAATGGCAACACGAAACTGAAAAGAAGAATGGGCTCTTTGCTTCTGAGAATCCAGCAAGAAACTGGGGCTATGGCAGAGACCACGCCCGGTGAGACTTGAGAACCGTTGGAGCAGATGACCACGCCGGCGAGCGGTGTCTGGCCTGAACTCGGGATTTGTCAACTCCAGTCTTCGTCTTGCTCAGTCCGGGTCCAAAGCTCACAACCATACCACGCGGTGTTGTGGTTTTCGGCAGATGGATCGGTGTAACTAGTTCTAGATGAGGTCAGTGATTGGCTGTGCCGAGCTGACCGTGGAACCTACGTCAACAAATTTCTGTGTGCTGGTCACCACACGCTACTGCAGAAACGTTGATCCGTGACTCTCCATCACTCGCCAATAAGTTGAAAATTACTGGTGATGAGCCTGGACCTGCACCTAACCTCTGAAAAAACTGTCATCGATGATAATCTATCAATAATAATATGAGTATGACTGGCGTTTCTTTGAAGAAGCTAGCTAGATCTATTTTAACTAGATTTAAAGTTGAGCATATAATTAATGTTACAACCATATTTTTGGTTGATCTCTTATGTTTGCTAACTTTTGTTGTTGGAATGGTATTGAGATTTCAGAGAAAGAGAGCAATTAATATTCGGTTTCATGTTATGCGACAAACATGCATTTTAATAATATTGTCGTCGTCGACCTCCTCGGTAGTCGGCGCGGAGCTCCATGACGCGATGGTGATATGGCCATCCTCGACTGGAGAGCGTGGGTGCATTGGAACCTACCTGTCGTCGTGCATCTACCGGTGCTCACGTTGACATCGGAGACGACCGGACGCTGTGGCGCAACAAGTGATAGCGAAACCGAATGATTGTGAGCCTGGATATGCTAGCTACAACTAAGCTCTCCTAGATCTAGCACGCGTCCGAGCCTCCAGAATGGTTGTTGATGCTTACCAAGGCTTTAAGGGTACGCGAGGAAGCATGAGGGAGTAGGTCGATGGTGAGTCCAAATAGGTGGGGCAGCGCACTCCCCACTCTAACAAATCTCGGTGACGCACTGCAAAAATCGATGCGTGCGTCGGATTAGTGATGGAGAGGAGACGCGGTAGGTGTGAGGTTTCTGGTGAAGCTCACTGAGGATAGAGAATTTGAGGGAATTTGGTATCCATAGGGGAGAAATTGGGGGATACACGGAATTGAGCGCAAGAGAGCGGTCGATGAAACTATATCGTCCTTCGGATAGCTATACAAGACTAGAGGCGAGCTCGGCGAGGCCAATATGGGCAGTAATAGCGATAGGGTGGCAAACACCCTGGTGGCTCATGATGGTGCGCGACGTGGCCTTGGGTTAGGTCCTTGACTTCGGCTGGGCGCGGTGTGGCATGAGCAGATGGACTCGTGTGTACGACAACAACGGTTCGACTGTACTATAGGATGTGGGCCCACGGTACCATCATTATCTTTTGATAAATTTTTTGCCACTAAAATAATTCACAAATTTGAAATGCCATTTATTTGGATGCATTTGCAGGATCAGGGCTAAGCCACTCATGGACAGAGTAGGAAGGGGGTTGTGGTCCCCCCTGGAGCGGTAAGTGGGTGTGTCGCTCCTAGATGGAGCTTGCCACTCAAACCATGATTGGAATGTCTGTGGAGGGCACACTCACGATGTTCAATGGGCCACATGGGCTTAGGGCATGCCGCTCCTTCTCAGAGTAGCATCTCCCCCCCTATTTAGCCCACTTTGGGCGGCACTATGCTCATTTGCACACGGGTTGAATAGTTGGAAGGGAGAGAGAGGAGAGGAAAGAGAGGGAAGTGATGGAAGGAGGGGTGTTCACGCAGCAAGGCTTTGTTTGAGATCCTAATGGCCAATTAATAAGTACTATATTTATTATAAAATTTTATGATTAATGCTAAAAATATGGTAGGATAGCCAGTATGTTATGGTAGCTTATTAAGGGATTTAGACACAAATTTAGAAAATTGCGTGGAAAAATGCAAAAATATGAGGTAGTGAGAAATAAATATTAGGGAGTAGACAATATATTATTTTGGTACGTTCAATAATAAATGAAATCTTCACATACATGAGGGTGCGTTTATGTAGGTATGAAGGAACTATTTTTTATAGAGTGTTTTGGTGATGATATTAATTAGAGAAAGCCCAAATGGGGTGGATTTGAGTGGATTTGCTTGGATTGTTGTTAGCCATCCGAACCTTGAAAATCTTAAAAACGACGAGCTTCACGGTTGGATGTGCTACCTTCTTGGATAGAACCTAGAGATGCATGAAATTAGGGTGAAGGCTCTGTAGAGCAGAAACATTTAGCATGAGTATTGGCAGCTGGTGGGTTTGAACATTCAGATGGGGCTAATAAAATTTGTAGCTGGATGACGACAAAGAGGTTGCACTACCGTAAAATTTATGCAAGACGGCTTGAAGGAGGCCACTGTGGAGGAGACGAATGTGGGACAAATAGGTGAATGCAGTGCAGCAAGGGATGGACATGACACAATTGATGAAAATCTAAGAATTGCAACCGAAGGAACGGAGGATGCAGGAGCGGAGGATGATATTGGTGTGTAGTTCTCTATTGATGTGGGGGAAGTGCATGAAGGTATTGTCAATACCATGGAGGAGGACGATCAACGAGCGATGGAGGAAGAGGTTGGTAGAGAGAGTGAGAGCGATGAAGATGGGGAGCTATTGTAATTACTGAGAGAAGTGAGGTAGGGGTGAAGCTGGCCAATTTCTTATGGATGATTGACATGGGTCGGAGTGCATGTACATCACAAATGAGGTCAGGCCAAAGTAGATATTTAGGGACATAAGTTTCTTCCAAGATGCTGTGAAGGAATGGTTGTTGTGTCTGCAACGAGAATTTAAGATGGAGAAGTCTGATAAATCAAGATACACAGTGAGATGTGAAGTAGAGAATTGTTAGTTTAGATTGCACACCAATAAATCAAAATTTGCAATGAAGTGGATAGTGACAATCATAGATCCACACACTTGTGTACTGAGCAATGCGTTGAGGGGCATCAAAATCTAACATCAACATTCATGGCACACAAAATGTATGCGGAGATTGCCGAGAAGAAGGACATGGTCGTGCAATGCATAATGCTTGCAGTGAAGAACATATTCAAATATGACATAAGCTATGGCAAAGCTTGGCGAGTGAAGCAAAAAATTGATGGAAATGCGGTTTGGGTCATTTGATGATGCATATGACAACTCCCACCCATGATGCAGTTGTTGAAAGAAAACTGAGATAGTTATTGCCATACATGAATTTGAATCACCTTCACATACGAGTTTGATGGTCATGAAGACAACCTTCTTTGCTCCCAATGTACGAGTTGACGAATTCAGGCATTCCTGCCAAGTACTTTGCAAATCGTTCTTATAGTGACACATTATGTTTTTGTGGATGCCACTACCTCGGCACACCCAATGCCAATGTTCTTCGGTGATGAGCGGAAATGCAAGAGGCCTACCCCGGGTACTACATCATAGAATGGGCAGAAACTACACGGTGTTCGGCAACCATGGTTAGCCTATACGGTAAACGGTAAACAGTCGGTCACCCTTTGTTTAGCGTTTAGACGGTTCAAACGGTGTTTACACGGAATTAAACGGAGTAAACGGTTTCTATTTATATTGATTAAAATAGCATATATTTTAAATTAAAATTTATTTTTGTAGGCATAGCAAACTAGGAGTAATGCAGTATAGCAATTATCATAAGTAGATAGCGGTGATACTATATTAATACTAGTAGAATTGTAGATTGAAATAGAAATTACACCAGTATTGGACTATTGGTGTAGCAAAAGAGCATATTGAGCATTACTGCTAGAGTGCTAGTACATCATAAGGATTGAAATCACAGCTTCACGTCACATTAAAACCACAAAGCAGTACTGCACAAAGAAAAATTGAAAACACATATTAATAGAGCAGTACCTAGGCGCGATGTGGGGCCCACATGGCTCGAGCGCGAACGCATGGGGCGGGCCAGAGTCTAGGAGGGAGGTGAGAGCACAAGAGTTTAGCTGGCATGAGCGGAGCATGGGAGTGAAGTGAACAAATTAAGAATTCTAGTGCATTACATATCCTAAACGGCCCATTTAATAATGTTTAGCTCGTTTAATTCCGTTTAATCCCGTTCTGTTTAGCCCGTTTAGTCCATTTAATTCCCGTTTTTGACCGTTTAAACCGGTCAACCGTTTAATTCACCGTTTAGGGGCTAAACTGCATGTGTTCGCCTGAACACTGTGTAAACACCGTCTGACGGCAACTGTTGTGCATGGGAGTTTCATAACCCGCTCACACAGAATAACCGCTCTAAGAGTCTACACTCTAAACCCTATGCATGCACCATAGCACTACATACTTCTTAAATCATCTAATATTCATGTACTGCCCTAATACCCCTAGCACTAGCATTTATGTACTACTCTATTTCCCTAATGTAATACCCATAACTAGTAGGACTTATCTGTTATTTTCAAACTATGAAGTAATAACTTACCACCATTGCTATCACTTGGCATCAAGACTTGTCTCTCAAAAAAAGACTGCCATATAGAACTCCGCCGCACCATCGCTTTAACCTCAAAACCGGCATCACACTTCAATCTAACAAGGCAAAACTCCCCACTCATCTTTGGATTCCATTTGCATGCCACTAAGGCTACTCATGCACAACCCTTCAACACATCAGGCTTCACTATGCGATGTGATCTCTCATTATGAAAGCATACAGGCGCATTACCTTCCTGTCAGCCAGCACTGTGCAATGTGGCTGATCATTATGAAAGCGCACAGACGCATTACCTTTTTGCCACCGTTTATTGTTTAGACCGGTCAATGCGAAAGCACGCAGCCACATTACTTCTCTACCACCCCTAACTATGCCACCACGCTACCCGTCTGGCCAGCATTGTGTCAACAGTCATTCAATCCTAAGAATCCAATGCATCAACCCTTATATAAAAGTGTTGGAGCTAAAAAGTGTTTTTGCAAAAACACACTTAAAAACACTTTTAGCTTAGGGTCCAGAATCTCTAGAGGCACCAAATTAGGGTTCACGGCGTGCCAGCCGACTGGATCCTACAATCGGCAAGCAATTAAGAGCCGATTAGATATGTGTGATATTGAACCTACTACACAAGGACACATATCCAAAAATGGATGATTGATAATGAAACTAGGTTTAGATGTGATCTAAATCAACAGATTCCGGTAAGATTAATCTATCATCAACTCAACAAAGTCAACAAGATAATGAGATAAAGGATAAATAGTGTAATACAAAGTTGAACGAGTCAACGGTATAGTAGTAGGACATGGTAAATAGACTACATGCTAATTGATACAATCAACTAGCAAGTGGAATGAAGGATAAAATGATCTAATGGCCGGTCCAAACGTGACAAGCTGATAGATAGTTAAACCAAGTAATAAGATTAAACTATACCGATACGGTTCTTACCTTGGTTGTACCTAGAAGGTAATCGAAAGGCACAGTGCAAAAGGTCGATTGGAAATCTAGAATAAAACAAAATTACTCTATACTAGACCTAATGCAAAAAAAAGTAGACGATATTGAAAAGGGTAGATTTGTATTGGTTGATTGTTGAACCCATACACGGCCTCAAAGCCATGTATTTATACACGATCACAACCAACACATCTTGTCATGTTTTCCACAAAATTACAATAATATATTCTTATTTCATCTTGGCACTCGACGTTACCCTTGGTACTCAACTTAATCCTCGATGATACTCATGACACCAAATCGATACTTCATGATACTCTACAATACCTTGATATTTGACCCGATACCTCTAGATGCTACCTCAAATAATACTCAATATGATACACTTTAAACTACATGATATGCCAATACTCAATCTGATACATGACGATGCCTCGATACTCAACGACACCCCTAACCAGATGCCCTCAATACTAGAACTTGATGTCCTTGATGTTACATGATACCCTAATACATGACAATACCCCTGGATCTCAACCTGACACCTTTAACCCCAACACGATCCAATACACAACGATACCCCCTGATACTAAAGTTGATGTTCTCGATACTCAACCTGGTACATGACAAGACCCCATAATACTCAATCCAATACCCCAGTACTCATTAATACCTTTGTACTCAACCCGATACATGACAATACCCCCGATATACTTGATCTGTTACCCCTAACTTGATACCTCAATAATCAACCTAGCACACATTGATGCCCCCATACTCAACAATACTCGTGTCTTGATGATATGTAAAGTTGCTATGAAAAACGAAAAGAAAGAAAAACCCATAAATTTTGCCATACATGCATGCAACATGGGTTGGGGACATCAATAACCCACTTTTTTGCTCGTATGTGTGGCAAGTTGTGCTGCTATACCCTAACAACCGCATTGTGGAGTTAGGGTTTCTTGGGAGCTGTCGCAATAAAAAGTAGATAAAGTGATCTAGATGTTGCCATTATTTTTGTTGGTGGCCTCTAGGCGGTCGGTAGGGAAGGCATCATCGGATTTGTGACGGATGGAGTTAGTAATAGAAGTGGTTTAAGGTTTGGTATAAAAGTCTTTCTTTCATTAGTATTGAATTGGATCAGCCGAGGATGGGGACTAAGATAGTACAGTAATATCTCCAATGAATTGATCACACGAGATTCGATCCTCAATGCTAGATCTAGAGTGGCACATGGGTGGCGATCTAGTCTTCGGATTGATAGTCATTAAGTTGTCTGCCTTTTCTTGTATCTATTCAGGGTTGTGTGCATCTTGCTATGTAGAGGCCGGGAATGATCTCAGGATGGTTGTATCATCTTGATGTAACTATCTTGTTTTCAATAAAGCTTCCTTTATAAAATAAAAAGATCTAGAGTGGCACCGTTACAGCGGCGTTGATTTAATCTACTCATTGGAGGATCATCACCATCTCAAGCATGAGCTATATCTTTACAAGAAGGGCAGGGATCATGAACCGGTTGTATGAATCCTAGATTTTATCTTGTGGTTCATCAACAAACTGGCGGAGATGCGTACATTGAGGGGTCATGTTTCTTGCCTTTTGAGAATCTTATTTCTAATATCAATGTTAAAATTTCTTATAATGCTATTCATTGTTTGTTTTTGTAGGAATTGACAGTTCTTACCATCGAGAGTATTGCTTCTTGTAGGAGTCAGTAGGCTTTACTATTAAGATTCATTAATTTATGTTTTAGTTTGACTCGTAGTCTTCGTTATGATTAACGAAGGTTATTCGGCTTGTTAAAAGAAAAGGCAACAGTGCTAGTACATACCAATGGAAATTAATAGTTACCCGTGCAAATGCTTGCAGGATGTAACATATACAATAAGATAATTACAATCTCTTTTGATAAGCAATGAACCTAACATTAGTAAATTTCAATGGGACTAGCTTGACATCAAACGATTGAGACTTATTTACTTCGCAGTCGATTTTCTGGACCGTAGATCGACACCTTCATAGGACATATAAAGATTCAATGGGAGCATACAGATATGTGAGAAAATCGACTAATAGTTAAACAAGTCTCCGTCACCTAAAAAAAAAAGCAAAAGTGAATTTCAACATATGAAATAAATCTAAAAGATTACAAATCCTAATTAGGGACAGATTTGGCAATCTTTAGTGGTTTTAACTCGCACATATATATATGAAGGCGTTTGATGCGACTTGTTCTATCAATCTGATATATATCATCGTATCGGCTCACTTCTTTTATTTTAAAAGAAAGAGAGGTAGGTTGTGCCTTTCTTTCATTCCTTTTTTCTTTTCTACAGGGTAGGAATGAGCTTTGACTTGTCTGATTAAAATGCTCTCACATTCCAAAAATGCAGAACGAAGATAGCGTCTGGAATGTTAGCCCCCTGCATGCTTTGATGAATGTTTATGCAGTTATGCTCACCTACTCGACAACTTAACATTTTTTTTTAGCAAAACTAGACAACTTAACAGGAAATAGCTTCTTTTTCTTTACAACAAGGAAGAGCAGTGCCCGGAAAATCATGAGATGGTAAGGTTACAACAAGACGTGTTGAGGTAGACAGCCAATCAACGGCATCTCTAGAAACTAGTCAAACCGATCACAAAGAAACATATGCCGAAAGCCGGCAACACCGCGTGGTATGGTTATGAACTGGAGTTGGGCAAGAGAGCAACTGGGAACGACGAAGACTAGTTAGTTGGCCAGTCCAGACTCTAGAGTCAGGAATTTCACACCGGCTAAACCATCTGATCCATCGATTCAATATCATCAGGTGTGATCTCCGCATGCCCACCGATCTCTGTAATACCCAATTCTCTCTCTGGCTTCTCCTAAGCAAAGCAGAGAAGGGATTCTTGCTACACTCTCCGAGCTAAGAACCATGGGTCATGCCAAGCCCTTCTTCCCAGACATCATCTTCTTCTTCTTCTTCATGCTTGCAACTGCAGCCCTGTTGCCTTCTGCGGAGCGCTTCGACTATCCCACAGCCAACCTGTCGACGCTGTGGATCAACAACGTCGCCTCCCTCCCACACAGTGTCAGCTATACAGACGGTTCAGCCGTCCGTGCGATCGCCCTCCGTTCACCACAAACCTTTTATGGGCCCTCCTTCGCTGCAGGGTTCACCTGCACCTCCCCCTGTGAAGTGTTCCTCTTTGGCGTCTTCATCATTTACACCAACAGTGGTGCCGGGATCACCAACCCCACCAATGGGATTCCACAGGTTGTCTGGTCTGCAAATAGGTCTAGCCCTGTCAGGGAGAATGCTACCCTTGAGCTTACTGGGGATTGCAACCTGGTCCTCCGAAACCCCGATGGCAGCCTCGTCTGGTCGAGCAACACTTCGGGCAAGGCTGTGGCTGGCATGGAGGTCAGCGAGCTAGGCAATCTGGTGCTGTTTGATCAGAGAAATGCAACAGTGTGGCAGTCATTTGATCATCCAACTGACACATTGGTCCCTGGGCAATCACTAGTGCAGGATATGAGGCTTGTAGCTACTATGCCTGCAAGAAATTCTATGGAAAATCAGGTATATATCACTGTCCTCCCAAATGGGTTATATGGTTATGTCGGGTCGGCACCACCACAACTGTATTACTCAAATACAGTGAATGGAAACAATAGTGGAACAGATCCAACAAAGGTAACTTTCACGAATGGGAGCCTTAGCATCTTTGTGAATTCCATGCAGCCAAGCAATCCAGATAAGAGTATCCCATTGCCAGCAGCTAAGTCCACTCAGTACATGAGACTCGAGTCTGATGGGCGCCTTAGGCTGTATGAATGGTCAGAAAACTGGGATGTGGTCTCCGATGTAATCAAGATATTCCCTGATGATTGTGCTTTCCCAACAGAATGTGGAGAGTATGGGATATGCACAGGTGGACAATGCACCTGTCCCCTTCAGAATAATTCTAGTTCAAGATACTTCATGCCGGTGGATGATCGGAAAGTAAATTTTGGTTGTGTACTTCAAACTCCAATCTCATGTCAAGAAATGCAACACCATCAGCTCTTGACCCTTTCCGATGTTACTTATTTCGATGCCAGCCACATAATTGTGAATGCAACAAACATAGACAACTGTAAGAAAGCCTGTTTGAAAAATTGCTCCTGCAGGGCTGTCATATTCAGGTATGGCCAGAATGATGCTGTTGGTAATTGTCTGTGGGTAACGAAGGTCTTCTCCTTGCAATCAATACAGCCAGAAATTGTTCACTACAACTCCTCAGCTTACATCAAGGTGCAGCCTAGCCCCTCCAACTTCACTTCTGCCCCTACTGCAAACAAAAATAGGGTGATTTTAATCACTACAGTTGCATCTATTACTACTATTGTATTAGTTATCATTGTCAGCACTATCACTATTTATGTACGGAGGAGAAAGAGGTATCAAGAAAAAGATGAGGGATTAGATTTTGATCAGTTGCCCAGAATGCCAATGAGGTTTTCATTTAAAATGTTGAGAGAATGCACTGAAGACTTCAGTAAAAAGCTTGGAGAAGGTGGATTTGGATCGGTTTTTGAAGGGAAGTTAGGTGAAGAGAAAGTTGCAGTGAAACGTTTGGAAAGTGCTACACAAGGAAAGAAAGAATTCTTGGCAGAGGTTGTGACCACCGGAAGCATTGAACACATCAATCTTGTCAGGCTGATTGGCTTTTGTGCAGAGAAATCACATAGGCTTCTAGCATATGAATACATGTCAAGAGGGTCACTTGATAGGTGGATCTATTATCACCATGAAAATGCCCCTCTTGATTGGTGCACCAGGAATATGATCATTCTGGATATTGCTAAGGGGTTGTGCTATCT
Organism: Raddia guianensis; assembly: GCA_036346415.1. Lineage (NCBI taxonomy): Eukaryota > Viridiplantae > Streptophyta > Magnoliopsida > Poales > Poaceae > Raddia > Raddia guianensis. The sequence goes on along the minus strand of CM070537.1, from coordinate 18,130,415 downwards.
TCATGAGGAGTGCAGACAAAAAATTGCTCATTTGGATATCAAACCACAAAATATTCTCTTAGATGATAACTTCAATGCCAAAGTGGCTGATTTTGGATTATCTAAGCTAATAGATAGGGATAAAAGCAAGGTAATGACTGTGATGAGAGGCACACCTGGGTATTTGGCACCTGAATGGTTAACTTCACAAATCACTGAAAAGGTTGATATCTACAGCTTTGGAGTTGTAATTATGGAAATAGTGAGTGGAAGAAAGAATATTGACAATTCTCAGCCTGAGGAGAGTGTTGAGCTCATCAATTTGTTACACGAAAAGGCTAAAAACAATCAGTTGATTGATATAATCGACAAGCATAGTGATGACATGGTCCTTCACCAGGAGGAAGTGATTCAAATGATGAGGCTTGCAATGTGGTGCTTGCAAAATGACAGCAACCGAAGGCCTTCCATGTCAACAGTGATCAAGGTATTGGAAGGTGCCATGAATGTAGAAACTTGCATTGATTATGGATTTTTTTATGCAAATCCCGTAATGCATGCTCAAGATAATCCTTCCACACATTCAGCTCCACCTCCGGCATCGATATTATCTGGACCAAGGTGAACTGGGTAGCCATTGAGCAGAAGTGAAATACATATTAAGCATTTTGGCTTTAGTCAGTACTTATGTATCTTATCCTATTTGTAGCATGGAAACATATTTTAGATATATCATAAATATAATATTTTGTAATTGTTGGGTTTAGTCCCACATCGCTAATAGATGATGGAGGAGCACGACTTAAAAGGTGGAGGCGACCCTCTCCTACTAGACTAGTCTTTTAGGTTGAGTGGGCCCATGGCCTTAGTCGTTACTCCAGTTGGATCTTTAGGTCCGTTAAGATCTGGGGAGCCCTTTCTCTGCGTTTGACCCATACGTGGACTGTTTGTAGCGGGCTCTAAATCCTAACAAGTGGTATCAGAGCCAGGCATTGACCCACATCTACCCACATCTCTGTTAATTCCACACATTCGTTGAACGAAGTTGTCCGTTGTGACGAAGTGGTCCGATGTGTGATCGGGGAGATTGTTGGGTTTAGTCCCACATCGCTAATAGATGATGGGGGAGCACGACTTAAAAGGTGGAGGCGACTCTCTCCTACCAGGCTAGTCTTTTGGGTTGAGTGGGCCCATGACCTTAGTCGTTGCTCCAGTTGGATTTTTAGGTCCGTTAAAACCTGGGGAGCCCTTTCTCTGCGTTTTGACCCATACGTGGGCTGTTTACAGCGAGCTCTAAATCCTAACAGTAATGTATATGCTTGATTTTTCAGTGACACTCTACCTTCACAGGTGAAAATCTGGTAGCGGCATAGTATAAATATTATGTGTTATGTTATCTTTTGCAGAAGTAGTAAAAAGTGAATACTAATCAGTTGAAATTTGATCAAAATGAAAGGTTAATTGGATGAAACACAAAAGAATTATAAACGTTTCGTTCTTACAGTTCTGCAAGTTGTATTTCTGTTAATACAGTAGCGATTATCTTGTTGTATAATTGCTCTTTTTTTCTTTTATCGAAGTACAAAGGCTCTTAAGTGAAGGGAAGAATATCTTACATTTAATCTGATGAAACTCTATTTGTTGAAAGTATTGAACTTGAGTGAACAAATGATAGAATCCTTTCTTGATTTTCATCTATTAGTTGCACTGTATTTATATGCAGCTATGATATCATCTATTATTTGTAGTACATTTATAAGCAACTATGGTACACCTAGCTGTTTAAATGTGACTGACACACAAGCTTCAAAATGTTCTCACGAAGTGAAAATAGACTATTAGACATTGAGATTGTGCAATTTACTTTATCGGCCATGGAACCAATACTCAGAAATTGTATAACATAAGTGCTGTTCTTTCACGTTACTCAGTCATAGGATACATTAGTTGGTGACCGAGAATTGTTTTGTGACCAGCATGGTGCACATATAATAAATTTACCTGTGATATAACTAAAGGATCCTACCTTAACTGGGTCAGTCGAAGTCTCTTACGCTACTATCATCATGATAAGGTTCCACGTCAATCTATATAGTTGCAGCCAATAACTTGATGAAAAACTCAGCAATAATTTGTATGTTACATGAATTATTTTTGCTGTCCTTTGTTTTGTGCACTGCACCTTCCTCAACATGTGAAACACTCATTTAAAAACTGAAAGCACTTTCAGGTATCAGAATCTCAGGAGAGGCAAATATCTGAACTAATAAATTGGCAGGGAGAAATGAACTTACAATATACGTGCTAAGCGCCCAGTAGAAATATTCTATCACCACGCATCTGCATTGCAGCTCTCATGTTACAAGCAGAGGTACAGAATCATAGGCTTTCAGGCTTGCACACACGGTCTTCCACATGACCATCAACCAGACTCGGCGAGTGGCAATGTTACTATAGCATGTCAATCATAATGAGTCGGCAGCGGTCAGCAGAGCACCCAGCCCACCTGCTTATCGCATGATAGCAACAACGAAGTTATGATTTCCATTGCTTGCTTAGTTGTGCTAAATTGAAGAAGAGCACCTTCTCGACCTGGAGAACTGGTATGAACAATGATGACTTGCGCATTTCGTCGAACACCCCGCTGGCGGCCATAGGCGACCTTCTCGGCGCAGCACCCGGAGGTGAAAGGGAAACAAACGCAGCCGCCACAGCTTCCCTACGCGAGGAACCGGCGGCTAGCGGGCGGCGACCTTCCGTCCAGGCACGGGGACAGTCGACACGGAGTGCTAGGATGCGACGGCCGACGGCAGTCTGTGAGGGGTACATCCGTGTCAGAAAAATAGATTATCCGTATTCGGATACTATATGGATTTTTTTTTCAGATACGGATACGGATATGATTTCAAAAAAAAAGATCAGATACGGATACTATTTGTATCCGAATTGTAATGGTGGTCATGGTGGAACGTGGAACAAATGTATTTTAACTAGTACTAGTACAATGCCCGTGCTTTACCACGGATCATAAAGGATGAAAGGAAAACATAATTTATAGAAAAATATATAAACATGAAGGGTGATTTGCAGGAAAGATCGAGAGTGTAGCATGTGATATGATGTAGCTTGGATCGTTTATATCATCGGCAGCGTGAATTTTTTCGGTCAAAAGAAAGATTAGCTTGAGTTCGCTATTTTATATCACCGGCTGCGCCAGAACCTGCGTGCGTCGAGGATGGAGAACTCGGGCGTGTGACGGGTGTACGCACTAAGGAGTCTTATCTCACCGGCGACAACGACTTGTACGCAACCAGGTTTGTTGCAACAATTTACTGGGATATATAGGTTTGTTGATATGGACGGTTATATCTTGTGGGTAGGTAATACAATTTTGGTTTGCTCTATGTTGCTTCAATGTTGCTAAACCAATTTCATTGTAGCATGTCTCATCCAAAGGTAAAACCTGATTAAAAATTTTCATTATTTGTTCAGAAAACATTTTCATTGTAGCGATTAGAAAATGGAGGAAAACTGCAAAGCAGCACGCTAATTGTTGCTAGGTCGTGGTCAATGCTCTTAACATGGTTTCCAAAATATTTTGCAAAGCCATATGATAATATAAAGAGATCTTGATATGGACCAAACCACTTATAGATCAACAATAACAGCAGCCATAACTATCATACAAACAACAACACTATCATTAGTGTAAAGGCAACAATATTTATCTTTTGTAGAAAGAAATAGATAACAACATTAAGCAGCAAATGAAGAAGCAATCATGAGTGCACGAGCGGTTTCAAAAAAATGATGATGTTTATGCTCAGCCACACCATTTTGAGCATAGGCACCAGGACAAGAGAACTAAGAGAGAGTGCCCTGCTCAGCGAGAAAACTACGAAGATGCCCAGAAAGATACTCCCCTGCAGAGTCAGCTCGAAAAACACGAATAGCGGAGTCAAATTGAGTACGAATCATGGTGGCAAAATTTTTATAGATAGATAAAACCTCACTACGAGAAGACATAAAATATATCCAAGTGTGTCGAGAAAAATCATCTATGAAAATGATGTAATATTTATGACCACCTTTTGACACAAAAGGGGCTGGACCCCAGACATCAGAATGAACAAGATCAAATGGACGACCTGACACAGACTCACTAGAAGGATAAGGGAGTTGCACCTGTTTGTCAAGATTGCAACCCGCACAATCGAGATGTACAGGACCAGACACCGACCCTAAAAGACCACGACAAATCAAAGATGATAAACGAGAACCACAAAGATGACCTAAACGATGATGCCATTGAGCAAAAGACGCCGTGGAGGAAGCAGCGCAGACGGAAAGACTGGCAGGAGCAGCGGAAGAAGGACGAAGCCAGTCAAGCTCCCAGAGACGCTGAGAATCACGGTGCCGGGGGCCAGTACCAACTAGGAGACCCATGCAACGATCCTAAACACAGCATGAGTCAGTATCGAAAATCACACGACAACCTAGATCAGTAAGCTGGCCGATATAAATAAGCTGCATGTTTAAGTTAGGAACATGAGAAACAGATGGTACATAAAAAGAAGAGGACAAAAAGTGTCAACGATTGGGATATTGATCCCAAGTCAACTAAGCTTCTTGAGAAAAGGGAGATAAAAGACATGCCGAGCAAGACGAACAGCAATCAACGAGCAACAGGGAGACATAGGGTTTTTATCCTGGTTCGGGCCTCTCCGGGGAGATAACAACCCTACGTCCAGCCTTTCTTATAGATCAGAGATGATTACAAGAGGAACTCGGCGAGATGAACAGGTCTCGACGAGATTATGTGTGTACAGAAAGTAATATGCGATCTTCCGGTGCCCTCTACATGCCGTAGGGGCCCTGTTTATATAGTGTTGAATAACCGACCTACCGAGGGAATATCGGGCCGGGCTGACCACCAATCCGTAACGAACTCGAAACATGCCAAATATATCCCGAGGTAGATAAGGAATACTCTGATTCTTAGGGATCACGACATTTGCTCCAATCTGCGAAACCAACGTTCGGGTTTTCACGTAGCCGTGCAGAACTCTTGTTCGAGTAGGACTCAAACACGAAGTCTTGGGCGCCACGGATCACACCGATCGAAGGTCGTTGATGCGACGCATATGGGCTGATAGAACCTTCCAGGAGCGAGCCCTAGGAGGTCGCTCGATTGAAATTTGTCGAGAGTGGGCCATGGCAACGGGTCGTGATTTTATCCCCGACAGCTAGCCCCCGAGACTCAAGTGCAAGGACTCACTAGAGTGGGGTCTTTCTCTTGAGACTCCAAGTCACGAAGAGGGAAATATTTGCTGTTACAAGGAGGTACAACAAACGACCGAGCAAGTTATTGCTCTCCCGAACAGGACTTGTCCGGGATCGAACAAACCCGATCAGTACCGAGCAACTCTGTTGTGTCGAACAGGGAACAACATTTATCCGAGCAGAGCACCCAGTCCTCAGTGCGGACACTGGAAAAGTAGCCGTTGGCAGATCTCAACGGTAACTTACGCTGCGCAGTGAAAACAGACGACCGTTTTTACTTAGCCGTTGCGGTAAAAACTAGCCGTTTTGTGGTAAAGAACCGTTGCCGAGCTGCTCGGCTAGGGCTATAAAAAAGCACCCAAGCCACCCGCGGCTTGCCACTTCCGCTCTCACGCCTTTCCTTTCCAAGCCCTAGTTCCAACTGCGCTCAGCATCAAACAGTCAAACTCCACTCCCAAATCTGTTCGTCCAGCCCTGGGGATTGCTATGGCAAAGTTCTCAGGCACTAGCATGACCGAGGAGGACCTCAAGATCTTAGAGGCAGAGGGACCCGTCGACACCGGCAGTTGGAGGCTGCCCGGGCAGGAGGATGAACCAAAGCTGCTCGAGGGTGAGTTCGTCAACTTTGAGCAGTTCGCTGTTTTCGGGTTGAGGTCTCTCGAAAGCGATTTCGTGGAGGCCTTTCTCAACATCAGTGGATTGGAGGTGGCGAACCTCAATCCGAACTCCATCCTCCAGATGACCGTCTTCGCACACCTGTGCGAAGGCTATCTGGGAATCGATCCGCCGGTGGGGCTGTTTCTTCACTACTATACGGTGACGAGGAGCAGCTCCGCCGCTTCCGGATTGGGGTGCTACTACCTCAAGCTCCGGGCTACCGTCGACGACGTCCCGTACCCTCATCCACCGCTGCTCGACTCAATGGGCGTGTGGTGGATGAGGTGGTTCTACACCAAGCGGAGCGACGACAGCAAGCTCGTCTTCACCGGACAGGCTCCGGCGAAGGGAACCCCAATGCCTCGACCGGAGCTGTCTGACGAGGATTGATACCTGACGCGGAAGATCGCTTTCCTCGTGGGCCTCGGGCTCACGGGCAGGGAGATCATCCGCGACTTCACAGCAAACAGGATCTGCCCACTGCGGAGAAGATCCTATCCCTTCTATAAGATAGAAGGATAGGAAGACATCACCAGGGAGAGTACGGGTAAGTGCCTTTAAGACTCAAACTTCACTTGGTGATTTCATCCGAACAGGAACTGAAGATCTCTTCGGTTCGGGCAGTACAACCGACCGACGCATGGGTGATCGAGCAGGTCGACGCCATACTGAAGGCTGCCAAGAAGGACGGCGAGGTCACCGGCGAGGTGGCCTATACGTGTCCGCGCAACGTGCTAGTTCGCACATCCGAGGTAAGTTAATTAGATCCCCGTTTGCGTCGTTAGACTTGCACTGTCGTAAAATGCTAACATTCGCTTCTCAAACAAGCAGGAGGACCAGCTGATCCTTGGAGGGATCGTGGAGGAGCTCTCCGAGACCGAGGGAGCGAGAAAGGGTAAGGCCAAGCTGGCTGAAAAACCCAAGGTGGCCGCAGCGCTGACGTGGAGCTCTCCGCGCCGCAGCGGCCGCCAAACGTCCCTGAAGCCCCCCCTCCCCCCCCGTGGCGAAGAAGCGCCCTGGGCAACTTAAACGAGAGCGCGGCCAGACGAGGGGAGAACGCCCAAGTCCTTCCCTCGTCGCTGAGCAAAGCGACGAAGAGGTACGGAACCTTTCCCTTTGGTTGAATTGCTTTACACAAGCTCATTCGGGCCGTGTGGAACGGCTGCAACAGATCGTTGAGCAGAGGAGGCTCGAGGAGGTGGTAGCGCGCAAGGAGAAGCTTCTTGCGTTGCGCCAAAAGAGTGCCCAGCTCAGCAGGGAGCTAAGCTTGTCGCGGCAAGCTTCCGGAGGTCAAGGCGATGAAGCCAAGAATCCCCCGAGCAAGAAGCGTAAGAAGATCAAGCCCTCTACGGCCCGTACGTAATGGCGAGACTGCTCTCTTTTCATTACACCAAACCGCATAGGACTTAAGACATCTACTTATCATCAGCTGCCCCAGAGGAGATAGCCACGGATGACGTGGACGCAGCGGTCGAGCGGTCCTTGCTGCCCGAGCACCTGCACGGTGCATCACGAGCAACGAGGCTGCTCGCCCTAAAGGACAAGCTGGCAGCGTGGGCTGCGCTCCCGCCCGGCTCCAGCGACCAAATCGACGCCTTGAAGGGCGCGATCAACAGGCTGGAAGCCCAAGAAGCGGAGCACGGCGTCACGGAAAGCGGAGCCAAGATATTGGCTCTGCCGACTGCCCAAGGCGGGACCGAGCAGGCGGTCCTGCCTGGCATTTCGTCGTAGAGGGAGATCGTCCCTGAGGCGACGGCTGTCCTTGGCGAGCAGGAAGAAGTCCCTGCCACCGGGGAGCAAGAAGAAGATCTCGGACAGGGGGCTCAAGTCACCCTGTCCGTTACTCCACCGACATCTCCTGTCAGAGAGGCGCCGGACCTGCCCGAAGGCGAATGGGCAGAAGAGCTAGAAGAAGGGCAGAAGCACGTGGGCGACATTCCTTCACCCGTCGCAACTGTCCCAAGGCGGGCGCGTGCCCGCCCGAAAAAGACGAAGCGGAGAGATCACCGCGCGGGTCTTATCCCGAACAAGCGAGACTTTGTGACCCACGACCTTGAAGATCGCCTACGCTAGGGCCTGGAGCGTCGGCTTGGGGAGGTAAACTTCGAAATCAAACCTTATCTGCTCGAGCTATAGCAACCCAAAGCGACTGACTTGGTCTTCTCTCTTTCAGGTCTTGAATGGCACCATGGAGGACCTCGAGGAAGGTGTCACCGTCGAACGCAGCGCAGTTTTGGCGGCCTTCCAAGAGCAGCTCTGGATGAGGGGGCTCGAGGGGGAGCCCCCTGCATCAGCCAAAAGCCGGAGCCGGCTGAAGGCAAAGGTGAAAAAGCTAAAGGCCCAACTGATCGAGGAGAGGCAGACTTCTGCGGCGCTCCAGGAGAAGATCTTCACCCTGTGGGTATCACAGGAGGAGGCCGAGGAAATGCACGGGCTGGCCGCAAGGGTGAGCATCGCGGAGAGAAGGGTCAAGAAGCTAGACGAGCAGCTCAAGACCGCCGAGCAGCGAGCTAGTTAGAGCGAAGGTCTGACCGAGCAGCTGCGCGCCAAGACCGAAGAGGTCAAGGCTCTCCGTGCAAAGGCAACGGAGCAGGCCAGGCACAGCAAGGAGGATGCTGAGGCCAGAGAAGGGTTCAAGGCCCAAGGGGAAGTCCTGCGCCTCAAGAAAGTGATCGAGGAGCTGAAGGAGCAACTTGCTTCTAAGTAGCAATAGAGCTGTAACCCGAAAGGGACTTTGTACCTGCAACTTTTGGTTATGTAAATAAAGACTTACCTTTTCCCTGCAAAACAGAGCAGCGAAAAGAAAGGGCGAACAGAAACTAAGAGAAAGGCGAAACAGCGCTAGGAAGTTTTTAAAACGATAGAACGCTTGGCCTAACTCCCAGCCCCCGTTGTGCATCTGTTCGAAAACCCGAGTTTGCGAACTCGAACAGGTGCACAAGAGAAAGAGCGACACCCTAGCCCCCGGTACGGACGATGCTTGAAGACCTGAGTTTGCGAAATCAAGCACATGCGTAGAAAGTTAGAGCGACACCCGCATCCTGATCGACTCATTCCATGAACTGCTCGTCGACATAAGTTAGGCGATTCAAAGGGTAACCGAACAAGGAAAGTGTCTCTGCCGTGGGGGGCTTACGATAGCAGGCTTTGCCAAGTGGTTATGCCGTGAGCGGTAAGTGCCTCTGCCGCGGAGGGCTTACGAGAGCAGACTTAGCCGCGAGGCGAAAAGCCGTGTTACGCAACTCTGAGTTTAGAAACTTGCTGAAATTAGATGCGGGCAGGGAAACCCTGAAGATCGCGGAGCCAAGAGTTCGCAAGACCGGGCAGCCATCAAGTGTTACCAGAGAGAAGAGTAGTTTGAGAAGATAAGAAGTGAAAAGGGCCACAGGGGGCCGCGAACATTCACTGTTTATTGGATTAAACTTTACGTGGCGGCCCGAGAGACTTGGACGAACTAAGGCGCGAAGTTTGACAAAAAGCGCGAAGCTAAGCAAACACACGAAAGACCTACACAAAGAACTTACAAAGCTGGTCGATGTTCCAAGTGCTGGTCAGTTCTCTTCCGTCCTCCATTGCCAGGCGAACAGCCCCAGGCGAGCAGTAGAAACGACCGTGAACGGACCCTCCCAACGGGGAGTTAACTTGTTGGCGTTGGACAGGTTCTGGACACGGCGCAGAACGAGGTCGCCCAACTTTAAGGCCCTTGGTCGAACAGATGTGGCAGTGTGCCGGTGAAGATCTTGCTGGTAGCGCGCCATTCTGACTTGTGCCCTGTCTCGTGTGCCTTCGAGGAGATCGAGTTCGAGTAAGCGCTCTTGCTCAGAGTCAACCAAGTTGACCGAGCTAGTGCGAGGCGAGCCGAGTACTACTTCGGCGGGCAAGATGGCTTCTGCACCGTAGTCCAATTGGAAAGGAGTTTCCCCGGTTGTCCGGCTGGCTGTGGTGCGAACGGTTCAGAGGACGGAATGAACTTCGTCAACCCAGGCTTTGTTGTGCTCGCGGAGTGCCGCGAACACACGCCGTTTGATACCATGGACTATCTGTCCGTTAGCTCGCTCGACTGCTTCATTGCTCTGTGGGTGTGCCACAGAGGCGAAGCAAACCTTGGTTCCCAGCTATTCGCAGTATTCCTGAAATAGCTCGCTTCTGAACTAGGGACCGTTATCGGTGATCAGCTTGTGGGGAATCCCGAATCGCGTGATCACATTGCTTTTGAAGAAGCGGACAGCCGATTTGGCGTGAAGAGAGGACACAGGCTCTGCCTTAATCCACTTTGTGAAAGTATCAATGGCGACGAGCAAGTGCGTGTAGCCCTTATACCCCTTAGGGAACGGGCCGAGCAAATCCAGACCCCATGTGGAGAAAGGCTAAGATGGGGGAATCGTTTGGTGCTCTTGGGCGGGCTTATGTGCCTTCCGGGCGTGAAATTGGCATGCCTTGCACTTAGTCATAACATCCCGGGCATCTTGTAGGGCTGTGGGCCAATAATAGCCTATGCGAAACGCTTTGCCGACCAGAGTCCTGAAGGAGGCGTGGTTGCCGCATGCACCCTCGTGTATGTCCCTAAGAAGAAACACACCTTCCTGCTGAGAGATGCAGTTGGAGAGGACTCCGAGCGCACCTCGGCGGTAAAGGATGCCGTACACAAGCTTGTATGGATTAGCACGCCATATAAGCCGGGAACGCTCGGCTTCGTCGTCGGGTAGGGTCCCATCTGCAAGGTATCAGACAAATGGCGTTGTCCAGTCCGCAGCCTGCTCGATAACGGAGACAGCACCACCTGTCTCTTTTGCCTCGTCCGGAGACGTGATAGAGGGCTTGTAAAGGTGCTCGACGAGCACCCCTGCCAGAGCAGGTTCGCGTAAGGATCCATATTTGGACAGCTGGTCGGCCAAGAAGTTGTCCTTCCTGGACACGAAGAGCACCTCAAAAAATCGAAAGTGCCACTCCAACTTCCTCACTTCAACCAGGTAGTGCGCCATTGAGTCATCGCAGCACTGATACTCCTTGTTTATCTGATTGATGACCACCGTGAATCTCCTTCACGAATACCCGTTGACGCCGAGCGACTTGCACGCTCTTAGTCCCGCGAGGAGGGCCTCGTAGTCCGCGGCGTTGTTAGTCGTCGCAAAGTGTAGTTGGATAGAATACTGGAGTTGCTCTCCTTGAGGGGAGATGAGAACAAAACCAGCCCCCGAGTTTTCAGTGCGCGAGCCATCAAAGAACATGGTTCAGGGGGGTTCTTCAGGTTGCTCGGGAGCTTCCTGAGATTTGGGAGGGCAAGTCCATTCAGCGACAAAGTCAGTCAGGACCTGAGATTTAATAGCAGTTCAGGCAGCAAACAGAATATCGAACTTGCCAGTTGCATTGCCCACTTAGTTATACGTCCGCCGGCTTCCTTGTTCCGTAGGATTTCTCCTAGTGGGAACTTGGTCGGGACCAGTATTTGATGCGCCTGGAAGTAGTGGCGAAGCTTCCTGGTGGACATGAGTAAGGCATAGAGCAACTTTTGGACCTCAGGGCAACGCTCCTTTGATCGATGAAGCACCTCGCTCACGTAATATATTGGCCGCTGGATGCTTTCCCTTTCCACCGTTAAGACCGCGCTCACCGCTTGCGGCATGCAGCCAAGGTACATCAAAAGCTGCTCGCCGTGACGCGGGGTAGTCAAGACAGGTGGGTTGGATAGGTATTGCTTTAGATCTTGGAAGGATCTGTCAGCCTTCTCTATCCACTCGAAGCCATTGTGCTTGCGCAGGGCTTTAAAGAAGGGCAGCCCGCGTTCGCCTTGACGGGAAATAAACTTGCTTAGAGCAGCCATCCGTCCAGGCTGACGGCCCAATCGAATGACCTCCTAGGGCCTGCTCCTTGGAAGGTTCTATCAGGCCCATGTGCGTCGTACCGAACAGCCTTCTGATCGGTGTGATCCGTGGCGCCCAAGACTTCGTGTTTGAGTCCTACTCGAACAAGAGTTCTGCACGGCTACGTGAAGACCCGGACGTTGGTTTCCCGGATTGGAGCAGATGTCGTGATCCCTAAGAATCGGAGTATTCCTTATCTACCTCGGGATATATTTGGCATGTTTCGAGTTCGTTACGGATTGGTGGTCAGCCCGGCCCGATATTCTCTCGGTAGGTCGGTTATTCAACACTATATAAACAGGGCCCCTACGGCATGTAGAGGACACCGGAAGATCGCATATTACTTTCTGTACACACATAATCTTGTCGAGACCTGTTCATCTCGCCGAGTTCCTCTTGTAATCATCTCTGATATATAAGAAAAGCTGGACGTAGGGTTGTTATCTCCCCGGAGAGGCCCGAACCAGGATAAAAACCTTGTGTCTCCCTGTTGCTCATTGATTGCTGTTCGCCTTGCTCAGCAGGTCTTCTATCTCCCTTTTCTCAAGAACCTTAGTTGACTTGGGGACAATATCCCAATCGTCGACAGTTGGCGCCGTCCGTGGGGAATTAGCAGATCAAATCTGTTCGATCATGTCGAACCCGCTCAGCGACCAGGAAAATCATCCTGAACGGTATGATTCAGAAGGACAGGATGTCAATTCCCCTGTCAGATCGGATCGATCCTATCGATCTCGATCAGCCTCCAGATCTGGGACAGAGGTCTCCGGCTATGCTCCAGAGATGGTCTTAGATTATGCTCCCGTCATTGACGATGATTACGGAACCGATGATCTCTACGCTGGTTTAGATCTCTTGGATTCCAGGGCTATGTCCGTCGATTCCTCCTGTGGCGACACAGTGATGACACCGTCTAGCGTGCCAACACATGGCCGTCGCAGCATCAACATACCAGCGCAGGGACTTCAGAGGATCCTGTGCGGGCCGCTGCAGCCGATGATATCGGACAGTCTAATCCTGCCCGGCATCAAGATGGAATTGCGCTGGTTACTCGCGACCACGATGTTGTTCGCCGTAGCCTGGATGAATCCATTAATCAAACCTTGGCGCAGATCCGCGATCAGCGCAAGCGACATCATCGCGACCCGCCTCGCGCGTCTCCGCCAAGTCCCCCGGCAGAAGTTCAGCCTGCTCGGGTTGAATCCCCGCGTAAACAGACCCCGGTTGGACAAGACGCGGATGCCTCAGGGATCCCAGGACCCCTTGAGCAGAGTCGGGAACGGCTCCAAGCCTTGGCAACGGTGGTCCGATCCACCAATCAGGCTAATCTCGCCCTCATGGGCGACGCTGTTGCTTCTCACCTAGAGCGACTGGCCGAAGGCCACAAGTCCATAGGCGAAGTTAACACTTTCTCCAGGCAGCGCAGCCAGCCTGCTCGGAATGGCTCTAACAGCGGGCGCTCCGATCGATCGCGTGACTCTCGTCACCATCGAAGGACAACTCGCCACGAGCAGCATACCCGTGGTCGCCAACACTCACCAAGTCCTCGTGTCGCCGCGACCACAGGGGCAAGCGTGCGCGCGACGATCATGGACGATCCCCTCAGGAGGAGCACGTAGTCACAACCACGAGGAAGGAGCACGGAGGATTGTCCCGGAGAGAATTTCTCCAGGCCGAGTCTTCCCGCTCAACAAGAGTTCCTCCACGCAACAGGACCAACGTCTTTTCAAGGCTAGGTTCTGTCGGGGAAGGTGGTCGGTCTTACAGCCTGGGGTGCAAGGCTTTCTCTGATGAGCTCCGCGCTGTCAGGTGGCCTTCCAAGTTCAAACCCGGCCACATGGAGAGGTACAAAGGGACCCAAAACCCAGAGGAGTTCCTTTCCATCTAAGCTACAGCCATCATGGCAGCCGGAGTTGACTAGCTTGTCATGGCTAATTACCTCCCGACTGTCCTTGAGGGTGCTGCTCGGACGTGGCTGTTCAACCAGCAAGAAGGTTCCATCAGCTCTTGGGACCAGCTTTGTGATGCTCTGATCGCCAATTTCCAGAGTTGTTACGTGCGTCTGGGCAAGGAGGATGATCTGCACCAGATGATCCAGATGAACGGGGAGACATTCCGCAACTTCGTGAAGCGTTTCATCAAGATTCGCAACACGATCCCGAACATCTCAGACGAATCTGCTGTCCGCGCCTTCAAAAACGGAGTCCGCGACGAGCGGCTCACCCAGGATCTCGAGATCAATGAGGCCTGGACCGCCAACGACCTGTTCAAGGCGGCTGACCGCTATGCCTACGCGGCAGAGCGCGTTCTGTAAAAAAAGGCGTTCGACAAGGACGAGCTGCCCGCCCAGCCTGGTGTGGATAAGAAGAAGAAGAGCAGCAACAATCCTGGTGACAAGAAGTCCCAGAAGAAGAAGAAGAAGGGTGCGCAGGATAACACCGTCGCCGGTATAGATCGCGCACCTCCTCCCAAGGATGGGCAGAAGAAGCCCAATAATAACTACAAGGGCAAGAAGCCCGCCCAGGGAGGCAACCAAGGCAAGGGTCCCAGTGACCAATACTGCCAGTATCATCAAAACTACGGCCATGACATACGCCATTGCAGAACTTGAGCTGCAAAGCTCGAGGAATTCTACAACGGCAAAGGCCCAATGCCCACCCTCCCCGAGAAGGGTGATGCCGGTAAGGCCAAGCACCAAACCAATGACGGTGATCGGGACGATGAGGATGACTATCCTGAGCCCGTGAACCACATAGCCATTATCTTTGGCGGCTCCTCGGCTTATCCCTCTCGGCGCAGCCTCAAGGAAGCTGCTCGGGAGGTCCACAACGTTGAGAAGGGCAAACGACAGCCCGAATCGATGAAGTGGACAGAGGTTTTCATCTCCTTCTCTCAGGATGATTGCCCCACTGGGATGACAAAGCCTTAGCGGCTCCCACTGGTGGTCGCTCCGACCAACAGCAACGCCAGAGTTGGCCGTGTCTTGATCGACGGCGGGAGTGCTTTGGACTTGCTTTCTGCCAAAGTCTTGGACGAGATGCAGATCCCTCGCTCCAAGCTCAAAGAGGTCGCAATGCCTTTCTATGGGATCGTCCCGGGAGAAGCTGTTAAGCCGTTGGGGCAGATTGTTCTGCCCGTCACCTTCGGCAGTCCAAGCAACTTCCGAATAGAGTTGATCATGTTTGACGTGGTTGACTTCCCATCTGCCTACAACGCGATCTTGGGCCGGCCATCTCTTGGCAAATTCATGGCCGTGTTCCACCATGCATACCATTGCGTGAAGATACCGAACACTAACGGTGTAATCACGGTCAAGGGCAACTACAAGGCTGCTCTAGATTGCGACGAGCAATCCCTTGCCCTGGTCGACCAGCTTCCACCGCGTGGTCCCGAAGTTCCGCAAACCAAGTCTGCCCGTCCCAAGGTTTCTGTCCAGCCAGGGGGAGAGACCAAGGATGTTCCGCTATCTCTTGATGACTCTTCCAAGACAGTGCATTTGAGGGCCAATCTGGACCCCAAATAGGAAAGCAAGCTCATTGCCTTCCTCCGAGCTAATGCAGACGTGTTTGCCTGGGAGCCGTCTGACATGCCCGGGGTCCCAAGGGAGGTTATCGAGCACAAACTGGCAGTCTGGCCAGACAAAAAGCCTGTTCACCAAAAGCTTCGACGCTTTTCGGACTTCAAGCAGAGGATCATCAAAGATCAGCTTGGTAAGCTGTTCGCCGCTGGTTTCATCCGCGAGGTTGATCACACCGAGTGGCTGGCCAACCCTGTCATTGTAAAAAAGAAAGGCGGCAAGTGGAGGATGTGTGCCGACCACACAGATCTGAACGCTGCTTGTCCTAAGGACAATTTCCCGCTGCCTCGCATAGACCAGCTGGTCGATGCGACTACGGATGCCCAGCTTTTGAGTTTTTTGGATGCTTACTCCGGTTATCACCAAATAATCATCTCCCTCGAGGATGAAGAGAAAAATGCCTTCATCACCCCCTTCGGCACTTTCTGCTTTACGACCATGTCTTTAGGTCTGCGCAATGCTCGTGCCACATTCCAGCGCTTAATGGAGAAGACTTTCCCAGAACAGCGAGGAAGGAACCTGGAGGTCTATGTCGACGACATAGTTATAAAGAGCAAGTATGCTCCAGATCATGTAAAAGACCTGGCTGAGACTTTTCGTAATCTCACCAGGCATCGAATTAAGTTAAATCCAGATAAGTGTACCTTTGGTGTTTGATCTGGAATGTTGCTCGGTTATGTAATTGGTTCGCAAGGAATATCTGCTAACCCCGAAAAAATCGAGGCCATTGAAAACATGTAGGCTCCGACTACCGTCAAGGAAGTTCAGAGCCTAACAGGACGGTCGTCAGGGAGTCGGCCATGGCAACGTGCCGTGATTTTATCCCCGACAAAAAGAGTGCCTCGTCCTGTGACAGGAAGAGAGGTACCATCTGCCGTATGAGCAGTCAAAGGTGTGGTTAAGGGATGAACAGAAGTAAAACAGGTGGAACCCGGTGTCATATGAAAAGAAGCACCGGAGTCAAGAATCCATGGTGATGTACCTGGTGTCTCAGTAGAAGTATGCGAAGCAGAAGCAGCAGAACCCGATGGTGAAGAGGCAGCCATGCGACGCAATAGCATAAGAATCTTAGTAGAGGCATCTGGACTGCGCTGGGAATCTGACTCTCCTGTGACTGGTGCTGCAGAACCCTTAGGCGATCGACGACGAGCAATATCCTTCTTCTTCTTGTAGCAGAACTGCTCCACATGACCGTCCTTGTCACAATAGGTGCAGTGAAGACCAGCCTTTGTCGTCACTCCAGAAGATGACGAGGATGATGAAGACGACCGAGGACCAGTAGAAGCCGAAGCCGGTGGCCGAAGAGCAAGAACTGACGGAGAAGTCAGTAGACCAGCACCACAAAGACGAACCTTCTCAGTACGAAGAGCAGAGAGAGCCTCCATCATAGTGACACGAGGGTGACGAGCAAGAAGCTGAGCACGAACTTGCTCAAACTCGAGCTGAAGACGAATGACGAAGTCGTAGACACGACGAAGCTCCAGACGAGATCGCTGACGTAGGCAGCAGGCACAAGTCCGAGAGTTGTGATCAGCTCTAGTGTCAAGAGCCGCATCCAGAGAGTCCAACTAACGCCATACTCCAGAAAGCTGAGCATAAAACTCATCCATTGTAGAATCACCCTGCTGTGGAGACTTCTCATGACGAAGAGCAGCAAGGTACTGAGAATCACCCGAAGGCTCATAACGTTCCCGAAGATGAAACCACATCAGATGTGCAGATGTCAAAGAGACCACTTCTCTAGTGAGATGCACCTCCATGCTAGCAATCAAAATAGCAGAGGCACGAGCATCCTCATCAAACCAAAATTTGTAGGCGGTGTACTGAGATTTGTAAGACTCCATAGCCTCCTTATACTCATCAGACCTTCGTATCAGTATTAGCATCAGTAACACCTTTAGACGGCGAAGAAGACAGCACCGGGGGATTAGGACGCGGCGAGCAAGGAAGCTCGCCGGTAAGAAAATCCCAGAGGCGTTGTCCACGCATGTGAATGCGCATGTGCTGGGCCCAATCCTGATAGTTGAGCCCATCAAAAAGCACGGGACACCGAGGAACAGAAACGGTGCCTGATGACATTTTTTTTACTCACACTCACCCAACAACTCAAACCAACCGGCCGGTCTCACCCAACGCCAAACCCACACCAACCGGTCGGTCTCACCCGACGCAAGACGGCGGCAAGCGGAGCCCGACGGCGAGTAGCAGCTCGGGCGACGGCGGAGAGTCCGATGGCACACCGACCGACGGCGGAGAGTCGGACGACGGCGGGCGACGACGATTGGCGGCGGCGGCGGATCTAGATCTAGCTAGCAGTGCTGGATCTGAATCTAGCGAGCAAAATTTTTTGAGCGGCGGCTGACAGCGTCGAAGCCCGACGGCGTACGGCGGTGGTAGCCCGACGGCGGGTGGCGACGGAAACCGACGGCGTACGGCGCGAAAACCCGACGGCGGTTAGCGACAGAAGTCGACGGCGGGCGGAGTAGCGTTGAAGAACAGCAGCGGCCCGAGCGTCAGCGGAGGTGACCATCACCACGTGGGACCGTAGTGGAGGTAGAGACGCACGAAAGAGGCGTCAATGATGACGTGCCAGCGACGAACTGCATAGATGAAGCAGTGCTGGCGAGGAAGATTATGGTGGTGCGTGCAAGTGCAACACGCGAGGTAACCCTAACCCTAGATTGGCTCTGATACCATGTTAGGAATATCACTTGTATTCATCTAGAGGCCAATGGGCCAGTATATATACAGAGTACAAGGGTAAAACGGGAAAAGGCTAGAAAACCCGAATACAACCAAAGGACAGGCCATGCCCAATACACAGCCCAATACACAATATAATATATCTCTAACAGCAAGTACTGAGCATCTGTCATAGCCACATCTTTGTTCTAGATATTTTGAATGCCTTGGAACGCCTTGGGCTAGGAACTAAAAAACGAACCAATTGTCTTGGCAAGAACCATAGGGGTTAGGAAAACTACTTGAACTTGCAGCAGAGCTTAGAGGTAAAGTGATTGTAGAAAGAGATGTGTCATGATAACTTAAGTCAACGCAACACACTCAGGTTGTGAAGAAAAATTCAAAGTACACATACGAATCAATTAAGGATAAAGCATGCGATGAAAAAAATGCAAGATCAGAAAAACTCATAGATTGACCATAACATATAGAGTTTAGGCCTAATCAGAGATCAATCCATTGGACTAATAACTCCGGAATCTGCAATGTGCTGAAAAGTGTCCGTACAAAAACAATAGCCTAGACATTTGCAGGGCACAAATCTTTGTAGGTAACAACACAAATTAAGGTATAAACTGCCTCTGAAGGAACTAAAAGACAAATAATTAATTACTATTCACAAAGAAAAACAATACTCCTTTCAGATTTAGTAGTGCTTCACCGATCCTACTATTGCTGCATTAAATAGTGATTTGGCTATCCGGCTGAACATCTAGATATGTATGGCCTATACAAATTATAAATAGTCAATAAAGCTGCCATGGTTGAGGTACGATCGGTTCATAGCTACAGTTTTGATCCATGCTCTAAATAGTCAAATTATGTAGAATTGATTATCCAAAAGTCTAAACCACTCTTAAACAGAAAGTGGACTCATCCTTGGATATTATAGAATACAACTGAGAATGGATTTAAACACCACCATACAAATGTACCTAAAGTTCTAAAATGACAATTTAGATTGTGGATAAGTCATATGCTAAAACTTTTATAAAAAAGTATTTTCCAACGAAGCTCGTCCAATCTAGAAATATCTGAAGGCTTCTAAAGTACATCAGCTAATTTATTCTTTGATCGTCTTACCTTGAAGAACTTGTTCTAGATATTTTTAAAAAATCTAGTGCAGCCCACTGACATGAAACTCTATGCAAATACAAGCTGGTAGTGTTGCTAATATGAAAATATACCAACCACTAACATATGAAATAGTATTCCTACAATGTGCAGATATGAGTGTGTTGTGAACTATTTACCTTGAAAGCACAACTGAAAATGAAGTTTGAGATATGAAATTGCATCAGAGCCTAGATCATTACTTACTTCCTATTGAGGGCCAACATTTTAAATACATGAATGAAACCGGCATTAATAAAGCAATGCTTTCACACTTCAATTTTAAATACAGTAACCCTAGAGTTATCTTGAAATGCCCAGTTGATCGAATCACTCACAAGCTTCAATTACAGACAGTCCAATAATCAGATATAGCGACAATACCATGGCAAATGAATGGTTGAAACTGTTAATACAACCTGACATTATAATTAGTGAAAGGACCGAGATGACGCCTAGAGGGGGTGAATAGGCGTGACACCAAATTCAAATTTCAATTGCGCTGCGGAGGTAGGTTCGGACTGTCCGTGACACCCCTTGGACAGTCCGAGGTCAACTGTAAGGATTTTGCCCCCAAATCTCAGAAAACGTTCTGCACCACTCAAACAACAAGAATACCAAAAGTAATGTCACAGGAACACAGGAGAGGTCTCCCTCAAGCACAAGATAGTAAATAAAGAAGATCTAGCAAGAGAGAAAACTCAAACCAAATGTGAAGTGAGACACGAGGAGTGTTATCCCGAAGTTTGGATCTTTGAGGAGGTCCTACTCTCCGTTAAGGTAGGCTCAACACCTTAGAGCCCGAGTCCCACTTGACTCTATTCCTCTCGGATTTGTGCCAAAGACTCACCGAATATCACCTTGATTCCTTTCCTTGCGGAGGCGGAATCACACCTTCACAAATGATCCGTGGCCAACCACACCGCTTCGGTGGCTCACGGCGACGCCTAGCCGTCTAGGAGTCCTCAACCTACTAGAGTAACAAATCCGGTGAGAAACCACTCACTTGGAGGTGACCAAGGTGCTCATGAGATGGACCAAGCTTAGATCTAGCACCAATCTAGCTTCTCCACTCTCAAATTAATCTCACAAGTGGCACTAGGAGGGGAGATGCTTTAGGGTTCTTGGGTGAGAGAGAGAGAGAGAGAGAATGCATATGAGTTATGCGCACAGTGGTGGTTTGCTGGGAGCAGTGGAATGGGTATTTATAGCTCTCCCAGATCTAGCTGTTAGGGTACAGTAAGTGAGATTCGGATTGTCCGTGACACCCTTCGGACAGCCTGAGGTAGGCTGTGAATAGTGACCCAAACAAAAGTTATATTTGAGATCTGGAAGGTATGTGGATCAGAGATATGGGCTTAGAATCTTCAGATGTGACAAAGTTATTCGGACTGTCCGAAGATCTCTCGGACAGTCCGGTAAATCGAATAAATCAAGACAGAGAGCTCAACTGGAGGGTACCTTAGACAGTTCGACATTCGGACAGTCTGGACTGGACAGTCCGGTAAATCCAATAATTCAAGACAGAGAGCACGTCTGGAGGGTGCCTCGGACAGTCCGGTAGTTCGGACAATCCGAGCCAGGGCACGGACAGTCCGAAGACAGAGAAGTATGTTGAGCTTGGAAATAGTGGGAATCTATTGGGTGACTAAGATTTGACCTAAGATCATCTTTTGAGTACCAGAGTCACCGCATACTAGATTTCTCGTCGAATCGCTCTTTATAGTACGGCCGTCCTTAGACTCAATAAAATAAAGATTATAAATAAATAATAATTGAGCCTCCAATTGAATAATTCTTCAAGTTCTTCGATAATTCTTTATACATCAGATTTCCAATCTAAATATCTGTCCACAACTCAACTAAATAATTGGCAGGAGCCTTTAGTAGTTGGCATCAATCACCAAAACAAAATTAGGGGCCTAGATGCCTTGTCAATCTCCCCCTTTTTTATGATTGATGACAACCACTAAAGTTTCAAAAGATAAAACCAATGTTGACAAAAAGAGAGCTCCCCTAAAGGTATGCAGGGAATCAAAAGAAAGAGCTCCCCTGAAATGTAAACAACAATGCATATGGCATGTTAAGCACTCAAATTTTCACCAAACACCACATAGATAGATAGGCAGTTCGACAATACAAGCAGTTCAATGAATCACAGTACCACACACATAACACAAGAGTTATTACAGACATAATTGTTCAACAACAAAAGATACACAGGCACACGAGGATTTTGAAGCTCTCCTTCCCTCCCCCCTTTGTCATCAAGCTCAAAAGGACATAAGAGGGATAAGAGAGAAGCCGGCTCAATAATCTTCATCTCCGTCGTTGCCTTCTTAGCTTTCTTCCTCTTCTTCTTCGTCGTCGTCGTCATCTTCGTCGTCTTCGCCTTCAGCCTCCTCTTCTGTCACAGGAGCTTTACCCTTGGGATCCTGATGGTTGAAGATGGCCTGCTCATTGAACTCTTCATCTTCTCCACTTGATTTCGCCTCAGAGCCGTCGGGAGAGCACTCCAACTCCATGTGGCATTTGATCTCCTTGACATGTCGAAGAGTCTTCTTGGAGCGTCGCGAGATCTTCTTATAGTTCTTCTGTCCAAGACAGAAGATGGCTCGAAGGGCATTGAGAATGCCGAAGGAGTTGGAAGTGGAAGAAGTGGTGGTAGAGGAAGCTGGCTTTGGAGGAACTTTGCGGCCAGAGGTGATGGTCCTAATTCTCAGCCCGGTATGTTTTTCCTCTTTCACAAACTACAGCTTCGTCACCGTTTCAATCATCTTCATAATGAATGGCGCATAGGGACAGCCTCTGATCGATGAGATAGAAGTGATACGAATCTCTTCCCAAATGAAGTCGAAAACATTGAATGGCTTTGCACTGGGCCTGACCTTGAGCATAAGGTCCCTTTGATGCCCGGAGACATTGCTCGCATCTCCACCCCCTTGGGGTCATGGTTTTCCTGAATAGCCTGTTGAAGTAGTTATAGTAGGGCTTCATGCCCACAGTGGTGCCGTACTTGATGTTCATCTGATCATCATACATGATCTCCATCCTTTCAGGAGCTATGACCTCCTCATTGTGAAGCTTGTATCCAATTTCCAGTTCCTCCCTCGTGAATCCCAGAATAGCCCCAAATCTTTTGTAGGACACCGAGTACCAGTCTCCTTCAGTCATCCAACTGACAGTCCCAGCTTCATCGCCTTTGCAATAGTAAGTTGCATAGAATTGTGCAATGATTTCTTTGCACCAGTCATACTTCAGACCCGTGATTCTTCTCAGTCCAAGCTCTTCACATGCATCGATGATCTTGTCGAAAGTGGGGTCATTCTCTCTAGACATGTGACTCCAGTCAACCCACTGCATGTCAGTGATCGGAGTCTTTTTTGATATGATCATTGTGGCATAGAAGTTAGAGTGAAATTCAGACCAAAATCGCTTATCCACGCCCACTTGATTGTACTTTGCCGGATCCTCCATATGTTCTTTCCTCACCCTCTCTCCGGCCTTAGAATAGTCGATCGCCCTCCTTGGAGCGTCATGGAACTGAAGAGGCGCGTGCATAGAGAGAGGTCCAATAAGCCCTCCTGATGTGCTACTGGACCCTCCTCTGAAAGATTGCTTGCCGGGTCCCGAAGCGCTAGACATTTTCCTCTTACCAATAACTGCTCTCTTTCGGCCCACATGTGTCTCATCGGGATTGTACTCCTCATCTTCATCTTCTTCCTTAATTTCATGTTGTGTACTGCCCCCTGGCATAGTATCATGCCGCTGCTTGGTTCGCCTTTTTGGCTGAAAAGACATACTCCCTCTTGGCAAGTCTCTTGAATCAGAACCATCGCCTTGGCCAGCGGAGTCCTTGCCTCCGAATATAGGAGACAAGGAAGTAAATAAGGGTATAGCATAGGACATATGATTCTAGAATTTAGAATTGACGCCAAATTTCTGCAGAGTTCGGACAGTCCGAGCCAGGACTCAGACAGTCCGAACAATCCAGAAATAGGGTTTCAACATAGATTTTTCAAATCATCCAATAGAACTCTATGACATTTGAAGGAGATGAAATAGGTAAGTAATAGACTTATTCTACCAAGGCATTTCGAAAGATGTTGCCCTATTTGATAGATCAGGCACGAAACCCTAAAAACAAAAGAAAATAGAGCATTGCCTCAAAGAATATACCTCCTTTCCCTAGCCATTGTGGGGAAGCACGAGGAGAAGAAATATCCAGCCTCCGGAGATCAAATCCGTTGCCAAATGGGGGAAGAATCCGGAACTTTTGGTCACCAAGTGGGGAAACCCAAAGGGAATGGAGAGGAGAGAGGAGAGAGCCCGTGGGAAGTGAGGGAGAGAGGGAGAGACATGGGCTACCCTCAGACATATGTAGTGGAATAAGTGAGATTCGGACTGTCCGGTAAATACGTTCGGACAGTCCGAAACCCGGACAGAGAGCTGATCTGGGCGGGGGGGCTCGGACAATCCGAATACCGGACAATCCGTGGACTGGCTCGGACAGTCCGAACCCCCCCCCCCCCCCGCCCCCCCAAACAAAGAAATGCCAGATTTTGAATGGACTTTACAGAGGGAAGCACCGGAAGGGTTTTGGAAGGATATCTTATAACATCCTTTTATCCATGACTAGTAAGCAATCAACCAATCAAACTATAGCCATGAATAAAATGATGAAAATCCAAATCACACATTTGAGCATAATTTGAACCAAAAATAGAATATATATATATATATATATATATATATATATATATATATATATATATATATATATATATATATATATATATATAGCTTTTCAATTCAATTTTCAATCACCAATCAATGTGCACACTAGATCAAGCCATGTTTCGAGGGTCAAGGATATTGAGCTCATTCCTCAACTCATAAAATCTTCTCTCATCCAAAGGCTTGGTAAAGATGTCGGCTAGTTGTTTTTCGGTGCGAACATGTTTCATATCAATATCGCCTTTGGTCGAGTGGTCATTGAGGAAATGGTGGTGAATATCAATATGTTTGGTTCTAGAGTATTGGATGGGGTTGGTTGCTATCTTTATGGCACTCTCATTGTCGCACAATAAAGGAATGTTTCTTAGGTTTAGACCATAGTCTTTAAGGGTTAGCCTCATCCAAAGCAATTGGGCGCAACAACTTTCCGCCGCAATATACTCGGCCTCGGCAGTGTTTAGGGCAACGGAGTTTTGCTTCTTAAAAGACTAAGACACAAGGGATCTACCCAAAAATTGGCAAGTACCGGAGGTACTCTTCCTATCCACCTTGCAACCGGCATAATCCGCATCCGAATAGCCGATTAGATCAAAATTTGATCCTTTAGGATACCAAAGACCTAAGTTGGGGGTATGAACCAAATATCGCAATATCCTCTTAACGGCCACTAAATGGCACTCCTTACGAGCAGCTTGAAATCGTGCCCACATGCACACGCTAAGCATGATATCGGGCCTAGATGCACAAAGGTAGAGCAAAGAACCAATCATAGAGCAACATACCATTTGGTCGACACTATTACCATTTTCATTTAAGTCCAAGTGCCAATTTGCTTGCATAGGTGTGTTGATTGGCTTGGCGTTTTTCATCATGAATTTCTTGAGCATATTCTTCACATACTTTGATTGGGTTATAAATGTTCCTTCCTTCATTTGCTTGACTTGAAATCCAAGGAAGTACTTCAATTTCCCCATCATAGACATTTCAAATCAATTAGTCATAATTCGACTAAACTCCTTGTAAAACAAATCATTAGTAGATCCAAAGATAATATCATCAACATAGATTTGACACACAAATAAGTCATCGTCCACATTTTTGGTGAAGAGGGTTGGATCGGAGTTTCCAATGGCGAATCCCTTCTTCAACAAGAATTCCTTTAGACACTCATACCATGCCCTAGGGGCTTGCTTCAACCCATATTGCGCCTTGTGTAGCTTGTAGACGTGGTTGAGATGCTTTGGATCTTTGAAACCGGGCGGTTGCTCAACATATACTTGTTCGGAGAGTGGCTCATTGAGAAATGCGCTCTTAACGTCCATTTGAAATAACTTAAAGGAATGCTGAGTAGTAAAGACCAATAATATTCTAATTGCATCAATTCTTGCTACGGGAGCGTAAGTATTGCCACAATCTAAACCTTTGATTTGTGTGAAGCCTTGAGCGACCAACCTCGCCTTGTTCTTGACGACTACTCCATATTCATCTTGTTTTATTGCGGAAGACCCACTTTGTTCCAATTACATTTTGCATGGGACGTTCCACAAGTTCCCACACCTCGTTCTTCATGAAGTTGTTCAATTCTTCTTGTATCGCCACTATCCAATCGACATCTTCAAGTGCTTGTTCTACATTCATTGGCTCAAGAGAAGAGACAAAAGAATAGTGTGCACAAAAATTTGCTAAACGAGAACGGGTGGAGACTCCCTTGTTGATGTCACCAGTATGTTGTCCACAGGATGATTTCGTTGAATGCTTTGAGGTATTGTTTGAGGAGGCCTTGGTGGGGATTGCTCATCTTCTACAACTTGTTCCTCCTCCTCACCATGGCCTTTACTTGCTTCTTGATCTTGAGATGGAGTGGAAAGTAGTTGAGCTTGATTCAATCCATCTTTTAGGTTATTCTCCTCACCACCTTCCCTTGGCTTGACATCTCTAAGTGCTAGATTCTTGATTGTTTCACAAGACGGTACTTTTTGACCTAGCACATGAGAGTCGAGTTGCTCTACTTGAGAGCCGTTAGATTCATCAAAGATAACATCATGTGAGATTTCAACAACCCTAGAGGAACCGTTAAATACTCTATAAGCATGAGCATTAGAGCCGTAACCAAGCATGAAACCCTCATTGACTTTGGGGACGAATTTAGAAGACTTAGCCTTTTTGTTGAGGATGTAGCATTTGCTTCCAAATACCCTGAAGTAGGACACATTCGGCTTGTTCCCGGTGAGAAGCTCATAGGCCGTCTTCTTAAGTAGCTTGTGAAGATAGAGCCGGTTGATGGCATGGCACGCGGTGTTGACAGCTTCCGGCCAATAGATGTCGAAGACCTTGTACTCATTGGGATTTTCTTCCCACCAAAGCCAAAAGTACTCAAAACATTAAAACCTACATTTTAGCCACTTATGGTTGTGTTGTGTTTTGTCAAAACTTGTGACCTTAAGGAGTAGTGACTCTTCAAAGCCGGTCATTTCCTTTCGCATACCCTTTTGATTGCTAGCCTTTTTTATATTTGTCAATGCTAAATTCCACATTGGAATAAAGCATCCATTCCGCCAGATATTCCTCCCCCAATCAAAATGAGCCAAGTTCTTCAATGTGTCCACTATATAGCTACCTATACAGTCTATCTAAGTCATCATAAGTCATCCCTCAACCTTTTGAAAATTGAGAGGCTAAAAAAAAGAATGAGAAGAGAGAGAGAGAGAGAGAGAGAGAGAGAGAGAGAGAGAGAGAGAGAGAGGGAATTCATGATCTCCTCGGAAAAAAAGAGAGAAAAGAAAAGAGGAGAAATTCATGATCTCCTAGAAAAAAGAGAAAGAGAGAGAGTTGAAAAAAATGGCTCTCTAAAAAAATATTTCATAAAAGGGATTTGCTCAAAATAAAGAAGTTGCATAGACTGTTTTCATAAACACAAGATCTGATGTGATGGACTAATTAGTACCACACATCCTTGCACTTGTGTTTCTTCATTCCTTTGGCGTGAGTCCATTCTGTCCCTTACCCCTGGACATTATTTCTCTAATGACCAGAATGCGAAGTGACACCATCTTCATTAGGTCCAGTTTTTGACTTAACAAAATTATGCAGCCTAAGTAGGCCCTTTTTATCCCTACCTCGAGCTCCACATAAGCCTTTAGAATATAGGGATAAGAATTGGCCTAAGGCCTTGGTGAGGATTGAATAAATACCACTTGAGCGATTTGAGAGTACCAATAGAGGAACTAAAATTTTCAAAGAAAACATTTTCTGAGACCATCCTGAAAAAGGATAAGCTAACAATACTCTGTCTTGGTTGTTCTATCTTTCAACTGCCTAAGATGAAGTGGCATTTCGGAAGCCCTACAGGTATAAGTACAAGGTTGAGATACGCTTGTACGAGTTTATGTTAACAAATAATAAGGAGTATTATCTTGTGCACTTGATGTTTATTGATTCGATTTTGATCTCTTTGCTCGAGGACAAGCAAAAGTTCAAGTCGGGGGGTGTGTTGGCGTCCAATAAAGTTCAAATTCATATGCCAACATACGCCAATATTCCGGTCATTTGGGAGAAAATCATGGTTTATACTAACTTTTTATTTTAAACTAATAAATTTCCATAAGTTTTGGTGAGTATTTGTCCTCAGAGTCAAACTGGAGAAAACCGGAGCCGAACCGGAGAAAAACCTGGACCGGCCGACCCACCCTAGGCCGGCCGGCCCAGACTTTTTCTCCAACTGACCACAAATTTGGCCAGGTGGCTAATAAGCATCCAATGAAGAGATCCCTGTCGTCCGTTCAAGTCAGTTTGATCCGATGGCAGTACTTCCTTCACAAATGGAGCATAGGATTCTAAAGAAACCATAACTTGCCGGAGTCAACTAACAAAACCGTGTTTAGGAGATGATCTACACAGCTAAAGAAGCATCCTAGAGAAAATTGGCCGCCAGATGATGAAAAGGGTGGGTCGGCCGACCCACCTCGGATGCTTGATTGGATTCTCCTTTGGGGGATAACAAGATGACAAGTGTCCCATGTGTTGGCACCCTCCCATTGGCTCGGGAACACTATAAAAGGACCCCATCACCTCACTTTCATAGAGAACACCATACTTCACTTCATCCACTTCACTTAGAGTTGCTCTTTAGTTAGAGTAGATTAGTTGTGAGTTAGAGTCGAGTCGAGCTGAAGCCTCGGAGTTCCGGAAGTGTCTTCGAGAATTTGGGTAATAGCTCTTGTACCCTTTCCTAATTGTTTGTATTAGTGAGATCACTTCATTCATTGTATATGTGTTGATCTTTATTTGAGTTGAGTATATATACATGAATGAGTTGTGTAGATTTGCCTTACCAGTAGCTTGTATTCGTCTGGAATCAGTTTAGGTTCTCACTTATATACTGTAAGAGCCAGGCATTGAACCTAAATCAACTTCTTTTCGGAGCCGAGGAAGGTTGATTAGAAATAGTAGCAGACATGGTGCCTGAGACTAGGACTAACTCGGTTTACACCCGGGCCCACGTATATGTGGTAGGTGGTAGGAGGTGACAGCCCTATCCATCCGTAGATATTAATTATCTCGCGCGTAAAGCACAGCGTCCGGCTTTGGATCAGTAGAGCCCTATCGGAATGATCATAACCATTCGGGATTCCAATTCAGGATAGCGGGTGGTAGTGAATGTCCGAACTCCGACGATGAATATTAAGTGAACCACTGATCGTTATTACCCAAGTTCTCTCAATAAACTGAATCACACAACATTTACAAACTTATTAAACCGTCTCGTTGTCCTCCCAACTGTCTGCCTAATTATTGTAGCACTCTACTTAGTGTATGTGTGTCATCGGTCTATTTATCGTATCATATTTACCCCTTAGCTAGCTGGTTGGTATCTCAATAATATAGATATTAGAATTATCTTTCTCCCTCGTTCCCTGTGGATTCAATATCTTGGAATACTCCTAGGTGAAAACTACAAGCGATATCCGTCCGCTTGCGGATTAATTTCTAAGAGCGTAAGAATCGCCAACATAGGTGCATCGTTGTCATCGTCACTCATGTCGCGGAAGAGGGACTTGCATGGCTTTGATGAAGATGTAGTAGTGGTAATAGCAATGCTTGCAATGCTTCCATCTTCACTTTCTTCGGCATTGGATTCCCGCTCCATGCCGATATGAGCTTGTTGCTTGCTCTTCTTGTTTTTGTTCTTATCCTTCTTTCTTTCATCCTTCTTGGCATTTGGACAATCAGCTATGAAGTGGCTATCACTTCCACAACCGAAGCATACTCTCTTTGATGAGGATGATTTTTTGGAGTCTTTGAACTTCTTCTTTCCATAACCATTGTTCTTGAAGAACTTGTTGAACTTCCTCACAAAGAGAGCCATCTCCTCCATGTCAATGCTCTCATCGTCCTCCTCATCACTTGAGCTCTCTTCTTTCTTCGAGCTCTTTGAAACCTTGGAGGCCTTGAGTGCAATGTTCTTTTTCTTACTTGGCCTCATCAACTCCTCAATGATGTTTGATTCTTCAACCATCATTTCATCGGCCATTAGTCTTCCAAGTACCTCGTGAGGAGTTCTCTTCTTATAGTTGTCCTTCTCACGGATGAGTTGAACCAAATTGCGGTTTCTTGGGAGAACCGCTTTCAACATGATCTTGACAACGGCATGATCCGTTACTTCCATGCTTCCAAGCCCTTTAGCCTCGTTGACCAACTTCATCAACCTATCGAATATACTTGAATATGTTTCTTCCTCTTCAAAGATGAATCTTCCCAACTTGCCGTGGATATGCTCAACCTTGGACTCTCGGACAATTGAAGTACCCTCATGAGCAAGCTTGAGGGTATCCCAAATTTGTTTGGCATCTTCGAGCCCATCCACCCGGTTGTACTCACTTGGGCTTATAGCGGCCACCAACGCTTGGACGGCTTAATCATTGAAGTAGATGTTTTCGTTGTCCTCCTTGGTGAGCTTTGTGGAATCCTCAATGGTAAAACCTGTCTCAACAATTCTCCAAATGAAAGGGTTAAGCGACCTCAAGTACAACTTCATCTTGTGCCTCCATTGTGGATAGAAAGTCACATCAAAGTGTGGGATTCTTCCCGACGAGTAGGAGTGATGAGATGAAGATGTTGAGGGGTTAGGTCCATATGCAAGAGGAGGAGGAACCCTAGTTAAATCCAAACTCTCGTTGTCGGTCTTCTCGGGAGAGTTCGACGTCATCTTTTCTCCAAGCGGTTAAGCTTGAAAGGAGATCCTTGCTCTGATACCAATTGAAAGGACCGAGATGACACCTAGAGGGGGTGAAAAGGCGTGACACCAAATTCAAACTTCAACTGCGCTTCGGAGGTAGGTTCGGACTGTCTGTGACACCCCATGGACAGTCCGAGGTCAACTGTGAAGATTTTGCCCCCAAATCTCAGGAAACGTCCTGCACCACTCAAATAACAAGAATACCAAAAGTAATATCACAGGAACACAGGAGAGGTCTCCCTCAAGCACAAGATAGTAAATAAAGAAGATCTAGCAAGAGAGAAAACTCAAACCAAATGTGAAGTGAGACACGAGTTTTATCCCGAAGTTCAGATCTTTGAGGAGATCCTACTTTCCGTTGAGGTAGGCTCAACACCTTAGAGCCTGAGTCCCGCTTGACTCTATTCCTCTCGGATTTGTGCCAAAGAACTCACCAAATATCACCTTGATTCCTTTCCTTGCGGAGGCGGAATCACACCTTTACAAACGATCCGTGGCCAACCACACCGCTTCTGTGGCTCATGGCGACGACTAGCTGTCTAGGAGTCCTCAACTTCCAAGAGTAACAAATCCGGCAAGAAACCACTCACTTGGAGGTGACCAAGGTGCTCACGAGATGGACCAAGCTCAGATCTAGCACCAATCTAGCTTCTCCACCCTCAAATTAATCTCACATGGGGCATTAAGAGGGAAGATCTTTTTAGGGTTCTTGGGTGAGAGAGAGAGAGAGAGTGAATCTAAGTTATGCACACAGTGGTGGTTTGTTGGGAGCAGTGGAATGGGTATTTATAGCTCCACCAGATCTAGCCGTTAGGGTACAGTAAGTGAGATTCGTACTGTCTGTGACACCCTTCGGACAGTCCGAGGTAGGCTGCGAATAGTGACCCAAGCAAAAGTTATATTTGAGATCTGGAAGGTATGTGGATCAGAGATATGGGCTAAGAATCTTCAGATGTGACTAAGTGATTCGGACTGTCCGAAGACCTCTCGGACTGTCCGGTAAATCAAATAAATCAAGACAGAGAGCTAAACTGGAGGGTACCTCGAACAGTCTGGATCGGACAGTCCGGCAAATCCAATACTTCCAAGACAGAGAGCATGTCTGGAGGGTGCCTCAGACAGTCCGGTAGTTCGGACAGTCCGAGCCAGGGCATGGACAGTCCGAACACAGAGAAGTATTTTGGGCTTGGAAATAGTGGGGAATCTATTGGGTGACTAAGATTTGACCTAAGATCATCTTTTGAGCACCAGAGTCACCTCATACTAGATTTCTCGTCGAATCCCTCTTTATAGTACGGCCGTCCTTAGACTCAATAAAATAAAGATTACAAATAAATAATAATTGAGCCTCCAATTGAATAATTCTTCAAGTTCTTTGATAATTCTTTATACATCAGATTTCCAATCTAAATATCTGTCCACAACTCAACTAAATAATTAGTAGGAGCTTTTAGTAGTTGGCATCAATCACCAAATCAAAATTAGGGACCTAGATGCCTTTTCAATTAGCTAAAGCTTGGAAGCACGAAGTAAAGAAACAAATTTAAGACAATGGTTAGAATAATCTTTAAAGTTTTAGTAATCATATGAACAGGCTGCAGAATATTTGGATAGTGTTTGTACCTCAAGAGTATAAAAAAATATCCTCAAATATACTTCTCCAGGCACTTCACCCATGTACCTACAGTCGAAAATACATGTGATAGATAAGCAACTGAATCTCACCATATTTAGCAAGAAACACTGATCCCTTCAAAATAGAGGATAGAACTACAAAACTGCACCGCTGCAATGTTGAAAGGAAAGTCTATTGGAGTTAGGGATTTTGCTTCCTCCCCCTTTGTGATGTTGGTCGATTTGTCACACCGAGAGATTGAAGACCGTGGAGGACAGCGAAAATTCAGCACCTTCCGCAGACCTCGGCGGGAAATTGTACATCACAAAGGAGTGGATCGCGAGGAGCAAAAAGGAGGCAGAGGCGGGTCGCGGTGCGAGCAGCAGTGGCAATCCCACAAATTCAAATCATGCCCGTGCCTTGCAATGGGAGAAATCGATCAATATGAATTAAGCTAAATATGTTGCTATGCGTTGCAAGGGGAGAAATCAACCACTATATGAATTAAGTCGAATATGTTGCTAAACCAATTTCATTGTAGCATGTCTCATCCAAAGGTAAAACTTGATTAAAAATTTTCATTATTTGTTCAGAAAACATTTTCATTGTAGCGATTAGAAAATGGAGGAAAACTGCACAGCGACACGCTAATTGTTGCCAGGTCATGGTCAATGCTCTTAATATGGTTTCCAAAATATTCTGCAAAGCCATATGATAATATAAAAAGATCTTGATATGGACCAAAAAACTTATAGATCAACAATAACAGCAGCCATAACTATCATATAAACAACAACACTATCAATTAGTGTAAAGGCAACAGTATTTATCTTTGGTAGAAACAAATAGATAACAACAACATTATGCAGAAAATCAATCCGCAAGCCTTGCAAGTACTAAGCATCTGTCATGGCCACATCTTTGTTCCAGATATTTTGAATGCCATGGAACACATTGGGCTGGGAACTAAAAAACGAACCAATTGTCTTGACAAGAACCATAGGGGTTAGGAAAACTGCTTGAACTTGCAGCAGAGCTTAGAGGTAAAGTGGTTGTAGAAAGAGAAGTGCCAGGATAACTTAAGTCAACGCAACACACTCAGGTTGTGAAGAAAAATTCAGAGTACACATACGAATCAATTAAGGATAAAGCATGCGATGAAAAAAATGCAAGATCAGAAAAACTCATAGATTGACCATAACATATAAAGTTTAGGCCTAATCAAAGATCAATCCATTGGACTAACAACTCCAGAATCTGCAATGTGCTCAAAAGTGTCCGTACAAAAACAATAGCCTAGACATTTGCCGGGCACAAATCTTTGTAGGTAACAACACAAATTAATGTATAAACTGCCTCTGAAGGTACTGAAAGGCAAATAATTAATTACTATTCACAAAGAAAAACAATACTCCTTTCAGATTTAGTAGTGCTTCACCGATCCTACTATTGCTGCATTAAATAGTGATATGGCTATCCGGCTGAACATCTAGATATGTATGGCCTATACAAATTATTATTAGTCAATAAAGCTACCATGGTTGAGGTACGATCGGTTCATAGCTACAGTTTTGATCCATACTCTAAATAGTCAAATTATGTAGCATTGATTATCCAAAAGTCTAAATTACTCTTAAACAGAAAGTGGACTCATCCTTGGATATTATAGAATACAACTGAGAACAGATTTGAACAACACCACACAAATGTACCTAAAGTTCTAAAATGACAATTTAGATTGTGGATAAGTCATATGCTAAAACTTTTATAAAAAAGTATTTTCCAACGAAGCTCGTCCAATCTAGAAATATCTAAAGGCACCTAAAGTACATCAGCTAATCTATTCTTTCATCGTCTTACCTTGAAGCACTTGTTCTAGATAATTTTAAAAAATCTAATGCAGCCCACTGACATGAAACTCTATGCAAATACAAGCTGGTAGTGTTGCTGATATGAAGATATACGAACCACTAACTTATGAAATAGTATTCCTACCATGTGCAGATATGAGTGTGTTGTGAACTATCTACCTTGAAAGCACAACAGAAAATGAAGTTTGAGATATGAAATTGCATCAGAGCCTTGATCAGTACTTAGTTCCTATTGAGGGGTAACATTTTAAATACATGAATGAAACCGGCATTAATAAAGCAATGCTTTCACACTTCAATTTTAAATACAGTAACCCTAGAGTTATGTCTAAATGCCCAGTTGATCGAATCACTCATAAGCTTCAATTACAGATAGTCCAATAATCAGATATAGCGACAACACCATGGCAAATGAATGGTTGAAACTGTTAGTACTAAGCTGACTTTATAATTAGCTAATGCTTGGAAGCAAAAAAGTAAAGAAATAAATTTTAGACAATGGTTAGAATAATCTTTAAAGTTTTAGTAACCATATGAACAGGCAGCAAAATATTTGGATAGTGTTTGTACCTCAAGAGTATAAAAAAAATATCCTCAAATATATTTCTCCAGGCTCTTCACCCATGTACCTACAGTCAAAAATACATGTGATAGGTAAGCAACTGAATCTCACCATATTTAGCAAGAAACACTGATCCCTTCAAAATAGAGGATAGGAGAACTACAAAACTACACCGTTGCAATGTTGAAAGGAAAGTCTATCGGAGTTAGGGATTTTGCTTCCTCCCCCTTTGTGATGTTGCTTGATTTGTCACACCGGGAGATTGAAGACCTTGGAGGACAACGAAAATTCAGCACCTTCCGCAGACCTCGGCGGGAAATTGTACCTCACAGAGGAGTGTATCACGAGGAGCAAAAAGGAGGCAGAGGTGGGTCGCGGTGCGAGCAGCACTGGCAATCACAGGCGTGGTCGCCGCGGTGGCAGAGGGCGCGGATGTGGTGGCGGAAGGGGCTCGGATCGCAGTGGTGA
This sequence comes from Raddia guianensis, assembly GCA_036346415.1. Taxonomy (NCBI): domain Eukaryota; kingdom Viridiplantae; phylum Streptophyta; class Magnoliopsida; order Poales; family Poaceae; genus Raddia; species Raddia guianensis. The sequence goes on along the minus strand of CM070537.1, from coordinate 18,095,715 downwards.
CATGTGCCGAAACTGCGGCAAACTCTGCCACTGCGCAAGAGATTGTCGTGCCCCCAAGCGCGAGGAGCAGGCGCACATTGCGCAGAAAGACGAAGCCACGTTGCTGCTACTGGAAGGAGAATGTGTCGTCATCACTAACACCACGGCGCCAAGCTCCTCTGTTCCGCAGGTCGCCCAAGCTCCACCTCTGCCGCTCGTACCTTCCTCTGGTTCGCTTGAGCTAGTGGACGCAGAGGCCTACGCGACATTTGGCGGCACGGAAGAGAAGAGCTCGAAGTGGTGGGTGCTGGATACTGGCGCCACGAACCACATGACGGGGTGCCGAGCTGCCTTCTCCGAGCTCGACACCAACGACATCGGCACTGTGCGATTCGGTGACTGCTCTGTTGTGTGGATCGAAGGATGCGGCACCATTTTGTTCGCCTGCAAGAATAGGGAGCACCGCACCCTCTCCAGCGTCTACTACATACCTCGGCTAGCCACCAACATCGTTAGCATTGGGCAATTGGATGAGGGAGGGTGTCAAGTGTTGATTCAAGACGGCGTGCTGCGGACCCGTGATGAACGGTGATGTCTTCTCGCCAAAGTTGCCCATGGTCCCAGTCGCCTCTACGTCATCGACTTTGACGGCGCGGGCGAGCGAGGATGCGTGTAAGTAGCATTCCCGTTTTGGGCATGTAAACTTCCCCGCACTGAGGAAGATGGGACGCGAAGGCCTCGTTCGTGGGATGCCTACACTCAATCAAATTGATCAAGTGTGTGAGGTGTGCCTTGCGGGGAAGCAGAGGCGAGTGCCATTTCCAATGCACTCTCAGTGGCGAGCAGAGAAGCAACTACAGCTGATGCACGGCGACCTCTGCGGCCCGATCTCACCAACAACTCCAAGCGGTAAGCGGTTCTTCCTTCTCCTTGTCGACGACTATAGCAGATATATGTGGATTGTTCTGCTTCCCAAGAAGGATTGTGCCCCTGCTGTGATCAAGCGCATACAGGCGGTGGCTGAAAAGGAGAAGCGGGAAGAAGCTCTGTACTTTGCGTACGGATAGAGGACAAGAGTTCACCATGGGGAGTTTCAGTGAGTATTGTGCTGAACTTGGGTTGTACAGAGAGCTTACAGCACCCTGTTCGTCGGAACAAAATGGAGTCGAGCGGTAAAATATATCGGTGGTGGGAATGGCAAGAAGCATGCTCAAGGCCAAAGGACTTTCTAGCAAGTTTTGGGGGGAGGCAGTAAACACAGAAATGTACATTCCTAACAGAACATCAACGAAGAGCAATGATGGCAAGACACCATATGAGGTGTGAAATGGGAAGAACCCCTGTTGTGCATTACTTGCTCACATTTGGATGTGTGGCGCATGTCAAAAACACCGCGCCAAATACCAAGAAGCTGTATGACATAAGTAGGCCCATGATCTTTCTAGGCTATGAACCTGGGTCTAAGGCATATCGTGTCTATGATCCAGTCATCAAAAGGGTGTATGTCTCCAGGGACATTGTGTTTGATGAGGAAGCAAGATGGAGCTGGAGTGGTGATCAAGGAGGAGAAGAGGACAGTGAGTTTGTGATTGAATACACAGCAGTAAGTCAGCTAGGATAGTCACCACAGCTGATGAAAAGACAGCTCAAAGTCCTGAATCACAAGCTGCTGATAGTCCAATTTCAAGTCCCTTGTTTGCAGCAGCAACTCAAGCTCAGTTCAGTCCAGATACTGGAGGTGAGAGATCAATTCAATCCAGTGGATACAGAGGAAGTGCAACTGCTGTTCAGCCTAGTGCAATCCAGGTGGAGTATGTGGCACCACCACCTATAGAGCGAAACTTGGATGCACACTATGGAGGTGAACCATTGAGGTATAGAAGGATGGGCAACATAATTGGGCCAAGTTTTGTGCTAGTTCGTGCAGAAAGGCATTGTGCAGAAGTTAGTGAGGAGCTACTGATGGTGAGTGGTGAAGAAACTGCCACATTCGAACAGGCAGGGCATGATCAAGCCTAGAGGCAAACTATGTTGGAAGAGATCACCTCTATTGAGGATAGCAACACCTGGAGGTTAGTGGATCTTCCTACTGGACAGAAGCCAATTGGACTCAAGTAGGTGTACAAGCTGAAAAAAGGGGCACATGGAGAAGTTATGAAACATAAGGCAAGATTTGTAGCAAAGGGGTATGCAGAGAGCTAGAGTTAACTTTGATGAGGTATTTGCTCCTGTAGCTCATCTTGATTCTATCAAATTACTTCTGGCTCTAGCTATTCAAGAGGGTTGGATGGTACATCACATGGACGTCAAGTCAGCCTTCCTAAATGGTGAATTGGTAGAAGATGTATATGTTGTTCAGTTACTAGGTTTTGTCATAGCTGATCAAGAACACAAGGTATACAAGCTGTATAAAGCCCTGTATGGACTGAGACAAGACCCAAGAGCTTGGAACATCAAACTGGATGATACACTCAAGAGACTTGGGTTTGAGCAATGTCCTCTGGAACATGCTCTGAATGCCAAAGGAAATGCAAAATCAAGGCTGCTGGTTGGAGTATATGCGGATGATCTTGTCATAGTGGGAGGAGACAACAGTGTGATTGACACTTTCAAATCACATATGAAGCAAGAATTTAAAATGGGTGATTTGGGTCCTTTGAGCTTCTATCTAGGGATTCAAGTGCATCAAGGTGAAGGAGTGATCACATTGAGTTAGGCAGCATATGCCAAGAGCATAGTGCAGAAGGCAGGCTTGGAGGATTGTAACTCCAGTACTACACCCATGGAACCTAGGATAAACTCAGCAGAGAGAGCACAGCAGCACAAGTGGATGTTACTGAGTACAAAAGTTTGTGGGCAGTCTTAGGTACTTGGTGAACACTAGGCCTGATTTGGCATTCTCAGTTGGGTATGTCAACAAATTTATGGAGGATCCAAGAGAGGATCACATGGTAGCAGTTAAGCGCATCATTAGGTATGTTGCTGGTACACTGGAACTTGGATGTTTTTACACCAGGAAGGGAGGAGGATGTTTACAAGGTTTCAGTGATAGTGATCAAGTTGGAGATATGGACACTAGGAAGAGCACTACTGGAGTGTTGTTTTTCCATGGTAAGAACCTAGTGAGCTTGCCAGGGTGTTTGGTTGGCCAGGCTTCTAGGGGAACTGAGGAATGAAGAGGCTCGAGCAGTTGAACTAAAGGTTGATAACAAATCAGCTTTAGCTCTAATGAAGAATCATGTTTTCCATGACAGAAGCAAGCATATCGAGTTGAAGTACCATTACATTAGAGAATGTGTGGAGAAGGAAGAGATCAAGCCTAAGTTCATTGGTATAGATGGGCAACGTGCAGATGTCCTGACCAAGGCATTGCCAAGGTCAAGATTTCAGGATCTACAAGGTCAGATTGGCATGGCTTTATTGAATTAAGGCATAGGATTCAAGGGGAGATTTGTTGCATGTTGAATCCTGCGTCTAGTTCATTCAGTAGATTTAGAGTTATCTTTTCGATTCTGTTACATGCATCTATTTGTTGTCTCCTACTTTCATGGTGTCAGTGATACACAAGAGCTCATGATATGTATGATGCCGTGTGTGGTTTAGTGGCAAGATTAGCTCGCAGTAGTGGACAAAGTGGAGTCCGAGTCTTGTGCAAGTGAGAAGGACTCACGTAGCAGCCGTAGGGATGGACATGGCATCGTGTGCTGCGTGAGAATAGCTCCTGCGCATCGTTGCATTTCACAGAAAAAATAGAAGAGAAGAAGAACAGAAAAGCTGCCACTTTTATCACAGCACAAAACCTCTGTGTCAAGTGTGTTCGTGTGTGAGTTTCGGGGAGTGCGTACCTGACAACCCATGGCCCGTGAAGCCAACATCAGCACTGCAGTAGATAGAACTCGTTGTGGAATTGATCCTACAAAGTTACAGAACATGCATCCAAGAAATAACAGTAGATCAATTGTGTGAAACCTTTCAGTTTTAACATGTACCATAGATCCAATGACGTGTGAAACCTGAAAGGTGAAAGAAATATGTATTGATGTACATGATGACAGTGCATTGCCGTTGCTAGGGAAGCTAGCTAAGCCAGGTGGAGCAAGAGACCTCGAAGAGTTTGAAAATGGAAGGATCCCTATGATTACACAATCCGCGACAATGGAGCCTACAAACAATGAAAAGGGTTAGGCAATGCAACAAGTCCGTATCTCATATTTGCTTGGTGCATTTTGATCTTACAGTTCTGAAAGCAAGGCATCGTTGTCATGTTCAGAAGGTTGCTGATACCCTCCTTGCACTCGCAGTGGTAGCTGAGACCTATGCCATTCTTGCATATCCCTCCATCCCCGCAATATGCCAATTCACAGGCTACAGAAACAAAATTGCACAGAAATTAATATGAAGATGATTACCTGAAAATATTGAATTGTGGTAAATAAAAAATTTAGCAGGTTGCAGTAATTACTGTCTGGGGTGGTGCTAACGGAGCCGGTGCTGCTGCTGGAGCATTGTTAGAACAGGTGAGATCAATGGATATGTGTTTATTCCATCACATGAGCTGATATAACTATATAAGCACACATTAATAAATTTGTTGCTTAAAAGAGTATTTGACTATTATTTGTGGATAGCTGATTGTTTCTATATGATGGTAAAAAACGGTCTTTACATCCAAGGATGCACACAGCCACACACAGTCATCAATTATTACAAGACCTCACCAAAGGATAGCAGAAAAAATGATGGATAGCTAATTTATAATTAATGGAAAACACACAAAAACTCTTAAGACAACGCTATTGGTTCAGAAGATAAACTCTGAAGATGACAACAAGAAACATAACCTATACTATGGAGACAAATGCTGAGTTTCAATGAAGTATATGTTCACTTGACTTTCAGTCCATTTCCGGCCTAAAAAAAGGAATTCCAGTACGCTGTTCTAGAATTTCACGTCATGTGTTGAAGATGCAAAATAAAACTTGAACAAAACTAAGAGCTCTTGGTGCGAGTGGAGCACACCTAGATCTCGTGGTGCAAGAAACTTGGAAAACTAAATAATACTCCCTCCGTCCACAAATGATCTACATATAAGCTTTTTTTGTTTGTCCAGAAAAGATCTACGTATTAGCCTAGTTTTAATTGCGTGAGGTTGTAGTTAATTGCATTTCAAGGTGAGAGTTATGGCTGTTGTGAGCCTGCTACAAGCATTCAGTCCTTGGATTGGTGGGAGGACACAACTTTTGAGGGTGAGAGGCTAGAAGGAGTAAATGATGGCACTATTTTCACAGCAATATTCCTAAGATGAAATGGGTAGTTGATCCGTTAACTGCTTTTCTTGGTCTTTATGATTTCCCTTAGATGTAGATCATTTGTGGACGGAGGGAGTAGTAGAGAAAGCCGGGCGACCTTGGCGAGGCGGATCTCGTCGTCGAGCTCGTGCAGGTGGTTGTTGAGGTGGCCAAAGCGGTTGATGTTCTGCTAGTCCTCCCACGTCACATGCGCCTCCGTGCCGTCCCCTTGCAACCAATCCCCAGATCAGGCTCGCGAAGAACGAACAAATCAGTCTCTGGCATGGGCAGGTGGGGAGGGGGGTTTGGGCTAGGGTTTGCGCTGCCTCACCTACTGCATCTCTGTCGATGCTCGAAGGGGTAGCCGCGTGGGGAGGAGGCGCTGCCGCACGCCCCCGCCTCGCTAGAGCCGCCCTATGCGAAGCGGCCATTGCCGGATCTAGGCTCCCCGGGGCCCACCACCATCGCACCGTCGCGGGCACTTCAGAAGTGGTAGCGGAGCGATCGGACGGTCAGGAAGCCCTTTGACGAAGGATGCCGAGGCGGCGCGTGCGCTGTGGAGGGCGCCTAGGCGGCGCAGATGCGGCGGAGGACGCCGGGGCGGCGTGAGCGTGAATGAGTGATGGGGACGGAAGCACGAGCGACCGACGACAAAGAAACAAAGGATTAGACGGGGCACAAGCAAGAGCGACGGTGGGGACGACGGTTGCAGAGTATCTCGCGAACCGTACTCACAGGGCAGAAGGGATCGTGGTCTTGGCCAGCAGGTAGATTGGATGGGACGGAGCAGATTACACTACGCGAGATGGATGGTCCAGATTCTATGTTGGCAGTACCACCACCATGGCCACTAGCTGTTTTAAGATAGTAGAGATAGAGAGTAGAGATTTCTAATTAAGTACTTATTGCATGTTTTGTACTTGACTCTTGATATATATACATATATACACCCCATGCTCCTAAGCATCAGTGATTTGAAATGCCTAAGGGATAGATCGCTTGTTTTTCACTGATGTGGTGAAGTTGTATGATATTCGTATCCGACTAGATTGAGTAGATATTTGGTTCATATTCAAATACGCCATGCAATCCGATTCGTATTCGTATCCGTGAGGTATCGGAATCCGTATATTATTTGAAAAAAATATGAATACGAATATGGTAATGGTGCTATCCAATCCGTATCCGGTCCGTTTGCACCCTAGTGAGGTGGCGAGGAAGGATGATTTTTGTTGGTTTTTTTTCATACATGCTATTAGAATGAGCCCATATACTGCTATAAAATCCGTATTGTCGTGTGTGCCATAATTTTATGTCTATTATAGCCCTGTCATTTTCATCTTAAATAACCAAATTACCTCTACCTTCCTTTTCCTCCATTCTCTCCCTCCTCCCCTTCCTCCATTCTTCCGCCAACCTAGCCCTTCGATAAAATACATGCACGTGCGCCATATCGTAGCTTACATGTGTGCCACGTGCGCGTTCTCACCATCGCCCACTTGCATGCTCGTCACTGCCCATGTGTGCACCCTCGGTCATCCTACCGCCCCCTCCCAACACCAAAGTTGAGTGAGATGGGTCCACTGGCCACCGCAGTTGAGGGAGAAGGGATGAGATGAGAAAGGGAGAAGAAAGATGAAGCGATTGACATGTTTTAAAAAAAATGGACACATTGTAATGGCAAAAGGCAAAATGGACACATTGTAATGGCATGATGAAAAAAACTCATTTTTATTTTTTATTTCTTATTTTGATGAGAGGAATGAATTGGCTGCTTCTCCGCGAGTGCTAGCTTGCAACTGATTTGTGCTAGTTTAGGTAGATCTATGTTGTAGGAAGATATCCCTATTCTTCGGTAGATCAAGGCGGAAACACCGGAGGTACAGTCAGAGAGCCAAAGGGATCCCGAAGATCACGAAGACCTCAGAAGTATCTTCGGGGAAGCCATGAAGATAAGGATGAGCCAAGGGGGTGATTTTCTACCGAAGACATTGCCATGAGGAAGACAGAATCACCCGAGGATTCCATAGAAGATAACCGAAGATGGTGGTCCGCTTCGTCTGGCGTAAGGAGGCCCATCAAGGGTAGAACCCAACATGGATTTACTGCCCTTGGTGAGACCACCCCTAGATGGGCCAAGAGATGGGCCAAACGCTTCCCCGGACGCCCAAGATATGTAGATAATGCCTAGAAATATAGGGGTAGATAGGGTCTTTCGTGTGTCTACAAATGGCCTGGAATTGTAAGGATCCGTTGATTTCTTATCAACGGTCTGAAGGCATGGGTAAAAGGGTCTTTTCATTCTTAGAATGTAAACCCTAGATTCTGTTCCCTCTATAAATACATGAGCCCTCACTCCCTGAGGGCCAGAGCATTCATTTCTAACCCATCATTTTGCCTACAGTTCCAAAACCCAAAATTTTTAGCGATCTCATCGTTAGGGAAGACATTCCACGTACTATCAGAGACATGTCGACGATTGTTGGCACCGACCATGGGGACCTTGGCGTGGAGGCAATGGTTCGGGGTGGGAACCCGACAACAAGAGAAGTACTAGCTGATGGTGTAACGGAAGCCGTGGCAGGAGTTGTCACGAGGAGTGGTGGAGGGACCAGGTGGAATATGGTACCAGTACAGCCTAGGGTACCTTTAGCGAGAGGTGAGGGTGATAGGTAAGTTCAAGGCGAACCCGAGGATGAACCGGATAACCTCGGGCCAACCCTCGTGGGACCAGAGTCGAGTAGAATGGGGGAGATGAGAAATCATGAGGCACCAGTACCTATCTATGACCCTTCACAAAACCCACCCATCCACCCTTCGCAAAACCCACCCACCCATCTTCCACAAAATCCACCCATCCAACCGGAACAAGCACGAGGACCCAGACCCCCAAGAAGTGACCTTCGCAAATAATCCACAAGATGATGAGCACCTGTAGCAAAGGTTAGCGTTGGAACAACAAATCGAGGACTTGAGAAGAGAACTGGTTGCAGCTCGAGCGCCACCACCCCAGCAAAATCAGTGAAGGCTAAATGAACCTGAAAGGTCTCAAGCAGAATCAGTAGGCACATACAACACAAAGAGTACGGTTCGAAGGGAGAGTGGAGGGGGGCCGCTTGATGGTTTCCTCCGAGTGAAGAAATGGCCAGAGAGCTTCAAAATGCCAAGCATCAACAAATTTACTGGTGATACGATCCCATGGAGTTCCTCGAGGTATATGAAACTGCAGTTGAGGCAGCAAGCGGATATAAGGATATAAAAGCAAAGAGTCTGCTCTTCGCTCTTAAGGGAACAACATTATCTTGGTTTACATCATTGTCTTCGGGATTCATTCACTCTTGGGAACAGCTAAGAGAATCTTTTGCCAACAATTTCCAAGGCAACTATGTTGCGAGGATGCAGGAGAGCAACTTGTTCGCATTGAGGTAAACAAAAAGGAGAGAGTGTTCAGGATTTCTACAAGAAATTTGCAAACATGCGTTGCCAAATCAGAACGATCAGTGATTCCACTATCATCAACGCATTTACAGTGGGGCTTCAACCTGGAACCTTATGCCATGACTTAACCAGCGTCCCACCGCGTCAGAATTATATGATAGAGTGGAAAGGTATGCAAGAGGAGAAGAAGAAAACTTGAGGAGAGAGGCATTAGCCGAGCGGCCAACAATTTGGTGATCTTGTCCTGTAGTCCTTCCGATCCGGGGCGAATCTTCGTAGGCGCTGCTTAATTGGCTTCGCCTTTTTATCGACATGGAGAGAGTGCTCAATCACCTCCCTCGGAACACCAGGCATGTCCGAAGGCTTCCAAGCGAACATATCCTAGTTGGCACGAAGGAAAGTGATGAGCGCGTCTTCCTATTTACTGTCGAGCCCTGTCCCAATCACGACTGTCTTGGCCGGATCAGACGGATTCAACAGAATCTTCTTGGTTTCTTCGGCTGCTTGGATGGATGTTTTGGCCTGCTTCTTGGCGGGGATATCCTCTTCCTCCTGAAGGGATGCAACCTCCAGTCGGATCTTTTCCATCTCAGCAGATGAGTCCAGTGCCTGCGCCATCTCACAGCTTTCGCTATCGCAGAGCAGGGACTGTTTAACATCGCCAGGGAGGGTGAGTACACCATTAGGACCTAGCATCTTTAGGACAAGGTAAGTGTAGTTGGGATTGAACTGCCATGAATTTAGCAATCCCCAGCCTTCCCAAGATGGCATGATTCCGTCTCGAAATCAGCCACTTCAAAACTCAGACTTTCGGTCCGATAATTATCCTTGGTCCCGAACGTGACGGGCAAAGAGATCTGTCCGAGTGGTATTGCGGACGTCCCGGGGATTACCCCATGGAAAGGAGAAGATCCCTGCCGTAGCTCGGAATGAGGAATATTCATCTGGTCAAGGTCTTGACGAAAAGGACATTAATCATGATCCTGCCATCGACCAGAACCCTCTTCAATTTGCTTCCTCGCACGACCGGATCTAGCACCAGAGGATACCTCCTAGGGAAGGCAATCCGATCCGGGTGGTCCGATCGGTCGAAGGTGATGGGCACCTCGGACCAGCGCAAGTACTTAGGCGTCATGGGCATGATAGCGTTGATCTCCCGAGTGGTCAACTTTTGCTTCCGCTTGGACTCGTACGCATCAGAGCCCCCGAAGATGTAGCTGATCTCGCGCTCAGCAACCTGGTAATCTCCATCGGGTTTCTTGCCTTGACCGCCCTTATCCGCCGACTGCTTGGAGTTCTCGGTGAACTTCTGCAGAACGAGGCAGTCTTTGGCAGAGTGCTTTCCTCAGGGATGGAAGGGACATACCGAATCCATAACTTTGTTGTAGTCGTTGTCATTGGGGGGCATTGCGCTCCATATTGGCGACCATCTCGTCCCCCTTCCGCTTCTTAACCTTGGGTTTGCCTTACTCATCATTAGGCTTCTTCTTGGGGCCTCCGCCGTTGCTACCGCGATGATTCATGATAGCCTCTTCGGTGTCGGCCTCCTGGTCCGCCATTGTGAACATGGCCTTGAGATTACGCAGGGGTCCCGAGTCATCTGCCTAATTAACTCCTCGGATTTGCATCCGGCGAAGAAGGCATCGATGACTGTTTGCTCCGAAACGTCTCAGATCTCGTTCTTCTTCTTGGTAAAGCGCTTGATGAACTCACGAAGAGCCTCGTTCTTGCGCCGGCGTAGCTGTCCAATCTCCCATCTCCCCGCGGGCCTTTCATAGGTCCCTTGAAAATTGGCGATGAACTGCTCCTGGAGGTCGTCCCAAGACTCGATCGAGTTCTCCGGGTGTCCCGTTAGCCAGGTTTGGGCGGTTGGGGTCAAAGCGACCTGCAAATAGTTTGTCATGACGTTCTGATCACCTCCTGCCGCGCTGACTACTAAGGCGTAAACCTACAGCCAGTTCTTTGGGTCCCTCTCACCATCGAACTTGTCGATGCCTTTGAGGTTAAAACCATCCGGCCAAACCACTCGGCGAAGCTCCGGGGTGAAAGCCCGAATCCCCTCCAACGGTCGTGGCCGCCTCCGCCTCGGGGATCTGCTGCGATGCTCCCGGCGCGGGCCTTGACGATTCTCGTGGCGGTGGTCGCACTGACTGGCGGTGCTCTCGACCTGGTCATCAACGCGCCGGTTGTGATGGCTACGAGAGTTTCGCTCGCCGTCAACGCGCTCCCGCCGCTTGGCTTCTATGTCTTGACGAAGATCATGAGTAGCTGTCTGGCGGGAATCGCCAGCTGCGGTGACGTGAGCCAGGTTCCGATTGTGCGTAGAACGACTGCGAGCCGAAGCGGTCAGAGCGGGAATTGCCTCGTTTTACTGAATGGCGGCAATCTCCACCATTGCCATCGCTCGAGCGAGGGTCTGGGCGAATGGGCTGCCTTCAGGAAGTTGTGGCGCGATGGTCTCAAGAAGAGTTTTCGAAGCAATGACGTTCGCCTGGGGAGTCGTGTAGACTTCCTGGTCCCTTAGTTTCACCGCACAAAGCTCATTCTGGACGTCGTGGCCGTGGGCGCGAAGTTGACGTACGGGATCTCGATCCTCCTCTCGATGCGAGTCCGGGTTCGCCGCGCCAATGGCGGTTTCCTCGTATGCGACAAGCGGAGAAGAAGAGTGATGGTCCTCCACGCCAAGGACAAAGACTTCTCTGTAATTACGGACTTCAGCACTCTCGTCAGACTCAGAGTCAGAGACAGAGAGGCTGACTTGTTCGCTTTGTCCAATGGGTTGGCCAGCATTGATGACACCCACGAACATGGCTGGATCTGATCCGACTGGATCTGATGCACTCGCCGACTGGTTATCTCCTGTCCAAATCTCTAAGGAAACCCGTCTGAAGGTCGCAGCGGAATTCTCAAGTCCGGAGGGAAATCCAGCCGAGGGCACTGAGTTGTTGTTGGGCGGAATAGCATTCACGCCCGTGCGGTCGAGCCCGCTGAGTCCTTTTTCGTCTTCCACTAGAAGAGGTGCAAAGACGAACAGTGAGTGGGTCAATCCGTTGAAGGTACTTGCTAAATTCTCCAAGCCAAAAGGCAATGGGTCACATCAATTGCGCGCACCTTCTTGCGAAGAGATCTCTCCAGGGGGAGAGAGATGAAGATTGCCAACGCCGTCGGCGATGAAGTCCAGGGTGCCGAAACGAAGAGACTGCCCTAGCTCCATGGCGACGTGCGGCGATCTCCAAGAAGCCATCTAGCCTGAGAGATGATCTTGACGCTGCCCCTACCTGGCGTGCCAACTGTAGACTGATGGTTAACTGGGGGTTACTGTCGGCAATGAATTGTACGAGGGGGCGTTAGCAAGAACTAAGCAAGATGGTAGTACAAGACAGGGATTTATACAGGTTCAGGCCCTCAACGGAGGTAATACCCTACTTCCTGTACTCTGGGATTATGATTGATCAAGATGCGGGATGCAAGATGACCAAGATGGTGAATATGAGATCTATATGTCCTGCCTATATGGCCTCTACCCCATCCCTTTATATAGTGTAGGGGGAGATAGAGTTACAAGATAGCACGTGGTATACGATAGCTAATTCAGTTATGCTGTTACATGTCATGCTTGTGTTGATCTCCTAATTACATGGAGATAGATCATATCCCCGGGGGCTTTCTTGGAACTCAAGGCACATGTAACCCGAGTGGTCTCTATCCTTGATCGGCCAACTTGGATCGCCCTCTTCTGCTCCCTTATGGGCCTTCTAGAGGATACCCGGGGCCCATATAGTCCACACAAAGTTTTCTGGATAAGGTTTTCTCCCCAAATCCTCCAGGCGGGGTAGCGAAGTGTCCATGTGTTAAGTGTCATCTTTTTGCCCGAGTGATAAAATCTGTGATGGCCGGCCACCTTTGCAACTTCATGCCGAATTACCTCAAATGGTATGAACATGGTGAGTCACGGACGACAGATATCTCTGATGAAGATGATACTACTAATAGAGTGGATGATAGGATAGATAAGATGGTTCAGGACTTGGGTCGGCAATTTCAGAATGCTCCAGACGATGAATCTGTGCGTCATGAGGATGCATCGACCATAGTAGCCGAGAAATTTTTTAGGCTCTTAGATGCTTCTAGATAAGCCTTTGCATGAGGGCACTAAGGTGTCAGTCCTTTCGTTTCTAACACAACTTATGAATATAAAATCAAAATATGGCTTCTCTCAAGGGTATTACAATGATTTGGTCAAATTGATATGTGATGTTCTCCTAGAAAACCACAAGTTGTCAAAAGATATGTACTACTCGAAAAAGATTTTAGCTGGTTTTGGGATGACTTATGAGAAGATAGATGCATGTGTTAACAATTGTATGTTATTCTGGAAGAGTAATGCCGTGAAGAAAATCTGTTTAGTCTGTGGAAAGTTTAGATTTGTACAAACAATTGATATAGAGGGGAATGTAGAGACAAGTGATACACTAATGAAGGTTCTACGTTTCTTTCCTCTAACACCAAGGCTACAAAGATTGTACCTATGTGAGGAGACTGCCCAACACATGAGGTGGCACAAGGAAGGCGTACGATTTAGCGAAGGTTTCATGTGTCATCCATCCGATGGTGAGGCATGAAAGGCATTGGACCGACATGACGAAGATTTTGCCATAGACACAAGAAATGTTAGAATCGGGTTAGCGACTGACGGGTTCTCTCCTTTCGACATGAATGTTGCATCGTACTCATGTTGGTCTGTGTTCTCAATTCCGTATAATCGTCTACCTTCCATGTGCATGAAGGGCGAGTATGTGTTTTTATCCCTTTTCATACCATGGCCAGAGCATCCTAGAAAGCAATTAAATATCTTTATGCAACCTCTGGTCGAGGAGCTTATGGAGTTATGGACAGGGGTACCAACTTACGATAAGAGTAGAAAACAAAGCTTCAACAAGCATGTTGCCTATCTTTGGTCCATCCATGATGTTCCTACATATGGCATATTTTCGGGATGGAGCACATATGACCGAATATCTTGTCCAGTATGCATAATGACACTGATGCGTTCCGTTTGAAACATGGTCGCAAGTTTTGTTTCTTCGATTCCCACCGTCGTTTCTTGCCTCCTTCTCATGAATTCAGAAGACAGAGAAATGCCTTCCGTAGAGACACTATAATCACAACGAACCCGCCCAAATGTTTGACAGGATCTGAGATTTTAAACTGGCATTGTCAGCTAATTTCCACGGAAGATGGTTTTGAAGGGTTTAAAGAGTCACACAACTAGACTCACATATCTGGTATCTGGTGTTTGCCCTATGCAAAGTCTCTGATTGTACCACATAATGTGGATGTTATGCACCAGAAACATAATGTTGTCGAAAGTATAATCAACATGTATTTTGATTTCAAAGACAAGACCAAAGATAATGTGGCGGCTCGAAGAGACATGGCTGATATTTGCAATCGATCCTCCCTTGAGGTGAGAGAGGACCCAACAGGGAAACAAGACAAGCCACGTACCCCTTACTGTCTTAAGAGCTCTGAAAAAAGGAGGTCCTAATGTGGATGAAAAATATGAAGTTTCATGATGGTTACACAGCGAACCTAAAACATGCGGTGAGCATCGAGGCTGGTAAACTGAATAGTCTGAAAAGTCATGATCATCATGTAATCATAGAAAGACTAGTTCCTTTAATGTTCCGTGAATACTTCCCTGATGATGTGTGGACAATTATTACTGAGCTTAGTTACTTCTACCAGCAGCTTTGTTCGAAGGAAATTAAGAAATCAATGATGCAAAAGTTGAAGAAAGTCATACATGTCCTAATATGCAAGATGGAAAAGATATTTTCGCCGGGGTTCATGAATGCAATGCAACATTTGTTGGCGCATCTACCATACGAAGCAGAGATTAGTGGTCCTGTACAATACCGATGGATGTACCCAATAGAACGAAACTTGAAGAAAATTAGGTCAACTGTGGGTAACAAAGCTTGAGTTGAAGTTGCATCGCATAGCCATTCTTTCTCAAAGAGATTTTGTGCTTCTCTAGTACATATTTATCATATGAGCGCAATGTCTATACCCATATGCCGAGATACCAACCGCTAGATTCCACGCACGGCTTTGATCTTGATTAATTCCGAGGACATGGACACACCGTCGGTGCCAGTTCTATTCAAGAGTTGTCCCGCGAATTTATATCTGTACAACATTTCAGAAATGGAACAATATTTCACGTAAGAATCCGCTACATTAATTTCTAACTTGGTTTTGATGCAGGTTGTTTGATCAACGAAACTGGAATACAACGAGACAACCTACAAATACTCAACTCGACAATTTGCGACGCAATGTCTTACGTGGTGATCCTAATTTTGTGACTTGGTTTTGTCAACATGTATAGTTCTTATCACGTTAAAATTTAAATAATCTATATTCAACTATCATGTAATTATTATTATAATATTTGCAGTGTATGCGTGATAGAACTATCCACGAGGACCTCCGACAGCTATCACACGGTAGCACTACCGCAAGAAAGTTTGGGCGTTACGACGTGAATGGGTTTCAATTTTGTACCGCGGCATTAGAAGCAAGTCGTCCTCTAGGCGCCACGGTTAATAGTGGAGTTGTCACTACCCCACAGGGTGCAGATGGTCGAGAGACAGAGTACTATGGTATTTTTCAGAACATAGTGGAGATTAAGTTTGGCGGTCGAAAAGATTTGAAGATAGCTTTCTTCTACTGTGATTAGTTCAACGACAAAACAGGGATTCGACGAAACAAAAATCTTGGCTTGGTAGAAGTTAGACATGAATCACACCTTGGAGGTCACAACTCATTCGTACTTGCTCACCATGCTGAGCAGGTGCTCTACCTTCCATATCCATGCCGAAAGGAAAGTTTAAAAGCTTGGTGGGTTGTACATAAAGTGAATCCTTCGGGCCACTTATGCACTCCTAGAAACGCCGAGTATATCGATAGCATGGATGACTTAGCCTACCAAGAAGACGGTTTGCCAGCCTCATTTCAAGTAGACATTGGGTCCGCACTTCATGAATTAGTGGGCGATACAACAGATGTTATTGTGGAGAATGTTAGAAGAAAAAAGCGACGTCGTGCATCTCAAGATGTTTCAGAAAAGGACAACGTAGAGCCGGTGTACATGAACCTTTGACGCTGATTACTTCTGAAAAGTACAAATGTTGCACATATTTCTTTATCTATTTTTGATGTTTTACACATGTTTATATACAAATATAGTTTTTATAAAACAGGATGAAATCATTTTTCCGGCATACAGAAAAATCTAAAAAAAGGATGGGTCTTCATTGAAGAGTCAAGAATCACTTTTTAGAGGATCCAGTTATCAGCAGAGCAGGCAGAGACAGTTCAAGAGGTGCCTAGAGGAGGTCGCTCAGGAGGTGCCTAGAGGGGGTTGCTCTGCAGGAGTTCGAGGGGGTCACTCAGGAGGCCTACAGTTTGTATGTATAATTTTAATTGTGTTGTCTTCCATTTTTTAATATGCATGCACTAATTTTTTATCAATTAATTTTTAGAAGGCTAGGGAAACTAGGGAGGTTGTGGAGGAGGCTGTGGAGGAGGGAGGGGAGGCTATGGAGGAGGCTGAGGTGGAGGCTGAGGGAGGGGGAGGCTATGGAGGAGGCTGAAGAGAGTGCGGAGGGGGACGAATAGGAGGATGACGCTAGTGCTGAGAGATTGGATGCTTCTGCGTTCAGGTGGCAAGCATGTACAGATGTTTAGTAAATATAAATAACTAGCTGAGTTTGCGCGTCCATGGCGCGCCGAGTGATGTCACGGTTGGAAAATCGGATTGCATGGTTGCTATGTGCGATACTGCACGGGTTAACTAATTTTGCGTGTGTAAGTGGCTTATGTGATTGTGCCGGATGGCATAAAGCAGAGCGGGGCTGGCGGGGTAGAAGAAAGCACGGAGCCATGGCTGGGCGTGTCAGTCGATGAAGCTGCTGCTGTGTTGGACAGTGGAACGGGCAGAAGGGGATCAACTTGGTGAGACGGGGCGGTGGTTGGCGTGAACAGCTGATCTTTGTTGATGTCAGCTACAGCACCGGCAATGTCTGTAGATGCCGGCTTAGGCGAAGTCATTATCTAAGCAAGAACAGATCAAAGTTAGGCATGCATTATGGGGACGTAGTGTGCATGATGCGTTGTGTCCCATCGATATGAAAAAACAGCGCTACCTTGCTGGCAACGTCGTCGGGAGACGAATTGATGGATGCAGATAGGCATGGTGACGAAGATGGCACCGGTGTTTGCTCTTTGTCCTCATTGTCACTTGTAGCATGCGCATGGAGCACTTGGAATGCCATCATGGAACGATTGAAGGCAAATGGTGTGACCATTACTTTCAGCCTGAGCTTCTTACCGTACAGCGCGGTAATTTGAGGTGGTGGCTGGTATTGATCATGCTTGCCTGATGCTAACATTGCGTCGACTGAGCAACCTATAAGCCATTCTGTTGTTTGAGCAAAGAAAGTAAACTCGGCTGCAGGCGGATTGACATCTGCAGGGTTTGGGTCACTTGTCCCGACGAAGGTAATCTTGAACCTGAAACATGGAGGAAAGGTAGAAACAAAGAAGCAGAACAGAAAGCACGTACTAAACAGCAAAGATTAGTGTGGAGTAAACCGAATGTAACCTTGGCACAGGGACGATCTCTGTACAGTCGAAACAGCGGTATGAGGATCCTTCTTTCCGGACAGCTTAACGGCATTTGTTGCACGACATATACCACCATGATTCTCTAGGAACAACCTCGCTTATTGTTGTCAGCACCTCGAACCATTTGGCCTATAGATGCGAACATAACGACGCACGTGTCAGGAATGTTTAACAAAATGAAAAAAGGCGTAAGTACACACAGCGCTGACCATGTTCTCGTCAGGATTAAGAGCAGCTAGCTCAGCCATAGTGCGAAATACAAATTCCTGCTCAAGGCGAGGTTGGGCCGTGTTGGCGATTCTTACGCTCAAAGAAATTAATCCGCAAGCGGACGGATATCGCTTGTAGTTTTCACCAGGAGTATTCCTAAAGTTATCGAATCCACAGGGAACGAGGGTTTAAAGAGATAAACCTCTATATCTTAATTATTTAAAATACCAGCCAGCCTAGGTAACGGGGGTTAGGATAAATGAAAAGATCAGGACACACACACATACACGATAAATATTCACATAAATAAAGAGAAAGCAACTCTAGCTAGATAGACAGTTGGGAGGACAACGAGACAAGTTTAATAAGTTCACAAAATCGTGTAATTCAGTTTATTGAGCGAGCTTGGGGTATTCTAACAGTGGTTCACTTGACAATCGTCGTCGGAGCTCGAACATTCACTACCACCCGCTATCCTGAATTGGAATCCCGAATGGTTATGATCATTCCGATTGGGCTCTACTAGTCCAAAGCCGGACGCTGTGGGTTACGCACAAGATACTTAGTATCTACGGATGGATAGGGCTGTCACCACATACCACCTACCACATATACGTGGGCCCGGGTGTAAACCGAGTTAGTCCTAGTCTCAGACACCACGTCTGCTACTATTTCTAATCAATCTTCCTCAGTACCAAAAAGAAGTTCATCTAGGTTCAATGCCTGGCTCTAACAGTATATGAGTGAGAACCTAAACTGATTCCAGACGAATACAAGTTACCGGTAAGACAAATCTACACAACTCATTTATGTAGATATACTCAGCTCAAATAAAGTTCAAAACATAAGCAATGAATGAAGTGATCTCACTAATTGAAACAGTTAGGAAATGGTATAAGAGCTATTACTCGAATTTCCGAAGACACTTCCAGAACTCCGAGCTTCAGCCCGACTTGACTCTTAACTCCCAACTACTACTAACTAAGAGCTACTCTAATAAGTGGAATGAAAGTGTGGAGAAGTGTTGTGTGTTGTGTTACAAGTGAAGTGTAGGCGTCCTTTAATAGTGTTCCGCCGCCAACCGGGATGCTCGACGTGTAGGGACACATGTCATCCAACCCTCCTCCAAAGGAGAATCCAAAGGAGCTCAAGAGTGGGTCGGCCGGCCTAGGGTGGGTCGGCCGACCCACCTTCTTCACCTCTCGGCCGTGGATTTCTTCTAAGATGCTCCCTTGATGGTGTAGATTAACCCCTTAAGCCGGTGGATCAAATGGACTTGCGCAAGAAAGGAATCCAAGGGAATCCTGTGCTCATTTGTGAAGCAACCGTGTCCATTCGATCAAACCGACTGTCGTGGACGGCTTAGATGTCCTCATTTTGTGCTTTTATGCCACTAGGGAGAAGACAGAGCCGAATTGGTGACGTGGCCAGGTCGGCCGGCCTAGGTGGGTCGGCCGGCCTGGCATTTTGCCCGATCAGACTCTGGTTTTTCCCATTTTGTACCTGTAGACCCACAACTCACCAAAACATATGGAACTTTATTAGAATAAATAAAATGTTAGTATAAAACTTGATTTTCCCTTCGAAATGCTGGAATTTCGGAATATGTTGACATATAGAATTGGTGTTTATTTGACGTCAACACAACCCCCAACTTGAACTTTTGCTCGTCCTCGAGCAAAGAGCTCAAATGAGAACCCGGTGGATCAAGATTGCATCAATATCATTATTCAATAAATACTAAGCAAACAAAGTTGTACCATATTATTTGTTAACAAAAACTCGTACAAGTGTACCCCAACTTTCATCAAACTCACGAGGTTTTTAAAATCTCCCCTTTTCTTTTAGCAGTTGAAAGATAGAATGACTTTGATAGAACCTTGTTAACTCAGCCCTTTTCAAACTATGTCTCGAGGTTTTTCTTTTCAAAATGTTAGTTCCTCATTATTACTCTCAGATCTCTCGGTGGTATTTGATCCTCACCCAGGTCTTTTTATTAATGGCCTTCTTTCCTCCTATTCTAATGTTTATGTGGAGCTCATAGGTATGAAAATGTGGTGTACTTAGATTGTATAATTTTGTAAAGTCAAAAATAGATCTTAGGGAATTTTGTACTACTTCGTATTCTGGTCATTAGAATAATAACGTCCAGGGATGAGAGAGAATGAACTCACGCCAAAGGAATGAAGAAACACAAGTGCAAGTGATAAGGGGTGCTAATGAGTCCGCCCCCATCGGATCTTGTGTTTATGAAAAGGTCTATTTGACTTCTTTATTTGATTTGAGATCATTCCTCAATCTAGAATTTTGAGAGGCATTTTTTTAAAATAAAGATAGAAGGAGATGATGGCTCTCTCTTCCTCTTTTCTTTTCAATTGTTTGTTTGCCTCAATTTTTCTATAATTTTGAGTAATAAATCTTTTATTATTTTGGAAGTCTTTTTGGGAGACCCAATAGGTAGGTTTATGGAGGACTCACGAAAAAGAACTTGGCTTATTTTTGTAGGGAGGAATATCTGGCAAGATGTATGCTCGTATCCCAAATGTGGAATTCAACATTACCAGATAAGAGGGGCTAGCAATCAAAGGATACACGAAAGGAAATGACCAGTTTTGAAGAGCACTAATTCCTAAGGACTTACTTTTGACAAAACTCAACACAACCAAAGTGGCTGAATAAAGGTTTTGAATTTATTTAGCATTTTTTGCTCTGGTAGGATGAAAAAGTCTAATGAGGAACTCAAAATAAATTTTCTCTTTTCAAAATAAATTCCGAGACTATGCCTTAGTAGGGGCATAAGTAACTAGATCCTTATCTCTGTTATATCATACTCCCTCCATTCGTGTATGTTGGGCGTATAAAACATTTTGCCAAGACCAAGGAAAGTCCGCTGGAGTTATGCGTGCTGTAAATGAAGGAGGCTGCTAATTAAGAATTCTTGTAACTGACGCTCATTAAGGAGGTCATCGGATTATCTCCCGCGCATATCTCAGTTTTTTGCGGATGGAGATTTCTCCTGCGTGCGTTGTTGATTAGAGGCCTAAAAAATGATTAGATTCAAATTTGATTTCAAAACCACCGACACCCAAAAAATGGATATAAAAATAACACGTCCTGCTCAAGACAACACACTGCCTCCTCTTCTCTTCTTCAATGGAGAATATAGACTTAAACAAACCAATAATTTGGGAGGATCCTAGCAGCGAAGGTATGTTTTGCCCATACATATTTCTTCGCAGTTCTTGGCGATGGTGATGATCAACTGTTTCTTCTTCCGTGCATGAACAGATGGAGAAGAGCAAGGTGCGCAGGATGCTAACGCTGGTCTCGACCATGGAAACACTGCTGTCGACCATGATGACGTGCATGGCGATGAGGAAGGTGTTTCCCAACAAGATGGCCATGGCACAAGTAAGTCATTACTAGCACGTTCTAATTCAAGCTCTAATTCTAGATTTTGGATGATAAGCGCGGCACGAGTACTAGATAATGTAATTCTTGTTTTGTAAATCCAGACGAAGGAAGGAGGAAACAATACAACGATCAAGAGCGACAGATGATTTATACCATGCTGTTAGAGAGAACAAGCTTTGGCATATTAAAGCATGGTGTCACTAAAGCCGTTGCTAATGAAACGGGCATGCCGTTGAGAGTTGCGCAAAGGATATGGTACCATGGAAAAAATAATGGTGGGTTACACGGAGTTTTGAGCAAGAGGCCAAAGAATTGTGGCCGCAAGAAAATAATGGTTGACCCAGAAGCCATTACACAAGTGCCGTTGCGGAGTAGAACGACTCTCAAAGATCTAGCTAATGAGCTACATATGTCCAAGACCACACTGTTCAAGAGGTTGAAAGAAGGCAAGTTAAGGCGGCACACAAATGCGATAAAATTTACGCTGACCGAAGCTAACAAGAAAGCTAGGGTTCGTTTCTGTCTATCAATGATTGACCCAATTAGCTTGTCGTGGGAACCAACTTTTCATGCTATGTACAACATCGTCTACATAGATGAAAAATGGTTCTATCGTACGAGGCAGAGTCAGAACTATTATTTGGCGCCAAATGAGGAGGATCCGAAAAGAACAACACAAAGCAATAACTTCATTGAGAAGGTCATGTTCCTTGCTGCAATTGTGAGACCAAGGTCTGATGGCAATGGAAATGTCACATTTTCAGGAAAAATTGGGATATTTCCATTCACTTTCATAGAACCGGCGAAAAGGACTAGTGTGAATAGGCCTGCCGGTACATTGGTAACCAAGGTATTGCCGTCGGTCACGAAGGATGTAAGTCGTGACTATATTGTGAATAAGCTACTGCCCGCAATAAAGGAAAAATGGCCTGCAGATGAACGTAGTACCCCTATATTCATACAACAGGACAATGCCAAGACACATATTTCAATTGATGACGATGTTTTTTGTAATGCGGCTACGGCTGATGGTTTTGACATAAGGCTAATGTGTCAGCCACCAAACTCCCCTGATCTCAATATTTTGGACCTAGGTTTCTTTGCAGCACTTCAAGCATCATTTCAAAAGTCATCTGCAAGTATCGTCGAGGACATTGTCGCGAAGGTCCAACAAGCATACGATGACTATCCAGTGGAGAGGAGCAATCACATTTTTGTCACTCTTCAATCGTGCATGATAGAGGTTTTGAAAGAAAAGGGGGGGCAACACTACCGTATTCCACATCTAAAGAAGTAGTCGCTCCAGAGAAACAATGCTATTCCGATTAGTTTGCAATGTGACAAAGACATTGTAAATGAGGCAACAGAGTACCTCAATTAGTATGATGCTATCTTGGACGTGTGATGCTATCAGCATGGATGCATGCATCTTTTAACTTGTGCTACACTGCTGCTAGCTCTTTATTTTGCAATGTTGCTAAAGTGAACAGCGTTGGTAGCATGCTGTAGAATTTAGAATTCATAAAGCCAAAAAAAACTTGTAGAAATCATCCGGCAAGTAAGTGTCATTGAAATCTTCTAAACCTCCAAGCTTGAACATTTCTTCAACAGCTTCATCTTCGTGCTTGATCATTTCTTGGCCAGCTTCATCCTCAATCATTTGTTGGCCAGCTTTACGCTTGATCATTTCTTCACCACCTTCAAGCTTGAGCTTTACTTGGACAGCATCATCCTCCATAGTCTCTTCTGCAACTTCAGGATTGATCGATTCTTCGGGCTGTACAGAATCATCATGTTTCATCCATGGTGATGGCAGCCACGCCGGCGGCGATGGCAGCGGCGACCATGCCGGCGGCGGCGGCGATGGCGATGGCGGCGGTGATGGCGGCCATGCCAGCGGCGACGGCGGCGGTGGCGAGGTCGACATTGCAAGCAGCTTCTTTGGAGGCCAATGGCATGCCTATATAGGATCACAGGATGCAAGGCGAAGAGCCAAAACGATGCTCATTGTGCATGCTGTCAGCAGGAGTATTAATGCTACACAGAGAGGTGAAGCGTTCGTGAGGGCGGGAGTAAATAGCATCGGAGTTCCATGCATCGGAGTAAATAGCCACGCCCTACTAAACGGAACAGCTTCAAAAATTTTATACGCCCAACATACACGAATGGAGGGAGTATCCCACAACAACTTAGAATTGGTTCAACAATGTCAACACTCGATGAGCAAGATTAAGCAGGATGACTACTCATACCAATAATTGTCAAACTTAAATTAGAGTACTAAATTGTATACTCAGCATTTATATCACAATAATAGAGCAATGTTCATCATATATTTTCTAGGTAAAATCAACATTTATACATTTTATTCAAAGGAAAATATTTTTGGTATTTTTTAGATTTTGCAAATTTTTATAGTATTTGAATGTTTCATTTTTTTTATAGTATTTTGCAAGGGAATGCTATGCTCATTTGTGAAGCAACCGTGTCTTTCGATCAAACCGACTGTCGTGGACGGCTTAGATGTCCTCATTTTATGCTTTTATGCCACTGAGGAGAAGACAGAGCCGGATTGGTGACGTGGCCAAGTCAGCCGGCCTGGCATTTTGTCCGGTCTGGCTCTGGTTTTTTCCATTTTGTACCTATACGCCCACAACTCACCAAAACTTATGGAACTTTATTAGAATAAATAAAATGTTAGTATAAACCTTGATTTTCCCTCAAAAATGCCGGAATTCCAGAATATGTTGACGTATAGAATTGGTGTTTGTTTGACGTCAACAGTCCGCATGGATGGGTTGTTGTGGAAGAGAAGCGCACCTGAAGCACAACAGGGACATGAAAAATATCTTAATGAAACCGTTAAGCAACGTGGTCTGCAATTACGAACAAAGAATTTACCTCTGTAAAAGAGTCATTTTTTTCTGAAACAGGAGGGTCTATGTACAGTCTTGTGAAGCTTGTGCTTTGTAGATAGACATCAGTCCGAACCATACCGGACGAAGCTGAAAAAGTCGGGCATAACAGATTAATTTATTTCCCGCAATGGGCAATGAGGCAGCAAGTTATGTAACAGGCAGGAGCAGGTCATAATTGTTATAAGGAGGAGAATAAACCAACGTTTGCGGTTCTTGGTAGTATGTGTTTTCACCACCACGCCAATAGCGACAACAGGGGTTTGGCCATCTTGTTCAAGCATAGGCAGCACAATGGTGCTGAATTCATCAGCAGCAGCTCCCCATAAAGTAAATTGAAAAGTTTCCCTACCACGAAGTGCGTACAAATGGAGTACATAGCTAATGTATTGGGTATGTAGTATGAAGTAAGGAGCTTAGATAGGCATGGCAGAACAAACCTGCCATCTGTGATCTCTATATCGCGAACATCAGTATCAACGCCCCTTGCTTCGATAACTCTGGCCGGTCGGATATAGCTAATGAGTCCTAAAATATCTGGAGGCCCACATAAACAACTGAATCAATTTTTTGTGGTATGAATTAAGTATTTCAATATGCAACGAACAACCTACAGGATGCACAAATTAACGAAACGTGTAATAAACAAACCTGAGAGAAAGGTAAAATTGTCTTTGTTTGATGAGATGCGCTCAAAGGGATGGAGCGTCCATGTATGAAGCGGGAAATCTTGAGGATGCGGCATGATGGGGGTCACGGTGGTAAACCTAGTGAATCTGGCCATAAGCGGCGAAGCAACTGGCTTATATGTGGCCTTTGCGTCGGCGACTTGAAAACGGTATACGTAGCAAACTTGTCCCTCTGCCAGGCCTTCCCCTAGGCTACGTCTGCATTCAAATGAAACTTGTGCGTGCATGGATCCTCCCTAGAGACGCACAAGAATAAGAGAAAATTAAGCAAGCAACAAAAAAGAACACAGCCACACAAAAACGTGAAATCCACACACCTGCTCATCCAGCATCACCATATCTAAGGGTTGGTTGTTCGGAGAGACATCAGCAACGGAAAATGTGGTGAAACGTACCAGCCTGACGCGCACACGCCATGTGTGCAGGTGCGGCGTGACATCTTTCAGCAGGGTGTAGTTCATCTGCATTAGATAACATAGAGCGAGAGAAAGAGCGTAAAGAGACACAAACATGTGAACAGCACAAAGGCGAGGTAGGCACCGAAAGAAAAACACGATAGGGCAAGATCCTTCCGTTGCAAGATGAGGCAGAAATCAGATAATTGCGCGCATAAAACAGGGCAAACAACGCTTCCGGAAATACCGCACTGCGTCGGAGAAAATTGTGGGCTATACCGTAGGATGGACGCAACAATCAGCGAGGATAGTCGAAGGTAAACCGTCCGAGAAGTAAAAAAGGAGGCGTGAAGAGTCAATATGGCCACCTATATGAGGACCTCTCTTCTATAAGCGCAACCGTAAATGGCAGCTCGTTTTACTGTGGGAACACCCAGATGTGGGCATAGCACAGCAGAAGGTTGACACGTTTCACAACACGCGTCACTGCCACCGACCAGCAACGCCGCGTGGGATGCATGCAGTGTGCGGTGGAGTAATCAGTACATGATCATAATATAACCATGGTTTCAGCGCTTATGAAGGCACAAATGACCGAAACATTTTGAGGGGAAAATAATCGGATAATAACAGGCCATTTAACCGTGGTAGGCATGGCACATATGCAAGGCGTGAAATCACTGGTTTCTTCGCGAATCATGCAGGTCTGTTCGTCCAACGAAAAGCAAAACCAAAAGGAAACGGACTTGCCTAATCGGTACTGAAGAAACCGATACAGCCATACACTATGTATAGAAGGAAAGACCAAACACAAATACACAACAAAGTATGCTGGTGTATGATCGGTGAAAGAAAAAAACCAATAATAACCAGGTTGTTACGAAAATATGCACATAATCGGTGGGGACCTGTGTGGCTTGGCCATGACAGCCACAAAAGACGATGAAGTCACGGGCATGGCCATGACGAATGCAGAAAAGAATACACGTGCGCATGCCTATCATAAGCGAGGAGGATATAAATTGAGCGAATGCCGAAATACGCAAGAGAGGAGCGAGGAAATATATGGCTATGTCCATTAAGAAAACATACTTAGACTTACCGCAGAGCCGGAACAACTTGTGTAACAAAAACGTATCTGGTAGCAGCAATGAACGAAGAGGTGGGAGGCTGGAAATAGATTGGAACCGAAAAACGCAGGCATTAGATCCATACTGAACAAAATAAATTCGAGCCAGCCCATCGCAGAAATCAGCATAATGCTGCCATATACCCATGGCAGTAGGTGCACAAAGAAAGCACAGCGAAAAATTTATGAGGGTCGACAATGTGGTAAATTGAACATAAAAAATGAAGGGTAGTTTACCAAATCTAGGACAACGACCAATATATCATGGAACAGCTAGCAGGGAAAAGCTTGATGAATACATACATGAATTAGTCGTCATGCTGAAACAAATAAATCACCCGCTATGTACAAACAGGCAGCCATATCGTCGGCTAAAAGGATCTAAAAAACGCACCAGTATAGGCATTGCATGGGAACAAAATACGCAGAGGAAAAATTCATGAGGCAGGTAAACAAAAAATAGCGAAGAAATCAGTACGTAGCCCGTTCCGGTGGACAGAGAAATAGCTCGCAGTGTACTGTAAGGACACACATAGAGGGAACTGGCCGGGAGCATTTGCAACAGGTGAAAATATTGTATTAATACATTAAAACATAGGCAATGGTCAACACATTATGAATACGTACAGAATTCAGTAAACAAAAGGAAGTAGCTTGTCATACATAGCGGACTATAATTCCATAACAGGCAGATACTGTAAAGACAGGATGAATACATAGAGAACCGGCTAAACAAGCTGACACCACCATGCTAGGCCATTTTGGGCTGCAAGTGAAAGTGCTGAAAATCTGAGGCGACCCATATACCCGACATATTGTTATTGCATCAAAATAATTCTCGTTCATATATTGTTTCCCCCCGGTGAAAGAAGAAGGCAAAACAACTTTAACTCCCGCATCTCTGCCTGAAGCACTACCTCTACTAACAGCATCAGCTATCCCTTGGTATGTCTCCGATCTTAACTGATACTGGTTGAAATAAAAATATGATAATCGGTTGGCCTCAACACATGAGAAAGCATTAACTGCATATTGCTCAGACAACCTACCACAGCAAGTCATAGGATTACGATCATCAGGAT
The DNA here is from genome assembly GCA_036346415.1 of Raddia guianensis. Taxonomy (NCBI): domain Eukaryota; kingdom Viridiplantae; phylum Streptophyta; class Magnoliopsida; order Poales; family Poaceae; genus Raddia; species Raddia guianensis. The sequence continues at coordinate 18,068,482 of CM070537.1, read as the reverse complement.
GGTAATGAGCCTCATATCGATAATAATCCATCATAGTAACACAGACTCGAACGAACACGACAATCTTCCGTTTCACGCATACGCTATGCATGTATGCCATCCTCGTTCTCCATATGGAAACAACAAAGGATATTGCAAAGCCATCAATAATGGATGTGTGGGAGGGATATGTTTGAACTGGCCAGAACGGGACTGAGCAATCATATCAAACTGCGCGTTGTCTGGAGTCATATCGCCGACAATAAGACCAGCCAACTCAAATTCAACAGGTAAAGAAAAAGCGCGATCAGCAACAATAGGACCACCACTCAGCCGAATAGATAGCTCAGGAACATTAGAAGCAAGCAATCTATCTCGAGCAAGCCTGAAGGTTTGCACAATAGGATTATGACCATCCAACATTGCAATAATACTTGCAACAATTTGATCATCCAAACGCAGAAGCTGAGAATTCTCGACAGCATCCGCATCCCCACCAATCGGCGTATCCGCAGGAATCTCGGAGTGCCGAGAGCGTAAGACACTCATTATGTTAGCAACCTCATGAGCAGTATCGTAAATGTACAGCTGAGCAAACTGCGGTCTGCAAGAAGGCAGCGGCAATAGAGAACCAAACCGGTGATGAACGACACCATTTATACGAAAGATGCAAGGGCCTCATCCAATGTTTATAGAATGGTCAACGTGGACCCCATCGAAACAAAAGCGAACACAGAATTGTACATCCTGCTTCGCTCCATAAAATGAGCGGGCAAAGTACCACAGTCAAAATTGATTAGGTCGCATAGAGGCGAAGGATATGGACGACGATGCGGGAGGCGCACTCCCCCTCCACGGCAGCAACCATTGTAACGTAGCCGCGAAGAAGAAGCAAGCTGTGAAGATCGGACAGCCTCCCTCCACCAAAACACGGCACTACAGTAACGACACCGCTCTGAAGGAGGACCATAGCATGATCTGTATACATAACATTCTATAGGGAAATACGGTTAAGCATAAAAATAAGAATAACAATAAAACAAACGAAAGCAAGACAATATGAGAAATATGAGGAAACCAACCTTTCACAGCAGTGCAGTAGGATCTAGGTAAAGGCAAAACCGGCGCACCAGCATTATCCCGAGGCAGCGCAGCTAAGCAGGGAATGATACATAAGAGCAGAGAACATGTAATGAAAGGAAAAAACAGCGGAGGTAGCATTAGCTGACCGATGAGAGCACACATGGCATCAGCAGAACCAACCGGAACACAGTGAGACGGCCTGCGAGAACGAACGGAACGGCGAGTCGAAGGCACACTTTGCGGCGGAGGGACGCAGGAGCCAATAGTGGTCGGCACAGTAGAATACGCAATAGAAGAATCCGGTATGGTAGCCATGGCATCGTCGTAGCGACGACGCCGGCCGGAAATCATGCCGCATGGAACCAGCGTGTAGACCGCATGGAACCTGCGCGCCGCAAAGGAGCTCTATACGAAGGCCCTGCTGAAAAAAAATTTTAAAAGAGGGGCAGGAGAACTGCCGTCCTATTTTATTGAATAGCAGGAGAAAATAAAATATAAAACCCGTGCGAACACGGGGTACAACCACAGCACTCCGCTGCAACCCTGGCCAAAGTCAGACACATCTCCAGCCACTGCCGGGAACACCGCCTACAGAGAAGAAAGAAGAAATGCAGCCACACCAGCGAAAACCAATGTGCAAAACGACGATCACGACGCCTCCAACAAGGTAACGACGCAGAGAAACCGCCGCCGTCGCAAAACCGCTAGGATTGTCACCCAGAGTAGGGAAGGTCCGAAAGGTGATGCCTCCAACGAGGGAACGACACCAAAGGTGACGCCAACACCAACCCGAAAGGACAGGGCTTTCGCCCAAGACCTGTCCTACTAGCGCACAAGGCAGGGTCCGCCGAAGGTCGAAAGCACTAGAAGAACCGAGCCGCCAGCCGAAGACGCAAAGCCAAAGAGCGAGCACGTACGCCGTCACCCGACGTGGAAGAAACCGCCCATGCCACCCGACACCTCGGAGAAAGGAAGGGTCTCGACGGCGGGGACGGGACCAGGCCAAGAGGCAGAGAACGGAAAAGCCGCCGGATCAAAGTCGCTAGCTAATGTCGCCGGAGAGGGGCCACCGCACCTGGTGCCTTGCACACGGGAAGCGAAGAAAGCCAGACGCCACGCCACCCAGGCGGCACAAGCCGAACCCTGCCACTAAGCTAGAAAGCGCCAACCTACGCCACCGAGCACCTCGCAGGGAGGGGAGGGCAAGGAGGCGAGGAAGGGACCAGGCTAGAGACAGGGGTCGCCGCGCCGCCCGAAGACGAGTGACGACCCACCACGCCACCATGGGAGGAGCCGAGGAGCCGTCGGACACACGCCCTTGGAGCCCACTAGCTCCGCCCACTCCGAACAGAACTGAAGCGGACCCCCCAAGCGGCATCCACCGATGCAGGCTCAGGAGAAGGGGAAGAAGGAGGAGAGACGATGCCGAGCTTCGCCGAGCTACGAGGCCACCGGACTCACAACCCTGGAGCACACCAGCTCTGACCGCTCCGGCCAACAACGCCACATCCGGGCCTCCTGCCTGCGGATCCGGCCCCCAACGGAGCGGCCCCCAGGGCGGTCACCCGAGACGGGCCCAAGGGGAGGGGAAGAAGGAAGAAGGACGAGGGAGACCGGCGACAAGCTCCACCACAGCGCTCAAAGGCAGGGATGAAGAAAGGGGAGCCGCGCGTCCAGCGAGAGACGACGCACGGCGGGCGAAACGAGCCACGGGAAGGGTCGACCCCGCGTCCTGCGGGAAGGAGAGCGGCGAGACGGGGCGCACAAAGCTGGCCGAAGAACAGGGGCAACACCCAAAACAACCACCGCCCACTAGCCCCGCCTGAGAGAACCGGCGCCGGACAACAACGCCCAAGACGGGACGAGAGAAGGAGGCCACACCGGCGACCACCCCAGGGCAAGAGAAACCAGGCCAATGGAGCAAGTGGGCGGTGGTGGGTGGGGGTGGGGGCTGGGGTAACCAACATGGGTTCCAAGGGGAAGGATCGTCGCCGCCACAACCAGATCAGGGGGAGGGGGTGAGGTGGGGGTAACCGGACGTCGACGCGACGATGGAGAAGGGGACAGGCTGCCGCCGCGCTAAGGACCGGAGGAAGGGGGCCACCAGTAGTGTTCAGATCTGCCCTCGCTACTGGCGAGGCCCACCGCCCATTGGCCGGCCCGCCGCCGCCGTCGCCTAAGCAAGCCAGAGCCGCCGCCACCGCCGACGCCCGCGTGGCCTAGGCCACCTCGCCGCCGGATCCGGTCTCCACGCCGCTGAAATGCTGGGCACCGTGTCGCGAGGAAGGCAGAGGGAAGAAGACGAGAGGGAGAGAAGGGCGGCCGCGGCGCTAGGGTTTGGGGGGAGGTGGGCTAGGAGATTGGGTCGCCCCCGAGCCGCCCCGCCTGGAGCGACGCGAGGGCCCGTGACTTTCATAACTTGAATTGTGGCTATCCCCCTGCTGAAAATTCGAAGGACGACATTCCTGGCGAGCCGCATGCTGGGCGACAACGACAGAAGGTACAGGGCAAACAAAAACGATGGAAATGACAGGTACCAAAAAGAGCAAGCAGCATAACACGAAAGGAAAAAAAACTGGGAGGACACGCAGGCACAGCAGGACAGATGGCAACAGCAAACGCACCTAGGAAAACGCGGGAGCACCAAGCACGGCGAAAAACGCGATGCGAACAACCAAACAATGAAACGAAACTGGCCCGCAACAACAAACCACTATACCCAGCAAAGCGGACCGCTAAAACACGTCCAGTAGTCAGAACAAATGAGACGGCCTACAATCCAAACAAACAACAGGACGATACCAGAAGGCCCATACAAATGGTGCGCAACAGCCGAGCTCAACGGGCCGCACAGGCGAAGAACGCAGCATGGAGGGCGCGCAACGAGAACGCAGGCAGAACAAACAGCAGGCCAGACGCACAGAGCAGAAAGCAACGCGGCAGGCAAAAACGACCATGTGTCAGCCCACTGCGAGAGAACCACGACTTTGTACCTGCACCGATGATTGATTGATCCTAGGGATAGGGCTGAAAAAATAGCTCGTAGCTCGCAACTCGGCTCGGGCTCGAACAAATTTGGCTCGGCTCAGGCTCGGCTCGAACATCTAAATGGCTCGAGCCAAGCCTAGTTTTGAGGCTCGTTAAAATAGCAAGCCGGCTCGGGCTCGGCTCGTTTACACATTTTGAATGTAAAAACTCCTGTGGCTCGTGGCTCAGCTCGGCTCGGACATCCAAACGGCTCGAGCCAAGCCTACTTTTGAGGCTCGTTAAAATAGCGAGCCGGCTCGGGCTCGGCTCGTTTTGGACCGAGCTCGGACGAGCTCGGCTCGGCTCAGCCCGGCTCGGCTCGTTTCCAACCCTCTAGGGAATTTAAAAAGTATCGACATTTTCGTTTGAATCCGAATTACAAATTTCCAAATAAGAGTTAAGTATCTTGAAACTGTAGGATTCAATAACATGAACTAAGCAAATTATAGAATACAAAAAAAAGGAAAACTAAATTTAGAGAAATAAATTTTGGAAATCTAAAGAAATAAAAGCAAATATATCAAAATCTAGAATACCAAACATATATAAAGCTTTACAATTCTCAAAATTCATTTATTTTTTAATCTATTAGTGTTCTATGTTTCGAAGTTTGTTATTTCTATTATTTATTAATTAATATAAAAAACAACATATGTAATGGTTAAATACATTTATGGCTTCTTACCATAAAATTTTGATTGCACTTTGACAACACGTAAATCCCTGAATTTATTTGCGCGGTTAGATTAAATTTCGCCCACTGCATCCCCTCTCTCTATATTCTTTGTAAGATTCATGTCTTAGGGGGGGGGGGGGGGGTTGTTCAAAGTTTGAGAACTGAATATAAACAAATCTAACATTACGAAGTAAATTGAAGAAAGTTGAAAAAATACCGAAATTTCCGTCTTAATTCGGTTCGAGAATTAATAAATAACAAATAAGGATTTCAAAAACTGTATGATTCAGAAACATAAATTAAGCAAACTATATAATACAAAAAAGCAGGGAAACTAAATTTGGAAAACTGAAATTTGAGAATCCAAAAAAAGTAAAAGCGAACATACGGAAATATAAAGTCCGAAATATCTATAAAAGCTCACAATCTCAATTTTTTTTGAATTTTTAACAGGCAAGGCAAACCAGCACGTGGAGAGGCAAGGCACAGCACAGGCAGCACGTGCACAGGCGAATAGGGGTGCAGCACGTGCCAACTGCCAAGGCTAGCGAGGCCTATGCGTGTACCAGGTGAGGAGAGATTTGATTATTTGCCACTCACAACATTGACGCTCGCTAAAATGCCACTCTGGCCCACATGTAATACACACAGACGGTCCCATGTGTAATACACACAGGAGTGGCATTTTAGCGAGCGTCAATGTTGGGAGTGGCAAATCATCAATTTTTTCCCAGGTGAGAGGGCACCATGCGTACAACACAGCAGCTGGCGCATGCGTATGGCTGTGCGTGCGCCAGGCGGAAGCAGGGATTACAAAACCGCCGGCTAGCCGCGGTTAGCCGCCGGTTAACCGGGCTCCGCCAGCTCGCGGTTTGGGAAACCGCCTGGGTAAACCGGTCGCAATTCGGTGAAATTCGTCAAATTCAAATTTGAAGTAAAAATTACTATAAAATTTATAAAAATAGTATTCATTATTCTAAGCATTTTGGTTTAAGCAAAATTTAAAAATTGTAAATATATCTCATTATTTCATGTGATTGTATGTGTTAAATAGCTGAAACTAATTGCAAACAAATCTCAATGGCATGGAGTGCTTTCAGGGGTTTAGGAGAGATGCTTTCACAGTGCTGGACATATGCAACACTGCTACCTGCAGTAGAGATGCTCTCGTGCCTCGGTTTCCTTTCCCAAGCCCGTAATTCACGTGAAATCATTGGACCTCACTTTCCCCACTCCTCTCCAAATAGTCCAGCCATCTCCTCGTGCTTCTCTCGTCGTTCCCCTCCTCCTCCAAAGACTCCCACCAGATCCGAGCTCCACCGCCATGGAGGAAGCCGAGCCAAGTCGCTATGCCCAGAACTGTCGCTTGGGAGCGGTTAACCGCACGGATCCGGCGGCTAACAGCGCCGCTTCGCGCCAGGAGAGGAGCTGAGGAGCGGGTCACAGCGTGCTGCACAGCGCACAATACCGCCACCATGCGCACGGTTAACATGAGACCGCGCCGCTAGCCGGTATTTCGAGCGATTTTAAATCGAGGGCGTGCGGTTAGCCGTTAATTATGTGGCCCGTGCGTGGCTAACTATGTGGCTAATTAATTTTGCTTAGGGGCTTAGTTGCTTAGGGTGCTTAGGCTATTACTTAGTAGAATAATAGGTACTTAACCTTACTCCTTACTCCTTAATTAGTAGTTTGGTTAGGTTAGGTTAGCATTTCATGTTAGTGTTAGATTAATTAGTTAATAAGTGGTTAGCATGTTAGAACTTAGAAGTTAGATTAATTTGTTAATAAGGTCAGTACTCAGTAGTCAGTAGTTTACGTAGTACTTAGTAGTTAGGTACTTAGGTTAGTTAGGTACTTAGGTACTTAACTTTACCCGATTAGTTTACTTGTTAGATTAGTTAGTTAATACTTAATAGTTAGGTTAGTTAGTTAGTTAATACTTAATAGTTAGTTACTCGATTATTTTTAGTTGTAGATTTGTAATTTAATTTATAATTTTGTTATTATGCAATAATCATTTTGCGTGTATTAGGGAATGGCGGAGCGGGACCACGGCAGTGTTTGGGAGCATGGCGATAAGCTAGGCAATGGATTTAGGTGCAAGTCTTGTAGAAACGAGAGAAAAATGGAGGTGGTGCGGCAAGATTTAAGTATCACTTGGCGTGCAAGTGGAAAAGGTGTGGCGGCTTGTAAAGCAGTCCTTGGATGTGAAGGCGTACTTCAGAGGGAGCTTGATAGGTTTAGAAAGGCAAGGAAGATAAAATAAAAGAGGAATTTAGAAGGCAAAGGGCATGAGAAGGCTTAGGTGAGTGGGAGGGACCGGAGGGATGAGATGACTGGGGTCTTGTGAAGAAGAGCAATGCGGCATGCCATGGCTGCATCACGAACATATGTAATCTGTGGCACGAAGTGGTGATTATTATGAGCATGGTGGTGGTAGTGGCAGTGGGTCTAGGGGTGGGAAAGAAAATTTGTTAAAAAAAATGTTGAGCCGATCAGGCTCATGGTCGCAGCCGGACACGCGCAAAACCGTGCAACCACGGATTGATGAGGGTGTTTGGACAAAGGCAAACAAAACACTTAGGGAGAAACTTGGAAAAAAATGGTCATCGTGGTTTCATGCAGCCGGTATTCCGGAAAGAAAAGTGGATAACCCTTATTTTATTGCAGCTATTAAGGAGACGCAGAGGCTCGGTTAGTGAACATGCATACATAATTACATATTTACATCACTACTTAATAGTTACTATTTTTTCATGAATAACAATTATCGTGCAGGTGAGGGTGTAAGTTCACCGAAAGGACGTGAGATCGATGGAAGGTATTTGGAGGAAAACAAGCGCGACATAGACCGTGAGATGATGCAATGGAGACGGGATTGGCATGATTTCGGTCTATCCATAATGTCCGATTCTTGGGCGGGACCAACAGCATGGCCATCATGAACTTCATGCTATATTGCAATGGGCGCATGTTTTTTACAAGTCTGCCGATATGACTGGCAAACTCAAGATGCAAATAAATTAATGCGGTATACATAGATCGATACACCTATTGTCCTACTCCTATAATCCTATTATGTCGTGTGATAAAATTAATGCGGTATACATCAACTTGTCATGCAGAATTTAAGTCGTGATCAATTCAGTTGGGCCTGAAAATGTCGTCCAAATCATCACCGATAATGGTTCGAACTACAAGAAGGCCGTGAAATTGATCTGTCAGCAGTTCCCTAGGATAATGTGGCAACCTTGTATGGCTCACACCATAAATTTGTTGCTGAAGGACATAGAGGAGTTCCCAGACCACCATCTATCATTGAGAGTGCAAGGAGAGTGTGCAGATGGCTGTATAACTCGAACAAATTGCATGCAATGATGAAGAAACACATCGGCGGTGAGTTGGATAAGTGGTGTGCAACTCGTTTTGGTACAAACTACATGTTTCTTCAGAGCTTTGCCAAGCGCAGAGGAGAATTCATGAAATGGATGGCTTCGATGAATTTCTATCAAGCCCGTATGCTAAATCCGAACAAGGAAATCGCCATGGATGCTTGAGTAACCTAGAATGGTGGGATGCAATGAACAAGGCAATACATATGGTTGCTCCAATCTATAGCTTTCTTGGTTCATGAGACCAAGATAAGAACCCTAACATCTGCGATGTCATAATCAAATATCGTGGCATGCTCCAAAATCTCCAGAAAAACTTGTGTCAAGAAGATTACACAAGAGTCATACATATCATCGATAAGAGATTTGAGACCCTTAGTGAAGGCACGCTTATTGAAACAGGTATATATAAATATGAGTATATAATACTTTATTTGGTATAAAATTCTAAATTACATTGTGACCTCATTTACAAAGACTTGTATTACGAACCCGACGGTGAACTATCTTGATGGATGGAACATAAATATGTTGCCATATGTCCGAAAAACTTTTGAAAGAATTGTCGATGAAAATACATGGTACAACACTTAATGAGATGGAGGATCGGAGGTTACGCACCGCTCTTTCGCGGGAGATTGCGGAAGGATGGCTCTTTCCAATGATCAAAATAAAGATAATCGAAAATTTGATATGCAAATACAATGATATCGCACAAGTGGAATGATCTTGTATCGTATGCAATGATGTTTCTCGTGGCGGCGATGTGGTGGAACATGATGGGCACAGATACACCAAATTCTGAAACTTGCAAAGCTTATAGTGTCACGGGTTTGCTCATCTAGTGGATCTGGCGCAATTGGAGTACCTTTGCTTTCATCCACTCCAAGATACGCAACAAAGTTGTCCTATCAAAAACTCCACGACTTGGTGTACGTCCACTACAACCTCCGTCTAAGATTAGAAAGACAAGGAATACAAAGCGAATCACAAGACATGGATCCACTATCTCTATTCACGGAGCTTTCACTCACAGATGACATGAACCCAATCGTTGAGTGGATGCGAAGCGGACGGTAAGAATGTAACTATTATTTTTTTTTACGAAGGTAAGTATCCTTAAGTACTCATCGGTGTTTGCTCTTTATACACTTACAGGTCAAATGTTGATCCAGAATTAGACGAGGACTTAAGTGATGCTGACGCCCCAGGCCCTAATCGTGCCGTCACTAATCTTACGGACATTGGTGATATGAGAAAGAAGACAGGGGCGTCAACAATTGCGGGGTGGGCATCTAAACATGTTGGAGAAACACATGTGGGTAAGAGGAAGCAGAAAAATCTATCCAAAGAGCGTGACCCAAAGAAACAAATGCTGGGCGAAGAAGAGGAGATGGACAGTGATGAATCCTCTGAAGAACTTGCCCCGCGGAGCCCTCCATATCAAGAATCTAACTTGAGTTCGTTAGCCTCTGATGATGATGACGACGACGATGACGGCGAACGATGGTGGTCAAGGTGCTGATGTTGGCGGTGGTCATTCCCACTATTCTTTGCCTCATCCGCTTTCGGTTTACCTGTGGTCGTCATTCATCACATGAAGCTAGCTCAGAGAATGCCTCCTCGATCTAAGCGTCGATAGGGCGCCTCGTCGGTCTAGCATCGATAGGCGCCTCCTCGGTCTAGCATCGATAGGGGCGGGGAAGAATGCATGGTCATGCTCCACATGAGTCTGACTCTAGTTCAAGCGGTGGCGCCACTCACCACAGTGGCAATATGGAGCTTACTATCCTCCCCAGAGCTTACTACCCCCACCCCTGTGAGCTTACTACCCCGCCTTACCCCAAGGAGTATATGGATACCCTCCCACAGGATACCCCTCAGGAGTGGCAGCTTACCCCCCTGCAGCACCGCAGCCAGTAAGGTATTTGTATGAGAGTCAAGAGCCTGACCAATATAACATGATATATGCACGCTGGCAGGCAAACAGCTGGACGACAGGACAGAGTTGGGATGAGTTCAGGGCCATTTTAAGGGCAACTCAAGGGGTCATAATTATTTCAAATGAAGATCAATACTCTCGGTCCCCAAAGAATATCACCATAGTAGACTCGAAATAAAGGTAATGCGTGCACTTACCATTTGACAACTTCCGTTCTTTATTTACTTCATTGCATTTGCATATTGCATATTACTGCTAAGGGCTTCTGTATGGCTTCTATGACATTGCTACATTGCTACCATGAACATGAAATGATGAATATATGTATGGCTTCTATCTGAAATATCTATTGCTAAGGGCTTCGTCGATTCGGTTCAAATACTCTTGATTAATTGTCGAATCTACATTAACACTTGCAATTATTATTTTGTAACAATTTTATATGTTGATCAATTTTATATGTCGAATCTCTGTAGAAGTGTCGTAATCCATCACCCATCTGCTGAGGTTCATTCAGATTGAACATGCATCGATTATTTTTTTAATTTGTCGTAGTCTCGTAGACCAATCAATGAACTTGGGGGCTTGGGGCCTAAGAGGATTTTCTAGATTGTACACTTCCCCATTTCTTATGACTAGAAATCTGGTTTCTTCCATATTTCATGTACGAAGAATTTATAACATCAATTAGGAATTTAGGAATATGATTATTTGTCTTGATTATGCTCCTATATATCATGTATATCTCTTAAATAATATAGCATAGCATATATCATGTATGTCTCTATTATTTTTATTTTTTCCTCATTTTCCCTTTGTCCAGCAATTTTATTGCCAAAACCGCTGACTAGTCAGTGTAAAAACATGATTAACACTTGAAAACCGCTGACTAGCCAGAACAAAATTTGCTTAATCATGTTCGGATTTTGAGACCGAAACCGGGCAAAACCACCGTTAACCGGCGGTTAACCGCGGTAAACCGGCTCCGCGCCACACGCGGTTCGGAGAAGACCGGCGGTTTTGTAATCCCTGGGCGGGAGGCGCAACAGCGTGCACAGCAGCAGACGCACAAGGACCAGCAAAAACGCGTGCAGCAAAATGGCGGAGCGGGGATTCGATCCCCGCTCTCCTGCGGGAAAACTACCCTATCTAGCGAACTGACCAGAGCGCGCCCTGTTGATCAGCTAGAAACCAAAATGTTTTTGAAGCTAAAAATAGAACGGACGGCCAGATCTCACTGTTGCGGGCGATCGGACGGTCGTCGCGGTACCGGGCAGAGAGGCCAGCCACGTGGTGACCGGACGACGCGCGTTTTCAGCATTGTACTTCTATTGATTTTGTGGAATTTAGCTAATATTCTGTTTCTGTTTCAGGTATAGAGGGACTAATCAGATTCTCCCGGTAGCAGTTCCTCAGGCACGCAGAGTTATCCTACCACATGGGGATTGGTAAGTAAGCATTCTACAATTTGGGCATTAATTATTTTCTACTGTTACGTTAAGCTGTATAACACTATTTGTAGGCAATGGATAGATGTAGAATGGACAGGCACGAACAGTATAAGGCAAGTGAATGGTACGTTGGATTCTCTTTTGCGTTACCATTATTCTGGCCTAGTGGTGATCAACAGTGTAATGATGCCAACCCTGAAGTGGGCTCATTACAAAATTGCTACAGATGGGATGCATAGAAATGTTGCCCAACGAGTGTGGGTGGACTTTTGGGTAAATTTGTAAATTCTCTATTCTCATTGAATTTTTCTATATATATACAATTAATGTCTAACTAATTTATTCATTATTATGAAGGAGAGATACTGTTTGCCAAGTGATCAGAAACTATCTCTACAAGAGAAGGCAAGATATGTTTTTGAGAACGCAGCAACCAGGACAGTGAAGGAGATGATGTACCAGGCTCGTATCCAGACGGTGAGTTTGTATTATAAGAGAGTGCTACATCAAGATATGAGTAAGAAGCTTGGTGCATCGAAAATCTACCTTCGGAAAGATTAGTATCGTTGGCCAGAAGTTATGTTGCCTTGGTTCAACAAATGCCCTGAAGCATGGCAAGCTCTTAGCCAATACTGGGCTTCGTCTGACTTTGTTTAGAATTCAAACAAGAAGAGGGGTAACAGAGAGGCGGGCCCAAGGGTATCTCAGCGGTACGGAGCCGATGGACATCTTCGTCTTGCGCGACGTATGGTAAGTTTCTTACGGTACCATATGGGTATTTATAGGTTCACTGTCGATATTTTATTAGTTTAGTTTACTAATGTTGACTAATGTACCATATGTTGACTAATGTTGTTTTATAGGAAGCTCAAAGTGGGTCTCGACTTACTGAGGTCGAAGCCTATATTAGAGGTCACCTTGACTTTGATCCAACGAACCCAGACCAATTATGTAGTGACAAGGTGACACAGAGCTTGGTTAGCAGAATTGTTGTTCTAAATGAAGTGATTTCTTCATTATATCCTTATGCATGTATATGTTGCGTAAACTTCTTATGGCCAAGTGATGGCCGATGCTCACGGACCTGACTATGATTGGAGAAGGGAAGATGTCGATCCGGTCTGTAAGTTCAAGCCTCCCATGGGCTAATTGATTTTGGTAATTGATGGCAACTAGGCCGTACAGCTGGAACGCCAAGGATAAGGACCTTTGTTTAATAGTTCTTCTATTTTCCTTGTGTGCGTCTTTCTCAACTACATCTCTCTGGTTGCAGGGTCCCACTGAGCACAGGTCATAGGGGTTCCTAGAGAACTAGTTGTTAGCCTTTAGCGAATCATCTAGAGCGAGTCCACCTGTCTAGGTTCGAGAGAGTTCGGGAGAGTTCGGGGGAGTGACAGCTGTTCAGGGTTTCGTAGCCGCCAAGTTCCCAAGCCAAATGTTACATTTAGGCGCGAAACCTCCCGCCTAAATGATTTGAACCTCCGCAGTGTCCACAAATCGACAAATTGTCCCTTGACCCGGCGTGGTGAGAGAGAGGGCGAGCGAGGCGAGTCGGTAAATTTAGCCTCTGTCGGACAGCGTCCGATCGCCATCGGACGGCGTCCGGTGAGCCCAAGCCAAAATTTTGGCCAAGTCCCAGACGCACCCTCTCTGTCGGACGGCGTCCGACCGCAACCGGACGGGGTCCGACAGCATGGATTTCCCAAAGAGAGAGCTTGAAAATGGCTAAGTCTCAAGCGAACCGTCCCTGTCGGACGGCGTCCGATCAGGACCGGACGGCGTCCGGTGAAGTAGAAAATCGACGGCGAGGAGCATCGGACGGCGTCTGGCGAGCGTCCGACGGCCGCCATTTACACTGCTGCCGGACGGCGTCAAACCAGCACGGACGCGTCCGATGACAGCTAAACCAAGAATCAACACTTGGCGGGCGCCTGTTCACGCTGCGGCGGCCTTCGCGGACGCGTCCGGTCACCACCGGACGGCGTCCGACGAAGCACAAAATGGTTTCGACCTTACATCGACGGCGTCCGACGGCGACGGACGGCGTCCGACGGGCGATCTGAATCTCGCGATTTAATCTGGACCATCCATTTCTAGGGTTTCGCCTTGGGGCTATAAATAGGGGCTAGGAGCACGGGAGAAACTTGAGAGAGCCTACCCTAGCAGCCACCTATTGCCTTAGCCACCTAGAGAGCTCCTCCCATGGTTCCCACCTCCATCTAGGGTTCCATGTGCTTAAGAGATTGAAGAGAGAGTGAGGAAGAAGAAGAGAGCATCCCCTAGCCTCCTCCTCATCATCTCCAAGGTTTGTGTCCTCTCCATGGTTGCCTTGCCATCCTCCATGGTGGGTTGAGGTTGAGTGTCTCGGTCTTGTGCTCTTGGGATTCTTGTCACCGTGAGACACCGTCATCGCCGAGCTTCACCAAGTGTATCATAAGCAAACCCTTCTCCGTGAAGGTCACCGTGCTTCCCACGGTGCTTCCTCTCCGCTTAAATCGGGGTGTGCAAAGTCCGCCGTGTGTCGGCGGCCATCTCCGTGTGTCGGAGGTGCCAAGGCGTCCGTGTGTCGGATCCAAATCCTCCATGTGTTGGGGGTACCTCATGTGTTGAGGTGAAACCCACCGTGTGTCGGTGGTCGGTGCCGTGTGTCGGTGCCGTGGGTGTGAGAACTCTCGCGTGTGAGGGAACTCGCCTCCGTGTGAAGGTTTGGAGCTCGCCTACCATGTGTTGGTGAAGAGCTACCACGAGTGGATTGAGGGCTAGGGACGAAAGAGTCCCGACTTCTCTGTGTGAGAAGTTTCCTCAACGGAGACGTAGGTGCTCATGTGTTGAGCACCGAACTTCGGTAAACAACTCGGTTTGCGTCTCCCCGTCTCATCAATTTACTTCCGCACTTTGAATTGATCGCTTGAGTGTGAGTGCCATCGAGCCTCCTAGTAGTCGCTTGTGCATTATTGTGATCACTTCCGCAACTAGACTCTAGGTCAATCGATATCTTGGATTCCTAATTTGACAAACTAAGCAAGCAAATTAAAAGAAGAAAAACTTGAAAAGAGCCGATTCACCCCCCCCTCTCGGCCTAGGATCCTTACAAGTGGTATCAGAGCTCGGGTCTCTAGTTGCTTAACCGCATAGAGATGGCTGACGGGGGTAGTGTAGCTGCCAATAGGATTCCTCTGTTTAGTGGCACTAATTTTGGTTTTGGAAGTTGCGCATGAAAGTATTTCTCCGTGCCATGGGAATGGATGTTTGGAGGGTTGTAGAGTCTCCTCATGGTGTCACACTCACTAACAACATACACGCCACACCCGCACAAAACAAACTCTTAGAGACCGATGCTAAGGCTATGAGCGCTTTGTTTTGTGGTTTGAGCATGGAGGTCTTTGATAGAGTTAGCAACCTCACTAGTGCACACGACATATGGATCACACTCATTGAGATTCACGAGGCACTTCTGCACATTAAGGAGGGTAGACTAGTAGTTGTCAAGGAGCGTTATGATCGATTCGAATGCTTCCAAATGAGAATGTCAATGCTATGTTTACTCGGCTTAACCCCATCCTTAACGAGCTTAAGGGCTCGGTCACATGCTTATTGCGAATGATGAAGTGTGCGAGAAAATCTCATGGATCCTCCCAAGAAGGATTATCGGGACATCATTGCCTATCTCACCAACAATGGTGATGTGGAGAAGTGGCACCCACAGCTCTGCTCAGCAAGATCACCGCACATGAGATGATGCTCCTCAATGATCCCGAGGTTTCCCCTGCTCCAGCGAAGAATCAAGTGATCGCACTGAAGGCTAGTGGATCAAGGCAGAGTGCCCCAGAAATCGAGTCAAGCGGGGGATGGTTGTGAGATGTCATGGAGCGAGCTCGAGGAGGGCTTCCAACACTTCGGCCTGTTCATGAAGCAAGCTGGCCAATTTATGAACAAGAATGGCTATGGAGGCAGGAAGAGGATGAGCAGAAACTCTCATGCATCATACCGATGCTATGAGTGTCAGGAGAAGGGACATATTGCTTCGATGTGTCCGCAGAAGGGCAGTACCAAGTACAAGGACAAAGGAAGGGAGAAGGGTGATGGCGAGAAGCCAAGACAGAAAGACTACAAGAAGAATCCTCAGAAGTCAGGATTCAAGGGTCGCTCCTCACAAGGCAAGAGGCTAGCCTTTGTGGGGGAATGGGTGACCGATGACAGCTCCAGCGACTCGTCAGCTTCAAGTGATGACGAGGAGTCAAGTGGCCAAGGATTGGCCGGCATGGCAATCACTCAGTTGTGCCACCACCGCCACCTTCCCTCCAAGATGTCTCACGGTCGCCACTCGAGCCTCAAGAGTGGTTCTCCGATGATGACGAAGTCTGCTTCCTCTACTTCCACTACACCAGAGGCGACATCGACTCGACCGACATCGCTAAGTGCACGATGGTCAAGCCATCTAGAAATGAGGTTTGTGACTCGACTCAACCCAAGATGAGGCGAAGTTGCTAGAGGTTACCTTGCTCAAGCACTTGACTTTCTTGAAAAGGAAAGATCAAGAAACGTGAGACTTCGTGGGCGTCTTAATGACTTAAATGCTAGGTTCAATGATCTTGTGTCTAAGTATGAATCACTAGAAACCGAACATGACTCCATGATGGGTTCTAGTAATGCTATGACTAAGAAAACAAGTGTGCTAGAAGAAGAGAATAGGGCTATGAATGAGTCGGTAGAACATCTCCTTGCTACAATTCATGAGCTTAGGGCTAGTAATGAGCGGCTTCTAGCCGATAATGCTTCCATGATTGCTTTGCTGTTGCTCAATCTGCTGATGTCCCCGATTGTCATGCTTTGGTTGATGTTTTGCCTGCTATCTTGCCCGTTCCTAGTGATGCTGTTGATGATGCTCCTGCATGTTCCATAATTGTTGCACCTTCTAGGGTTGATAGCTCTACTTCATGTGATGATTTGATTGACTTGACCACGATTGCTTCTAGCTCTAGTGGTTCCTCTAGCAATGCTCATGACTGTATTCTCGATAATTGCAAATTTGCTTTAGCTGCTAGGGAATTAGCTATTGAGAATGGTGAACTTAGAGCTAAACTTGAAAAATTTGATAAAGGACTTGGGAAGTGCTATGAGGGTAGTCTAGCCTTGGATAAGATGCTCAAGGAACAAAGAAAACCTTCCTTAAAGAGTGGCTTGGGTTTTACCCCTGAGAAGCCAAAGGGGAGGAAGAAATCTAGTGTTCCTCGAGCATCTGCCAGTAGGCAAGGTTCCCATCATGCTCATCCCAAGAAGAGAAGCAACTCTGGGTCTAACAAATTGCACACTAGCAACAATGCTCCTAGGATGCATAATGGACACCGCACATGGCAAGGACCTCCTAGGCACTATAACTCCACATGGCAACAAAGAAATCATAGTGCCTGGCAATATGGTCCTAAGTATAACACTTGGCAAGGTCCTAGGTTCAACACTTGGCATTCACCTAGGCAAAACTTCTGGCATGGTCCTCCTAGGCACAACAATGCTAGACCAATCCCTCCTAGGAACCAAAATCGCAACACTCCCAACCACACACAACCAAGAGTTCCTAGAGCACATTCTGAATTATACGGTCACTACCTGCTCAAGAAAAATGCTCAAGGTAGGATGACTGCTAGATTTGTTGGGCTCAAGGCTGAGAATGAGCACAAGGCACATGTTTGGGTGCCCAAGTCATTGATTGATCGCTTTGCTCTTGTTGCTTCTAGCTTGAAGGCTAACCCTCGGGGACCTCCTGTGTGGGTCCCTGAGTCACATAAGTGATCTTCTCATTTGACAGGTGAACTACCGGAGTGGAGGGTGCCATTGGATCATCGACAGCGGGTGCACCCAACACATGACCGGCAACCCCCGGTTGTTCACCTCAATAGGGGAGGAAGGCAAGATTCCCCCTAAGGTCATTTTTGGAGATGGAAGCAAGAGCAAGGTTCTTGGAGCTGGGAAGGTAGCAATCTCTTCAGATCTTTCAATTGATAATGTGCTACTTGTGAAAACTTTGAGCTATAACCTCCTCTCTGTTGCCCAGATATGTGATTTGGGGTTCCATTGCAATTTCTCACCTGAGGGTTTGTTGGTTTTGGACAAAATGAAAAACTTGTGTTCAAAGGCTTTCGTTTTGAAAACTTGTTTCTTGTGAACTTTAATGAGCTCGCCAGATCCGTCTCGACTTGTCTTGTCGCCAAAGTCTCTCTTGGTTGGCTTTGGCACGTACGTCTTGGGCATGTCGGCATGGCAAATTTGAAGAAACTTTTCAAAACGAGTTAATTCTTGGTGTGCAAGATGTGACATTCGAGAAAGACAAGCTATGCAAATACTGTCAAAGCAAGAAGCAAGTGGCAAGCTCACATCCCGCCAAGAATGTCATGTCTACATCTCAACCTCTTGAGCTTTTACACATGGATCTTTTGGGCCAACTACCTTTGTGAGTATCGGGAAATCTCTATTGCTTGGTCATTATTGATGACTTCTCCCGATACACATGGGTCTTCTTTCTACGACAAAACTCCCAATGGAGATGTTTTCAAAAGTTTGTAAAGAAAGTCCAAAATGCTTTTGATTGTACCCTCAAGAAGGTGAGAAGTGACAATGGGGCGGAGTTCACTAACACTTCATTGAGATCTTCTGTGATGAGTTAGGGATTGATCACCGTTCTCACTACCTACACCCTCAAAGAAATGGGGTGGTTGAGAGGAAGAACAGGGCGCTCATCGAGATGGCGAGGACAATGTTGGATGAGTACAAGACTTCACATACATTCGGGTGAAGCGATCAACACACTGTCATTTGCATCAACAGTCAGACCTTCACAAGCTCTGAAGAAGACGCCCCACGAGTTGCTAGTAGGAAGACGACCCAATGTCTCCTACTTGTGGTTTTTGGTACGCAAGGTCTACATCAAGAAGAAGCGGGAGCACTTGGGCAAGTTCCAGAGCAGAGTGGACACGGAGTCTTCTTGGGGTACTCGGCCAGAGGGTCTTCCTTCGTGGTGTACAACGAGCGCAATGGTCGATTGAGGAGACTGTGATGTGAAGTTCGGCGAATCCAATGGGAGCCAAGGAGAGCATGAGAACTTGGATGATGTGGGCGGTGGCAGCTGGCAAGAGCGATGGAGGAGATGCCACCGGTGATGTGAGACCGTAGAGGTTCAGAGGAGACCGAGGTTGTTGCTCCACCCTCACACTGAGCGAGTACAGAGTCGGGGAGCTTCACCTCAGCGGTTAGCTCAAGCCTTGATCAGATTCCAGAGGCGAGACAAGATGTGAGCGGATCACGAATCGGATGAGCTACCACCCCAGTTGATCAAGACCCATCACACCATTGCTCGTGATCACCCGGTGATCAAGTGATTGGGGACTTGACTCACGGTGTCTGAGACAAGGTCTAGGACAACCGACTTGTGTGAGCACACGGCGTTTGTGTACGAGCTTGAGCCAAAGAAAGTGGAGGAGGCAATCGAATGACCCAGATCGGATCAATGCGATGCACGAGGAGCTGAACAACTTTGAGAGAAACAAAGTCCGAATTTGGTAAAGAGGCCGAGCGGCGCAACGTGATTGGCACCAAGTGGGTATTCAAGAACAAGCAAGATGAGTTTGGATTGGTGGTGCGCAACAAGGCTAGGTTGGTCGCTCGGGGTTCACACGGATCGAGGGTATAGATTGTGGAGACACCTATGCTCCGTGGCCCGTCTGGGCGCTATTAGGCTGCTTGTGGCGTTCTCTCGTGCCACAACATCGCTCTCAAGCGAGATGGATGTGAAGAGTGCTTTCCTCAGCGGGTACATAGGAGAGCTAGTGTATGTGGAGCGACCTCCGTGGTTTGAAGACCAAGCACCACGATCATGTGTACAAATTGTCGAAGGCTTTGTATGGTCTCAAGCAAGCACCTGGGCATGGTATGAAAGACCGAGGACTTCCTCATTGGCAAGGGATTCACGGTTGGAAGGGTCGACTCGACACTATTCACCAAGGTGGTGGATGGAGACCTATTCTGTGCGGTGTATGTGGATGACATCATCTTCGGCAGCACAAATGAGACCTTGGTCAAAGAGTTCAACGACATGATGAGCAAGGAGTTCGAGGTGTCGATGATGGGCGAGTTGAACTTCTTCTTGGGATTTCAAATCAAGCAACTCAAGACCGGACTTTCATATGCCAAGAGAAGTACATCCACGACCTCCTCAAGCGCTTCGACATGGATGACGCAAGCCGATCCGGACACCAATGGGAACGAATCGCCACCTCGACCTCGACAAAGAAGGTAAATATGTCGACCAAAAGCTTTACTGCTTCCATGATTGGTGCTTTGCTCTACTTGATCGCATCTAGGCGGATATCATGTTTAGTGTGTGCATGTGCGCTAGATTTCAAGCCTCCCTAGAGAAATGCATATGACTATGTGTGAAACGAATACTTAGATACCAAAACACACACCTAGCATAGGCCTTTGGTTCCCGAAGGTCTTGCGGTTTGAGCTCCTAGGCTATTCTCGACTCAGATTATGCCGGCGCAAGATCGATCGCAAAAGCACTTCCGGGCATGTCACTTTTGGGTAGGTGTCTTGTGTCATGGGCGTCAAAAGAAACAGAACCGTGGCGCTATCTACCGGCGAGGCCGAGTATATAGCGGCGGGGAGTTGTTGTGCACCTTGTTTTACTTTACGACATATCCTTTGCTTGACTTTGGGCTAAAATTTGACCATGTGCCTCTTCTATGCGACAACGAGAGCGCGGTGAAGATAGCGTGCAACCCGGTCCAACACTCACGGACCAAGCACATTGATGTCCGTCACCATTTCCTTCGGGATCATGTGATAAAGGGCGACATTGTGCTTGAGCATGTACGGACAGAGGACCAGCCTTGCCGACATATTCACCAAGCCACTCGATGAGGCACGCTTCTGCAAATTGAGAAATGAACTGAACATTTTAGACAAGTCAAACATAGCATGAGTTGGTCGCGTGGCTATGTCATTCATTGCAAATCTTTTGAAGCCAGTTTGAGCATTTAGGTGCCTTGCCTGTTATACTGGAGGTTATTCATTGCCTATACCTTCATCACATTAAATTGATCGCTATAGCATGTATTTACCTTGTCACTAGCTCAACTGGTGCTTAACTCAACATATCATGTAATTGAAAAACCATGAGCTTGTGTTAGGAGAGCTATAGCTTCTAGTCTCATT
Organism: Raddia guianensis; assembly: GCA_036346415.1. Lineage (NCBI taxonomy): Eukaryota > Viridiplantae > Streptophyta > Magnoliopsida > Poales > Poaceae > Raddia > Raddia guianensis. The sequence continues at coordinate 18,047,722 of CM070537.1, read as the reverse complement.
TGATTGCTCTGAACTCTTTGATTGATCATGTGCTTCTTAGTCTAGAGTGTGTCTCTCCTTTTTGCACATATCTTTACTTCGCTAATTTGAGCAATTTTGAGAAAATGTTGAGCAAAACTTGTAAAATGTGCTAAACGAGAATGCATGTCTCACCAATGTCTCCTCGATGAGATAGCTTGTCATTGCACTAGGCATGAACTTAGGGGGAGCTTTGGATGACCGAGACGTTCACCTTCAGTGTCATGCTGGGTGGCGTTGCCTATGGTTTGAGACATGGCAAATTTGAGAAAATTCAAGGTTCAAAATGTGAAACCTTTCAAAAATGAGCTCAACCAAAATGTTTTGGTCTCAAATAGGCTTGGTGATAGTTAGTGTAGCTTGGAGCGTATTTTCTAGTGCTATGGTGCATCATGTGTCCCTTCGAAGTTTTGGAGCAACTCTTGACACTTCTCGCTATTGTTCATCTTATACTTGCTCTAGGTCATAAATAACTTGAATCACACATTTAATAATTGAGCTTTAGTTGATCTTGTGACATTGTGACCTTGAGATGGCTAGATTTTGAGTGTGATGAACTTATGGGCATACGTGCACTAGTACAACTTCCAAAGCGCTTCATTTGCTAATCCCATACTTTGCTACTTTCTGGTTATTGATGCCAAAGGGGGAGAAATTAGTGCAAATCCATGTTTTGGGCATAATCATGTTTTGGGATGCAAAGAATGAAAAATTAGGATGGAGATGCTTTGCTCCATGTGATGTGATGGTACTATCGTGTCTTACAAGTGGTATGCATTGATTTAGGGGGAGCTCTTGTCTACATATACATTGCATTTCATTTTTTGGCCTAGTCTTTGATACTGTGTTTTTGCTGGGATGCAATGCTTCTGAGCTAACCCATTGCACCAGAGATTGTATTTGTGCCTTGTCATGTTGGATTTGCAGGTGTTGTCATCAATTACCAAAAAGGGGGAGATTGTAAGTTCAAGCCTCCCATGGGCTAATTGATTTTGGTAATTGATGGCAACTAGGCCGTACAGCTGGAACGCCAAGGATAAGGACCTTTGTTTAATAGTTCTTCTATTTTCCTTGTGTGCGTCTTTCTCAACTACATCTCTCTGGTTGCAGGGTCCCACTGAGCACAGGTCATAGGGGTTCCTAGAGAACTAGTTGTTAGCCTTTAGCGAATCATCTAGAGCGAGTCCACCTGTCTAGGTTCGAGAGAGTTCGGGAGAGTTCGGGAGTGACAATTTGTTCGAGGTTTCAGAGCCGCCAAGTTCCCAAGCCAAATGTTACATTTAGGCGCGAAACCTCCCGCCTAAATGATTTGAACCTCCCGCTGTGTCCACAAATCGACAAATTGTCCCTTGACCAAGCGTGGTGGAGAGAGGCGAAGCGAGGCGAGTCGGTAAATTTAGCCTCTGTCGGACAATATCCGATCGCCATCGGACGGCGTCCGGTGAGCCTAAGCCAAAATTTTGGCCAAGTCCCAGACACCCTCTCTCGTCGGACGGCGTCCGACCGCAACCGGACGGGTCCGACAAAGATGGATTTCCCAAAGAGAGCTTGAAAATGGCTAAGTCTCAGCGAACCGTCCTGTCAGACGGCGTCCGTCGAGACCGGACGGCGTCCGGTGAAGTAGAAAATCGACGGCGAGGAGCATCGGACGGCGTCTGGCGAAGTCCCGACGCCGCCACCACCACACTGTCGGACGGCGTCCGACCAGCACCGGACGCGTCCGATGGCGGCTAAACCAGAATCAACACTTGGCGGGCGCCTGTTCCGCTGCGGCGGCCTCGCCGGACGCGTCCGGTCACCACCGGACGGCGTCCGACGGCACAAAATGGCCTCGACCTTCGCAGCGACGGCGTCCGACGGCGATCGGACGGCGTCCGATCGGGCGATCTGAATCTCGCGATTTAATCTGGACCATCCATTTCTAGGGTTTCGCCTTGGGGCTATAAATAGGGGCTAGGAGCACGGAGAAACTTGAGAGAGCCTACCCTAGCGCCCACCTATTGCCTTAGCCACCTAGAGAGCTCCTCCCATGGTTCTCACCTCCATCTAGGGTTCCATGTGCTTAAGAGATTGAAGAGAGTGAGGAAGAAGAAGAGAGCATCCCTAGCCTCCTCCTCATCATCTCCAAGGTTTGTGTCCTCTCCATGGTTGCCTTGCCATCCTCCATGGTGGGTTGAGGTTGAGTGTCTCGGTCTTGTGCTCTTGGGATTCTTGTCACCGTGAGACACCGTCATCGCCGAAGCTTCACCAAGTGTATCATAAGCAAACCCTTCTCCGTGAAGGTCACCGTGCTTCCCACGGTGCTTCCTCTCCGCTCGTCGGGGTGTGCAAAGTCCGCCGTGTGTCGGCGGCCATCTCCGTGTCGGAGGTGCCAAAGCGTCCGTGTGTCGGATCCAAATCCTCCATGTGTTGGGGGTACCTCATGTGTTGAGGTGAAACCCACCGTGTGGTGGTGGTCGTGCCGTGTGTCGGTGCCGTGGGTGTGAAACTCTCGCGTGTGAGGAACTTCGCCTCCGTGTGAAGGTTTGGAGCTCGCCTACCATGTGTTGGTGAAGAGCTACCACGAGTGGATTGAGGGCTAGGGGCGAAAGAGTCCCGACTTCTCTGTGAGAAGTTTCCTCAGCGGAGACGTGGGTGCTCATGTGTTGAGCACCGAACTTGATAAACAACTCGGTTTCGTCTCCCGTCTCATCAATTTACTTCGCACTTTGAATTGATCGCTTGAGTGTGAGTGCCATCGAGCCTCCTAGTAGTCGCTTGTGCATTATTGTGATCACTTCCGCAACTAGACTCTAGGTCAATCGATATCTTGGATTCCTAATTTGACAAACTAAGCAAGCAAATTAAAAGAAGAAAAACTTGAAAAGAGCCGATTCACCCCCCCCTCTCGGCCTAGGATCCTTACACGGTCGCTCTATACAGTAGTAGAGGTGGCAAGAAACATGGAAGATTCTCCATGTTCAATGGCGTTCTGGATAGTAGCGCTGTCTTAAGTTCGGCAAGATCCTCGGCTTCTTCGCAAAGTAGTGGGTCGGCTGCTCGTGAGGCCCAACTATTACAGGAGCAGTTGAGGCAACAAGTCGCACAGCAAGCTGCACGGAAGGCCCAACTACAGGAGCAGTTGAGACAACAACAAGAATATTTTGTTTCGTTTCAGACAGAACAACAAGCAGCTATACAAGTAAGTAATCATTGAACCTTCTCCATTTCAAATTATTTCTTATTTCTATTCTAAATTTATGAAAATTGCTAAATTTTTACTTCATATTAATGTAAACTGTAAAATTATGGTCGCCCTAAGTCCGTTGTTTTGAATTCTATTTTACTGCTTCACATTAATGAAAATAGTTCGATTAGTCCAATTATTGCTCATTTCATCGTAATTTAACCTAATACATGCAAATGACTATTTTGAACTTAGAATTGTTTAAATTATCTGTAGGCATATATGACACAACAGTTTGGAACGCCATTAAGTCTTCCTCCACTCCGGTCTCCACGTATATATACACAGCAATCTTCTATCACGATACGTATCAAGCTTTTTGTATATTATGATACTGTAATTTAATAATACTAATATCACATTGTAATGTAGGGTTCGGTGGATCCTCCAGATGCCAATGCTGGAGGTGCTTCTTCTTCGAGAACTCTGCCGACCATTGGAGACTTTCTTGCCTCAGGAGGCGATGCTGGTAGCGGATATCAGTTTAACAATACCCCTCCAAGTTGATGTTGCTAACTATCTTCTGGTGTATGTGTGCGGACATTACTGTGTGTGTGAAAATTTGTTGTTGAATGTGTTGTTGACGCTTGACATGTTAAGACTGTTGAATATGTGTGCGACCATATATATGTTGACAGTTTGAATTATTTGTGTGCCAATTGAGTTGATGATGGATTCCTATTTGTCAATATTATGTATTTGTCAATATTGGAATGCTAGAACATGTGATGATGGATTCCTGTTTGTATTTGATGTGATGATGGGTTCTTGTGTATATTTGTTGTTTGCGGGAAAAGGGCTGAAAAAATGAATGCATTCAGCTAAACAGTAGCTCCAGTATTTATGTCGGCCAGCCTGGCCGACGTAAAAACTGGAAGTACTCCACGCGCCACGTGTCTCAGTCGTGCCGACCCCACGTATTTACATCGGTCGTGGCCGACGTAAATAGTGCAAGGGTATTTACGTGGCCCAGGCCGACGTAAATAAGGGGTCTACAGCGACGCCCCCATCCGACGCCAGATATTTACGTCGGCCTCCTGGCCGACATAAATAAGGGCTATTTACGTCGGCGGCCGATGTAAATAAACTTATTTACGTTGGTTTTTATACGTCGGCTTGTTTACGTCGGTCGTCGGCTTTAGGGTTATTTACGTCGGCTTCTACCTCGGATTCCTGTAGTGCTATTCGGACATTGTATTATTGGAAAAAAAGGAATAGTGGAATTAGAAAAATGTTTTTTTAAAAAAATTGTGCGGGTCGTCTCTTGAGTACGGGTGGCAATGGGGACATTCCCGTCGGAGAGTGCCTCCCTATCCCTATCCCAAGATCCAAAATTTTCCCTGTCCCCATCCCCGTTCTCCGTCTTAGGGATAAAATTTCACACAAAAGAAAAGCTATCATCACCATTTTAACCACAAAATCTTGCTAAGTGGAAGAAAAAAATAGGAGTAGTGGATACATATAAGGTCCAGTTGCTACATATCAGAAAATGTGGATACAATGGGTTAGGAGATATGTTTGCGATCTAACAATATGAAAAAACAAAATTAATTTTGGGTCCCCAACTGAGTTCTTGAAAAAAATTCCCGTCCCCACCTGTTGGTGATTGATAAGTGGCCCATCCCGAGACGGGCCTTGGGCCGATTCTGTACCGGCCCACTGCACGAACAGAAGGTCCAAAAGGCCGCCCCTGGCCGTACTAAAGGAAGCGTCTAGGCCGCCAGGGTCTTCCCCGGGCTTGACCAAGTCAACCGCGTCTCCCTGGGTCCTGACCAGGAGCGTGGCGCGGCTCCCGGGCTATCCTTAGCCCGGAAGAGGGTCCTGCGGGTGGTCCGCCTATCCGTGGGCAGGTGGCGACAGCTGTCATGTCCCACCACACTTTTCCCGGCCTTGATCGGGAGGAACTGTCTCCCCGGGAACCCGCAGCCCGGGGAGAGGCACGCGGGCAGCTCGGTTTGTTGTTTTCCCCTTTGGCAGGCCGCGACGATTGTTACGCTACGCGACGCCCCCAACGGACAGCGCGAGGCTGGCTCGGTCCAGTCAATGCTATATTGGGGATAAAGGGAAAGTGCTTTCTCTCTAAAGCGCGATCCTTACCCGTATCGGCACCCCAAGACAAACACGTGTCCAGTACTAATCCGACCAGCTTCTCCCTGCAGGCTCGACACCAGACAGAGCTCCGGAATGAGACAAGGGCAGCGCCACTAAAGCAAGATAGGCGCGTGTTGGTGATTAATAAACGGCCTATCTTGAAGCAGGCCTTGGGCCGATTCTGTACCGGCCCACCACACGAACAGAAGACCAAGCAGGCTATTCATGGCCGTACTAAAGAAGCCGCCTGATTCGCTCGTGGCTGCCCCGGGCTTGACTAGGTCAAACCGTGCGGCACCATGTCCCTCCCGGGCTATCCCTTAGCCCGGGAGAAGGTCCCTCGGGTGATCCGCTCGCCCGTGGGTAGGTGGCGACAACTGTCATGGCCCACCGTACTTTCTCCGGCCTTGACGAACGAATCGTGTCTCCAGGCCCGCGACCGTGGAGTACGTGGGCGACTCATCCGCCGTTTGCCTTCTTTGGCGGCGGCGGATAGTTGTTACGCTACGCGACGCCCCCAACGGGTGGCGCGAGACTGGCTCAGTCCGGTCAAGGCTATTTCGAGGATAAAGGGAAAGTGCTTTCTCCCTAAAGAGGCTTCCTCCCTGAATAGGCGCCTTGAGACAAACACGTGTCCAGTACTAACCTGACTAGTTTCTCCTGCGCAGCTCGGACGAGCATGTAACCCCGAACGAGACAAGAACTTCGCCACTAAAGCAAAGACCAGCGTGGGGCCCACGGTATCAACTCCGGGCACCCCGCCGCGCCTATAAAAGGAGGATTCCTGGACAATCGAAGGGGGCTCTCTCTCCTTCCGTCTTCCCCGATCCGATTCCATCTGACTCAAGCCCAAGCAACACCCGCATCCGAAGCTTCCTTAGCGAGTAGTTTTAGTCCTCAGCCACCTTCATTGTAAGCTCGGGATCGGTGCCTTCAAGCCCGGTCTCGGCACCCTTGTACTGTTTCCACCATATAATCAACTAAGCTGGAGTAGAGTTATTACCCGGCAGTGGGGGCTTGAACTAGGGTAAATCGACCTCGTCTTCGTGGTTCGTATTTCCTCTTTTTCTTTCTTACCTTTGTCTTGAGGACCTGCACCAGATCATCAAGTCGCACGCACCCTTGCCCGGAAAGCGCCATGCCCTAGCCCTCCGCAGGCTTGGCCGCCACCCGGGTTGCTGAGAAGGGTCGTCGTTGGGCCTCACTTCAACTACAAATTCGTCTGCCGGTCCGTGGACCACTGCTCTTCAGGAGCGTGATTCCCAGACACCAACAGCGCGGGGGCCGCTGTATCAGCTCCGGGCAACCCGGGTGACCTACCGCCCCTATAAAAGGAGGAGCCCTGGACATTCGAACGGGATCCGATCCCACGAGATTCAGCACCTTCCTCAAGTCACCGAGAGCAACATACTCATCCGAAGCTTCCTTTGCTGTAGCCTTTGTCCTTAGTCGCGGCACTTGTAAGCTCGGGATCGGTGCCTTCAAGCCCGGTCTCGGCACCTCTGTACTGTTTTTCACCGTGCAATCAACAAGGCTAGAGTAGAGCTATTACCCGGCAGTGGGGCTCGAACCAGAGTAAATCGTTTGTGTCTTCACGGTTTGTATTATTTTCCTCTCTCTCTTTCCCTCTTCCTCACCGTCTGAAGGATTAAACTGGATTATAAATCGCACAGTGCCCTTGCCCGGAAGACCGCGTGCTTTGAGCCCCATAGGCTCATTGCCGTCATTGAGAAGGGTGATCGTTGGACCTAACACCAACTATAAATTCGTCTGCCGGTCCGTGGTCCCGCTGCTCTTCAGGAGCGCGTTTCCCAGACACCGACACCACCATACCTAGCGGGGGATGGTTTTTCACATTTACATCTCCATAAGATAAAATTCTCTTCATATCCATATCCATGCTCTAAGGGCTCATTTGGCTGCACGAGGAAATTTCCCAGGGACAATTCCCCAGGAAGGGATTTGATGGTTCCATAGGAACCCCGCGGAAGGAAAATCCACGAGCTTCATCTCCGCGGGAATTAAGGCAGCCAAACTGGCCGGCTGATCCCGGGTCACGTAAGTTGGAGTAGTAATTACCACGAGGATGCTATCACGTTCACGTACGCTCGCCTGGCAAGACCAATAAGCAATTTTTTTTGTTGTGACTTAATACATGACATATCACAAAAAAATTTGAAAGAACATGGAAAAAATAAAAAATTGATAATTTTACAGCCTAAAAAATATTTTAAAAATTAACTAGTTTTGCCGGCCATGTTAAGATATTGTGTGGAACAAATAGAGAAAATGCAATGAAAAACTTGTAAAACAGCACATGTAATGAAGGAATCCAAGAAGAGCAGCACACATGGCACCACTGATTCAATTCAGATCAACGTGAGCGGTAATGTCAAAAAGAAGTCATCTTGGTCCAGATCCAAGAAAGGGCATTATTTCCCCTCCCCTCCCCTTGATTTGCACCAAAGATTTTATACATCGATGCAAGGGATGCTTGGATCCAAGAAATGTAGGAAAGAAAGAATTGGTTTATGTGTGAAAATCAGCACACAAGAGGATCAAAAGAGGCACGAACTACCTGCTGGTCGGTGCGGGCAAGGCATTTGAGGATTTGAGGGGTGGTGCTCGTCGAAGGTGAGGTGTTTGTCCTCCTCCGCACACAGTGATCTGCTGCTCCTCCTCGCACAGAGGCGACCAGATCGGGCGACGGTGGATGGGAGGATGGCGGCACTTTAAACCGGAGGCGGAGGGATGGGAGGCAATGTTGAGGAGGAGGCGACGGGAAGCGGAGGAGTAGCCCGAGGTGGAGGAGACGGGAGGCTGAGATGTAGACGAAGGAGCAACAGAGAGGGAGGGGGAGGGGGAGGAAAACCACGTCTCCACAGGAGAGGGCAGATTCCACGGGGATTGGATGGGGAAGGGGCCCAAAAATCCCTAGTTCATGGGCTGCCAAATGAGCTCGCGAATTTTCCGTGGGAATTTTCCACGCGGGCTGCTGCCCCGAGGAATAGGCCGGGATCCCCGCAGGGAATCAGGCTCCCAAACGAGCCCTAATAGAGAAATTCCACGTCGGGAACCGGGGAACGGATCCTGTCGCCAGTTTGCCACCCCTCTTGACCTGAGCCAAACATTTGCACAGCCGGTCAATCGTATTCCTACCACCGCGTCCTCCTGGGATCAGCGCGTGGACGTGGGCCCGAACCGGCTCGTGAGTCGTCACGGCTCGCGAGTCTTCCACCGTCGCACGCACGGCGCGGCCATACGGGCGTGGCACGACCACACCACGCCACACCTGACCCGACCCGAGTTGCCCGCCGCGCCAGAAAAGTAGCCAAAAATCGTTACCCCCAGTCACGCACTTTCGGCCCCATTAAACCCCTGCGTCCCCACACAAAAAGTAAATGCCAATTCGCCAACTGGTAACCACCTTCCACGTTCCATTCCACCACGGCGCCCCCTCCGCCCCGCCTTTCAAACCCCTCCTGGCCTCCTCCCCACAACGCCCCGTCCACGCCGCCGACGTCCCGCCCCCGCTCTCTCTCTCTCTCTCTCTCTCTCTCTCTCCCCCTCCAGCTCGCGAGCGCATGGTGCTGCCGCGCCGGTGATGAGGCCGTGCCGGCTGCCCCCGCGCCTGGCGGCCGCCGTGCTGGCCGCGGCGGCGCTGCTGCTGCTGCTCTGTGGCACCTACCCGGACGGGCTCGCCTGGCCCGGCGCCTCCCGCGCGCGCCGCCGCCGCCGGGGCCGCCGCGGGCGGAGAGGGGCCCCGGGAGCCCGCCTTCCTTCGCGTACTGGATATCCGGCACCGGCGGGGAGGTGCGCAGGGTGCTCAGGCTACTCGGCGCGGTCTACCACCCGCGGAACCGCTACCTGCTGCACCTCGACGCGGGGGCGTCGGGGGAGGAGCGGGCGGCGCTGGCTGCCGCGGTGCGGGCGGAGCCCGCCTGGAGGAGCTTCGCGAACGTCGACGTGGTGGGGGAGAGCTACGCGGTGGACCGCGCGGGCTCGTCGGCGCTCGCCGCCGCGCTCCACGGCGCCGCGGTGCTGCTCAGGGTTAGTGCCGACTGGGACTGGTTCGTCATGCTTAGCTCCTGGGACTACCCGCTCGTTACGCAGGACGGTGAGCACCGTTATTCGAATATGTTTCTAGCGTGTTGTTTACTCTGCCTTGTTAGATTCCAAGTCCATTGTGTCCAGCGTTCGTTAGTCGGTGAGATCATACCATCTGTCTAGTTGCCGATGCAGTGATGCCGAAATATAAAATCGCATAAAGGTTTACTTGATTGTTCGGGATGGTGTGTATAACCAGGACGAAAGGCGATGGGCTGATTGTCGTGATAGCGATGTGATCCATTGCTTTGTGCTCAAGGAGTCAAGGTTCATCTCAGGTATCAGGTGTGACCTGATAGTGTAGAGTAACATGTGCCTTATTGAATCGATGATGGGAGCTGACTAGCTGAGGCATCTCTTGCTGGTTCATTGCAAACTATAAAGCGGTGAAATCTTTTACATTTTAAATTTTGATACTCCAGGTAGTACTAAGTACTAATTGTGTTAATGTACCACCGTCATGCCCTGTTCTCAGAGGTATCGCTGATCTCTGCTTACGGTAGATTTATGCAAGTATTTGGTACGGGTAGTTATCCATAGTACTTGTGTAATCAATTTTACAACCACCTTATAAAATCAATATGGCTGCCAGCTGGCAACTCATGTTTGGCTCTGTATGACTAGTGAGAGTTAATTCTACAAGGATCACGGTGAGTAAACTGAGACTTCGCTTTGAGACTAACTCAAGTATCTTGAATCAGACTACGATGGCTATGCTATTTCTACCGTTGTAGTTTAGTTGGATGCTAAGTTTAAGATATAATACCTCCGGTCACGAAAAGAATTCGCCGTTGACTTATGCACACAACTTTGACCATTTGTCTTATTCAAATTTTTTTATAAATATATAAAATATAAGTCATACTTAAAATATATTTAACAATAAAGTAAATCACAACAAAAAAATGATATTTAAATAACTTTTTTGAATAAGACGAATGGTCAAAGATGTCTCTAAAAGTCAACGACGACTTCTTTTCATGACCGGAGAGAGCATGATTTATAGATCATTTAGTTATTTAGTTTCAGTTGTTGAAAAAAAATGTATGTCCAATTTTAATCAAGTGGAGCTAGATGATCTATTATTCTTTGGCTTTAGATTATTAGGGGCTAAAGCAAAATGGCATATCAAACTATCTATACTTCCTTTTGTCGTGAAGTTCTAGAAAGTTCTCTAATGTTACCAAGGGTCCAACGGAAACAACCTCTTTGCGATTTTTAATCTTAGGGGTAAGGTTTGTACACCAACCCCTCTTACCCTGCTTTTTCTTGAGTTTCCTCAGAAACATTGGGGTATGATGATGATGCTGTTGAATAAAATGTGAAAATTGATTTCTCTATGTCCAAAGGGGGGTGACAGTTTTTTATATGAAAACCTGGAAAGATGACCAGTAGCATTTGATTTGTTGTATATTCATTCAATCCATTTGATGATAGTCAACTGGAGATGGACCCTCTAGTTCTTGGAACTAATTATATTTATGGAAAGCTTGCCATATTCTGTTCTAGGTGTGCACTGTTTGTTAGTTGTTGAAGGGATGGTATCTGGATAGTTGCATTAGTTGATTACCATTTCCCAATCATTATGATTCATTATTTAGTTCTCATGATTTATGATTGATGTGTTGCTTGTGATTTACAGCTTGATCGAAAAAGAGTAATTATATCATAGAGATTATTGTTAGACAAGTAACCATGGCTTTATCGATTTGATGTTGTAAGTTGGGGCATCTGATATCAGTTTTTTTGTTGTCAGCTGAGGCCAGCTGGCATTGTAAACTATGAAATTTGATCTACCACGAATTAGATGTCTTGTTAGCACTTGAAACCATCAGATATATAATATATTGATCATACATTCTCATGCTCTATTTTCTGTCATGCCAATATCCTCACATTGTAGCTGATTGGTGCTAACAATGAATTTCGCAAAGAGTCTTATGTGGATGTCAATTCTATTTGTGCAGTTAACTTTACAGGGAATTTTCATCAATATGCCTAGGACACTCGAGTTGTATGAATACCATGAGAGATATAATTGTAAATTATGATTTTACGAAAATAACACAGGTTCTCTCAATGGATCTGGCAGATACGCAGATTCACAAATTCAGGAGGATTGCATTTAGTCAGAACAAACTAAATCAAGTAGACATGTTTTCCATAGCTGACATGGTGATTTAGATGGAAGCTAATTTCAAATATAACATGGCCCTAATAACTTCTTTTTTATTTAGATTTAGATCATCAGGTCATTACTGTAATGTGAAAATTTTTATTGCTTTCTATTATTTAGTCAATTTATTTGCTGAGTCAAATCAAGATAGACCTTCTGTTGAAACATATTTATTTTACTTTTAATGCAAAATCTTATGAATTTATTGATTATCCATTCATTGCATTCTTCTTTGTTCCTTCATTAGAAGCGATTTTTTTCATGCAGATCTCCTATATGCCTTTTCTTCTATTCCTAGGGAACTCAACTTTATTGATCACACAAGTGATCTTGGATGGAAAGAGTGAGTTCTCTTCTCTTAGTTGGATAGTTTCTGTAATGTTCCTCACTCGATCTTTCAGAAAAAGGGATCCTATTCCTTACTTTATTATGTCTTCTGCTTTAAAAATTTGGCCTCTCTTTTCTTTTTTAGGCATGAAAGATTTGAAAAACTTATTATGGACCAAAGTTTATATATGGACAGAAACACCATGCTTGTTCCTGCGACAGAAACAAGACAAATGCCTGATGCATTCAAGATATTCACAGGTGAGTGCAGGAATTATCTCAAGCTCAGTAATTTTTGAACAGTCAAGAGTTACTAATGGTTGATGAAAATATATCAGGATTAGTGACCCTTTAGTTCTGTTTTGAGTTCCAATACTTATGAACCCAACATGGCCATGCACAATGCAGACTTTAAGAGAGAAGCTTAGATGAAAAGAACCAACTTGTTTTTTAGCCATCTAGGAGAGCATGACCAACCGTAAGGGGATGATGCATCTTCTGTTGGAGCTTATAGATGCTTAAATCGGTGCTCAATTGCTAATAAAATAATTGAAATATCTAGGCATCAATATAAGCCTCCTCGCATTAGAGGAAGGAGTTTCTATGAAGATGCTTTTAGTAATGTTGCAATGCTATCTTTCAATAACACGTGCATAAGCATCTTGCTTTGCACATGGCTTAATATAGGCCTACACCGTGCTTGGATTGTCTAGGGGAAAAATGACAATTTACCATTAGTTTTTTTAAGCACACTTAAGTTTATAGTTAGAAGTAACTTTTCACACCAGAAATTGCAAATAACTGTAGGAAACTTGAATACATCTAAAGAAAGGGAGCTAGAAGGAAAGGTGCCACACTTAAAATTTATTTCTCATCACAGACACATGCATGCGCATTGAATTTGGTTCCTAGTGCAGAATTAAAAGTAATAGTAACAACCTGAATTGTGAATTGGTCTGAATCCTAGCTCCTGACAAGATCGATGATCACGGAACCTTAGATCTCTATAGAACTTACAAGGTGTGTGTCCAACCAATTTCAAATATCTATAGAACTTCATGGTGTCCAACCATATCTGATAGGGGACCAATCTTTTGGCACAAATCTTTGAAGAAATTTTGGGAGCACTTAGAGGTTTGCAGGTAGAGTGGTAATAATTGGAATTGGTAGATATGATGATATACTTAACAAGAAGGGGTCCTGAATGGAGATGTGTAAGCCTGAAGCGGTGAGCTTAGAGAAGATTTCAAAGATGTGGAGGTGGGGAAGTGTTGCATTCCGTCGGCGTGGAGCCGCTGGAACGCTTGGGTTCCCGGGTGTTGGCCCGAGGGTGTCGCCGTCTCAATCTGGTCACCGGAGAACAATTGGCTATAACGGAGCCACCGGCCGGAGTTGACGGCGCGCCTAGAATTTACTTAGTGGTAGTAAGTCTGCATTTTCTCACCACGCTCCTCTCCTTTTATTTCCCAAACAAACTCATAACAAAGGATAACAGTTATCCCCTAAAAGTGGATCTTCCACTAACTAAATACAAGATAAGAGTGGATTAAAAGATAAGCTACTGGAAAGATAAACATTGGAGAGGATAAGCATAAGCCTCCTAACAGGCAGATAAATTAAGGATGCTGCCGACGCGTTGTACGACTATAGTACACGCGGTCGGGCACATCAATGCTCCCCCTGTTGAACAAGCTTGAAGTCAGGATAGGAGCGGCGTAGAACAATGGCATTGACCCACATGGCATCAGTAGCAGCCTCGGCCGCCCACTGGACCAGAAATTGGCGATGTCACTGGAGAAAACGTTGGGCCAGAAGCTGGTACGGCTGAGGTTGATCAGGAAATGCTGTGGGATCATCATGCCCAGAGCATGCCGGCAAGGCAGAGACTGACAATAGTGGACTGCCCTGGATGGCCTTTAGCAGGGAGACATGGAAGACGTCGTGAATGCGTGCAGTGGAGGGGAGCTTCAACCTATACGCCACTGGACCCACACGAGCCACCACCTTGTAAGGACCGAAGTAGCGGGGAGAGCGCTTGTGATGTCCGGTCGGCCGAAGGAAATGCTGACGGTGCGGTTGAAGCTTGAGCCACACCCATGAGCCGGCTGTGAAGGAGAGCTCGCGATGCCCCTCATCGTAGCGCTGTTTCATTCTGTTTTGTGCTTGCAAGAGGTGGTGTCGAGCCTACGCCAAAAGGACGTCCCGATCCACCAATTGGCAATCCACCTTGTCAATTACCATAGCCCCCTAGTTATAAAGTAGGAGGCGAGGAGGTGGCCTTCCATAAACCAGCTTGAAAGGAGACATGCGGAGGTTGGAATGATAGGTGTTGTAGCAGTATTCCGCCCAAGGAAGACACTGGACCCATTTTTTGGGATTGTCGGCAACCAAGCACCGGAGGTACATCTCTATAGATCGGTTTACTACTTCGGTCTGGCCATCCGTCTAGGGGTGGTACACGGAGGAGGTGAGCAAGCGGGTGCCTCAACGTTTGAAAAGGTCTTGCCAGAAGGCACTGGTGAACATTGGGTTTCGGTCGAAGACGATGGATTCTGACATACCATGAAGCCGCACCACGTGGTCGAAGAAGATGTGAGCCACCACGGTAGCAAAAGCTAGACGCTTGATGGCAATAAAGTGGCCATATTTGGAGAGACCAATGAGCTCTCGTTCATATGCCGCGAGATGATCATGCCGAGTTGCCAACTTCCGGCTGTAGAAGGCAATGGGGTGGCCACCCTGCTGAAGCACTGCACCAATGACCGAGCTTGAGGCGTTGCACTCGATCACGAAGGTAAGGTTGAAGTCCGGCATGGCCAATTCCAGGGAGGTCTGCAGGGCCTTCTTGAGGGACTGGAATGACTGGTCCGCCGCCGTTGTCCACTGGAATTGGCGATGACGCAGGAGATCCGTTATGGGTGCCGCCACAGTGGCATATTCCTGGATGAACCGACGGTAATACCCCGCCAAGCCCAGGAAGCTGCAAACCACAGTGGCAGAACACGGAGTCTGCCAGCCGACGATGTCTTGTATCTTCTTACGGTTGGCGGCGATGCCATTGCTGGAGATGACGTGCCCCAAGTAGTCCACTGCGGGTTGGCCGAATGCGCACTTGGAACGCTTTAAGTCAAGATGATGGCGTCGTAGCCGATCTAGGACAAGGCGAAGATGGTGTAGGTGCTCCTCCAAAGATGTATGGTAGACAAGAATGTTGTCGAAGAAAAGTACGAATTTGCGTAGGAAATCAGAGAGTACCGGCTATAACAGAGCCATCGGCCGGAGTCGACGGCGTGCCTGGAGTTTACTTGGTGGCAGTAAGTCTGCCTTTTCTCATCACGCTCCTCTCCTTTTATTTCCTAAACAAACTCATAACAAAGGATAATTGTTCTCCCCTAAAAGTGGATCTTCCACTAACTAAATACAAGATAAGAATGGATTAAAAGATAAGCTACGGGAAA
This sequence comes from Raddia guianensis, assembly GCA_036346415.1. Taxonomy (NCBI): domain Eukaryota; kingdom Viridiplantae; phylum Streptophyta; class Magnoliopsida; order Poales; family Poaceae; genus Raddia; species Raddia guianensis. The sequence goes on along the minus strand of CM070537.1, from coordinate 18,032,319 downwards.
GATAAACATTGGAGAGGATAAGCATAAGCCTCCTAACAGCCAGATAAATTAAGGATGCTGCCGACGCGTTGTACGACGATAGTACACTCGGTCGGGCGCATCAGGAAGGTCCATCATGTAATGGAGAGATGATGAAGGATTAATCAGATGTCGTGATATTATGAGTACTAGTACAATGCCCGTGCTCTGTCATGAACCATAAAGGGATGAAAGAAAAACATAATTCGTAGAAAAATATATAAACATGAAGTGTGATTTACAGGAAAGACATTATCTGTGTGAGATCATTTTAGATCGAGAGTATAGCACGTTACGTGATGTAGCTTGGATCGTTTAGGTTGGATCCAAGCATTAAGAATAATCTATCCATTAGCTCATGCTTTGTTATGGACGTTTAAAGGAAAGGAAAGAATAAATGAATGATAAACAAAAACATAAATTGAAACATTATTTGACATAAATATTTTTGATCACCAACCACCACAGTAACCAAATTTAGGAACCAACAAAAGAAATAAAAATACTAAATCACCTAACATTATGACCAAATTTAGGAACCATCAGAAGAAATAAAAATACTAAATCACCTAAGCATTATGATATGATAGTCACAAAATTCAAGCATGTGATTGTAAATATCATTTACAAATGTAAAAGGTCTGATCAAGCATGTCCATTTAAATCGTAAATACATGAATTATAAACCAACAAATAAAGTGATTTACTAATAGGCATCAATGGTTAGTTATGCTTCAAAATGAAACATGATTCAAAATCTATCATCTTTACATATAAACAAGCTTTCTTCATACTGGTTCATCCACATTTGCTTAAATGAATAAGCGGTGCTCCTGAGGCCCATATTGAACCCACATAAGGAGTACTCCTGAGGCCCACGACGCTGAAGACCGCCGCGGTGATGGGGAGCGGGCTGGCGATGTCAACAATGAAGACTCTTCCTTGAATGGCAAGGTAAGAACCTTCATGCCTATGATTTGACATAGCATCCCATTACTATAAACCTACTAAATGTATGGGCTAGGTTTAGTTTTATGAGAAAATAGCAGCAAAACACTTATAGTAATCAAAGTCTGAGTAAAAGTGAAAAGTCTACATAACCTTAAACTATCATCAAGCTAATGTGAAAACACTTATAGTAAACCCTAAAACTCTAAACCCTAACATAGTCAGAGTAAAAGTGAAAAGACTACATGACCTTAAAACTATCTTCAAGTTATATTTTTTTGGTATTAATTACAAAGAATTAAGAGACAGGATACAACCATCAGTTGGCAGCAAGCAAAAAAGAAAAAAGAATACTCAGTTTCAGGTGCATAAATATTACTACCATCCTTATATACATAAGGACCAATATCATCTCATCCATCTAACAGTAGGATACTGCAGTAATGAAGCTAATTTTGAAAGAGCGTTAAAAAATTAAGCATTTACCTAAAGATGTGTGTGGCAAAATAACAATAATAACAAGAGAATGAATAGCTTACTTTTCTTTATACCATCATCACCACCCAGAACATTCGCTAAATTGCACTGCTGCAAAATTTCAGAAAAAGAAATCATGACACTGCAATTTAGAACGTACACTTATATGATGGTATAAATTCTAAGAAAAAGATGTAGGATAGAACATGTCATGTGGATAACAAAATTAGAAATGGTCCCAATCACAATTTTAAACAAAGTCAGCTTATTGTTAAAGAATAAGGATCACAAGTTATATGAAAGTCAAAACGCATAAGTTCTTTTTTCTTAGAAGCACTGCAACGGACATATTTACCAAATAAATAGACCACTAATTTCATTCATGAGATACTACTGATCTCAAAATAACATCTGAGCACCTTATATCGATGCCTTCTCATAAACTAACAATACTCGCAAAGCAGGAAATACTTTAGCAGTCAGTTCGTTGCTTTCCTTTTTCATAGTCAAAGTTGTTAGGAGGCTTAGAGCCTTTGTGCCATGTGCACTTAATAAATATAGAAAGAGAAGTAGAGGAACGGCAATCTTGTTGCTGAGAAAACTAAACCCAGCCGCTGCCATCGACAACTGGCCGGTGGCGTCGTACCGCCAAACCATTGGGCGTGGACGCCGTCCGCCGTCGTCACCCCTATCTTCCTCTCGTTCTGGTAAGCGCCCTGGAACGCGAACCTTTGATCGAGAGCACCCTGCTGTCCGTATCACTGCAGTACAACATAAGTGCCTACATTTGGAATACAAATTTTCGAGCAACATAAATATAAGAAACCTTGTCAAGTAGCTGCTTCCTTTTCTACAGTACAACATAGTGACTTCATTTGGAATACAAATTTTAGAGCAACATAAATAGCACACCGCCAAGTTGGATGCTACTGTGCTGCTACAGAATCTCAAGTGAATTCTAAATCAAACACCATATTTGAGTAACATGGGTGCATTAGTTCTACTTCGAGCTTCAAACAAAAAAAGCATTGTTTCAGTATAAAAACCAAAGCTACTATAATACCATTAATTGGTCACGGCTATTATAAAGGCTCGGCTCAATGGATTGGTGAGGTATGTCTTCCAAATGTGAGCACTTATGTGCACATTTACGGAAGTAGACATACACAGGTTATTTGGCCATTATAATTTGGAACTGAGGGAGTATCAAATACCTCACCATACTGAAATTTCAAAATTCATGGTCATAATAAAGCATAAATCAAATGATTGAAACCTACAAAACTTCCTAGCATGGACAATGCGGTTTACTGATCTGAAATCGAAATCTGCTCTGATGCACAGAAATCATTCTTGAACAGTCGAACTACTATTATTCAAAATAAGTGCTACATGTTGTAACTTTTTTGGAAAAAAATCTTGGACTGTTATTAAAATACCTCATAGTCCTTGTCGTTTCACTGTCGCGACGTCATCGAACACTTTAGCAGAGGTGCAGCACTGCAGCTAGCAAGTGGCAACACTCCGTTGCCGACTAATTATGTGTGATTTTGTCTTTGTGAGCTGCACATTGAGGCCGACGAGGAAGCGGTTCTTGTAGGTCTTCTCCTGAACAGGTTGACCAAAAGCTTCACGATCTAAATCCATACAAAGGATGCAGTTAAAAGATAATGTTGGATTTACCGTGTGGCAAAGAAACTTACCTGATTGATCATTATGCTTGAATGGCACTATGAGCTTTGTACTGCATATAAAAAACGATAACTGAAATTGTAATTCTAATTACAACATGCTATAGATCAGTAGGCAGGATTAATAGAGTAGGGCAAAAAACGGTGGGAAGACACTAAGGCTAAAGCGTTTGACGCTACATTACTGCACCTAACTATTTGCTAAAAAAAACTGCACCTAGCTATAGCATAGAACATTTGAACATGTTGTTTCAGTACTTTCCGTGTCATTGACTTTAATATTTGATCGGAAGTTCTATTCATGTTTGGACAATCAGAAGAGTACTTTACTAAATTTTGTGGAACTCCAGTGGGCTGAATTGCCATACCTTAAAAGATTTAGAAATATCTCTTTCCTAAATATATAGACCCCCATTGAAGCTATGTAGGGTTTCTTTTTTGCTTCCTCTCGTGATAAGCCTAGCATGGTGGTGTCAGCTTGCTGCAAAAAGAAAAAAAAGTCTAATGGACTTTTGTGTTTTATTTATTTTTAATTCTCATTCTCAATAATGCAGCATTTCCTGATGGAATATACATATATATGTCAATCTAAAAAAAGATCCTGGTGCGTATACAATACAGGTGTGTCATGAAGAAAACTATACAAGCTACCATTGCTTTCAAATATCTCCTTTCATTTTTTCACGAAATGAAACAACTCGTCCTGTGTCGTCTATCTTCATTAGACCAAAATTAGATGCTTGGCTGACATGATAAATAGAGTTACTAATGAAAAATGATCAAGTCCATGGGATGAATTAAATGGGGGTGTGCTAAATAACAAACTATTATTAAAAAAGCAAAAGGAAATAAATGGGGTGGGCTGAAAACCAAACTATTATTAAAAAAAGCAAAAGGCAACTGAAAGAAATTGGTTTGCTCAGTTTATTTAAGTTTACCCATCTTAAAGCAAAGTAATACTCAAGTCTGTATTTATATCTAACATAAAAATTACATAACCTAAAAATTGAAATTGATGATTTCATCCCAAATAATATCTAAGTCAATGTTAATATCTTTTTTTGAACAAAGTCGATGTTAATATCTAGTCTTTATTTTTTGAGTTGGTACAAATTTGCCAATGGAAGCAACTTCAACGTCCATGAACAATAGGTACTGAAATGGAAAGGGAATTACCTGTCATCAATAGGCAAACAACATATACTGATGCCTGCACCTCTTTGGAAATTTACCTATATTCCATTATCTAAAATATGCTACCACAACATCCAACCGCTGGAGATAATTATGCTTAGATGAGGTCAGCTAGGATCTTGAGCTGCTGAAATGCCGACATATCATCCAAACAGCTGTTGCAGAAAACTCTATTCACCATGGAAACTGCATCCCAAATCAAATCATGTCAATGACTTCCTGGAATAAGGATTATATATTTATTTCAGAATATGCAAAATACAACTACAAATCATATGTATTAGGTAATACAAAATCAATCATGTAACAAAACTATGTAAACAAAGAATTTTACTCTATTTTGTGTTTCATTACCATACAGACTGTGCACACAAATTATTTTCATGAAGTGACAAACAACCCAAATTGTCTACATCAGAAAGAGGAACAACCAAACAAGAATACCACCATCAAGAATAATACGCAGACAACTATTGTATATGTGACCAGGATAACATATTTTATACTCAACTGCCTTTTTTTATTAATGCAGAGATAGCATAGGTGTTTTGCAGTTTGCATGACGTAGCATATGCATCATGAATAGCTTAAACGATGCATTTTATCTGATAGAATTGAAACGGATCCTCCACACAGTCTATGCTCGTGAGCATGGCAGTTAGGCCATTAACGAAAAAAACATACAGGTCTCATCTACCACAGTACTAAAACCGACCTAGCCATTGCATTTTAAATGTTACATACTAAATTCACACAAAACAAATTGTGGGATAAAGAACGAACCTAGCCCTCGCATCGCATCGCCGTCTTTAGGTAAATCGCATCGTCGGATCCGGTGGCGTCGGCGAAGAAACCGGAGCGGCGGCGGCGGCGGTCGGGAAGCCGGATCCGGTGGTGGCGGCGGTCGTGAAGCGAACGCTGGCGGGCGGTTAGGAAACGGACCAGTGGAGGCGGCGCTCGGGAAGCCATGCGCCGCCGGCCTGGTCGGGTTCAGTGAGGCGGCGACACGGAGGAGGAAGGAGGCGCGGTGGAAATCTGGGTCATGGGAGAGGAGGGAGGAGGAGGAGGCGGAGAGAGAGGAGAGAGAGGTGGCGGCGGAGAGAGCGGCGCGGCGGCGAGAGATGGGGTCGGGGTTAGTTGAGGACGGTGAGTTAACGCGATCCGCAGTCACCGGACGGACGAATCGGTAGTGAGCAGATAGGCATCGGATGGTGCAAATCAAGTTGCGACACACGAGATGAACGGTCCAGATTGAAAGTTCGAACAACCACCACGTTCATTAGGTGCTTTATAATAGTAGAGATAATGATGGTTTTTGATAATTACAGGGAGCAGGCATTCTTTTCACAAGCTGACAACTGATGGTATTAGAAAAGTATTTTTTTCTCTTGGGGGGATTTTTTCTCTTTGCTGGGTTAATGTACATATGTTTACACTCAATGTTCATAGTCAAATCAATTTTTTGACTTTTGGACCATCATGACTAGTAGAGGAATTGAGTCTTGATTGTTAATGCTTGGGAGTTACGGTGCTTGTGTTTGATTACAACTTACAAGAACATTAGTTTGCTCCTGCAGTTTTTTAATTCTTAATTTGAAGTTTAATATAAACTTTGTATGCTTTGTGAATCCCTACTAACGTGAGAGATAAGAGTTACATATTACTTATTTGAATTGTTTTTTTCTGAATTGCAGGCTCTCCTTGGGTAACCCTTAGTAGGAATTTCACTGAACATTGTGTGCAAGGTTGGGACAACCTTCCTCGCAAGCTATTGATGTACTTTGCCAACACAGCGTACTCTATGGAATCCTACTTCCAAACTGTTATTTGCAATTCTTCTGACTTCAGAAACACAACTGTTAATGGTGACCTACGTTACTTTGTCTGGGATGATCCTCCAGGCCTTGACCCGCTTGTTCTTGATGAATCACATTTTGGTAACATGGTAAAGAGCAATGCGGCCTTTGCAAGGCGATTTGCGGATGATGCACCAGTGCTGAAGAAGGTCGACGATGAGCTACTGAACCAGTCTTCGGTCCGGCTAGTTCCAGGGGTGTGGTGCCCGAACTTGGGCGAAAAAAAAGGTGGCATGGATGCAGTCTCGTGCTCGAAATGGGGAGACATTAATGTTGTTAGGCCTGGGCGTGCTGGAGAGCGGCTCAGGGGCGTCATATCTGAGATTAGTCAGACAAGAGGATGCAGCTAGCTGAAGTCGGAATCAGATTCAGGAATTCTTTTTTGAGACTAATGGACCAAGAGTTAGGAGCACATTTTGGATTGAGGCTGGTGCTAAGCGACATGTTGGAAGAGCCCCAAAAGCATTGTCAGGTTCAGGTCATCAACAGTTTCACAACATCCAATAATACTACCAGTTAAACCTACTAAGTATATACGGTAAAGCGTGCGCTGTTTTAAACATGTAAATAGAATAGATTACAATTATGCGGTTGTCACTTGTTAACACCACGAATCTTGGTACTTGCATCACTTTTTGTACAGTTAGCTATGAGGAAAAAAAATATATAAACATACACAGTGAGTGGAAGCGTTTATACTGGCGGCATTAGTTGGATAACACCATGCTATCACATAAACATCGTGTCACGCAGATATCTGGTGCGACAGATTATTGAATACTAGTTCCTGAACTGTGGCAAAGAAAGCACTGTTGGCTTGCAGTACGGCACCGTAGTCGCACGCCAACCCTAGTTGGTCTAGTGTAAGTTTTGTATTTTTACGGTATAATTAGAAATTTTCCACGCGAAAGATATTAATGAAACGATGGTAGAATTTAGGTATTATTAAAATTATTTCTTACGCCAAAGATACTAATGTGATGATGGTAGAAACCTGGTCTGAGTATAGCTTTCACTATTTCTTTGTTCTTTTCGGCTAAAATTAACTGAAATTTATAATTTTAGAAGATTGTGATCCGACTTGAAGAATCTGAAAAGTTATAAAGATTATTTTAGAAGCTAAAACTCGGAAAAATAACTATGAAATACTACTATATTATTTGGCTTGCAAGAAATACAAATTTTCAGCCCTACCTTTTATTTTAAATTTAATCTGTAATAGAAATGAACCATTTCCTAAAAAGAAAAAGAGAAAACACCAACCAAGTCTATCAGTACCCATTCGTTTCAAATGAAACTATTATAATTATATCCCTTACATAGCTAATTTGTATTATTTTAGCATATAGCAATTATTGTAGCGGGTACCAAGCAATGAAGAGCTCGCATCAATAATCGCTTCAGTGCTTGCACATCCAGAATGCTCTCAATTAGAGAGAATTGAACATGGTGATGTCGTGATTATATATATGTGATACAATGTATGATATTGCTTAGTTCAGGGACTACTCTCATCCAATTTTATATTATAAGGATCAATTTAGTTTGGACACGATAGCTCAGAGCCAAATTGATTATTGTCTCGAGCATATGGACATTAGGCGTTAGTTTGTTTCAGATTAATGTTGAGTTGCGTTTTACTGTAGTAAATTTGTGACCCCCTCAAAATACGTTTTAATGAGTTCAAAAAATTATTAAAAAAATATTTTACAAACTTTAAGAAGAACTATTTCAAACCCCACAAGAATGACTACAAAACATTACATCATTTGGCTTATACAAAAATAACAAATTTTAATTTAATTTAATTTAATTTAATTTAATCTGAAACAAACAAAGCCTCTTGCCTGAACAACATGTGGATGGCTCATCCTCTTCTTTATAGTTGAAAGCTAGATTAATTAATATATATATATATTCTCATATAGAGGAAGGCTAGCGTACACCCCAGAGTACGGATCTCTCCGTACTCCCAAGTCGTTTTCGAAATCCGAGATTACTATCGATCGATCCGAACCGTTGATCTTGTTCGTCTCACTGAAATGTAGCCAATGACCAAGTTTCGTATTTTTTTGAATTTATTTACTATTTGTTTTTTATTTTCAAAAATCAGCTTTTTTGGACGCACCACGACTAATTGGAAGGCTGATTTTTGAAAATACGAAACAAATAGTAAAAAAATTCAAAAAAATACGAAACTTGGTCACCGGCTACATTTCAGTGAGATGAACAAGATCAACGGTTCGATCGATCGATAATAATCTCGATTTCGAAACGCTGGAGTACGGATCTCCTGCATCTGGGTGTACGCTAGCATTTCTCTATATATACGGATCTCCCCGTACTCTGGGGTGTACGCTAGCATTTCTCATAATCTTCGTCATCGTAACCCTTCTTTGCCAAAGCTTCATGCCATTTTATGATATCCTCTACTTCGAACCGTTGTGGTGGTTGTTGGTTCCTAATACTTTTGCCTTTCCAAAAAACTTTTCTTTCCCTCCTAAATGGATGATTGAGAGGAAAAAATCGATGGTGACAGTCGAACCAACAAGCCTTGCCCCCTTTTTCAATTTGAATGCATCCGTGTTACGCAAGCATTTAGGGCACGATAAGGTTTCATGCGTGCTCCACCCCGAAAACATACCATAGACCAAAAAGTCATGAATTGACCACAGGTAGGCGGCTCGCATCCTAAGTTCTGGCCCTTGTAGCTATTATGTGTCAAGGCCCCTTTGGTCCACAGGTCACTCAGTTCTTCTACAAGTGGCTGCATGAATAAGTTCAAATTTTTTTAGGAGACTTAGATCCGGGTATGATAACAGAAAGAAACATGTACTCTTCCTTCAGACAAAGTTGAGATGGAAGGTTGTACAGGATGGTAAATATATGCTGGCTAGCAAAAGTACGGGTGCGAGGTCATATTGAATGGTGTGAACCCATCAGTGGATAGACCAATGCGCACATTTCTGGGATCGGCTGCAAATTCAGAATGTTGCTGGTCAAAATGTCTCTAGGCTTCTGCATCTGACGGATGAATCATCACTCCTTCCTTTCTACGTTTGCCGTCTTTGTGCCACCTCATGTGTCTAGCCGTGGTCTTGGACATATACAGACGTTGCAGGCGTTGAGACATGGGAAAGAAACGGATGGTTTTCTGAGCAACCGTTGTCTGTCTATCTACACCATCTCGCCCTTTAACTAGCACATACTGACTCTCACAGCAATGTTTGCAATAAGTCAGCCCATAATCGATCTTCTGGTAAAGCATGCAAAACTATGGACAGTTGTCTATCATCTCGCACGGCATGCCTAACACGCTAAGAAGCTTCTTCGACTCATACAGATTTAGAGTCATCTTGTGTCCAACCGAAAGTAGGCTGTCCAACAGTTTGCACAGGTCGTTGAAACAATTGGCTGAGAGGTTGTATTTTATCTTAACGACCATTAGACGCGACATCACCGACAGCACGGTCACATCGGTTCGCTCATGGAGCGGCTCTTTGGCAGACTCAAGGAGTTTCTCGAATTTCTGTGCAAGTTGCTCGGACTCTTCCTCAGGAGAGAGATCGAAAGCCCTACCCACATCATCCGTTAGCTCGTCCAACCTGTCGACCTCAACTTCATCGTAGCCCTCCCCAAAATCCACAGGGCTAGGCATCGGCGCCGGACGCTTCCTCTCTCCATGATACACCCATACAAAGTAGTTTGCCTTGAAGCCATGCCTACAGATGTGCTCGCTAATTTCCCTCTTCGACCTCTTCTTCATGTTCGAGCAAACCGCGCAAGGACAAGGCACTTTTGCTAAGTTAGGGTTGGGGAATCTTCGAAAAGCTTCTTCGACGAATGCTTGTCTTGTCGAACCACTCGTCTGTGTGCTGCCCAGACCTCATCTATCCATCGTACATCCACCGTCGATCTTCCATCGCTTAATTACTATATGTACAGTCATACATGCTTTTAAATTCTAGGTCTATACATTTATTGAACAATTACAGCAAATCAATACATGGCTTACCCACCGCACAACACAAACGGTCAATGTCTAGCTAAATAGGAGGGCTTACCTACCCACGGATGTTGGTATGAATATGGTGGCCATGGTCACGGGAGGTGCACAGGTCGGAATTCCGGCAGCATAACCCCGTAGTCCCCAAGTGCAATGACGGGTACGACGTACCGCTTATGTTATGCACTAGGAGGACGACAGGGTTACGCCGCCGGAATCTCGGCCCGTGCACCTCCAATGGCCACTACCCCATACTCATACCAACATCCGTGGGCTGTCCAAAATGTGGACAGCTCGGGAGCACAACATTTTCGTAAACAAAACACAACGAATCACCGTTCGCGTTCCTTACGAAAATTTTTTGCGCCCCCGAATGGGTCTGACTATGGTTTTGTACATGCTACGACGTTAAAATATATTAACAAGTACTAATCAACTGAAATCACAGCTAACTGTCGTTTTTCTTAATTAATTATAAGCACTGAGGTCGTCGGCACATAACATACCGACAACATAGCTACCACATACAAAAAAAGGTCGGGATTACCTCAGATTGGGTTGCCGACGGGTGGCGGCAGAGGAAGCAGGGGTTCAGGGGTGGCGGCGGCACGGCGAGAGAGGCGGCCAATGGGGAGAGAGGAGAAGGTGGCTCGAGGAGGGAGGGGGCTCGAGGAGGAGGGGCGGCGGTGGGGGGTGGGGCGGCACAAGTGGTGGCGGCGGTGCGAGAGGCAGCGATGGCGGCGTGGTGCGGCGAGAAGCAAGCGGCGGCGGTGAAGGAGGTGGCGGGCGCAGGGCGGCGAGACAGGCGGCCATGGCCTTGATCTTGGCGGCGGCGAAGCGAAGCGCGCGGTGAAGCGAGCGGCTCGGTCGTGGCCGTCGCTAAGCCGCCGACAATTCTCATACTGCCGCCGACACTGCTTAACATAACAGCTATTTAATTGGTGGGACCCATTCGTTAGTGCCATAGATCAATGTCGACAGCTACATCTATGGCCGCCCACATTGCTCGATCAGTGTCGGCGGCCAAAGTTTTGGCCGCCGACACAGTCACCCCCCAAGCCCGCCATCTCTTCGGCCCTCCCCGGGGCCCACGGGGTCTAAGCTAGGTACCAACTGACTTCGTAGGTCATGCTATTAGCATAAGGCCTCATTGGATCGGGAGTGCCGTCTCGGCTCGACCTCTACGGCGAGTTCCTTTGGAACCCTAACGTCGTATCGGCTTTTGGGTTGGATCGGCTTATGGTTCCAAAGGAACTCGCCGTACAGCTCAAGCCAAGACGGCACTCCCAGTTCCAATGAGGCCTCATGCCCATTGCATGATCTAGGAAGGCACTTGGCACCTAGCCTAGACCCCGTGGGCCCGGGGAAGGGCCGGAGAGGAGGCGGGCTTGAATGGGGGAGGTTCTGCCTCGGCGGCTAAAGCTTTGGCCGCCGAGATAGAGCCATCAGTGTCTGCGGCCACATCTCTAGCAGCCGACATTGGGTCCATCTATGTTGGCGGCCAAAGCTTTGGCCGCCGACACTGATGCTATCCTTAATATTAATAAAAGTTTGCAGCTATGATATGTTGAATAAAAACTTCTGGTCACCCGATTATCAGCACATGGCGCGGCGCGGGCTCCCCACAGGACTTGGGTTCGAGCCCCGCCGCGCCCCCTGATATTTCTTTTTATCAGTGTTGGCGGCCTTTTATAAGCCACCGACATGAGGGGTTCTGTCGCTCCCTTGCAGCTAAGCTGCTGGCCCCGCATGGCAGCGATGTCGTCTGACTGACGCGTGGGACCACTTTGACGTCGTCCCGTTCAACCCATTATTCTTCCGTCTGGGGGAGGGGCAAGTCGGGGGCGTTGGTTTGGCCGCCGACATAGACTAATGAGCGGGCTCCAAATTTGAATTTTCATCATGGGGGCGGGAGGGGCTGATCCTTTGTCGGCAGACTCGATTGGGCCACCAACATTACTCTCACTGTGTCGGCGGTTATGGTTGTGCGGCCGAAATTGGTTGGTCGGCGGCTTACACTGATTTTTCTGGCCGCCCACGTAGAGTTCGTTTCCTGTAGTGCAGTCTAACATATCCAATGGAGTACACCTGTTATTCTCTTCAATTTCAACCCCATCCCTTATATATCACAACATATAGCAACATATACAAAAGAAGACAATGTAAAGATACAATATTTTAAAGTAACCGTTATGATTGCTCTAAGTGATTAATTAGGGTTAGAATGTCATAATACATCCAGGTTTTCATGACAATTGGCACTTCAAGCACCATATAACTTGGTTCCTCTCGGCCACATAGAAGTACCTCATAGGTACTCTAGTCATTAGCCGAACATATTTACCATTTACAAGATAGAAATCTCACGACATAACACCTCGACCGGTACTGCTCGCCAACCACGGAAGCCCAGGGTGGCAGGGTCACTTGTCGTCTCACCGACCACTCCAATTCACTTTCAGCGTCCACCACCAAATTCGAGGTCACTTGAACCCGCAACTCCATAGCCTTCACGGTGCTTGGCGTGGAAGAGAGACGGAGGGCGTGGGGGACGATAACCGACTAGGATCTTCGGCAGCTATTGCTCTACCGTTGAGGCTGCTGACACGTGGGCCCCAAGCTATATTTGGTCCACCTATGTGCGGCTCTTATTCGAAGAATCCTTGTCTTTTGTTTAGCTTGAATCACCGTGGCTCTAGTATGAATGTAAGGTTTTAATTGAACTGATTCATACGATCGCAACAAGATAATTTCTATCAGAAAACTACTAGAATTTTTGCTTTATTGGCAAGCGCCAGGCGTCGGACGTCCGACAGACGCTGCTGAACCCGGATCGACTGGGCCGTTGGATCGCCAAGATCTTTACGCATCCGAAGCGCCTTTGCGCCAAACGTGTTAAACGAGTTGTTAGCCGTGCAGTTGATCGATTTTTTAATTAAACTTCTGATTTTTGTATGAAATTCAAACAATGTTCAAAATGTGTGGAATAAATTTCATAATTCTTCTAAAATAGAGAGCAACCCATTTTAAATACTTTTTAAATTTTTTTCACTTTTTTATTTTTTTGATGTGAACCTAGGAGAAGGCACTTTTGAAACTTACACCTATACTAGCGAAACTTGGCTGTGTGCTGATGAAATCTGGTGAAACTTGGATGAAACTTCGATGTAACCTGATGAAACTCGGATGAAACCTGTTGAAACTTGATGAAACTTGAATTGACCAGATGAAACTTGAAGAAACTTCGATAAAAACCTGTTGAAACTTGGATTAAACCTGATGAAACTTGACAGTTCGGCAAAGTTTAACGAGTATGAAAGCCAAGTTTCAGTAGGCGAAACCTAAGTTTCACCAGGTAAGCTTGAAGATTTATATGAAAACATACATCTTGTTTTGTTCGTAAAAAATACGAGGAACACATTAGTGCAAACGGTTTGTGGATTAGAGCAACTAGTCAAAAATTATGGCCATTCAAAAGAAAAAATACTTATGGGGCCCACCTTGCATGCTCTGATGCATACGCATTGTCAGGTAACGTCATTGTAGGCGTCCGGTGTGTGTGTGGTCCGGACACGTAGCCTTTCCGTTATTTATTTACTAGTAAAACAAGAGTAAATTAGTAAAAGAGAAAATTGCACTATTGCCTCCTGAACTTGCAGCAATTCTCACGTAGCCCCCTGAACTTGACTTTTATTTTCTCGCCTCCCTAAACTTGTCTCTGTTAGCACGGTTGCCCCAAAACCGTTAGGGCAACCGTTAAGTGCTGGCGTGGCTCTTACGAGGCCGTTAATCGCTGACGTGGACGCCACGTGTCAAAAAATTCAAAAAAAATCAAAAACCAGAAATTTAAAAAGTTCATAAAAATTCTAAAAAATAAAAAATCTAAAAAAAATACGAAATTCATTAAAATTCCAAAAATTCCCCAAAAAATAAAAAACCAAAAAAATTCAAAATTCAAAAAAATCATTAAAAACACAAAAAAAGAAAAAAGAAAAAAGAGGAAAACTCATGAAAAAAAATAAAAATCCATAAAAATCCACAGCCCTAAAAGTAGTGATATTTTTTCAAATAGTGCCGACCGAATACGATTAGGTTTCCAGTGTCAAGATGGATAGATGTCGGTTTTTATGCATTTTTGTTTTGGTTTTTTGGATTTTTTGGATTTTTTATGATTATTTTGGAATTTTTATGAACTTTTTTTAAAAATTGGTTTTTAAATATTTTTTTGATTTTTTTGCCACATGGTTTGCCATGTCACCTATTAGCGGCCACGTGGCGTCCACATCAGCGCTTAACGGCCACGTAAACGCCACATCAGCGCTTAACGGTTGCTATAACGGTTTAGGGGCAACCGTGCTAATAGAGACAAGTTTAGGGTGGCGAGAAAGTAAAACTCAAGTTCAGGTGGGCTACGTGAGAATCGCTGCAAGTTCAGAGGGCAACAGTGTAAATTTCTCTTAGTAAAACACGAGTAAATCTGCATTATGCAAAAAAAAAAGAAATCCAAAATTGGGAAGAGAAAAGTCAAGAAGCCTCTAATGACCAACAAAAGAAAAAGGTAGATAAGCCAACTTGAGATTTTTTGGCATTATTATGGCAAACAAGAAATTTTGGATTTTTCATATTTCATATCTTCAAGGCAAATCGACCCAATTCGGTTGCTGACGAAGTTTCGAACCCTTTTTTTTTTTATAATATCCATTGAAAACTTGTGTGATTCTGCCTGAGCCGTACGAGCTGAAATTTTCATATATGGTTCTCGGAGGGGGGGCTCGGGTTAGTTACCTATCTCAATGAAGTATATGATTGGTTTGAAGAACGTCTTGAGATTCAGGCAATTGCAGATGATATAACTAGTAAATATGTTCCTCCTCATGTCAACATATTTTATTGCTTAGGGGGAATTACACTTACTTGTTTTCTAGTACAAGTCGCTACCGGTTTTGTTCTGACTTTTTACTACCGCCCAACCGTTACAGAGGCTTTTTCCTTGATTCAATACATAATGACCGAGGTCAACTTTGATTGGTTAATCCGATCAGTTCATCGATGGTCAGCAAGTATGATGGTTCTAATGATGATCCTGCACGTATTTCGTGTGTATCTCACAAGTGGATTTAAAAAACCCCGTGAATTAACTTGGGTCGTAGGCGTGGTTTTGGCTGTATTGACTGCATCGTTTGCTGTAACGGGTTATTCTTTGTCTTGAGATCAAATTGGTTATTGGGCAGTCAAAATTGTGACAGGTGTACTGAACCGGTACCGTCACGACGGAGGATCTCAATTCGGATTGTAACGTTCTCCATGGTGGCAGACTGGCAGTGGAGACTTGCTCCTGGACGTGGCGCCCCAGGCAGCGGCAAACCCGCTAGGCGGTAGTTACTCCACAAAACCGCCAGAAAATTTCCTTCTCTACAACCAATTTCAAACATACAAAGTATAAATTACACTCCCTGCCCCATGTTACTCGTAGCTAACAGTAAAACAATGGGCACCACTATTTATCTCCAAACTATTGGTGACTGGACATTTGGCTGAACCATGTCATTGCTAATCAAAAGAAAATGCAAGCAGAGGTGATTTAAGGCAGTAAATCTGACATGATCGACACAGCCTGACAGCCAGCAACACCAAAACATACGACAAACGCCAGTATCGTAATTAGTGAGACAAACTTCAAACAAAGTTAAGAACAACACCCGGTGGGTACAGTAGACCCACATTCAGATCCAACAGCTACAGTCCAAGTTTAAAACCTTCTGTAACAGCCCAACTTTGGGTCAAATTCAAATTTTGATTGAATTCAAATTTCAGTTGAATTTGACGCTGACATGTGGGCCATACCTCTTTCCCTCTCTTTTTCTCTCTCTCTCTTTCTCTTTCTCTCTCCCTCTCCTTCTCTCTTCCTCTCTCCTGAGCGGTGGCCCTGCCCCTGCTCTGCCACTCTGCTTGTTGCGTTGCGCGCCACATCCACCATCATCGCGTGCATTGAAGTCACCTCGCCATGCGCTTCTTGCCCATGCCTGCTGCGCCGCCCAACCACGCCATCGAGTGCGCCTCCGGGTTTGAAGCTCGCCTGCGCCTATAAAAGAATGGAGCTCCCCCGCCGGCGCCGGTTTCCGCATTTTCCCAAATCCGATCATCGCCGGCACCGGATCAATCCCGTCGATTCCATGAGCCACAGTTCAATTCTTTCCGCCTTGAACTACTAGGCAGTGCCCTAATCCTTTTGCCTCGATCAATTTCAGCTTGGACGCTCGGAGTTGTCGTGCCGCCGCCGCCCCTGTCTCGACTGCTGACGAGCCCTCCACCGCTAACCACCTATGTCGTTCTGCGCGTCTGTCCTTGAGCCCGGTAAGCATCTACACCTCACCCGCATGTAGGGATGAAAATGGTACGGATAATTTCCGACCGTCCGACCGACCGAGGCATAATAATATCCGAAAATATAGAGGCGGATAATTTTATGGATATCCGAATCCGACAAGGCGGATACGGTACGATACAAATAATATCCGATGGATATTATCCGAGCTTTTCTTGGATAATATCCGATGGATATTATCCGATTAGCTAAATCCATCTATAAACTATCTCTAATATTATATTTCCATAGGATGAATGACTAACACATATAACAACTAGATGCATGTGATTTTACATTTTTTTGTTTTATCGAGTACGATACTTACACACCATCATTTTCATGACTATGAGCCATAAAGTTGAGTCACAAAGAGATAACTATATGTATTTGGATATACTTATTTCTTTAGTATATGTTTTCGCGTATTATCCGAGAGAGTATCCTTGTCCGATCCGTATTTGTATCCGATATTATTCGTATCCGTATTTGTATCCGATACTATCCGTATCCGAATCAGTATCCGATCAAACTAAATGGATCAAATACAATATGAGTGGTTTCCGATCCGTATCCGATCCGTTTCATCCCTACCCGCATGCTCCTCTCCCATTCCCGTGGCTTGTAGATCCCTAGCGAGCGCGCTTGCCATCAGCGAACCTTCGGTTCTGCCGTCGCATCCGGCCACTGCCGGCCTCGATGATGGTGTCGTTTGGATCGTCGGGCGCCGTACAAGCAAGGGCGTGCACGCTCACGGTTGTAGCACCGCCGTAGCGCCACCACGACGTTTGCCGTCGCCGCCGAGCCATGTCACCAGGCGGGAGGAAGACGACGACCTAGTGTCGTCCGATCCGTGCCAAGATGCGTGCAGAGAGTTATATGATAGGTTGTTGACAGGCGGGACCCACAGACCGGTTTAAACCGTCGTGCGCGTGCGTTATCCAGCCGGGCCAGAACGTTGACAGTGGATCCATGGCCTACCTGTCTGGTTTAGTGGAGACGCCAGAGCCGCGTGCGCCTTCTCCTCGTCTTGGCGCCTGTCCAAAAACCGCTTTCGACGTTGCCTCTTGGCCAGCGCGGGCGCGCGAGTGCGTGGGCCGTGGGCCGCATTTTATCTCTAGGCCGTTCGTTGGTTGGGTCGGCCCGAGCGATTTAAACCTTTTTCTAGCAAATTTATTATTTAGATAAATGTCGAATTAGCTTTTGAATTATTTAAAATAGCTAGAGGCTTCCGAAAATTCTAGAAAAATTTGGATAAATACTAGAGACCATTTTTGATTTTATAAAATATATAAAAAGTAGCCACTGTAAAGGGGAATTTGCACTGTTGATTGTAATTGTAGTTTTCCTATATAAAAAGGGGTTAAACTAATTCTAGTGTATTTGTTTGTTATATTAATTAATGATTTTGACCCCTATTGTCCTTTAGGAATACGATTTTTCCTAGAGTTTATAAAATAATGTTTTAATATTTTAAGGTTTTTAAGAAAAAATATAATTTTTTAATTAAAATTTTAAGCTACTTTAAAACGAGAAGAACAAGACCGTAGAAAACCACTGGATATATCCATCGTCAGACTGGTTCGGAACACGATTGGATATTCAGCAAAACAAACCGCGAAGTGGAAAAGGGAAAAGAGCCACGTACGTGCTGGATCCATCGACCATCGTCCACGTTCCCAGCGGTAGTACGAACTACGAAAACCCCGGCACGACCGCCCATGCCCCACGCCTTGAGCCCTTGACCTCGAGAGGTTGCGGGTCGCTTCGGGCTCGGGGATAAACAAATAAAGCAATCAGGGCCCCGGTGGAGACGCCAGAAAGTCACGTCGTTTACAGTCTCGTCGGAGCCCCAGCCCAGTTCACAACACACGGAGAAAATTACTTATATATATAAGTATGGGACTGACTTGTCATCAGGCGTCTGAGAGTTATTTATCTCTCAGTCGATTTTCTAGATCGTTGATCAAAAGTCTTTATAGGACATATAAAAGATCTAACGGTAGAATCTAGCTATGTAAAAATCGACTGAGACTTATTTAAAAATCAGTCGCCTGAGAAGCAGCAAAACCGTATATAAGTATACTTCATAGCGCGTAGCCAGGCCTCAAAACTGAGCTTCCACGTCACCATATATTCTGGCCCTGTCCACGTCACTCTTAAAGATTTGGACCGTCCATTGCGGATCCGATGGCCCCAGGCAGACGGTCGAGTTCTATGGCCGTGGTTTGGCCACGTAGCCTCTGTCTAATCTTGCTTATCAGCCCCCTTGCCTTCCCAGGAAGCACGCAATCCCCCACGGCTTTCCTATCTGCCTCCCTCTCGGTTGCTCCGCCTACGAGCAGCCGCCGCCGCCGCCGCCGCCTCTGCATCGCTGCACCCCGCTCCTTCTCCAGCCCGCCGCTGCCAGGCGACGCTGTCCCCCAGCTCCTTCCGGCGGCGCCTCCTTGGACGGACGGCAGCAGGCGACGGAGAGGCCTCGGCTGCCGTTGCCGCCTTCCTCCTTTCCTCGCCTTCTTCTCCCTCTACATCGGCTTTCTCCTGGGGTTGGCCCCATCTCCTCCCGCTGCCGTCGGCCTGTGCCGTCCCCCTGCTCCATTCAGCGGTGCCTTCATAGACAGCAGTGACGGCGGGCGACGAAGCGGACGAATCTCCGGGTCCTGGCGTAGCCGTCTGTGGTGACGGCGGCCCCCGGACTGGCCGCAACCGCCGCCGTTTGTCATCCCCAGCCTTCCCCTGCTGGCGTTGTTGCACGCCTCCCCGTACATGATGCATGCCCTTTAGCGAGAAGTTCTCTTCAACCATTTTGTTATGGCCTATATTTTACGCTTGGTAAGTTTCCTGATGAAAGATCATGCCTATTGACACTTCATAATTTGTGCTAACTAACATTTCTGCTTATGCAGTGAAAGACAAGGTAAATTAGCCTAGCCAAAGACAGTTTGGCTTAAAAAGATTTTCTTTTGGATGTGTCGGGTTTCAGAAGTATTTTTTGTACACGCCAATGATCAGGGATTACAATGGTGTCATAGTACTGCATTCCTTTTTCTGTATGGATAACCAGCGTGTCAATGGCCTCCTCCAGGTATTTTCTGTTTGATTTTGAGAGCTTTAATACTGCTACACCAAGACAACTAGGGGATTTAAAGTAACCTGCCGTTTTATTTTTACTTGTGCAATGATCTCTTTTTTTGGTGCTGAAATAGGAATAGGTTATTTTTAGTCCTGTCTATCTATCAAAATAACCCTGGTTGGCCTTCTCTTTGTGTAGGTGAGATCGGAGTTTAAATTTCCTATGTATCGTATATGATGCAAGACTGAATTTGGTGTGTCTTCAAGGCAGATGCAGCTGGCCACAATTTGTTCATGTTGAATCAGTTAAAGAAAAGGTTATTTACATTAATGGTTCAGTGATTCTTGCTTTTAGGTTGTCTGAAGTTCGATTTTAGTATCAAATAGTTCGTCCAGACTATAAGCTAGCAGCTTATTGCCTTATATGCATCAAAATCTGATGTCTGATAACTCCTTGAGACATATTTAGTTACGATAGCTCTCGCATGGATTATGCCCTCTTTTTTTCTTTTATAAAAACATAAAGAACTGCTCATAATGAAATTAAATTTGTGAATGCCACAGGAGTTCCATAGCGCTGTAGATCAGAAATTGGTATATAGCCTTTCAAACCTTACATTTTACGGTTTGTTTCTAAATTAGTTTAGTTTTAGTTTCACCTTTTCTTCCAGTTTATCTTTATGCTATTGCGCCTGCAAAGTAAGTGTTTTTCTGATTATATTAATTTGCACAATGCAGTTTGAAAGAGGATTTTGATCTCCTTGGAAGTTTAGCAGATTTTTTGTGCCTCTTTGGTAGATTCTTGCAAAAATACAAAATATATGTGTTGGTGTATCAACTGGGTGTTTGGAATCTTTATGAAGATGAGTCAATCATTTTGTACAACAAAAAGGTTTGTTTTGCCCATGTTTAGATAAGGCAAAAGCATAAGAATGTGTGCACCATTTTTTCAGCCCGTTGTTTTACCTTTCTTCCTTTTGGATGCCCTCATGTACATCTGTTCATGTCTTTTTGTTATTACACATAGCCACATTTTTGCTATCATAGGAACTATGAATCGATAGGTTAAAGACCTATCAAAAAAATTGTATTCTTTGAATCTTTCTTTCATTCATATTTCCATAGTTGTAAAAAATAGCCTAGCGCGCGCAAGCGCGCTTTCACCTCTAGTTACGCTTCACGTGCTGTTTGTTTTGCTTGGCTGCTTGTTTTGGGAGTAACTTGTCGTCCTCGTAAGACGTCAGTATGCAACACTGACGGTAGTCTCTAACCAAAAAAGTACTTCCTCCGTTTTTTGGACGCTTTTTACTTTTTGACAAGTATTTAACCATTTGTTTTAATAAAAAATTTAATACAAAGATGTAAAAAACTAAGTCATATTTAAAGTATCTCTATTGATAAAACAAATCAAAACAAAATAAATGATATTTACAAAAAAAAAAGACGAATGGTTAATGAGTATTCAAAAGTCAAAAGCATCAAACAAAAAAAAGGAGGAAGTAGTAAATTTTAGCTCAATTATATACACAACTCTGGTTTTTGTTAATGACTTATAGAATAATAATTGAGAATTTTTGTGGTAAATAAAGAGGAAGGATAGCTAAGCAGCGACATGTTTGGGAGAATCAGACTATGTAATAACAGATAAAAAAGTTCAAAGGAAAATGTTTGCTAATAAAATTAGACCAACGGTGCACTGAAATAAATTTGTATTTAAACTCTTGAATCCAAATTTGAATATGAATATTTGAACTTTTGAACTTAAAATATTTGGTTTGATTCTTAAAAATTTCAATTTAAATATTAAACAAATTCTAATTTAGACATTTAATTTGAATTTAAAATTTTTTAATATTAAAACTCTCAAATTAAAATTTTGAAATTTCAAATCTTAGAAAATTTCAAATTTAAACTGTTTAAAATGAATCCTTTCTTTGCAAGCCACTTTAGAAAACCAATACAATCCTTTTGGAGCGAAACCAACACAATCTTTTTGAAAATGCCTTTTTTTTTATAGAAGTGACACCTATTGTCCTTGGTAGGAAAGATAGGATTGAAGGTATTAGGTATTAATTGGTTATTGTCCCCTTGAAACTTTCTCTTGCTAGAGCCAACATAATTGACATGGTCTTTCTTTTTGGCCCTTAGCCTTCTCTCCTCCTCGGGCGATGAGATTGCTGATTGTCCATTTGTCATCCTAAAGTTAATCTTAAAAGGAGTGAACTCAGAAGAATCATTGGATATACAAAAATGTCATAATAAAATGGACTAAGGTCCTGTTTGTTTGAGCTTCTAGCCAGCTTTTAGCCTCAGAAGCCAGACGTTCAAACAAACAGTCAGCTTTTGGAATCCTCTTCAAAGAAGCTAAAAGCCACCAAAAGCCCAATTTGTACTGTGATCTGAGTTTTTCCCAGAAGCTTACTTTTTGTGGCTTTTCTCAGAAGCAGCTTTTAGAGAAGCTGCAGCTCAAACATACATGGCCTAAAAATATGTTGGATATAGCCATATCTATGCTCTCAAGTTTGGTGGGCATGCCAGTCATCATCGTAATATGCTCTCTTATAATGCACGACCCATTATACTTAGGCCATGTTTGTTTGAGCTGTAACTTTTCTAAAAGCTGCTTTTGGGAAAAACTAGAAAAAACTAGCTTCTGTGAAAAGCTCATATCACAGTACAAATTGGATTTTAGTGGCTTTTGGCTTCTTTGAAGGGGGTTCCAAAAGCTGGTTGTTTGTTTTGAGCTTCTGGCTTCTGAGCCTAAAAGCTGGCTAGAAGCTGAAACAAACGGGGCCTCAGTGGTTAAGATCTTTTGGATTAAGGCATTGTTGTAGGTAATTAGACGAGCTTTTAAATTGCGTCTCAACCTTGGCCACATACACATCAGCTTTTTTTGGAATCAACGATTACCCCTCCTATCTCGAGTGAATTAACATCATACATCAACTTTTCTTTTTACTCATCATAATTCTCCACACTAATGGTGACGGTTTCAAAAGCCGGTAAAAATTGGCATGGTACTGCAAAAAACTGGTAACATCTTACAAGCGGTTTCCAAAGCCGACGTTTTTTGGGTCCCAAAATTCAAATTTAAATTTGAAAGCAAAATTATGTGAAAATCCCTAAATATAGTAAAGATTATTTAGGATCTTAAGTAAAAATTGAGATTGACGTTTTATCATGACGTTGTAGAGGTTTTATCTTAAATAATATGGAAATTACATATGCTATTGGGCCAAATTGGGCCCACGTTTTTGATAATGAGGGGTTAAGCTAGCCTCTACTTGTACAGTAACACCACATCCCAAATATAGGGGATAGCTCTATATTTATAGCATTTGGAAACACATCCTAACAAACTTACAAGGGTGATTACAGGAATACATTCGCTCTTGTATAGTGGGGACCAAGGTTATATAGGAAAGGGCATGAGGCTCCTCTGGCCCCACGTGCTTCTCCAACCAAGCGTCCATGTAGGGCTTATTATTTAACGGAGCCTCATCCAAGAGATTTACCTCCGCATTCCGAATGCGGAGATCACGCAAATAATCATCAATCGCTCCCTGCTCTTAAACCCTTGACTACCTACAACCTCACCTACTACATAAGGAAAAGTAATGATCATGTTACTCTCTGGAACTTCGGATCCTCGCCGAAGCATTTCGGAGCAAGGTTTACTCGATGCTTTGGATCAAAGTATCCCAACAGGAATGGATTCTCACTACCGTGCCATTATGGCGCCTACCTACGCTATCGTTCGGTGAACCTCCTCTAACAATTATTACCCTCCGACTTCTGAGCTCGAAGGTTATAAATTCCAAGACGAGCACCACCCCAAAGGTAATACCTAGTGCAAGGCTATGAGAGGGGTATGCAACATAGTTTCTGACTTGTTTTACCCAAAACATTTGTATATGTTCTCTACATTTCTCTGATTTTTCTTGAAGGTGTACCCTTTTTTTAACTTTGTCATTATTTTTTCACATTTTATATTTTCCCTCATGAACTTCATGTTTAAATGGCAAAACCGACCGGTTAACCACTAAAATTGCTCATGAAATAGCTTAAAATTGCATGCAATTCGTCCCGTGTGGTTTGTTTTTGTTAATTTCAATTGATCCAGTTTTAGCGGGTTTTTAATGGTTTTTTGAAACTAGTCGAGTAACGGTTGCGGCTTGCGAGAGCAGTAGGAGCATCCACTCTAAACATATTATCCATGTTGAAAACTCCAAGAACAACAAATTTTTTTCTTACCAGGAGGCATGAAATGATGTGACATGTTCGTTATGCTAATGATGGATCTAAATCGTGATAGTATCACTGTTGGACAGAAAGAAAATTTAAAATAGCATATTGTTAAGAGCATGACATGTGATTATAAACAAATGTTGGTTGGTATATAAACAGGTGCAATTAATTAATTAATTCTTAAACATATTTAAATCTCCCATTAAAATTTCTTGTTGGTCCATTTCAATTCGAGACAAAAATGTTAATTCCAAAAATCTTTTGAGCCATTTAATAGAAATTAATATTTAAGACATCATTATTTGGGTATATCTTGTGCAATATACACGCAACCAAACTAATAAAAGTAATGAAAAATCTAAAAACAACTATACATATACTCCTAAACTTATTCTATCTCTATATGAAATTATGTGTTCAAATTCATCGTATATTAAGAGTTACAAAACAGTAAACCTTATCAATTTTAACCGTTTAAATTAGTTATAATTTTCTCTTTGTTATAACCCTTAATATAGAACGAATTTGGTTCTGAAACTTAATACATAGGTAAAGTAAACAATAGAGTACATCTATAAATATTTTAAAAAAAATTGTAAAACTTTTGTTGGTCTGCTTTTCACGGTGATTGCATTGAAAGTTTGATTTCACGTGATATGTTGCATATTAAAATAATGCACAAAATCATAAAACACTAATAATCAAAACTAATTAAATGAATTGGAATAATATTAAAGCATCGAAATTCTGCCGACCTATAAATTGTTCGTGGCTTAGCTCGACCCGGAGATAAACTGCATTGCCCATCATCCCACTGCACCCAGACCATCAATGCAGTGTACCGTGTCCTCTGGTCAAAACGACCTGGTAGGTCGGTGGACTCCCGCCAACCAGTCTGTGATCGGATCATCGGAGCAGCATCAAGTGCCGCGGCGGTGGCTTCCACTCCACGGCGGTTGCGGCGCAGGTGTCCGTGCGAGCACACAAACAGCATATAATCCTTTTCTTTTCAGCGTTACGTACGGTTATATATTAATATAATAAATTTTGTTCTTTTTATATATAGCCTGTATATTGTGATCATATGTATTGATTTTTTTCGTGACTTTCAGTAGTCCTTCCAAAGATCTTAAAAGTATTTTTAATTATTTTTTAATCCTTAAATCTTTTTTCGAGGGCTTTCTAATTTGCTACGGTAATACGCCAACGCAATGATACGCTGAAAAAACAAAGCCTTAGTCTGCAACGGCAACGCCTCGGCTCATGTGAGGCCGACTGAAGCAGCCATAATAATATAATATTCATATGGTGGAAATGCCAACATGGTTGGAAGATCACGGTACATAAATATTTGGGGAGGGTTGGATGCCACAATTTGTAGAGAACATAAGGGCTTTTTTATGCATCTTCACCCTGAATTATTAGAAAAAAGGGCTCAGATTTAATTTAGGACGGTTTCAAAACTTGATAGAAAATGAGAAATACATGAATAATGTTCTATGGGGTATAGAGTAGCTGTTGGGAATGCTCTAACGCAGAGCACAATTCCCCTTAATAACTAACAATAACATAAATTGTGTACTAATAAACAATTATGACTAACTAATTATGAACAATATGGTTTTGTCCGTGAGACTGTCTCAGTTTGTTAGCCGAGAGATCACATCCAAGATGGTGACCCATCCATCCGTGGGAGATTTACTCACAGGCTATCCAATTCAATGGTCTTGACCCAGGCGATATAAATTAGTCTGCCTTTACATTCATGACACCGTACACACATAATTCTTACCTCCACAATATTATAGCCATTTCCTCTCATTTTCTAATTATGCAACCCATTTTTCCATGTGATTTGACCATTTTGTCTCTGCTTCATGCGGTTCAGCCAAACCATCTCGGCTTGGCCAGGGAGCGAGAAACAGAGACGAAGAGAGAGAGAGAAAGAGGAAGGGCGGCAGCGGCGGATCGACGGTGGCAAGCTAGCGTGACAGCGGTGGCATAAGATCTGGCTCTGGCTGCGGCCTCGGCCTCGTCTTGTTGCTCCATGACCTCGCGCGCCCTTGCCGTTGGCCTCGACGCCTTTGCTGAGGTATCCAACTCCCTCGCTGCCGGTTACGCCTAGGTTGCCTCGTTCCTCTCCACCCCCAGGGTCTTTTGCTGGGGCAAGGGTGGAGGGGAGGTAGCGATCGCGGTAAAGGCGACGCGAGTGGCGGCGCTCCGGTAGGGCAGCGAGCTACGGCGAAGGGCATGCAAGGCGGCATGTCACTCCAGCTAGGGTGCAGGACAGAGGCGGGGTGGCTTGTGGTGGCGTCGACGACAGCGCACCAAGCAGCAGCGTCAGTTCAGGCTCCATTGAGGCAGGCTTCTCCGGCGGGCTCCAGCAAGCTAGGCGCAACACCGGCGAGCTCAAAGGCGATGCCGATTTGGGTGGTGGTGCAGCGGTTGTGGCGAGATGGGCCCCGTCGGCGGCGACGTTGGGCAAAGGTGAGCCGAGCAGCGGTGCTCCGGCAAGGCGGGGCGGCGGGCGGCGAGCAAGGGCGAAAGAGAGGGGATGCAAACCTGGCAAGACGACGAAGACAGAGAATGATGCTTTGGCGTGGCGGCTTGCTCTGCGACGACGACGATGACTGGCAGAGCATCGACAACAACGATGCTCTCCGGCTAGGGAAGCGGCGGCGGCTACGTGTTGGCTTGTGGCAACGCCATGATGGACCTATTTAGCTGGTTTGGCTGGAACGCATGAGCTAGGGGCAAAATGGTGAAGTCATACAGAGAAAGTGGGTTGAATAATTAGAAAATGAGAGAAAATGACTATAATATTGTGGAGGTAAGAAATTTACGCTTGCGGTGTTATGAGTGTAAAAGCATACTAAACTAATGTTTTTTATTCAAGACCATCAAACTAGATAGCCTGTGGATAAATCTTTCCGGACCGTCCATCCATGCACGGGTGATTAAAACGATAACGCACGTGAGATTCGGGTAATTAGCGGGCTAATTTAATCAACTAGCCTGTTGGAGTAATTAGCAGCAGCGATCTGTACCAGGTTGATTGACAGGTTAGTTTACTCCTTATTAATACAGCGATTAAGAAAAGAGTTTCCGCACGTTGCCCCCGCGAGGCCGCGACCCGCGTCGCGACGGGCGAGGCTGCTACGGCGGGCCCTCCACGAATTCCCCCACGTTTCCCCCCTGGTCGTTCGTTCCCACCACGAATTCCCCCACGTTATCCCCCTGGCCGTTCGTTACGCGGACACGGAGACTGGACGCGCTCGGCGCGTCCGTCTCCGGCAGTCCCGGTGCGCTGGGCCCATCGGCCAGCCTTATATATGGGCGCGAGCGCGAGTGAGCTGAGCTCCCATCTCCCAGAACTAGCCAAACCGAAACGAACTCAAACGAAACAGAGCAAGCAAGGAAGCAAGCAAACAGAGCAGAGAAATGGACGGCGAGATGGGGGACAGCTTTGCCTACTACTGGGAGACGCAGCGCTACCTCGAGTCCGAGGAGCTCGTCGACAGGTAACGCACGCGCGCTGCGCCGCCGTCGCTGGCGCCGGCGCCGTCGATCGAGCGCCATTGTTGGCGAGGTTGGCTAATTGCTGTCGGGGGTTTGCTTTGGCGCCATTGTTGCTGCAGCATGTACGCCGGAGCGACGGAGGACGCCATGTCGTACTACGACTCCAGCTCGCCGGACGGGTCGCACTCGTCGTCGGCGCCGGCGACAATGGCCAGCGCCGGCGCGGAGGCGGGCGGCGCCGCGGGCGCGAACAAGAACATCCTCATGGAGCGCGACCGCCGCCGTAAGCTCAACGAGAAGCTCTACGCGCTCCGCAGCGTCGTGCCCAACATCACCAAGGTGAGCAATGAGCAGCGAGCTGCCGAGTCCGGCATTGCCAGCGTCGACGCGCATTTCGGTCGCCTGAGAGAGGGGCCTAACCGCCGGCGAGCTCGATGCAGATGGACAAGGCGTCGATTATCAAGGACGCGATCGAGTACATCCAGCAGCTGCAGGCGCAGGAGCGGCAGATGCTGGCGGAGGTGGCGACGCTCGAGACCGGCAGCGGCGAGGAGGGCTACGACGGCGAGGGCCACGCGCCGTCGGTGGCGGCGAAGAAGGCGAGGCGGTCCCTGTCCGTGTCGTCGATGAGCGACGCGCTGCTGGCAGCGGCGTCGCCGCCGGTGGAGGTGCTGGAGCTGCGTGTGTCGGAGGTGGGCGACAGGGTGCTGGTGGTGAGCGTGACGTGCAGCAAGCGCCGCGACGCCATGGCCAAGGTGTGCCGCGCGCTGGAGGAGCTCCAGCTCAGGGTCATCACTGCCAACATCACCTCTGTCTCGGGCTGCCTCATGCACACCCTCTTCGTCGAGGTAATTAACCAACAATTCCTCCACTAATCCCAATCATTAATCCCAATATCTCATCCAATAATCCCATCTCATTTCATTGCTCTGCTTCTGCTCCCTTTGCTGCTCCTGGTTTAGCTGACGTCACATGCTATGCTGACGTCACGGGCCGTAGCGCTGACTCTGAACCTACCAGAAAAGCCAGGGTCTGGAAGCCCTTCCCTCTATTCCAATTGCGGCGTTTGACTTCTCACTTAGGATATCGCATTAGAAAAAGAGCACGAATCTCAGTGACATGCAAGAATTTGCTTTTCCTGTTTTTGGATATTGCTTGTTTCACTTTGTGCCCATTCAGTATCGTTCTGAATTTTCGGATCCCATGTGAGTTGTAAGCGATTGTTGCCACAACAAAATCAGATGGCGACATGCAAAATTGCAAACTGGGGGACCTATCAACACAAGCACGAGCACAAGCACGAGCACGAGGACGAGGGTGAAACGTCCCATCGCCACGTGCTTCCGATGCGGAATTGGGCGGGGGGAAGAGAGCGCGTAGTGAGGTAGGAGTGGAAAACGATTGGCACGTGCTCAGGATCGCTGCTCCAGATGCTCCCGCGGCTGTTTTGTTTTCTTCTTAATTTTAATCGCGGCCACGCGCTATAATTGAGCCTGCTTCTCAATCCCGCACGGATTGCACGTGCTTCAATGATGCTGAGGCCGTGGTGTACCATGGCTGCATCATCTTTCTTGTCTTTCCCCGCGCGCGCAAAGGAAACATAGAAAATCACTAGTTGTTAGTAACTTCATACACATTCCAATAACTTATCATAATTTTTTATATATTTTTAAAAACGAAGGTTCTGTCATGCATTGAGACGAGATTTTTTTTTTGTGATATGTTATGCGGTATTTTCATCAATTTTTTTGATAAAATGTTTTCGTCAATTATATGTTGGTTCGAGCTGCTTGACTTAGTCAAATTATTTTTGTTTTTTAGGTAGATCACATAGATTGTGCTCAGATGAAGAAGATGATTGAGTATGCGCTATCGCAACTTGATGCCACTAGAAGCCCTCCAAGCTCGCTGAGTTATTAGGATTATAGTTGTGTGGAGCTATGCTTATTAGCCACCATCTTCACCCCGGTCTCTTGACTGTGAGGCGGGTTCCTTTTATGTATGCTATATTGTTGTCCTTTTTTTGGAACACAAACATCGGTTTTATGGTCACCATTGTTATACTAGAGACAACAATTTGTAGGATAGCAAACTACACCAAGTATGTTTGGACCTCCTGTGATAGGTCTTCACGAGCATGACATTATGTTTCCGAACTATGATATATATTTGGTAATGAATAACAAGGTGGCTTTTGCATTTTGCTCAAAGCTTTTGTAACATCAAAGCAACGCATATTGCTTGATATATCTGTAATAATGAATAACAAGGTAGCTTTTGTGTTTCGCTCAAATATCTTCTAACATCAAAGTGATACATAATAGTGCTTTTACTCTCTAAAGAAGAGGTTAACGTACATCATGCACATCACCGTTTCCAAAAGCAGCGTGAATAGAGCTAACCGGAAAGAAAACGAGGATTCCCATTTCCTATGGCAAACATTCTCTTTCTTTCAGCAAAAGAAAAACATTCACTTTTCAATTTTTCAAAAGATTAACCGTATAAACAATGACATGAATTTGCAATGGATAGTGGTGGCGTATGATTGTTTTAGATTTTGCTAGTTGGCTTAAATAGGAATAGATTTTGGTCGACTACCTAGAAGATCCAACGGTCCACATCCCTCATCTGATCATCTCTACTATCTTAAAGCACCTTGTGGTTGTGGTGGTGGTACTGCCAACTTACAATCCGGACCATCCATCTCGCTGCCTAGATCAAACGGCTCCAGCTGCCGGTGGACCCCCGAAACCGTAGCCTTCTGCCCCTACCCCCACGCCTCCTCGCCTCACCTCCCCCTCGCGTCACCTTCTCCCTCCCCTCCTCTCCATTTTCTCCAGCGCCACACTTCCTTTTCCCGTCACCATCCTGTTGCTCCTTTCGTCGCTCGATGCCGTCTCCTCCTCTCACAGCAACCGCCGCTACCACTGCTGCCTCTGATGTGCCCGCGACAGCACGATGGTGGTGGGCCTCGAGGAGCCCGCATCCGGTGACGGCCGCTTCCCAGAGGATGGCTCCGGCGAGGCGGGGGCGCGCGACAGCGCCTCCTCACCGCGCGGCGGCCCCTTCTAGCATCGACAGAGATGCAACAAGTGAGGCAGCGCAAACCCTAGCTATCCCCAACCCCCCCCCACCCGCCCATGCCAGGGACAGATTCGTTCCGTCTTCGCGAGCCTGATCTGGGGGTTGGTTGCAAGGGGACGACACGGAGGCGCAGGTGACGTGGGAGGACTAGCAGAACATCAACCGCTTCGGTCAACTCAACAACCACCTGCACGAGCTCGACGACGAGATCCGTCTCGCCAAGGTCGCCCCGCTTTCTCTAGGTGTGCCCCGCTCACACCAAGAGCTCATAGTTTTGTTCATGTTTTATTTTGCATCTTCAACACATGACGTGAATTCTAGAACTGCTAACTGGAATTCCTTTTTTAGGCCGAAAATGGACTGAAAGTCAAGTGAACATAAACTTCATTGGACCGGCTTGTGCTGTTCCAATGACATTTGAATTCACAACAATGCCTGCTGTCTCTTTCACTAAAGAAAGCAGAAGAATGCGGATTTCGTAGTTTCACCATTTGTCTCCATCAGGAAGTAAAAATATAGGTTATGTTTCTTGTTGTCATCTTCAGAGTTTATTTTTTGAAACAGTAGTGTTATCTTAAGAGTTTTTGTGTGTTTTCCAGTAATTATCAATCAGCTATCCATCATTTTTTTTTCTACTATCCTTTGGTGAGGTCTTGTAACAATTGATGACTGTGTGTGGCTGTGTGCATCCTTGGATGTAGAGGCCGATTTTTACCATTATCAAAAAACAATCAGTTATCCACAAATAATAGTCAAATACTGTTTTAAGCAACAAATTTATTAATGTGTGCTTATATAGTTATATCAGCTCATGTGATGGAATAACCACATATGTTTGTAGGTTCCATTGATTGCACCTATTCTAACAATGCTCCTGCAGCACCACCGGCTCCGTTAGTACCACCCTAGACAGTAATTACTGCAACCTACTAAATTTTTTATTTACCACAATTCAATATTTTCAGGTAATCATCTTCATATTAATTTATGTGCAATTTTGTTTCTGTAGCCTGTATATTGGCATATTGCGGGGATGGAGGGATATGCAAGAATGGCACACCTAGAGATACGGGCAAATATGAGATACGGGCTTGTTGTATTGCCTAACCCTTTTCATCGTTTGCAAGCTCCATTGTCGTGGACTGTGCAAGCATAGGATCCTTCCATTTTCAAACTCTTCCAGGTCTCCTGCTCCACCTGGCTCAGCTAGCTTCTCTAACAATGGCAATGCACTATCACCAGGTACATCAGTACTTGTTTCTTTCACCTTGCATGTTTCAGACGTCATTGTATCTGTGGTACATGTTAAAACTGAAAGGTCTCACACAATTGATCTACTGTTATTTCCTGGATGCATGTTCTGTAACTTTGCAGGATCAATTCCACAACGAGTTCTACCTGCAGTGCTGATGTTAGCTTCACGGGCCATGGGTCAGGTGATGTGAATAGAGAATGGAGCATAGCACGGTAGCGCTAGAAGGATTTTATTCATGGACATGATAGAGCTGCTAGCCTGCTAGAGATAAACACCATGTGTTGTTCAGTATAATAAAATAAAAAAACTATTCGGCCCAATTTGGGTCAATCCTGATCTTGCAAAATATACAACAAAGCAATAAAACAGAGATGGACTGAGAGAAATAAGGCTAGCTAGGAAGGGAGATGGAGAAATGAGATTAGGCATAGGAATCTGTAGAAGGGACGATGAGTGACATCACAAAGGGGGAGGGGCAGAATCCCTAACTCCGATGGACTTTCCTTTCAACATTGCAGCAGTGCAGTTTTGTAGTTCTCCTAGCCTCTATTTTGAAGGGATCAGTGTTTCTTGCTAAATATGGTGATATTCAATTACTTACCTATCACATGTATTTTCGACTGTAGGTACATGGGTGAAGTGCCCGGAGAAGTATATTTGAGGATATTTTTTTTATACTCTTGAGGTACAAACACTATCCAAATATTTTGCTGCCTGTTCAGATGATTACTAAAACTTTAAAGATTATTCTAACCATTGTCTTAAATTTTTTACTTTAGTTTGTGCTTTCAAGCATTAGCTAATAATAAAGTCATGTTAGTACTAACAGTTTCAACCATTCATTTGCCATGGTGTTGTCACTATATCTGATTATTGGACTATCTGTAATTGAAGCTTGTGAGTGATTCGATCAACTGGGCATTTAGACATTTATGGTTTACTGTATTTAAAATTGAAGTGTGAAAGCATTGCTTTATTAATGCCGGTTTCATTCATGTATTTAAAATGTTGGCCCTCAATAGGAAATAGGTAATGATCAAGGCTATGATGCAATTTAATATCTCAAACTTCATGTTCAGTTGTGCTTTCAAGGTAAATAGTTCGCAACACACTCATATTTGCATGTTGCAGCAATACTATTCATATGTTAGTGGTTGGCATATTTTCATATCAACAACACCAGCAGCTTGTATTTGCATAGAGTTTCATGTCAGTGAGCTGCACTGGATTTTTTAAAATGATCTGGAACAAGTGCTTCAAGGTAAGATGTTGAAAGAATAGATTATTAGCTGATGTACTTTAGATGCCTTCACATATTTCCAGATTGGACGAGGTTCGTTGGAAAATACTTTTTTTATAAAAGTTTTAGCATATGACTTATCCACAATCTAAATTGTATTGCCTACCCAAAAGATATAACCATCTATATCAGCAAACCTATATATCCCAGTAATTTGTTGCAACAAACCTGGTTGCGTACAAATCGTTGTTGCTGGTGAGATAAACTCCTTAGTGCGTACACCCGTCACATGCTCGACTTCTCCTGCCTTGACGCGCGCAGGTTCGGGCGCTGCCGGTAATATAAAGTAGCGAACTCAAGCTAATCTTTCTTTTGTTGCAGAAAACATCATATCACGTGCAACACTCTCAATCTTTCCTGCAAATCACCCTTCATGTTTATGTATTTTTCTACGAATTATGTTTTCCTTTCATCCCTTTATGGTCCGTGGCACAACACGGGCATTGTACTAGTCTATATTAATGAATACACAATTATATAGGAATGCCCTTCCCTCCTATATTTCGAGTACCACCGCTTGTCTAGTTTCAACGCTGCTCTCACTAGTTTCTCGCGTCCCAACTACTAGAGTATAGTTTGAGTTAACTGGGTTAGGTCCATGGTCCACCATGTAGCTTGGGCTTAGAGAGAGGCTAGGCGAGTCAGGGCTAGTGTGGGAGGTGATGGATGTGGTATAACATGATGACTAGTGTTAGGGGTCGCAAGGTGATGCTACACTAGCCAATAGAAGGAATATAGGGTGGAGCAACGATGCAATCAATGGTGTGGTGAAGACATGCTAGCCAAAGACGAAGTCACCGGAGAGGGAGAAGAGGATAGCATTCAGAGTCTAGTAATAAACAAATTTAATAATCGAATCCATTTACTTATCTTTGTGGCTCTCATACGATGCTCGGTATCCATTTCACCAGTTTTTTAAAAACAACAGAGAAGGAAAATCGTCTTTCAAGCTATATCGCCCGTTCCAAAGAAACTAATTTTCTTCCTGTTCACACAATAGCTCTACGCTTGTTGGCATTCCTTGCGATGACATCATTTTGATGACATCTCGGAACGAAGCTGCAGTGACGTCAGCAGTTGAAGAGATAGACGCGCATTCTTTTTCTTCTTAGCCGGTCGACCATTCAAAGTCGTAGTTCAGGTCTTTCCTTGTTGGATCGCTCGCCGATTGCTTTTCCTCTCCTTTGTTTCATGTTCAGTTGGGAGAATGGAATTAACGGGGACCGATGTGCAAATCCTGATGTTTAATTCTAAAGCCAAATCTATTGGAAAAGCAGGGACTTGACCTGAACTCGGTGTTGCCACATTAGTACCATGTTTTCTGAAATGAATAACTATATATATTAAGACTTGGTTCAGAACCACATAGGTTGTGCTTTTTTACTTTTAAGAAGATTACGAGTCTCTTCAAAGACGAGGTCCCACGGCTGTACGCGTGTCCCCACTCCATCGTCAGATGCAGCTGCGCTACCTCTCCCACCTGCCTTCAATTCTTGCCTGATCGGCTTGGCTCAGCAGCGTCCACCTTGGCTCACCAATCCCCACGCACGAGCTCCCCTTCCCCGAGGGAAAGCTCGCGCAGTGGGGAATCGGGGAAATTCAGGATGACAAAATGTAACCACTGATGTGGTCATGTAACATCTTAACTTTTGAAAATATTTAAACACATGCAAGGCATTGCACTAAAATTATTTTGTGAATTAAAAACTTTAAAAATTCAAAAA
This sequence comes from Raddia guianensis, assembly GCA_036346415.1. NCBI lineage: Eukaryota > Viridiplantae > Streptophyta > Magnoliopsida > Poales > Poaceae > Raddia > Raddia guianensis. The sequence goes on along the minus strand of CM070537.1, from coordinate 17,997,563 downwards.
ATGAGTATGTTAGTTTCAAATTTAAAACAATAATTCCAAATTGAATTGAATAAAAGCTTTTACCTTAATCAAAAATATTTCCTCGATTGATAAATTTATTTAAAAAATAAATTTCATATTCTTTAGTAAAGCAATAAATTTGTTTACTATTTTCCAAAGAGAAGAAAAATTCAAATAATATTTTAAAACTAATTTTGGGACTTATTTCTAAATCTTTTCTCTATTATCCTCTTCAAATTTCAGTCAGGACTACTGTGGGAGTTGATGTAGAGAGGTGATGGATGTGGTATAACACGTGACTAGTGTTAGCGGTCGCGAGGTGATGCTACAATAGCCAATAGGAGGAACATAGGGTGGAGCAACAATGGGACCACCAATCAATGGTGTGGTGAAGACATGCTAGTCAAAGAAGTCACTAGAGAGGGAGAAGGGGATAGCATTTAGAGTCTAGTAATAAACAAATTTAATCATCGTATCCATTTACTTACCTTTGTGTCTATTAATACAACGCTCGGTATCCATTTCACTAGTTTTTTAAAAACAAACGAGAAGGAAAATTCTCTTTGAAGCTATATCACCCGTTCCAAAGAAACTAATTTTCTTCCGGTTCACACAATAGCTCTACGCTTGTTGGCATTCCTTGCGATGACATCATCTTGATGACATCTCGGAATGAAGCTGCAGTGACGTCAGCAGTAGAAGAGAGAGACACGCATGAGGGCATTCTTTTTCTTCTTAGCCGGTCGACCATTCAAAGTCGTAGTTCAGGTCTTTCCTGGTGGATCGCTTGCCAATTGCTTTTCCTCTCCTTTGTTTCATGTTCAGTTGGGACTTGGGAGAATGGAATTAATGGGGACCGATGTGCAAATACTGATGTTTAATTCTATAGCCAAATCTATTGGAAAAGCAGGGACTTGACCTGAACTCGGTGTTTCCACATTAGTACCATGTTTTCTGAAATGAATAACTATATATATTAAGACTTGGTTCACAACCACATAGGTTGTGCTTTTTTACTTTTAAGAAGATTACGAGTCTCTTCGAAGACGAGGTCCTACGGCTGTACACGTGTCCCCACTCCATCGTCAGGTGCAGCTGCGCTACCTCTCCCACCTGGCTTCAATTCTTGCCTCTCGGCTTGGCTCAGCAGCGTCCACCTCGGCTCACCAATCCCCACGCATGAGCTCCCCTTCCCCGAGGGAAAGCTCGCGCAATGGGGAATCGAGGAAATTCAGGATGACAAAATGTAACCTCTGATGTGGTCATGTAACATCTTAATTTTTGAAAATATTTAAACACATGCATGCATTGCACTAAAATTATTTTGTGAATTAAAAACTTGAAAAATTCAAAAAATGAGTATGTTACTTTCAAATTTAAAAGAATAATTCCAAATTGAATTGAATAAAAGCTTTTACCATAATAAAAATTATTTCCTCGGTTGATAAATTTATTTAAAAAATGAATTTCATATTCTTTCTTAAAGCAATAAATTTCTTTACTATTTTCCTAAGAGAAGGAAAATTCAAATAATATTTTAAAACTAATTTTGGGACCTATTTCTAAATCTTTTCTCTATTATCCTCTTCAAATTTCAGTCAGAACTACTATGGGAGTTGATGTAGAGAGATGATGGATGTTGTATAACACGTGACTTGTTTTAGAGGTCGCGAGGTGATGCTACAATAGCCAATAGGAGGAACATAGGGTGGTGCAACGATGGGACCACCAATCAATGGTGTGGTGAAGACATGCTAGTCAAAGAAGTCACTAGAGAGGGAGAAGGGGATAGCATTTAGAGTCTAGTCATAAACAAATTTAATCATCGTATCCATTTACTTACCTTTGTGTCTCTATTAATACAACGCTCGGTATCCATTTCACCAGTTTTTTAAAAACAAAAGAGAAGGAAAATTTTCTTTGAAGCTGTATCACCCGTTCCAAAGAAACTAATTTTCTTCCGGTTCGCACAATAGCTCTACGCTTGTTGGTATTCCTTGCGATGACATCATCTTGATGACATCTCGGAATGAAGCTTCAGTGACGTCAGCAGTAGAAGAGATAGACACGCATAAGGGCATTCTTTTTCTTCTTAGCCGGTCGACCATTCAAAGTCGTAGTTCAGGTCTTTCCTGGTGGATGGCTCGCCGATTGCTTTTCCTCTCCTTTGTTTCATGTGCAGTTGGGACTTGGGAGAATGGAATTAATGGGGACCGATGTGCAAATCCAGATGTTTAATTCTAAAGCCAAATCTATTGGAGAAGCACGGACTTGACCTGAACTCGGTGTTGCCACATTAGTACCATGTGTTTCAGAAATGAATAACTATATTTATTAAGACTTAGTTCACAACCGCATAGGTTGTGTTTTCTTACTTTTAAGAAGATTATGTCCCTCTTTGATAGCTTGTTTAGTTATGGTTTAGTTTTTGTTGGGAAAATTTGACCACCTTTGAAAGTGGTATGAAAAGGCTAAATAAATTATTAAAAAAGTATTTTTGAGATCTTTAAGAAAAACTCTACAAAGTTCTAAAAAATATATTTTCAGAAAACAATGTGAATGGTATATATAAAAATAACAAAAGTTACAATCCCAACAAAAACTACAACTAAACAAGCTATCAAAGAGGGCCTATGAGTCTCTTCGAAGGTGAGGTTGCGTCCCGCGCGCGACTATATGCATGTCCCCACGCCATCATCGGGTGCAGTTGCGCTGCCTGTCCCACCTATCTCCAATTCTTGCCTGATCGGATCGGCTTTGCAGCTGCCTCGGCTCACCAATCCCTGCGCACGAGCTCCCTTCCCTGAGGGAAAGCTCGCGCGATGGGGAATCGGGGAAATTCAGGACGACTACATGTAACCTTTTGTGTGGTCATGTAACATCCTAATTTTTCAAAAAATTTAAACACATGCATGGCATTGCATTAAAATTATTTTGTGATTAAAAACTTTAAAAATAAGAAAAGAGTATGTTACTTTAAATTAAAAAGAATAATTTAAAAATGAATTGAATAAAAGCCTTTACCTTAATAAAAATTATTTGGTCGACTGATAATTTTTTTAAAAATACATTTCATATTCTTTAGTAAAGAAATAAATTTGTTTACTATTTTCCTAAGCGAAGGGCATTAAAATAATATTTTAAAAGTAATTTCAGGCCCTATTTCTAAATCTTTTCTCTATTAACCTCTTCAAATTTTAGTGGGGCCACCGTCATTCTCTCTTTCTCTTTTCTCTCCTCCTCCTCCTTCTCCCTGTTTCTCTCTCCTCTCTCTTTAGTGCTTGTTCCTAGCCGCAACATTGATTTGCCACTTAACTTTGAATACGCTATGGTGGGTAAAGGCAATGCTGAGGGTTACTAATCCCTTGATGGGTCACTAATCCACGCATTAACTTGTCAGTTACAGCTCTAATCCCCTATAAATTTCCCAGCCGAGCCGCACCACTTCCTTTTGGTCTTTCCTTCGAAATCGTCTCGGGTAAGACTCCATTGTCGATTCTGTTCATGCATGTTCGCTGTTCCTCGTCACTCACGTTTCCCCTCTTTGGATTTGGAGGAACATTCACCAAGGAAGCCGAATTGAGCCGCCGGAGTTGCTGCTATTCATCGTCGCTGCCGCGGGAATTTCGTCAAATTCACCGCCTTCACTCGGTAATCCTCCTTGCCCTTCCTTCTAGAGCTCCCCTAGACCTAGCCGCATGTTTTGCCCTGTCCAATTTCACCGGAGCCCGCTGCCAGGAGCAGCCATGGCCGCCGGCGACGGCATGTTACACCGCCGTTTCGATCGCTGTCCGCTCGAGCTGACCATGCCACCGCCTTCCCCCTTCCTCGCGCGTACGTCGCAGGCCCCGCTGCCCCGCCTCCCGAGTTGTCGGCTAGCCGCGCGCCGGAGCACCAGTCGGATGAGCATGGGCCGGCTCATTACCCATTGGGTCCAACCCACATGACCCACCGCTGAAAAGGGGGTCAATAGGGTCGGCTCAAAGGGTCATGCTGCCCATTTATACATTTAAATTACTGCTGCAACAAGCTGCCCAATGCTTAATGAAAGAAATATCTCAATAAAAAGGTTAAATCGGTCAAGCACAGGCCGTCAATTTTACAGCACAAGCACAGTTCACCGGGTTTCCTTCCACATTCATGGCAGAAACTAACAAATGCCTAATCTACGCAAGTACAGTTCCAGGTTTCATGGCGCGAAACCTTTCACCGGGTTTCCTTCCACATTCTAGCTTTCTCCAGGATGAACTTCCCTTCTTTGTATTTCTCGCTCTCCTCATACGCTTTCTCCTGTAGCATATATTATACAGTATGCGTTAGTTAGAGTAAAATGGGCTAATGTGACCAATTAAGCATACTATATATGTCTGGACCCGTCATACGGAGTAATCATGCTATTAATAATAAGGATGAATGAAAAGCATAGATCAGTGCATGAATGCTTCCAGTTACAGAAAAATGAAACAGTAACTGGAAATGCAGGGACTCCGATGGTTTGGAGCTGGAGACAAGAGTAGACTAGCAATCACATGCACCTGAAAACTTCAGGCATACCTTTTGGCATCTAGGAAACAAATTAATTGATTTGATGAAAAAATGTGAGAATGCCTGCTAAATAAAACTAACCGAAGTGGCTTGTAAAAATTCAGAGAATGCAGTGCTACAAGTACTGCCACAAGCACTGCTTCTGGAATATGTGCTCTAAAACTAACCGAACTGGCTTGTAAAAATTCAGAGAATGCACTACTACAAGTACTGCTTCTGAAAAATTCAGAGATCTAATTGTTGAAAGAAAAATTCAGAGATATGAGTCCATCTCAATGTTTGCATTTCTGCCATCTTGGCTTTGCTGGAATTGCATGAAGCTTCATATATTTAGCTTAAAGCTTCATATATTGAGAGAAGGATTTTCTGGTTCACAAAAACAGATGCAATAAAATATATATAAGGGCATTGGTACTATTTGTTTGTCATAAGGGCAATGGCTGCAGGAATCCCCCACCATATACAAAATACAAAAAGGACAATGTTTCCCAGCTTGTTTTGGTACTAATTACTGTGCTTCTTCGGCTTGTTTTGGTTCTGCTTCCTACAAGTGCAAATTGAGACAGCAACAATCTGAACTCAATACAAGTATTCAGCCCAAAACAGTAACCATGCTAAGTACAAACCTTGGTCAATTGTAGATCGTAGGTAGTTTACTCAAGGACATCGCTGTGTTCCACATAATCATGAATTGATGCAACACTTAGAACAGAAGAACCTACATTTCAAACATAAATATAGATGTTCAAGCACAAGTACAACACTTAGAATCTGCTGCACCACTGCACCCGCCGCTTCACCTCGCACGTCTCCGGCTGAACTGCCGCTGCCGCTGACTTCGCCGTGCCGCCTCGCAGCCCAACTGCGCCTCCAGTCAGCCGCGCGATGAACGTCTGCAAACCTCACGGCCTTGTGCAGCTCCACATTGCCACCGCCTTCCTTGACTACTGCACGTTCTTGTGCCGTGCGTCCGTTGCCGTTGACATGGCACGTTCCTGCCAGCCGAGCCGAGCGTTGATCGCTGGGAATTTTGCTGGCCAGAACCGCAGCAATCCCACTCTGCTCTTTCCTGTATATCCTTGATCCTTCCTCCCGTGAAGAACATCTCCGGTGGACCTTTGGGTTGCTGTGTTGTGGCCCTTTTGAAAGTTATGCAACGACTCACTCGTCACTTTTGCCTCTGCCTCCGTAAGCCAGGTTGTGAGCGGTTTATGAGACTGTAGTGCACTGCGTAGGGCATGTTGATTCCAACCTTTCAAAGGCCACCAAAAATTCATCTCGAGTCCAAATCATCTCAAACAAATTTCTTTGATCTTCTTATATCCCTCGAGTCCAAATCATCTCAAACAAATTTCTTTGATCTTCTTATATCCATATATTCCTCCTGGTGAATCTCCATAATTATCTGCATTTATCTTATTTCCTGTTATTGTTATTCACAATAAAGCATGTTAAATTTCTATCTTAAAAAGTACATTTCCAAATATTAAGAGAGAAATTTTAGAATGCTTAGAAAACTAAAATCTATTGTATGCATTTTTTATAAATACATGCATGGCATGCATATTTAGTCTCATTATTTTATGCATGGTGTTTATTATCGTTATTTTGCTCTATGCTAGATCCTTTTGATGTGGGAAACAATCAATTCTATCTTACAAAGCTCCTAACCAGCTACCCCCCAGTTAGGCCACGTCGCCGGCTCCGGTGTGCGCCACGTCGCTAGTTGTTTACGCAGGCCAAGTCACCTGAGAAACACCGGCTGTCCGATCTTTTCGCGAAATGGAATCCGACCGTCCATACTAAATCAACATTTAAAACAAAATGTTTCGGCCTATGCACAGCAACGCGGGTTGCTTGCCCTCTTGGCTAGCTGAGCTAGCTTTCACTTGGCCGGCCAGGGCTTGAGCCCTGCCTCCGCCCATGCGTTTTCCTGGTTGAAATTAGCACTGCCGGCTCCAATCCTTCCAAGCACCAGCACGCTGTGCACAAAATTTTTGTTCCTCTCCTATTCCTTTTTTTAATCTCACAAAAAGTTCGAAATTTTTTTGATATTCTCGAAAATTAAATCACGCCTGCACAAAGAACAGCCATAAAAAATTATGTTATTTAAAAATTTTTATATCCAAATTTACAAATAGTTTGCTCTTTCTTATTAAGGGCATATTTCTTCTTGATTTTCTACTTTTCGATTTTGCTTATGGTACGTCACAAAAAATCATAAATTTGAAATTCATAACCATGTCTGCAAAACAACAACCAAAATTAATTTTTTAAAAGAATGTGAAATTCGAACCGATGATATTTTTTTGTCGGGTCGAAAAAATCACAAAGTATTAAAAGTTTACAAAAATTAAAAGTTTGCTGCTATTGAAAATTTCTTGAAATCCAAATTTACAAATAGTTTGCTCTTTCTTATTGAAGGCATATTTCTTTTCGATTTTGCGCTTTTCAATTTTACTTATGGTACGTCACAAAAAATAATAAATTTCAGAGTATTAAAAAACAATTCAAAGATTAAACATTTTTGCAATGCAAGATTCGAAACTAAAAATTTTATTTTTGGCAGGTCGCAAAAAATTCATATAAGATTGAAAGTTTCCAATAAACCATGTTTGCACAAAAAACTTCAATAAAAAATTTGATGTTATTCAAGATTTTTCAAGGCCAGGTTTACAAATAGTTTGCTCTTTCTTATGAAGTGCATCTTTTTCTCGATTTTGCACTTTTTAACTTTATTTATTATAAGTCGAAAAATATATTAAATAAAATTTTTGAACTATATATGAACAAAGAACATTCAAAACTAAAGGATTTCAAAGATTAAAGGTTTTCATAATTCAAGCTTTAAACAAAAGTATTTTTTTTGTTATGCCACAAAAAAAGGTATACAGAAATTAAACCGTGCCTACACAAAGAACATCCATTTAAAAAGTTTGATGTTGCTAAAATTTTTTTGAAATTCAAATTTAAAAATAGTTTGCTCTTTAAAAAAAAGGCATATTTCCTATCGACTTTCATTTTTTCAGTTTTGTTTATGATGGATCACACAAAAAACATATAAATTAAATTTTTTAAAATAAAATAAATATTCCATAAACGCAACAAAACAAGGTGAGGGTCCAGATAAATATTTGGGCTTTAGCAATGTTGACTTATATAAAATGAATTAATAAATAACAGAAAAATCAAAAAATAAAAATGAACAAATAAACAAAAAGGTACAAGAACGCTCTTTTGTCTTACAAAACTAATGCCATGCGCCACGGGCGCGTAGCCATCGCTAGTATTTACACAACGGAGGATTATTCTCTCTGTATAATGAAGGCAAGTTATCTAGATCTCGTGGGTGTCACATCTACTACATGTTACCCAGACTTAAATTGTTAGCTAGAACTTTACTATTGCATGTGTATATATTTGGGCTACATATATTTGGATAATCTAGGCATGTCCTTGTCATATGTTATCGATCCTATTATATAATAGTCCTTGATTATCATGTTAAAACTAAACCTTGTAGCCATTTGTAATATATTTTTCTTAAAGCCAAGTCTTTGATTATAGAAGGGTAGTTGCTTAGTTTCTTGGGAATTGGGACATACTATCATCATCATCATCATCATCATCATCATTCAAAACTGTTACCAGTGGATTTGAATTAGCCATTGGTATTTGAAATTAAACAACTAAAATCTACCAGGCGTATGTAGACTCAGGTGGACGTGATAGGTAGCGTGGGGTCGTGGGTCCCCGCAACAAGCGAGGCATGTGGTGAAGCATACGAAGATTTGCACCATATGTATTTGAGTATGTGGTGTATACCCGCCTCGAAAATAGTGGTGGCTATGACTTGTGATGATTCCAAAGCCGGTAGACCACTCCTGTTGGGCGATTTGCGGGTTTAACCTAATGCCATTGGGTGCATACATATGTCTCAACAATAAGGGTGGCTATGACTTGTGAGGGTTCCAAGGCCGGTAGAGCACTCTAATTGGACGACGTGCGTGTGGGACGACAGTGAAGGAAGCACTGTGTGTGTAGTAATTGCGCTGAGTCACCCTATGGACCGAATCTTTGTGACCATTTCGCCTTCGCCATACATTACAACCTTGTATGCGGATAACGGTAACGCCCTAGTTCGCTGCTCGGAGAAACTGGTTTGGGTTTGTCTTCCTGCATAAGGGGTGGTTCACGTCTCATGAGGTGAATCCGAGGTCAGTGGGTCACTCTGGGTGCGGATTAGGAGACCCGGGTAGTGGCTTTGTTCTATTCTCTGGTTTACTGGGAATACGGTTGCAGAGGTAAAGTGTACACACTCTGCAGAGTTTTAGCCAAACTGTCATGAGCCATGCTCACAGTCATGAGCGGCAAGGAGGATCTCACACTGGTAGTCCCACTGTGTTTTAATTAAAACGGGTTGTTGAGAAACTGGTTTGGTTTTTTGATACCCGAGTGGTGAAGCTCAGTGGGGTTTTGAGGGTGTTTCGAGTGGTGAAGCTCGGTGCGGTTCTGGGTATTCCGAGCGGTGAAACTCGTGGAATGAAAATACGTTTTGGATTAGATGAATCTCATGGGCTAACTAATTTATGAATCTGTTTTGTTTTAAATTTTAAAAGCAAATAAGTTAGAAATTTATGCTGGGCAAAAATAACCACCCTATCATATTGTTACTACACTACATTTTAATGACGATAGCTTGTTAAGTATTCGCGTGCTCACCTCGCCTTTCATGTGGGCTGTTCATTCCAACGAGTAGGTTGCAGCCAGAAGAATCTTTAATCAGAAGAGGATTTTGAGAAGATGAGTTTTTAAAAGAGCAATTTTAGCTTTGTAGTTCAAGACGAAGGATATAATGACGTCTAGGAGTGCGCCTCTACCGTTTTGCCTGTGGGGTTTATTTGGTTATTCATTATTTGTTTGTTGTACTTTGTTTACATCTAAAGTCTTTTGCTTTTGTAAGGCTATTGAGCCAAAACTATGGTAATAGTTGTCATATTGCAAGCACTCAATGTATTAAAGTTTATTTGTTATATGGTTATGATCCAAATGTTGTATATCTGTGTGTTCTAGCTACTTGGTACTGAGATAAGAACAGATAAAGCATAGAGGGGACTCGACTGCATTTTCGGGTCCCTACTGGCCCACGCGGACCATTTGTCCTACACCGTGCAATCCTCCTTGGAGAGGTTCCGGGTTTGACCTAAAGCTCTTATACCACTTCTTAGAGCCCGCTGTCATCCAACCCATCTCATGGCCCACAGCTATCCGGCTCCCCGCAAGACCAGCACCTGGTCTCCGGTCCAGGTCCCCACATCTATCGGCCCAACTAGAAGCAAAACTCAGGTTCTGGCCTAACTCAGCCCAAATAACTAGCCTGATGAGAGAGGGGTGATTGCACCTTTTAAGTTGTGCTCCCTCATCACCAATATCCGATGTGAGACTAAATTCATACCATATCGGATATTGGTGATTGAGTTGGTGATGGGGAGCACGGCTGCCTGTCCCACTCTCCCTTCGTCGCACTTTGCTCAGCACCCCCGCCCTGCACTTCCTACATTGCAAGAAATCCGAGCACAGGCTTCGCGATTACATGCATGCGCACTAATGGATCTTGCAGGTTCCATTAACCTGATCGACCCCCTACCTTCGACGCCTCCATGGAGTTGCCACTGGGCGCGGGTCCAAGAAAACATGTTGCTGGGGTCGTCGGGGTCATTTTAACACTAAATTACTATGTTTAAGTTTTAAATTGTAGATTTATATATATACCAATAGGATAGTAAAACAAAAAGGGTTTGTCCGAAAGGCATGGGGGTCGCTTGACCCCGGTGTAAACACTGTAGATCTGCCTCTAGCCTTGGGTGACCGCGTCGCCAAGCCAGTGTTCACTACCACAAGTTTCGTCTCCCTGGCTACCTGCGGCTCGACTTTGTAGAAGGTGTACACTGAGCACGCCGTCTTCGTCTACGTGTTGAACAACTATGTGACAGGTACCCATCAGGTCCATCCAGGACGCGGGGGGCGTCGATGCGTGTCGGATCCATCCCCGTCCGACGCCCCATCCAGACGTCTGTTTCATCTACATGTCCGTTCGATCTTGTAACTGAAGTCCACTTATTCCTCCTCACGACGTAACTGCGTGCGCTCCGTCTCCGTAAGAAATCAAGAAATTCCCCAATCTTGATCAACGCGCTAGAAGCGAGCGTCGTCGGCTCCGTCGCCAGCGCCGCCCTGCATTCCAGCACCCCGGCCATGGCGCGTCGCCGGCTCCGCCGTCCGTTCCAGTGCCCCGGCCATGGCGCTGCTCGTGGACATCGAGGCGCTGCACCTCCCACGCGTTGACGAGCTCCCCGACGGCCTCGAGTCCACCAACGACATCCTTGGCCGCGCCGTGCTCCATTTCAGCGCCCCGGTTGTGGCGCATCGTCGGCGCTACCGTCCGTTCCAGCCCAAAGCTGCGTAGAGTAGGAGAGCCACCTTCACCCAAGCCTTCCTGTTTAGAGCTACATTGGAGTGCGATCCGGATAGCCTGCAGTTGTGCGTTAAAATGCACAGCGTGCATTTTGACTGCATCGACCGAGCGGGCTGCACCGGACGTCGCCGCGCGCACCGGCCGAACGAGTGAGCGAGTAGGCCGCGCTGCATGTCGCTCTCATGGGCCGCTCGTCCTAGCCCATTGCGCAATCGAGTCAGGTCTCCTGCTAGCGCTATAGTGGGAACAGGGAATTGTTTTGGCGCGCTATCACAAATTCACACAGAACGACGCTCTCGTTAGGAACAGGCGGCAGTAACAAAGCCCGAAGGAAAGGTTTTTAGTCAACTATCAATTATCATAATACAAAAGAGAGATAACGATCAACGATGACATGCCAACATTTGATCATCTAGTTTGCCATTGTAAATATGAACATTTAGAAATGATCATCACAATTGGATTCACCCTGCATGAAATGAGATAAAATTTAGATTAGTATTACAAAAAATAAGAAAGAATAGAAAGACAAAGCGCAGAATAGTAATTACCGTTAACAAATGCATATAGCTACCAGGAAATTCATTGTCTTCAAACCAATTTGGACTAGCTTCCACCGGTTGTTGAGGATGTGTGTTTTCTTTATTACCCTCTCCCTATAATTGGCAATTTAGTTTTTATATCTATAACACATTGAGGTTGTGTTAAGAACATATACACATATAGAAAACATACCTTTGCATTAGATTTTTTGGGTTGTTTCTTGTTGGGGTTGCATTTTTAAACCCAACTTTTTCTTCTCTTCGAGGTCCTCTTTTTGACATCTCTCTTCTTTAGACCAACAGTTTGTGACAGAGAATGTGATATTTGAGAGTCGTCTTTAGCTCCATTTTTATTAGCATCTCCATCTGTCGATTCCTTTATTTTTGCTTCCACTTCTTTCGATAAGTTGTCGAATGCATTATCTAGTAGCATGACACAAGCTGGATAATCAGAAGCTCGAGAGGCTAATGCAGTAAACTTGTGAGAAAGAAGCCGGTAAGAACGTGAAGCTTCTAACTTCGGATTTTCTACAATATTCTTCCCATTACCATCTTGAACAATAGAGCTTCGCACTCCTCTTAACCATCTTTTGAGAACATAAATATCAGGCAATTGCTTTAAGTTCATCAAATCAAAAACTTTTAATGCATGGGCACATAGTATTCCAACTCTCTCAAATAAGCGGCAGCTACAAGAAACTATTGGTCCCCCCATGGTACATATAACTGTTTGTTCTTCCACATAAGATTCATTACCAAAAGCCTCCATTCCAACAATGTACTTGTTGTTGTTAATCGATGGCTTTGCATAGGCTGCAAGAGAACTTTCATACTCATCTTAAAAAGATCGAAATATTTGGGGGGTGTACATCGTACTTGTTTGCACCAACATGGGTGTCCTCATATTTAAGCGTGGTATTTTTCTCCTTGAGTCATACTCAGATTGTAACTCTTTATCTCGCTTTTCTTGTACAATCTTGTCAAAGTGGTTAAAAAACCGAGGGATATATATCTAACTTCACATTCAAATAGCTTTTGAGATTGCTATTGAATCTCTCACTTAACTGTGTGCTTCGCATTTCCAATGTGAATACATCCTTCATATAGCATGCTGCCCACTTTTTCTTTAACTTATAAATGCTGTCTAGCCAAGTTTCCTTTAAAACCTTACTTCTCATGTCATTAAAGGCTTCTTCAAATGTTGCACTATCCTCATGCTCATACATGCAAGCACTAAAATCACCAAGAATGTTTGAACCTTGAACCATGTGACGGCTCAAATTCTTGATTGCGTTTTGACCAATGTGCCAAGTCCATAATCCATGCCGTGAATTAGGAAGTACCTCACCAATTGCCTTCCCCATTGCCGCATCTTGGTCGGTGTAGATGGTCTTCGGCGCCTTATCACCGTGGCTAGTCAAGAAAGCATTAAATAGCTATTTGAAAGATTCATAAGTTTCATCATACATGAGGGCGGCACCAAAGATAGTAGTCTCTCTAAATTGATTGAAACCAACAAATGTACCAAACGGTCGACAGTCTTTGTTGGTTCCAAAAGTGGTATCGAAAGTAACCACATCACCGAAGTGTGAATAATCAATGATCATCCTAGCATCTGCCCAAAATATATTTGTTATTTATCCTCCCTCATCTGATTGCATAGCATATTGGAACGAAGGATTTGTAGCAATTTTTTTTTGGAAGTAGGTCAATAAACTCCCATATTCCCCATGCTTTAACTCCTTTTGACGCTTCTTTTGTGCATAATTCTTGTGATCACGACAAGTGTAGGTAAGATTGGATGACCCTCCAACTTGACGGCTCGCTAACTCATGAGCAATTTTAGGCCTAATTCCAGAATCTTCAGCCATTTCAATTTGAATAGCTTGCACTTCAATGATTTTCCTTTGCGAAGGCATCAGATGAGTTGTCTCGGGCAAGTGAAGAACATGGTTATGTTCAAGTTTCAAATCATGCAAGGTATATGTCGACGGTTGAGATATCGATCTCAAGTCGCTAAGGTTCTTTAAAATTGAGATAGGAGACACGCCGAACAACCACGAACAGGAGACCGGGGTTTTTATCCTGGTTCAGGCCTCTCGGGAGAGATAATAGCCCTACGTCCAGCCTTTCTTATATATCAGGGGTGAATACAAGAGATGGCTCGGCGAGGCGAACAAGTCTCGGCGAGATTATGGTGTCTGAAAGTATTATCGAAAACCTCGTCGGATGCGGATCAAGTCCTCTAAACGCCTTAGGGGCTTGGTTTATATAATCTGAGCAAACCGATCTACCAAGGGAATATCGGGCGGGCTAACTACTGATGCGTAACGAACTCGAGACATGCCAAATACATCCCGGCGAGATAAGGCATACTCCTAGTCTTGGGAACACGACTCCTAGTCCAATCAGGAAACCACGTCCGGGTCTTCACGTAGCCGTCGCGAACTACGCTCGAGTCGGACTCAACAGAATCCTAGGCCATTACGCATCGTGCCGACCATGAAGCCGTTCGGCGGGATGCACATGGGCTGATAGAACCTTCGGTGAGCCGGGCCTGGTAGGTCATTCGGTTGGGCCGTCAAGGAGTGGGCCATGGCAATGGGCCGTGATCTAATCCTCGACAGCTAGCCCCCGAGACTCAAGTGGAAGGACTCACTAGAGTGGGGTCTTCCTCTTGAGACTCCAAGTCACGAAGAGGGAAATTTTGCTGCTACAAAGACATGTAGCAAGTGACCGAACAGGTTATGGTTCAACCGAACAATACTTGTTCGGGACCGAACAAACCCGCCCGGCGCCGAGCAACTCTGTTGCGTCGAACAGGGAACGACATCTGTCCGAGCAGAGTACCCAGCCCTCGATACAGAAATCGGAAGAAGTGAGGTGAATCATCTCCTTAAGATTGAACGTCATCAAGGAGGAATTGGATTCTTGGTAGTGAAAAGCGTACCACCGCATCCGGTAAGATCAGATCTTCCGGGAGAATAAACATAGCAAGTCGCGAGACGGACTCGTGCTGCTGCATCCAGACATTCAGATGCCTAGGAAAAGATGAACGGAAATAGAGAAACCACCTCTCGGGCTAGAGCTTGTCCGAGGAAATAGAGATTGCGCTTTCGAGCAAACGTTTTGCTCAGGAGCGAAGGTGATGTGCCTCAGACGTAGATCGTGTGCTAGAAGCAGACAATGCATACGAGGGAAAGGTGACCCAGTCCCCGAGCGTAGAGCTCACCAAAGGAACTAAGTAAGAAGATCTAGTCCCCGAGCACGGAGCTCGTTAAAGGAACCAGAAAGTACGACCAGGCGAAGACGTACCCGGTAGGAGCCCGCGCTCCAAGCAAAGAGCTGCCCGGTGCGAGGTGATCCAGCCCCCGAGCACGAAGCTCGTCGCAGGGACCAGATGCGCGCTCCGGGCGAAGAACTGCCCGGTGCGAGGTGAATCACAACCCGATGCAGTCAGAGCCGCAAGAGAACGTGTGAAATCAACGCTTTACCCATGCGTATTCCTTGCGGTTGTGTTAGCGTTGTCTTGGCAAGTCTTGAACCGGCGCTGAGTGCCCGCTGCGATGAGAATCGACTGCGATGGGCGGGACTCCGTTGGTGGCGCACTACCTTGACTTAGCCGAATGTGAAGGTCAATGCGGGCAAAGGCAAAAAATCATCTGTGGTGAAGTGAATCGGTCTCGGGCATCGCGAACAAACCCGGAAGAGAGATCTGGAACATCGATTTTGGTGGGGAAGCACGGAACCTCGCGCGACCATCACGAGTCGGCGTTCCCGTTCTGTATTTCTGCGAAGACAAACAAGAAACAAGCCAGCAAGGGAAAAAAGAGAGCAAGAACATGCTCTAAGAAGAGCAAAGCGAGTTTTGGAAAACACGCCAAAGACGGCCTACCCGTACAAGACAAAATTTTTCCCGGATACGTCCCCCGATAACGTTAGTGTCACCTCGGCGAATGCGGAACCGACGCCAGGAGTGCCCGTTGCGATGAGAATCGGCTTACGGCGGGCAGGACTCCGTAGGTGGTGCATTGCTCTGGATTACCGTGCTAGGAGGAACGTAGCATGGATAAAAAAGACGTGTGCGGGCAAGTGCAGCCCCGCTGTGGCTAAGACCGCTAACCAGGGAAGGCGATTGGGACCTTAGCCGCAGGCAAAACGTGCGAGGCGAAATCTTATCCGAGCATAGACCCGTGCAGCGTTGGTGTCGCCTCGGCGGGTGCGGAACCAGCGCCAGGAGTGCCCGTTGCGATGAGAATCGGCTTACGGTGGGCATGCCCGTTGCGATGAGAATCGACTTACGGTGGGCAGAACTCCATCGGTGGTGCACCGCCGCTTAACCGAGCCGTCAATGTCGTTGCGGATAAAAAGACATGCTCGTGCGCGGGAGCACTACGAAGCGAAGACCAACGAGGTTTTGGAAAACCAACGCTAAGGAAAGGCGAAAAACGAAACGTCATCGGGTTGCGAAATTCAGCTCAAGTCCCAACCGACCGAGGAGAGATAGTCCTTCGAGGAGCCGGCGAAAGCGACTCAAGACCGCCGGCGGTACTGGAATCGAGCGAGAGTCGACCGAGCGCTTCCGGCGACTTTTCACGCAAAAAAAGAGCGACAAAAGACAAGGACGAGCGAAACCAAGAGCAAAGCGAATAGCGCTAGAAAGTTTTAAGAAAAACCGATAGAACGCTTAGCCTAACTCCGGCCCGTTGTGCGGTGCTCGAGGACTGAGTTTGCGAACTTCGAGCAGTGCACAAGAGAAGAGCGGCGCTCTAGCCCCGTGCAGACGATGCATGAAGACTGAACTTGCGACTTTAAGCACGTCGTAGAGAGTTAGAGCGACACCGTATCTGATCGACTTCGTTCGAGAACGCTCTTTAACGTAAGTTAAGCGATTCGAAGGTAACCGAACAAGGAAAGTGCCTCTGCCGCGGAGGGCTTACGAGAGCGAGCTTTGCCAAGTGGTTGTGCCGTGAGGTAAGTGCCTCTGCCGCGGAGGGCTTACGAGAGCGAGCTTAGCCGTTAGGGTTTGGATGCCGTGTTACGCAACTCGAGTTTAGGAACTTGTTGAAACCAGATCTGGCGGGAAAACCCTTAAGATTGCGGAGCCAAGAGTTCGCAAGACCGGACATGACCATCAAGTGTTACCAGAGAGAAAGAGTAGTCCGAGAAGGCGAGTGGTGAGAAGGACCGCAGAGGTCGCGAACATTCACCGTTTACGGATTGAACTTTACATAGCGGCCGAGACTTGGGCGAACTAAGGCGTGAAGTTTGAGAAAAGCGAAGCTAGGAAGCGAAAGACCTACGAGGAACTTACGGTCGGTCGATGTTCCAAGTCTTGGTCGACTCTCTCCGACATCCACCGCCAGCGAAACGGCCGGGATCCGGAAGGAGTTTGATCTAGTCCCGAGCACGAGCTCATCGCGGGATCAGACGCGCGCCTCAAAGCGAAGAGCTGCCGCGAAGAGATCCACCCGAGCACGGAGCTCGTCGCGGGATCGAACAGCGCTCCGGGCGAATAGCTGCCCGGCGAGGAGATCCGGCCCGAAAGCGGAGCTCGTCGCGGGGACTAGACGCGCGCTCCGGGCGAAGAGCTGCCCGGCGCGAGGAGATCCAGCCCCCGTGCACGGAGCTCGTCGCGGGGACCAGACTCGCGCTCCGGGCGAAGAGCTGCCCGGCGCGAGGAGATCCAGCCCCCGAGCACGAAGCTGGGAACCAGATCTGGAAGGCGATTAAGATCGAAGGGATCGATCCGATCTGGCGGGGGAAAAGACATCCTGTCCTTCTGAGTCGTAGTCCTCAGGGAGAATCTCCTGGTCGCTGATAGAGTTCGACATGCTCGATCTGCGTATCCCCACGGACGGCGCCAGCTGTCGACGGTTGAGATATCGATCTCAAGTCGCTAAGGTTCTTTAAAATTGAGATAGGAGACACGCCGAACAACCACGAACAACCACGAACAGGAGACCGGGGTTTTTATCCTGGTTCAGGCCTCTCGGGAGAGATAATAGCCCTACGTCCAGCCTTTCTTATATATCAGGGATGAATACAAGAGATGGCTCGACGAGACGAACAAGTCTCGGCGAGATTATGGTGTACAGAAAGTATTATGCGAAAACCTCGTCAGATGCCAGATCAAGTCCCCTCTAAACGCCTTAGGGGCTTAGTTTATATAGTACAGAGCAAACTGATCTACCGAGGGAATATCGGGCCGGACTAACTACGAGTACGTAACGAACTCAGTACATGCCAAATACATCCCGCGGCAGATAAGGCATACTCCTAGTCTTGGGGAACACGACTCCTAGTCCAATCCGGGAAACCACGTCCGGGTCTTCACGTAGCCGTGTAGAACTCTGTTCGAGTCGGACTCAAACAGGAATCCTAGGCCATTACGCATCGTGCCAGCCATGAAGCTGTTCGGCAGGATGCACATGGGCCTGA
Organism: Raddia guianensis; assembly: GCA_036346415.1. NCBI lineage: Eukaryota > Viridiplantae > Streptophyta > Magnoliopsida > Poales > Poaceae > Raddia > Raddia guianensis. The sequence goes on along the minus strand of CM070537.1, from coordinate 17,979,560 downwards.
TAGAACCTTCCAGGGAGCTGGGCCCTGGTAGGCTGTTCGGTTGGGCCGTCAAGGAGTGGGCCATGGCAATGGGCCGTGATCTAATCCCCGACAGTATAATATTCAGAAATCCGATCAAAGACAAGTGCCATACGAACTTCACAACCTGTTCTTGTTTCATCATGAGGAAAATTAGCCAAATGGCCCCTTTTATCCTCTGCTTTAAAACCTTCATTGGAACAAACATATTTACATGATGTAATTATTTTGTCTATTGAACTTTTGTTCTCATACTGCTTTCTAACATTGAAACCCACTTGGCCTGCATAGAAAACCCAAAACCCCCAGGCTTCCTCTACACTAGTAAATTTCTTGCCAATTTGAGGCATCCAAGTAGCCGTGCTTCAAAAACAAATGCCAATATTAATCACTACTATCTAACTAGTTGATCATAATGTTTAAAAACGAGTACTGAAAAATGCCATCCAACTATATCATCCATGGGCATTTAACCTAGAAAAGTGTTATGTACTGCTATTTAACTAGTTGATCATAATATGTAAATACAAGTACTACTATATCGGCCATAGACATTTAACCTACAAAAGTGTCATCCAATTATCAGGGTTGAAAAATCCCAACATATTATGAATTGCAACTCTATTCATTGAAAAAGATCCCATGCCAAAACTGAATTGCAAATCTATTCTGACATTTTTCATTGAAAAAGATCTGATGCAAAAAAAAGATGGCTGATAACTATAAATCAACAAAGATGCATACGGGTGATGTTGATCTTCGTTGTTCTTGTCAATCTCTTCCATGGCGTCTTCATTTTTTTTCTTGCGAATCTCTTTCATGGGATCTTCACTGCTACTAGCCATCACCGCCGCCTGTTCCTAATGAGAGCGTCGTTCTGTGTGAATTTGTGATACCGCGCCAAAACAATTCCTGTTCGCTATAAGCGCTAGCGAAGCGACTGACTTCGATTAACGCGATGGGAAATGGGACGAAGCGCCCATGAGAATGACATGCAGCGCTTTGCTCGCCGCTTCGCTCGTTCGGCGGTCTTGGGCGACGTCGGTGCAGCCCGCTGTCGATCTGATCAAAATGCACGCTGTGCATTTTAACGCACAACTGCAGGCTATCCGGATCGCATTGGAGTGCAAGCAGCTGTTATAGTTGTTTTTTCTATTTCAGGTTTTAACAACACGGACGAGATAATTCCTTATGTAAATGGATTGGTTGCCATATTTTTGTAGATCGCGTAGCAATGATTGACATACTTTTGTAAATAAAATGCCCATCGAAGTGGCATACTTTTGTAAATCAAACTAGACGCGCACGCGCGCCTATGACGCGTCGAGGCGGGAAAGCTCGACTGAGCGATGCTGGGAAACAGCGCGCTATGGCGCGCGTGGGCGAGAAAGCTAGCTAGCTCGGTGGCGTCCCAGCGTCAGGAAAAAACGTGGGTGGGAAAGCTAGCTCGACGGCGTCCCAGCGTCGGGAAAAAAAGCGGTGGAAAAAGAGGCGCCTACGGGATTCGAACCACGACCTCCCAGCTGAGAGTTGGCGTAGCTAGCCAACCCAACAAACCACCCGCGTACCTGATATTTGCGTGAAAAAAATTATTTTACACGTAAAAAAATAATGGACAGTCGGATCTAACTGGCGCGTGCGATCGGACGGCCGTGGGCAAACGGGCGACGTGGCACAATGGCACGCGACACGTGGCACCGAGGGAAGGCTGAAACTCCTTTTTGTATATGTAAAAATGCAATGACTTATTTCCACTAAAATAAAAATCTGAAATGCCCATAGTTTGTGATTTTCTTCACCATCCACTTTAGTCTGAATTACAAACTCACCATCCACCAATATGTACGTGGATACAATTCATATATTGTCAAAATTATTATAGAGCAGCATTACAAAAACACATGCATACATCTCAATTAGGAAATGAAAAAACGTACAGGCATATCCACCTACGATGAGTTTCAGTTTGCATGATTTTTTTTTTTGAAGGGAAAGACAAAAGCGCTGTCGTCCATTCATTGATAGAAGAAGAACAGTGCGACACACCATAGTTACAAGAGTTACAACGCAGCAGCACCCCGGCCAAACGGCCGTGCCCACACACGCAAGGCCAAGAGACCTTGCGGCGACACACAACTGGAAGGGAAGGGGAAGGAAACAACACGGACGCACTACCAACACACACAACGACGGACGACTCCGAATTAGCAGACCTAGTAGACAACCAAGAAGTGCAGCAGTGACTAACATGACGTCTCCAACAAGGTAACGACGGGTAAGACCTGTCGCCGTCGGCGACCACCGTGGTTCGATGCGCAGGGTCAAGAGCGCATAACGGCACCGCCACTTAACACGGAAGACGCCGCCACACCAACAAGCACCCGTGAGCGTAAGGAGGTCCAAGACGACGGCGGGACCAAGCCAAGCAACGATGAGCGGGGAGTAACGAGGGCGACGGGGTCAAGAAGTAGGCCACCCGACCCGCCACCGTCGAGGAAGACGCCGCCACCATCGGGGATAAAATCACGCCCATTGCCACGCCCACTCCTCGACCGTCAATCGAGCGGCCTCCTAGGGCCTGGCTCCCTGGAAGGTTCTATCAGGCCCATGTGCATCCTGCCGAACAGCTTCTTGGCTGGCACGGTGCGTAATGACCTAGGATTCCTGTTTGAGTCTGACTCGAACAAGAGTTATGCACGGCTACGTGAAGACCCGGACGTTGGTATCCCGGATTAGAGCAGACGTCGTGAACCCCAAGAATTGGAGTATACCTTATTTACCTCGGGATGTATTTGGCATGTATACGAGTTCGTTACGAGTTCGTAGTTAGCCCGGCCCGATTATCCCTTGGTAGGTCGGTTGTCCAACACTATATAACAGGGCCCCTACGGCGTATAGAGGGCCAATCCAAGACGATCTATCGGTCAGAAGATCGAGACCTAGTGCATCATCGCGTATTGCTTTTCTGTACACACATAATCTCGCTGAGACTTGTTCGTCTCGTCGAGTTTCCTCCTTGTAATTCTCTTTGATATAAATAAAGGCTGGACGTAGAGCTATTATCTCCTCTGAGAGGCCCGAACCAGGATAAAAACCCTGTGTCTCCCTGTTGCTCATTGATTGCTGTTTGCCTTGCTCGGCAGGTCTTCTATCTCCCTTTTTCAAGAACCTTAGTTGACTTGGGACCGATATCCCAACCGTCGACAGTTGGCGCTGTCCGTGGGGATAGTAGATCAAGCCTGTTCAAGCATGTCGAACTCGTTCAGCGACCAGAAAAATCTTCCTGAAGGGTATCATTCAGAAGGACATGATGTCACTTCCCCTGTCAGATCGAATCGATCTTTTTGATCTCGATCACCTTCCAGATCTGAGACAGAGCTCTCCGGATACGCTCCGGAGATGGTCTTAGATTAAGCTCCCGTCATTGACGATGATTACGAAACCGATGATCTTTACGCCGGTTTAGATCTCTCGGATTCCAAGGCTATGTCGGTCGATTCCTCCTGTGGCGACACAATGATGACGCCGTCTAGCGTGCCAACACACGGCCGTCGCAGCGTCAACATGGCCGGCGCGGGAACTTCAGAGGATCCTGCGCGGGCCGCGGCGGCCGACGAGATCGGGCAGTCCAATTCTGCTCGACATCAAGATGGGGCCGCGCTAGCTGCTCGTGAACAAGATGTTGTTCGCCGTAGCCTGGACGCCTCCATTAATCAGACCTTGGCGTAGATCCGCGATTAGCGCAGGCGACAATGTCGCGATCCGCCTCGCGCGCCTACGCCAAGTCTCCCGGCAGAAGTTTCTCCTGTTCGGGTCGAATCCCCGTGTGATCAGACTCCGATCGGACAAAACGCGGAAGCTTCAAGGATCCCAGGACCCCTAGATCAGAGTCGGGAATGACTCCAGGCCATGGCAACGGTGTTCAGATCCACCAACCAGGCCGATCTCGCCCGCATGGGCGACGCTGTTGCTTCTCACCTAGAACAACTGGCCAAAGGCCTCAAGTCCATAGGCGAAGTTAACACCTCCTCCAGGCAGCGCAGTCAGCTTGCCCGGAATGGCTCGGACAGCTCCGATCAATCGCGTGGCCCCCGTCACCGTCAAAGGATTACTGTCCACGAGCAAGCTGCCCGTGGTCGACAACGTTCGCCAAATCCCCGTGATCGCCGCGATCACAGGGGCAAGCGAGCACGCGACGATCATGGACGATCCCCTCGCAAGGAGCGCATCGTGGCGACCACAAGGAAGGAACGCGGAGGACTGTCCCGGAGAGAATTTCTCCAGGCAGAGTCATCTCGTTCAACAAGAATTTCTCCGCGCAACAGGACCAACGTCTTTACAAGACTAGGTTCTGCAGGAGATGGTGGCCGGGCATATGCCTTGGGTTGCAAGGCTTTCTCTGAGGAGCTCCGCGCTGTCAGGTGGCCTTCCAAGTTCAAAACTGGTCACGTGGAGAGGTACAATGGGACCCAGAACCCAAAGGGGTTCCTTTCCATCTACGCTACTGCCATCAAGGCAGCTAGGGGTGATGAGCTAGTTATGGCTAACTACCTCCCGACTGTCCTTGAGGGCGCTACTCGGACGTGGCTGTTCAATCAGCAGGAAGGATCCATCGACTCTTGGGACCAGCTTTGTGACGCTCTGATTGCCAATTTCCAGAGCTGTTACGTGCGTCTGGGCAAGGAGGATGATTTGCACCAGATGATCCAGATGAACGGGGAGACCCTCCGTAATTTCGTGAAGCGTTTCATTATGATCCGCAACACGATCACGAACATCTCGGATGAGTCTGTTGTCCGCGCTTTCAAAAACGGAGTCCACGACGAGCGGCTCACCCAGGATCTCGAGATCAATGAGACCTGGACCGCCAATGACCTATTCAAGGCGGCTGACCGCTATGCCAATGCGGCAGAGCGTGTTCAGTACAAGAAGGCGTTCGACAAGGGCGATCTGCTTGCCCAGCCTGGTGTGGATGAGAAGAAGAAGAGCAGCAACAATCCTGGTGACAAGAAGTCCCAGAAGAAGAAGAAGAAGAACAAAGGTGATGCGAACAACACCGTCGTCGGTATAGATCGTGCACCTCCTCCCAAAGACGGGCAGAAGAAGCCCAACAATAACTACAAGGGCAAGAAGCCTGCCCAGGGAGGCAATCAAGACAAGAAAGGTCCGAGTGACCGATATTACCAATTCCACCAGAATTACGGGCACAATATCCGCCATTGCAGGACATGGGCTGCAAAGCTCGAGGATTTCTACAACGGCAAGGGCCCAATGCCCACCCTGCCCGAAAAGGGTGATGCCGGTAAGGACAAGCGCCAAGCCGATGGTGGTGACCGGGACGATGAGGATGACTATCAGGAGCCCGTGAACCACATAGCCGTTATCTTCAGCGGCTCCTCGGCTTATCCCTCTCGGCACAGCCTCAAGGAAGCTGCTCGGGAGGTCCACAACGTTGAGAAGGGCAAACTACAGCCCGAGACAATGAAGTGGACCGAGGTTTCTATCTCCTTCTCTAAGGAGGATTGCCCCACTGGGATGACCAAGCCTCAGCGGCTCCCACTGGTGGTCGCTCCGACCATCAGCAACGCTAGAGTTGGTCGTGTCTTGATCGACGGCGGGAGTGCGCTAGACTTGCTTTCAGCAAAAGTCTTGTACGAGATGCAGATCCCTCGCTCCAAGCTCCAAGAGGTCGCGATGCCCTTATATAGGATTGTTCTCATCTCCCCTCAAGGAGAGCAACTCCAGTATTCTATCCAACTAGACTTTGCGGCGACTAACAACGCCGCGGAGTACGAGGCCCTTTTCGCGGGACTAAGAGCGTGCAAGTCGCTCGGCGTCCAACGGCTAACTGTGGAGGGAGATTCACAGCTAGTCATCAACCAGGTAAATAAGGAGTATCAGTGTTGCGATGACTCAATGGCGCGATACCTGGTTGAAGTGAGAAAGTTGGAGCGACACTTTCGATTCTTTGAGGTGCTCTTCGTGCCCAGGAAGGACAACTTCTTGGCCGACCAGCTATCCAAGTATGGATCCTCACGCGAACCTGCTCCGGCAGGGGTGCTCATCGAGCACCTTTACAAGCCCTCTATCACGCCTCCCGGACGAGGCAACAGAGAGCAGTGGTCTTTGTCTCCGTCATCGAAAGGTGTCATGGACCGAACAACGCCATTTGTCCGGTACCTTACAGATGGGACCCTACCCGACGACGAAGCCGAGCGTTCCCGGCTTATAAGGCGTGCTAGTCCATACAAGCTTGTGGACGACATCCTTTACCGGCAAGGTGCTCTAGGAGTCCTCTCCAAGTGCATCTCTCAACAGGAGGGTGTGTTCCTTCTTAGGGATATACATGAGGGTGACTATGGCAACCACGCCTCCTTCAGGACTCTGGTCGGCAAAGCGTTTCGCATGGGTTATTATTGGCCTACAGCATTACAAGATGTCCGGGATGTAGTGACTAATTGCAAGGCTTGCCAATTCCACGTCCGGAAGGCCCATAAGCGCGTCCAAAATCTCCAAACGATCCCCAATCATTGCCTTTCTCCACATGGAGTCTGGATCTACTCGGCCCGTTCCCCAAGGGGTACAAGGGCTGCACACACTTACTCATCGCCATTGACACTTTCACAAAGTGGATTGAGGCAGAGCCTGTGTCTTCTCTTCATGCCAAAACGGTTGTACGCTTTTTCAAAAGCAATGTGATCATGCGCTTCGGGATCCCCCACAAGCTGATCACCGATAACGGTCCCTAGTTCAGAAGCGAGGTATTCCAGGAATACTGCAAACAGCTGGGAACCAAGGTTTGCTTCGCCTCTGTGGCACATCCATAGAGCAATGGAGCAGTCGAGCGAGCTAATGGACAGATAGTCCAGGTATCAACGGCGCTGCTGCGGCACTCATGAGCACACAAAGCCTGGGTTGATGAAGTTCCTTCCATCCTCTAGGCCGTTCGCACCACAGCCAGCCGGGCAACCGGGGAAACTCCTTTCCAATTGGATTATGGTGCAGAAGCCATCTTGCTCGCCGAAATAGTACTCGGCTCGCCTCTCACGAGCTCGGTCAACCTGGTTGACTCTGAGCAAGAGCCCTTGCTCGAACTCAATCTCCTCAAAGCCACACGCGACCGGGCAGAAATTAGAATGGCGCGCTGCCAGCAAGATCTTTGCCGGCACGCTGCCAAATCTGTTCGACCAAGAGCCTTGAAGATGGGCGACCTCGTTCAAGCGCCGGCCCGTAACGAGAACAATGCCAACAAGTTAACTCCCGATGGGAGGGCCCGCTCACTGAAGCGTTTCTCTGCCGCCTGTGGCTGTTCGCTTTGCAATGGAGGATGGGAGAGAGCCGACCAGCACTTGGAACATCGACCAGCTTCGTAAGTTCTTTGTGTAGGTCTTTCGTTTGTTCCCTTAGCTCCGCGCTTTTTGTAAAACTTCGCGGTTTAGTTTGTCCAAGTCTCTCGGGCTGTCATGTAAAGTTCAATCCAATAAATAGTGAATGTTCGCGGCCCCCTACGGCCCTTTTCACTTCTTGTCTTCTCAGATTACCTTTCTCTCTGGTAACATTGGCCATTCATTGCCGGTGTTCTGGGAATCACGCCCTGAAGAGCAAAGGGTCCACAGACGTATGCATTTAATTTGTAGTTGGAGTGAGGCCCAACGACGACCCTTCTCAGCGACTCAGGTGGCGGCCGAGCCTGCGGAAGGCTGGGGCCGCGCTATCTTCCCGGGCAAGGGCCTGGCGCGACTTGGTGATCCGGCATGTGTCCTCAAGATAAAGGTAAGAAAGAAGGAGAGGAAACACAAACCACGAAGGCGAGGTCGATTGACCCTGGTTCGAGCCCCCACTACCGGGTAATAGCTCTACTCCAGCTTAGTTGATTATATGGTGGAAATAGTACAAGGGTGCCGAGACTGGGCTTGAAGGCACCGATCCCAACCTTACAACGAAGGTGGCTAAGGACTAAGGCTACTTGCTGAGGAAGCTTCGGATGCGGGTGTTGCTTGAGCTTGAATCGATGGAATCGGATCGGGGTCCCTCGAACGCCAGAATCCTCCTTTATAGGCGCTGATGGGCCGCCCGAGGTCGATACTGGCAGCCCCAGCCGGAGTCTTTGCTTTAGTTGCGAGGCTCTTGTCTTGTTATAAGGTCCTGTCGGGTATCGAGCCTGTAGGGATAAGCTGGTCGGGTTAGTATTGAACACGTGTTTGTCTTAACATGCCCGTTCAAGGGGGAGAACTTCTTTAGGGAAAGCACTTTCCTTTATCCCCAATATGGCCTTGATCGACCGAGCGCTCTGCGCCACTGTTGGGGCGTCGCAGAAGCGCAACAACCATCTCGCCGCCGCCAAAGAGGGCAAACGACAAGACGGACTGTCCGCGTGTACTTCCCCGGGCTGCGGGTCCCTGGGAGATACGGTTCGTTCCGGTCAAGGCCGAAGAAAGCATGGTGGGCCACGACAGTTGTCGCCACCTGCCCACGGGTGAGCGGATCACCCGAGGGACCTTCTCCCGGGCTAAGGGATAGCCCGGGAGGGACACGGTGCTGCACGGGCTTGACCTAGTCAAGCCCGGGACAGCCACGAGCGAGTTAGGTGGCTTCTTTAGTACGGCCAGGGATAGCCTGCTTGATATTCTGTTCGTGTGGTGGGCCGGTACGGAATCGGCCCAAGGCCTGCTTCAAGATAAGCCGTTTACTAATCACCAACAGCCAGCCCCCGAGCCTCGAGCGGGTCGCGTAATGAGCCGGTCTGAGGTTTAGAGAAAAAATCCTTACCACGCGCCGCGCGGGAAGATTTGGTTCGGGAGCTGACGTCCTAGGCATTGAATTTGATTTGACAGGAAGATGGAGCGGTTACCCCCTCCTTTGGGCACGATTCCCACGGCTTCCGTTTCGACTGCTGTCTTCTCTTATAAGGCAGCGCTCCAGGGGGAACTCCTTACTGCAGAATCATCCCCCTCGTTCTTCTCTTCGTCTCCCCAACTCGCCACGCAGGTCTCTCAAACTGCGAGGTCGCGCGGGTTGCAGGGATGTTGCTACCTCTTGGAAAAGACTCCTCGCCGCATACGGTTTGTGAAGGACAAACTGTCTGAGGTAAGTGCCCGGAAGGTGTTCGATTGAATTCTCAGCCGTGCGCGCCCTGGAGGTTTTGATGAGGCGCACTGCATGCTATCACCCTGCTTTTCGCGTCTGACCGCCGTGCCTTTTTGTTGCAGTGCGTAGCGCTAAAGTGGTCACCGAGGTGTCGCTTCTCCGCCGAGACCGTGGCGGTGAAGGCAGCTCGGTCGAACCCATGTGAGGGTGCCTTTCTTTGCAGCAGAATGGAGGCCGCCGGGCTAGCGAAGGATGAGATGGCTGAGCCCACAGGAGATGCGCTCAAGATAGCGCAGCTAGAGGCCGCCGGGCTGGCGGAGTTGAAGGGTAAGAATCAACCGACCCGCGGAGGATCAAGATACTGCCTACCGGCGGCGGTGTTGGATGCTTCCGCGGAGATTGCGGAGAAGGTGCAAGTCGTCGTTAGCGATGATCCCGTGTGGATTACGCCCTTGCGCGTGGAAGGGCGCACGGCACACGGATGGTGGCCGATCGACCGCAGGGGGATTGCCGACTATTTCAAGACCCCAGTTGGGAAAGCCCTTCCGACACCCGACCGGCGGATGCTGCTGGTTAATTGGATCTGGCCGGTCCGCGTGCTCACGCCGGACGGATGGACAAGCGTGGTGATGTTTAGCGTGGCTCGCTTAGCATCTGGGCTGGATTTCGCCACTCGAGAATGGGTGGAAGAACAGACGCCGCCAGTCGCAGGAGGCCGGCGGACAGATCGCCACGTTCAAACCTCGCCCATCCTCGGCTAGAGGATCCACACGAGCTCGTGGCGACTAAGTGGGCGGTGGACGAGCTAAAGGACGCATTGATAAGGGCTCGGCTCGGCTTGGCGAGGCCGTCGGCTGCCGAGAGGCGTGCCATCGCAGCCGGGCGTCGAGCCGGTGGCCAAGCCGAGGATGTCGACAGAGGAAGCGGCCGCTGGCCGACGACAACCTTGCTTCCAGTTGTTCGCCAGCCCTGCGTGCCTCGAGCCACTGGAGGGAGGTGGTGAAGAATCGGTCGGCTGCCCGCCCCTGCCGCTGCAGGGGGCTCACGCAAGCGGGCCTAGCGGGAGCACGCGCAGCATTATCGCGGCGAGGACATGGGATATGCTTGCTCACACCAAAAAGGTGACACCCTTGACCCTGCGCATTACTCTTAAGTACCGAATTTCTTGCGCCTTGACTTAGTTTTTTCTGCTTTCAATTTTTACGCTACCGATCGCGGCCGTTGTCGCTAATCTGAGGCGATGGGCGGCAGCAGATGATGACGCTGGCGAGGATTGAGCATCTCCGCCGAGCTAGCGCAAGCCCGTGCCAGTAAAGCGCCAGACGGGCTCACCGCCGAGATCGATGCCCGTGCCACGGCGCGCATTGCCGAGCTAGCATCTGCGCTAAAGACAGCGCATGAGAAGGAACAAGAGGTTATGACGAGGCTTGCTCGAGCTCGGGAGGTGGAGGAAGCCGTGAAGATTCAAGCCCAAAGCGGCCATGAAAGAAGCGGACAGGGCCCGGATCCTTTTTGACGAGGAGTACAAACGCAGAGAGGCGGCCGTCAACGAGCTGGCGGCTACCAAGGCTGACCATAACTCCATCATTCGCGGGCTCGAGGAAACTTGTAGTAAGCTTAGGGCGGAGATTACCACATTGCGTGAAACTGGGGCGAAGTCCATGGCAGAGTCGGAGGCCTTGAAGAAACAGAGAGAGGAGCTTGCCGATGCCCGTGTCAAACTGCGCCAAGAGCAGAACGACATGGCCGCGCGAGCCATAGAGTTGCTTCAGGCGCAGACGCGAATCCGGGACTTAGAAATCAAGCTAGAGAGGCTCAGGCTGCAGCACGGGCCGTAGTTTGACCCGGCCCACAGCTCCCGGGCTCCGCGCCACATACTTTTGTGTATTTTCTTTCGCACGCCCGTTTAATTGGATAAACATGGCGTAATGTGCGGTGGCCGAAGGACTTAGCCATTTCTCTCTTAATTTATTACGTCAAGTCGTGCGTCTCGTGAGCTCTCGCCGCAAAGACAAAGGTCCTACCGACGAGAAGTACGGGTTCGCTCGGCGCGGATACGGAGGCGAAACCGTCCGCGCCAGTTCACGCACCTGGCTTATGCCACGCGGCGGGTTGCGAGAGCATCGCCGAGCCTTGCCCGCGCGGGTGGGCCACGGCCCTGCAGCGGGCTCTGACCCGTAATGATTTCTCACCTGCCACTGACGGCTGGGCCAAGGCACGTGTCGCGAGGCGACAGGCGCGATTGGTATTCCGTGAGACGGCGCGTGCGCTCGCGTCTATTCAGCTCGGGTAGTGGGTTTTAATTGCTTGCCTCTTCGCGCGCAGCGACGCTTCGGGTAGCCCGCAGCGTGACAGGACGTCGTACGGTCGCCGGTCTATAAAGCAAAGCACGGCGATGCTGTGCTGCAACGTCTCCCACTTAGCTCTTCTCGAAAACTTGAAGTTTTTTAGCCATCCGGAGAGAAGAGAAAAAGAAAAAGGCGAGAGAGAGAGGCAACACCAGAGAGCGAAAATGTCTTCGTCGAGCTGGTCATCGGATGTGAGCTCGGATTACCTCCATGCCTGGTCGGTGGCAGCGACGGAGGATTCGCCGCTGCTGTTCGCCCCGGCCGCCGATCCAGCCCGGGAGGCGGAGGCGCTGGCCGCCCCGCTGCTCTGCAGCGCAGCGGTCGAGCCGGGCAGCAGACGCCACTTTTCATGCCGACGCGGAGGCAGCTTATGCAGTAGCGGTTGCAAGCGGCCGGGAGGAGGAGAGGCGAACGCGGTGGCGGCAGATTGCCGCCGACGCCAGATATGTGCTGCTACCGGGCGGGCGGGAGGATTTAGGCGCTCGCCGCACCTTACGGCGGAGCAAGAGGTCGAGGCGGCAAGGAGGCTATCGCAATAAGCTCTCCGCCGCAGTTTATGGACTCTACCAACAACCAACGCGGCGAGGCGCTACCCGAGCCGCCGACCATTCGAGCTCACGATGGGCTCGCCGTCGTTGCTGTCGTCATCGCCATCGGTGGAGTTCGGCGGTTCGCCGGGCTCGCCGCCAAGCCGTTGGTAGTCGCGGCAAGGTTGTAGGGTTTGGGCCGTTGTAGGTCGAGTAGCGCCGCGCCTCTTTTTGCGGTAGTTTTAGGAGCCCGGCCTCCTTTTGTTCTTGTAAGATCTTCGCTTGTAGAAATGCCACTTCTTTTGGGAAATCCCATCGTTGTTGCTCTCGCTTGTTTGTTCGCTTCTTTCTTGTTCAACTCGAAATGCTAAAAAGGGAACTAGATGAACGAAGAACGGTTCTAAGAAGAACTTAGGAATTTGAGCAAACCGATTGCTTTTAGAGAGTTTGTTTTTGGTGCGCCTAATCATCCAGCCCCCAGGCCGTGGCCAAGTCCAAGTGCGATCTTGGGGTTGGGCGCGGTCTAAAGACTAGAGTGATTTAGAAAAATTCGCCAATCCTCAACCCCTAGTTTCAGTTAATGGTAAAGGTGCAGAGCCTTCCAAATTAAGGACTTGGAAAAACTCATGAAAATCCCCAAATCGAACTTTGGTGGGTCAGCATGGCGACACGAGCCCAAATGGTTAAAGCTCGAAAGAAAAGAGCCTTCACCCCTAGCCATGCCCATGTTAGCCATCCAAACAATCCTCGACGGGCTTATCAGACTTTTGGGCCGCGGAATTCCACATTGCGAGAGATTCACTAGGGTGCGAGAGATCGCTTATCCCATCGTGAAATGCTCGAATGCTTTATCCTTAGCCTCGGCTTTTGGCCACTAAGCTCGCTTGGAACGGTCAAAACTTAGACCGGCGTGACTCGTGATTGGGGAGAGTTTTTTTTTTTTTTGAATTGAACCGAACTGAAATGAAGGAAACTTACGACCTGACATGAGAAGAAAGCGCAAGAAGGAGATGTTCCATGAGCTAGGGATCTCGCTCCGTCCTTGTTTGGCGAGGCGATCGGGCCCGTCAAGGTTGCTACTGACTACTTTGTACGGTCCCTCCTACTTGGGGCTAAGCTTGTTGGAGCCCGCGAGGTTCTGATTGCGTCGTAGAACTAGGTCCCCTACTTGCAGGGTCCTTGTGGTAATGCTTGCGTCGCATAACGATTACAGTGGATGCTGGTAGGCCGCAATGGAGTAGGGATTGCTCACGGCGTGTCTCAAGTAGATCGAGGTCAAGCTGCCGCTCCTCGTTGTTGACCACGAAGCCGGGCGGTCGACGCGATCGGATCCTAGTCACATTTGCCGGGAGGATCGCCTGAGCCATAGACGAGTCGGAAAGGAGTTTCTCCCAGAGTCTTGGCTTAGTCGTTGTCCCGGACGCCACGAGGATCGACGTAGCTCGTCGACCCAACCTTGCCGCTTTTGCCTTGAGGCGTCAGAGACTCTCTTTTGATGCCTTGGACTAGTTGTCCGTTAGCTCGTTCAGCACGCACTCGCTGCTCGTGGGTGGGCCATGTAGCAAGCAAGCGAGCTTCATGCCAATTTCCTCGCAGTAATCGTTGAATTCCCGGCTCGTGAGTTGGGTGCCATTGTTGGCGATGATCCTGCTAGGCACACCAAATCTTGCAACGATGCTCCGGAAAAACCATACCACGGCAATTGCAGTGATGTTGGAGACCGGCTCGGCCTCGATCCACTTGGTGAAGGTGTCGATGGCTACGAACAAATATGTTCTGCCACCAAGGCCTTTGGGGAACGGTCCTAAGAGGTCCATGCCCCAAACCGCGAACGGCCACGCTAGTGGAATTGTTTGCAGCTCATACGCGGGCTGATGCGTCATCCGCAGGATGATACTAGCAAGCTTCGCGGTAACTTAACTAAGACTCTGCCGCCATCGCAGATGGGCCAAGAGTAGCCCATGTGGAACGCTTTCGACGAGAGTTCTCGTGTGAGGCGTGCGCGCCACGATGCCCTCGTGAATGTCGGCTGAAGGTACTTACCTTCTTCTTGGGTAACGACTTACAAAGCACGCCATTAGCACCCCTTCTGATGCAAAGCCCCTTTGCGGCGTAAGCTCGGGCTCGCCTTTTTAGCCGAACGCCAACAACGCCCCGCAATGTCCTCGCTTCCAAAAACTGGATGAATGGCGCCATCCGTGAGGTGCTTTGCCCGAGGAATGAGACTGTACGGATGTCTCGGTTTGGGGGTAACGGACGTCCTGCTATTCTCCTCTCCGGAGGGAATGGAGGGTTTTAAAGGTGCTGCACTAGCACTACGTGGGCCGTTTCTTGTGAGGATCCGAGCTTGGCGAGCTTATCGCTTCGCCATTCTCTTCCCACGAATGTAGCTGATTTCAAACTCGTGAAACACTTCTCCAGCTTCCTCACTTCCGCCAGTACCGTACATCGAAGTCGCCGGCTGTTCGAACTCCTCCCGACTGGCGTGACGACGAGCCGCGAATCCCTTCGCAACAAGCCGCTTAATGTCGAAAGCGAGCGATGCTCAGAGGGGCCCGCAATTAGGACTTCATACTCTACGGCGTTGTTCGTAGTCGCAAAGTGTATTTGTATGACGGGTCAAGTCGCTTCCGTTGGGGAGATGAGAACGATATCGCATCCCGACGCCGGACCGTGTGAACCGCCAAAGAACAGAGTCCACCGAGCTCCTGCCTGTCTTGACTCGAGAGCCTCTCTCTTGCTCATCCGCCTGGTCAATTCTCGCGACGAATCAGCCAGGGCACGGGCCTTGATCGCGGTTCGATACAAACCGGATGTCGACCACCCAACTCGACTCCCCACTTCGCGACCCGCCGGCCTCCGGGTTTCGGAGAATGTCCTTGATCGGGTAAGTAGTCGGGACAATGACTTGGTGGGCTTGGAAATAGTGACGCAACTTGCGCGAGGCCATCAGCAAAGCATAGCACAATTTTTTAAGGTCGGGATAACGCTCCTTTGGCCCGGTGAGTACTTCGCTCACATAGTAGACGGGCTGTTGCTTCCTTCTCAGATATCGCCAAAGACCTGCGCTTCTGGCGCTTGGTGTCACCGAGAGGTATAGCAGGAGGGCATCCCCGAGCTTGGGAGTAGTGAGGATGGGTGGCAAGGCGAGATACTGCTTGAGTTGCAGAAACGCGGCCTCAGCTTCCTCAGTCCACTCGAAACTATCGTGCTTGCGCAGGAGCTTGCAGAAAGGCGCGCTTCGATCTCCAAGGCGGGAGATGAAACGGCTTAAGGCCGCCATTCTGCCCGTGAGGGACTGGATGTCCTTTACATAGGTCGGCGACCTCATCTTTTCGATTGTCTCGATCTTTTCGGGGTTCGCACCGATGCTCGCCCCGCCGATTACGTAGCCTAGGAGCATGCAGGACTTGACGCCAAAGACGCACTTCTCGGGGTTTAACTTGACCCTGCTTCGTCTCAGTCACAAAGGTCTCGGCTAGGTCGGACACGTGGTCACGGGCATCCTTGCTTTTGACTACGATATCGCCGACGAAACTTCTACGTTATGCCTCTATTTGATCAGAGAGAGTTTTTTGCATGAGACGCTGGAGCGTGGCGCCAAAGATTACGAGACCGAAGGACATGGTCGATAGCAAAATGTGCCGAAGGCGTTACAAGGCGGTTTTTCCTCGCCCTCTTTACACAACGAGATCGATGGTAACCGAATAAGCATCCGTAAAACTCATCAAAGCGAATCTGCCGAAGCGCCAACTAGCCGATATATGCGTGGAAGGAAAGTTATCCTTGAGGGCGAGGAATTAAGGTCGCATGCTCGACACACATCGCCATTTGCCTCCTTTCTTTTGATTGAAGGCGGGTTCGCAAACCAATCGGAGTGCTGAACATGTGGATGAAGCCCGCCGAGTAGTAACTTGCCGAGCTGGTCTTGGATGATCTTGGCCTTCGGTCGGGGACACGCCTTTGACATTGCCTTACGGTTTCTTGTCGGTAGGACAGCTAGCTTTGTGCTCGATCACCTCCTTGGGACACGGGCATATCGGACGGTTCCCGTGCAAGCAACGTCCTTGTTATGCCAGGAGGAAGGTAATGAGCTCGAGTTCCTATTGAGGCTCGAGGTTGTCCCCACGTGGACCACCTTGGAGGTCGACTCCGTGAGGGCAGCGGTTTTGTGAGCTCTCTGGCTGCAGTGCCACCTTTAGGCGTATTGTGGGCGCTCCTTGCAGCCGGGACCGCGGGTAGGGTTGTCCTACCATGGCCAACGCGTCTCGTCGCAATTGAGGGCCGTCTTGTGGTTGCCCCTTGACGGTGATGACTTTGGGTGCGGCATCTTGAGGCAATGGTAGGCGTGGTGGGAGGCAGGCGGCGGGCGTCCCAAGATGGCGTTAGGGGAGCTTCGGTTTCCACCACCTCGAAGGTGATGTACTCCGTCCGGAAGTTGGCGGAGGAGCCGAGCGTGACGGCAAGACGACCGCCCAACGGGCGGCGACGATCCGGGGCGATCCGTGGAAGGGGCGGTGATGTCCTTGATCTTGGAAGCGCTGACACGCATGAGGCCTAGGGCGTCGCGTCGTGATGATGTCAGCGAGCTCCGCTGTCCACGAGGACGCTGATCGACCTGGTATTGCCAATGGTGGGGCAGATACCGATGGGGAGGCGGGTTTGATAGTCCGGCGGGCGATTTATTACCGAAAAGGTGATGGCTTTGCTGGACCAAGGCAGAAGATTTCGCCGGCGGGATTGCCGCGAGAGATGTGGAGGACCTCACGGGGCGCCGGCCTTGAGCTTCGCGACGAGGTGTAGGTGGACGTGCCGCCCAAGATGACGCGGCGATGCGGCACGAGCTTAAGCGAAACCACGGTCTGGCAGCATACTGGGGTGTAGGTGTCGCGTGCCTTTAGGCAGCTTCGGGCATGGGACCGCGACCAGCGTAGAAATCCTCGGTGGCGGGCCCATGTCACGCGATTCTATGCGGCTTCGTGGTCGGGCGCTGATGAAGGCGGCAGAGGCTAGGGTCGTGGGCGGGTCCTCGCCTCTGATCGCCGCTGCTTGTGGGCCGAGGCCGACTGGGGTGCCCTCCGGCCGCCTTGCAGACCCGCCTCAACGGGGGAGGTCGCTGCGGCCGCTAGATGGCGGTATTGCGTCGGATCTTGAGGCGGGGCGCGCGTCGGCAAAAAAGCGTATGTGGCGGGCACTCGGGCTGGTCGGGCTCGGCGGGCGGCGATGAACTTAGCGGCAGCTCTACCGCTTCTTCTTCTTCTTGTCCGCCTCGGTTTTGCCCGGGCCGTCGCCGACCTTGGCCTTCTTCTTCGCACGGCCCCTCTTGCGCTCCACCGCCTCTGAGGCGTTGACGTAGAGGGCGGCGGTCGCGGAAAAACTTCGCTTCGCGGTGTTGACCGGGTGGAGCTCGAGGTCCTCGGTGTAGCGCCGGTCCCTCACACCATCCTTGAAGGCCTCGATGATGGCCTCATCTGAGATGCAGGGAATTGTGTTGCGGGCTCTGACGAACCGGCACACAAAATGCTGGAGACTTTCATCGTTTCGTTGCACCACGAGTTTGAGGTCCTGGGGACGTCCAGAGCGGGCGTAGCACCCCTAGAAGCTAGTGCGGAGGGCATCCTGCAGCTGGGACCAGCTACGGATAGAGCCAGGCCGTTGGTTAAACAGCCAAGTTCGGGCCATGCCCTCGAGCACTGTGGGGAAGTAGTTGACCATGACGGCCTCATCTCCCCCCATGGCTCGGACGGCGGTGGTGTAGATGGAGAGGAACTCCTCGGGGTTCTTGCTCCCGTCAAACTTCTCGATTGGCCCGAGCTTGAACCTTGGCGGCCACGGCGCTTCACGGAGAGCGCGGGAGAATGCGGGGCATCCCGGCGCAGCCTTCGGGGCAGAGGCATCCCGAAGCGGGCCCAGGCGGGAGAATACCCCGCCCGGGGCACGGGCGACCCTCCGCCGAGAAGGCCGTCTGGAATCCGCGCGATCGGCTGTGGCGACGGCGGGAATGCTCCTGAGCGCCATCCTGACGAACGATTTGAATGCCGCGGCGGTCGACTCATTCCCGCTTAGCGTCCGGGCGATCGCCGTGGTCCGCTGCTGCTCGTCTTGGTCAATGCCGCAGTGATGACGCCTACTCGCCGGGCGATGGCGGACACGAGATCTGCCATGGTGAAGCCACGGGATCCTTCTCCAGTCACGGATGACCGTCGCGATGGCTGCGCGCCCTCTGGCCGGCTCGCAGAGGGGTTCATCATGGTCTCCACGAGGGAGTCGACCGGTCAGCGACCTGCGGGGAGTGCGCAGACGACGGTCCTCTCGCAGATCCCGATCCATGACGCGACGGACAAACATCGTTGAAGAACACCCGCGCGGCAGCCGCAACGACGCTAGCTTGCTCACAGGCCTCCCGTCTCCTTCGGCCCGTCGACAGCGGCTGCCGAAGACGCAGCGGACGCGTCGCGAGGCCGGGAAGCGTCTCGGTTTTGCGGTGAAGTGGCGGAGCCACCTAGGAGCTCGAACTCCATGGGAGTCTCACTGACATGGGTGACGGAGGGGTCCGGCTCAGGGAGCGATTCTGGGGTAAACTCCACCTGGGCGAGAGGCATCGACCTCCATCTCGTCGGCCCGGCCGGCGAGTACTCCTCCCGCCCGGCCGTCAGACGACGGACCAGATCGTCGGATCGTCGACTCATCGAACTCGAGTCGAGCCTCGTCGTTGCTCGGAATCTCGAGGCGTGCAGGAGCAGTCTTGAGCCCTAGTCATGGGCCCCACGGTGGGCGCCAGCTGTCGGTGTTTGGGAATCACGCTCCTGAAGAGCAGTGCTCCACGGACCGGGAGACGAATTTGTAGTTGGAGTGAGGCCCAACGACGACCCTTCTCAGCGACTCAGGTGGCGGCAGAGCCTGCGGAAGGCTGGGTCCGTGCTATCTTCCCGGGCAAGGGCCTGGCGTGACTTGGTGATCCGGGTACAGGTCCTCAGTACAGTGCAAGAAAGAAGGAGAGGAAACACAAACCACGAAGGCGAGGTCGATTTACCCTAGTTCGAGCCCCCACTGCCGGGTAATAGCTCTACTCCAGCTTAGTTGATTATATGGTGGAAATAGTACAAGGGTGCCGAGACCGGGCTTGAAGGCACCGATCCCGAGCTTACAACAAAGGTGGCTAAGGACTAAGGCTACTTGCTAAGGAAGCTTCGGATGCGGGTGTCGCTTGAGCTTGAATCAGATGGAATCGGATCAGGGGTCCTCTTGAACGCTCAGGAATCCTCCTTTTATAGGCGCGATGGGCCGCCCGAGGCTGATACCGCGGGCCCCGCGCTAGTCTTTGCTTTAGTGGCGAGGCTCTTGTCTTGTTATAAGGTCCTGTCGGGTATCGAGCCTGCAGGGAGAAGCTGGTCGGGTTAGTACTGAACACGTGTTTGTCTTAACATGCCCGTTCAAGGGGGAGAACTTCTTTAGGGGGAATGCACTTTCCCTTTATCCCCAATATGGCCTTGATTGACCGAAAGGCCTGCGCCACCCGTTAGGCGTCACAGAAGAACAACCATCTGCCGCTTGCCAAAGAGGGCAAACGACAAGACGGACTGTCCGCGTGTACTTCCCCGGGCTGCGGGTCCCTGGGAGATACGGTTAAGGGACCCCGGGCCACGACAGTTGTCGCCACCTGCCCACGGGTGAGCAGATCACCCGAGGGACCTTCTCCCGGGCTAAGGGATAGCCCGGAGGACCGAATCCGCACGGCTTGACCTAGTCAAGCCCGGACAGCCACGAAGCGAGTTAGGTGGCTTTTTAGTACGGCCGAGAGATAGCCCGCTTGGTCTTCGCTCGTGGTGGGCGATGACGGAATCGCCCAAGGCCTCGCTTCAAGATAAGCCGCTTACTAATCACCAACAAATACTGGTATTATAACTCTTGGCTCCCGATCTTTAGGATTTCCTGCCAGTATCTAGTATCAAGAAGCTCCTAAACTCGTGGTTATGCGTGACACGGCTTTTCTTTGCGACTAAGTTCCGCTCGTAAGCCCTCCGCGGTAGAGGTACTTACCGCTCTTGGCACAACCACTTGGCAAAGCCTGCTCTCGTAAGCCCCCACGGCAGAGGCACTTTCCTTGTTCGGTTATCCTACGAATCGCCTAACTTACGTCGACGAGTAGTTCATGGAATGAGCCGATCAGGATACGGGTGTCGCTCTATCTCTCTACGCACGTGCTTGAATTAGCAAACTTAGGTCTTCAAGCATCGTCCGTACCGGGGGTTAGGGTGTCGCTCTTTCTCTTGTGCACCTATTCGAGTTCGCAACCTCAGGTATTCGATCAGATGCACAACGGGGGCTGGGAGTTAGACTGGTGTTCTACCGTTTTTCCTAAAACTCTCTATCACTGTTTTGTCTTTGTCTTAGTTTTCTGTTCGTCTTTGTCTTTTTGCTGCTCTTTTTTGTAGGAAAAGATAAGGCTTTATTTACACTAACAAAAGTTTTACAGGTACAAGGCCCTTTCAGGGTACTGCCCTACTGCTACTTAGAAGCAAGCTGCTCCTTTAGCTCCTCAATTTGTAACTTGAGGCGCAGGACTTCACCTTGGGCTTTGATCCCTTCTCCAACTTCAGCTTGGAGACGTTCGGCTTCCTCCTTGCTGATTGTCTTGTGCTTGACCTGCTCCTTGGCCTCCGCACGAAGGGCCTCGACCTCTTCGGTCCTAGCGCGCAGCTGCTCGGTCGGATCCTCGCTCTAACTAGCGCGCTGCTCGACGGTCTTGAGCTGCTCGACCAGCTCCTTGACCCTTCTTTCCGCGGTGCTCGCCCTCACGGCCAGCCCGTGCATCTCCTCGGCCTCTTCCAGTGATACCCACAGGTTGGAGATCTTCTTCTTGAGTGCCATGAAGATCGCCGCCTCCTCCACCGACCTTAAGCTTTTAACCTTGGCCTTCACGGCTTCGCTTTTGCCGCAGGCGCCTCCTCGAGCTCCTCGCTGGTACTCCGAAGGTTCTGAATGGCGCTGCGTTCAACGCCAACGCCTTCTTCCATGGTACCCCGCAGGACCTGAGCAAGAGAAGAACAAGTCCGTTAAATTCAGTTGGTCGTGACTTAAAGCGAACAAGTTTCGGCTTTGGATTTACCTCTTGAAGATGATTCTTCAAGTTCCGGCGAAGGCGCTCACCAAGGCCGTGGTGGCGGCCCATTTGCCGCCGGACCACCAAGAAGACGATGCTCTCAGGCAGTGCCTTCCTCTTGCTGGAGCGCACTCGCCTGGGGGCAGCAGCGACGGTCGATTGACTTTCACCCTCAAGCTCTTGCTCTTCCTCCTGCTCCTCCGCCCGATCACCTTCGGGCAAGATCGCCGCCACCTTGCTCGGTGACGTTGGTGTGCCACGACGTGCGACTTGTGTGCCCCGCCGGGCTTTCCTCCCCGGCAACAGGATTTCGCTGCGCCGCCACAGTCCGTCGCCACAGGGATGGGTTGCCCCTGCGACGACGTGGCTGGCAGGACTGTCTACTCGGTCCCGCCTTGGGCAGCCGGCAGAGCCAATACCTTGGCACCGCTCTCCGTGGCGCCGCGCCCCGCTTCTTGGGCCTCCAGCCTCTCCACCGCGCTCCTCAGTGCGTCGATCTGGTCGGTAGAGCCTAGCGGAAGCGCAGACCACGCTGCCAGGTTGTCTTTGAGAGCGAGCAGTCTCGTTGCTCGTGATGCACCGTGTAGGTGCTCGGGCAGCAGAGACTACTCAATCGCAGTGTCCACATCGTCCGTGGCGGTCTCCTCCTGGGCAGCTGATGAAAAAAAATGAGTTAAATCCTGCGCGGTTCGGTAGAATGTAAAGGGAACAGCTTTGCTACTACGTACCTGCCGCAGGGAACTTAACCTTCTTCTTTGCTCCTTGACGGAGCTTGTGTCTCTTGCTCGGGGGCTCCTTGGCTTTCTTGCCTTGGCCACCGGACGCTTGTGGCGACAAGCTCAGCTCCTTGCTGAGCTTAGCGCTCTTTTTGCGCAACACAAGAAACTTTTCCTTGCGCGCGACTTCCTCTTTGAGACTCTCCGCCGGCGATCTGCTGGTACTGCTCCACATGGCCCGTAAGCTTATGGTATCGCTTCAACCAAAGGCCAAGTTTCGACCTCTTCATCGCTTCTACTCGGTGAGGAGGGATGTGCTTACGCCCATCCTTGGTTGACCGCGAGCGCTTGATCTCGCTTTGGCGCGCCATTGCCACACGCAGGGGTCAGCTGGGATAAAATTACGCCCATTGCCATGGCCCACTCCACGACGGCCCACTCAATGACCTACCAGGCTCACTCGAAGGTTCTATCAGCCCATGTGCATCCCGCCGAATCTTCTTGGCTCAAGACGCATGAACGGCCTAGGATTCCTGCTTGAGTCCGACTCAACAGTAGTTCTCGCACGGCCACGTGAAGACCCGGACGTGGTTTCCTGATTGACTAGGAGTCGTGATCCCTAAGACTAGGAGTATGCCTTATCTCGCCTCGGGATATATTTGGCACGTTGAGTTCGTTCATTTATCTCGTAGTTAGCCCGCCCGATATTCCCCAGAGGTTGGTTTGCTCGCACTATATAAACAAGGCCTCTACGGCGTGTAGGGAAGAGTTTTATGACTTGATCTAGCTTTTAGCACCGATATACACATAATCTCGCCGAGACTTGTTCGCCTCGCCGAGCCATCTCTTGTAATCATCTCGTGATATATAAGAAAGGCCGGACGTAGGGCTATTATCTCTCCGAGAGGCCCGAACCAGATAAAACCCTTGTCTCCTGCTCGTTGTCGTTCGTGGTTGTTCGGCGGTCTCCTATCTCACTTCTAAAGAACCTTAGCGACTTGAGATCGTTATCTCAACCGTCGGCGCTTGGCGCCGTCTGCGGGGAGCTCGCAGATCGAACATGTCAAACTCTATCGTGATCAGAGATTCTTCCCGAGGACTACGACTCGTGGCGGCAGATGTCTCTTCCCCGCCGATCGGATCGATCCTTCGATCTTGATCGCCTTCCAGATCTGGTTCCCGCTCGCTCGAGCCGGATCTTTCGCCGGGCAACTTCGCCGGCGCTGTTCGTCCTCGCGACGAGCTCCGTGCTCGCGGCCGGATCACTTCGCCGGGCAGCTCTTCGCCCGGCGCGCTGCTCGTCCTCGCGACGAAGCTTCTCGCCGGGCGGCCGGATCACTTCAAGGCCGGCGCTCTTCGCCGGCGCGCTGCTCGTCCCCACGACGAGCTCCGTGCTCGGGATCGATCAAATTCCTTCCGGATCCCGGCCGTTTCACCGCGCGGGATGACGGAGAGAGTCGACTAACGCCGGAACATCGACCACCGTAAGTTCCTCGTAGGTCTTTCGCTTCTAGCTTCACGCTTTTTCTCAAATTTCGCGCCTTTAGTTCGTCCAAGTCTCTCGAGCCGCCATGTAAAGTTCAACCCATTGAACGGTGAATGTTCGCGACCTCGCGCCCTCCTCACCACTTGTCTTCTCGCACTACTTTCTCCGTAACACTTGATGGCTACCCGGTCTTATGAACTCTTGGCTCTGCGATCTTCGTGGTTTCCGCCAGATCTGGTTTCAACAAGTTCCTAAACTCGAGTTGCGTAACACGGCATCTAGCCTCGCTAAGCTAAGCTCGCTCGTAAGCCCTCCGCTGCAGAGGCACTTTACCGCCACGCACAACCACTTGGCAAAGCTCGCTCGTAAGCCCTCCGCTGGCAGAGGCACTTTCTTTGTTCGTTACCTTCGAATCGCTTAACTTACGTTAACGAAAGGCCTTCCTAGAACGAGTCGATCAGATACGGTGTCGCTTAACTTTCTACGCACGTGTTTGAAGTCGCAAGTTCAGGTCTTCATGCATCGTCAGATCGGGGCTAGGGCGCCGCTTTTTCTCTTGTGCACTGCTCGAGTTCGCAACCTCGTGTCCTCGAGCAACAGACAACGGGCCGGAGTTAGGCTGTTGCTTTCTACCGTTTTTCTAAAACTTTCCAGCATTGTTCGCTTTTGCTCTTGGTTTCGCTCGTCCTTGTCTTTTGTCTCTTTTTTTCGTGAAAGCTGCTTCTACGATTCGCTCGATTCTGCGCTGCTTTCGCGGTCTTGAGCTGCTCGCCAGCTCCTGAGGATCGCCTCTCCGGTCATTTGGACTTGAGCTGAATTTCGCAACCCCGCGACGCTACCCAGCCTTTCCTTAGCGCTGGTTTTCCAAAACCTCGTTGGTCTTTCGCTCCGTGAGCGCCCCCAGCGCACGTGAGCATGTCTTTTATCCGCAACGACCAGCACGGCTCCGGTTAACCAAGCGGTGCACCACCGATGGAGTTCTCGCCACCGTAGTCGATTCTCATCGCAACGGGCATGCCCATCGTAGTCGATTTCATCGCAACGGCACTCTGCGCTGGTTCCGCACTCGCCGAGGCGACACTAACGCCGCACGGGTCCATGCCCGGATAAGATTTCGCCAGACGCTTTTGCTCGCGCTAAGGTCCCGACGCCTTCCCCGGTTAGCGGTCTTAGCCACGCTGGGCTGCACTTGCCCGCGACACGCCTTTTTTATCCATGCTACGCCCTTCCTCGCACGGTAATCCGGAGCAATGCACCACCAACGGAGTCTTGCCCATCGTAAGCCGATTCTCATCGCAACGGGCACTTCTAACGTCGGTTCCGCATTCGCCGAGGTGACACTAACGCTATCGGGGACGATCCGGAAAAAATTATGTCTTGTGCGGTAGGTCGCTTTTTGTGTTTTCCAAAACTCGCTTTGCTCTTCTTAGAGTCTTTTCTTGCTCTCTTTTTCCCCTTGCTGGCTTGTTTCTTGTTTGTCTTTTGTAGGAAATACAGGAACGGGGAACGTCAGAGTCCGGTGATGGTCGCGGTGAGGTTCCAGGCTTCCCCACCAAAACCGATGTCCAGATCCTCTCTTCCGGGTTTGTTCACGCGCATGCCTGTGGACCGATTCACTTCACCACAGATGATTTCGCTTTTGCCCGCAGACCGACCTTCACAGTTCGGCTAAGTCAAGGTAGTGTGCCACCAACGGAGTCCTAGCCACCGTAGTCGATTCTCATCGCGAACGGGCAAGCCCATCGTAGTCGATTCTCATCACAACGGCACTCCAAGCGCCGGTTCAAGATTTGCCAAGACAACGCTAACACCGCCGCAAGGAATACGCCATGGGTAAAGCGTTGATTTCACACGCTTCTTGCGGCTCTAATCGCATCGGGTTGTGATTCACCTCGATCGGGCAACTCTTCGCCTGGCGCCAGATCCGTCCCGCGCGACGAGCTCCGTGCTCGGCTGGATCACCTCGCGACCGGCCGCTTCGCCGGAGCGCTGGCTCCTACCGGCACGCCTTCGCCTAGTCGCACTTTCTGGTCCCCGCGACGAGCTCCGTGCTCGGGGACTAGATCTCCTTACTTGGTTCCTTTGACAAGCTCTACGCTCGGGGACTGGGT
The DNA here is from genome assembly GCA_036346415.1 of Raddia guianensis. NCBI lineage: Eukaryota > Viridiplantae > Streptophyta > Magnoliopsida > Poales > Poaceae > Raddia > Raddia guianensis. The sequence goes on along the minus strand of CM070537.1, from coordinate 17,954,164 downwards.
CACCTTCCCCCTCGTATGCATTGTCTGCTCCTGGCACACGATCTACGTTTGGGGGCACATCACCCTCGCTCCTGAGCGCGACATTCGCTCGAGAGCGCAATTTCTATTTCTTCGGGCAAGCTCTACCCCGAGAGGTGGTTCCCCTATCTTTTCCTATGCATCTGAATGCCTGGATGCAGTAGCACGAGTCCGTCTCGCGACTTGCTATGTTCATTCTCCCGGAAGATTTGATCTTACCGGATGCGGTGGTACGCTCTTCACTACCAAGAATCCAATCCTCCTTGATGACGCTCACCTCAAGGAGATGATTCACCTCGCATCGGGCGGCTCTTCGCCGGAAGCGCGATCCGTCCCGCGACGAGCTCGCACTTGGGGATCGGATTTATCGATCGAAGGTGGGTACTCGCTCGGACGATGTCGTTCCTCGCTCGACGCAGAGAGTTGTTCGGCGCCGCGGCGTTTTGTTCGGTTGAACCATAACCTGTTTGGTCGCCTGTTGCACGTCTTTGTAGCAAAAAAAATACCCTTTTCGTGACTTGGAGTCTCAAGAGGATGACCCCACTCTAGTGAGTCCTTCCACTTGAGTCTCGGGGCTAGCTGTTAGATAAAATTACGCCCATTGCCATGGCCCACTCCGACGGCCCACTCAACAACCTACCGTGGCTCACCGGAAGGTTCTATCGTGCCCATATGCATCCTTCCTAATGCTTCTTGGTCGACACGGTGTGTAACGACCTAGGATTCTGTTTGAGTCCGACTCAATGAGTTCTCAGACGGCCACGTGAAGACCCGGACGTGGTTTCCCGGATTGGACTAGGAGTCGTGATCCCCAAGACTAGGAGTATGCCTTATCTGCCTCGGGATATATTTGGCACGTTGAGTTCGTTACGATCTCGTAGTTAGCCCGGCCCGATATTCCCTCGGTAGGTTGGTTTGCTCTGCACTATATAAACAAGGCCCCTACAGCGTGTAGAGGGAATAGTTTTATGACTTGATCTAGCTTTTAGCACCTGATATACACCGTAATCTCGCCGAGACTTGTTCGTCTCGTCGAGCCATCTCTTGTAATCATCTGTGATATATAAGAAAGGCTGGACGTAGGGCTATTATCTCTCCCGAGAGGCCTGAACCAGGATAAAAACCCTTGTCTCCTGTTCGTTACTGTTCGTGGTTGTTCGGCGTGTCTCCTATCTCACTTCTAAAGAACCTTAGCGACTTGAGATCGTTATCTCAACCGTCGACAGGGGCCGTTGGGGCAGCAGCCACCTTGGGCTTCTCGGCCATCTTGGCCTTGCCCTTCCTCGCTCCCTCTTTCTCGAGCTCGGAGAGCTCTTCAACAATCCCTCCGAGGATCAGCTGGTCCTCCTGCGTATTTGGGAAGCGAATGTTAGCATGCTCTAATCGTGTAAATCTTGCCAATCAAATGGGGTCTAAGTAACTTACCTCGGGTGTGCGGACGAGCACGTTTCGCGGACACGTATAGACCACCTCGCCAGCGACGTCGCTGTCCTTCCTGGCAGCCTTCAGCATGGAATCGACCTGCTCGGTCACTCATGCGTCGGTTGGTTGCACTGCCCAAACAAAAGAAAGCATTTGTTCTCTGTTCCTGTTCGGATGAAATCACCAAGAAAAGGTTGAGTATTTAAGAGACTTACCCGTGCTCTCCCTGGTGATGTCCTCCAAGCTTTCTATCTTGTAGAAGGGGTAGAATCTCCTCTGCAGCGGACAAATCCTGTTCGCCACCAAGTCCCGGATGATCTCCCTGCCTGTGAGGCCAAGGCCCACGAGGGAAGCGATCTTCTGGGTCAAATACCACTCCTCGTCGGACAGATCCGACCGAGGCATTGGTATTCCCTTTGCCGGCGCCTGCCCGGTGAAGATGAGCTTGCTGTCCTCGCTCCTCTTGGTGTAGAACCACCTCATCCACCACGGCCCCATCGAGTCGAGCAGTGGAGGACGAGGGTAGGGTGCGTCGTCGGCGGTTGCCCGGAGCTTGAGGTAGTTGCACCCAAGTCCGGAAGCGGCGGAGCTACTTCTAAATCCACGTAGTAGTGAAGGAACAAATTTCACCGGTGGATCGATTCCCAGATAGCCCTCGCACAGGTGTGCGAAGACGGCCATCTGGAGGATGGAGTTGGGGTTTAAGTTGGCCACCTCTAGTCCGCTGATGTTCAAGAAGGCCTCCACGAAGTCGCTTGCGGGAGACCTCAATCCGAACACGGCGAAGTGCTCGAAGTTCACGAACTCATCTTCGCGTGGCTTCGGCATCTCCTCCTCCCCTGGCAGCCTCCAACTGCCGTTGTCGATGTGCCCCTCAGCTTCTAAGGCCTTCAAGTCCTCCTCAGTCATGCTAGTGCCGGAGAATTTGGCCATAGCGATCCCCAGGGTTGGACGAACAGGTTTGGGAGTGGAGTGTGGCTGTTTGATGCTTAGCGCGCTTGGAATAGGGCTTGGGAAGCAAAGGCGTGAGAGCAGAAGTGGCAAGCCGCGAGCGGTTTGGGTGCTTTTATAGTCCCAGACGAGCAGCTCTGCAACGGATTTTCGCCACAAAACGGCTAGTTTTTTACTGCAAAGGCTATGTAAAAACGGTCGCCTGTTTTCACTGCGCAGCGTAAGTTACCGTTAGAATCTGCCAACGGCTACTTTTTCCAGTATCTGCACTGAGGGTTGGTTGCTCTGCTCAGACGGATGTTGTTCCCTGTTCGACGCAACAGAGTTGCTCAGCACCATGCGGGTTTGTTCGGTCCCGGACAAGTCCTGTTCGGGAGAACAACAACCTGCTCGGTCGTTTGTTGCACGTCTTTGTAGCAGCGAATTTCCCTATTCGTGACTTGAAGTTTCAAGAGGAAGACCCCACTCTAGTGAGATATTCCACTTGAATCTCGGGGGCTAGCTGTCGGGGATAAAATCATGGCCCATTGCCACGGCCCACTCCCTGACGGTCCAATCGAACAGCCTCCTAGGGCCTGGCTCCCTGGAAGGCTCTATCAGGCCCATGTGCATCCTGCCGAACAGCTTCTTGGCTGGCACGGTGCGTAATGGCCTAGGATTCCTTTTTGAGTCAGACTCGAACAAGAGTTCTGCACGGCTACGTGAAGACCTGGACGTTGGTTTCCCGGATTAGAGCAGATGTCGTGAACCCCAAGAATTGGAGTATACCTTATCTACCTTGGGATGTATTTGGCATGTATACGAGTTCGTTACGAGTTCGTAGTTAGCCCGGCCCGATTATCCCTTGGTAGGTCGGTTGTTTAACACTATATAAACAGGGCCCCTACGGCATATAGAGGGCCAATCCAAGACGATCTATCGGCCAGAAGATCGAGACCTAGCGCATCATCGCGTATTGCTTTTCTGTACACACATAATATCGCCGAGACTTGTTCGTCTCGTCGAGTTTCCTCCTTGTAATCCTCTTTGATATAAAGAAAGGCTGGACGTAGGGCTATTATCTCCTCTAAGAGGCCCAAGCCAGGATAAAAACCCTATGTCTCCCTGTTGGTCGTTGATTGCTGTTTGCCTTGCTCGGCAAGTCTTCTATCTCCCTTTCTCAAGAACCTTAGTTGACTTGGGACCGATATCCCAACCGTCGACAACCACCATCTAGCACCTCGCAGAGAGGGGAGGGAAGACAACAAAAGTGGGACCTCGCCAGGTGGAGGGAGAGCCGAGCCCCAAGACCTAGCAAGGAAGACGCCGCCACCTCGAACGTGCACCTCATAGGGAGGGGAGGGAAGAACGACGGTAGGAGGGACCTCGCCAGGGAAAAGGGGCACGGTGGGTTCGTTACTGCCGAAGGCATAGCCGACGCCACAACCCCGGAGTTGACTTTCGGCCAACGATGCACCATCAGTGGAGGTGTGGCGAGGAAGAACACCGCCGAGACGCCACTGTTGCCGGGCGCGCGCGAGAGGCGCCGCCGCCACCGCAACGGCCAAACAGCGCCGTTGTTGGCTCGACAATGCCGCCACCGCTTGGCGGTCGCCGCCGCCGCCGCCCCCCCATCGCCCTAGCCGCCGGCCAAGGCCGCAGCACCACCGAGACGCCGACCGCAGCAATTTCGCCCAACCCAGCCTTGCCGTAGCCCGAAACCACGGAATCGCCGCCCGCCGCCAAACCCGACCACCACAGGCTGTCGACCACCGCCATGGTCAGATCCAGTGGCCTCAACACCAGATCCGGTGAGCACGGCCGCTGATCGGACGACCCCAACGTGGGACAACCACCGGCAGCTGGCAAGAAGAAACGACGAGGAGGACGCGGGGAGAACAACCAGCAAGAAAGGCAAGGAGGAAGAGGAAGGAGGCGGGGAGAACAACCAGCGCCGGATTTGGCCACCCGGCGCCCGATCCGGGCACACTGCGCCGCCACAGGGTTGCCCCACGCCGAATACCGCCACCAGCCACGGGATCGAGGTCGGGGCACGCCGGCGGCCACCAAGCACAAGGGGTAGGAAAGGGGAAAGAGAGGAAGAAGAACGGGGAAGGAGGAGGGGAGGGGAGAGAGAGGGGAGGCCGCCGCCGGCGGCGGTGGCGGCCAGCGAGGCCTGGTGGGAGGGGCGGTTTGGGGGCTATGGTTTCGCCCCTCGAGTGGCCCTGAGAGGAGCGACGCGAGTGTCCTCCAAGAAACTGACTACTGTAGTTGTTTGCATGATTTTCCACAATCCTTTTCCATATAACTGCTTAAACTCCACTCAAGCATTGAAATTGGGAATGAAAAACTAAAAATTAACATCTGCTTGCACTCCAACGTGGCTCTAAACTGGAAGGCTTGGGGTGAAGGCGGCTCTCCCACTCCACGCAGCTTTGCGCTACAGCCGGCGTCGGAGCCGGTGATGCGCTACAGCCTGGCTGCTAGAATGGAGGGCGGCCAAGGATGTCGTTGGTGGACTCGACACCGTCGGGGAGCTCGTCAATACGCGGGAGCAACAACGCCTCCATGTCGACAAGCGGCGCCACAGCCGGGGCGCTGAAACGGACGGCGGAGCTGGCGACGCGCCACGACCGAGGCGCTGGAACGGAGGGCGGTGCCGGCAGCGGAGCCGGCGACTCTCGCTTCTAGCGCTTCGACCGAGATTGGTGGATTTTTTGATTTCTAAGACGGAGCGCACACAATTACGTCGTGAGGAGGACTTCACCAGGATCTCCTGCGACCAGGTACGGGAGCTGGAACCCACGGCTGGATCTCCTGCGAACAGCTTGCCATTTGTGCGACTTCTTTGGAGCTATTTCATCGTCTGCCCTTCGCAGGTGCTTTGTGCCTCACGGCCTCGCTTGTGCGCAGGGATTGAAAAACCATTTGATCTTCTTTTGTACGAGCCGATTAACCGCGGTTTTGATTTGAAGCCGTGGCCTTGGATATGCTTCTTCCATGCCAAATCTCTCCCAGCTCGCTTCTAGGTGCGCTTATGCATTGAGTGGGTGCCACACCATGCGTGGTCGACTGAGTCCATCACTCCCCTTGTGGACAATGTATGGTTGCTTGTCCTCTAGCTGGGCGAGCCACACAACGAGTTTGGAGAAGCATGTGTATGCACAGCGTGCGGATTCTGGAGATCTCTCGCCAAGCTAATACTGCAACGCCTGGGGATCCTGGTGCTGGAGGGAGAGCGGAGGATCACGTGCCTCACGGCCTCTTGCCAAAAAAAAATGCAGACCCAGGTCACTGTCCGCGGCTAAGCACACGGCACACCGTGTCCTCAGACATAAGCTGCGCATTGTAAACAGCGAGCGGCACTTCGATGTGGTTGCGCTCGAGAGGACGTGCGCCTCTTCAAGAGGCCCTGTCCATTGATATGAAATCAGTGCCATCTCCGAACTTGTAGTTTTTCAGACCATGAATGATTTTGGCCATGACTCTCGGTGTGCGGTGTCAATCGGGATCCTTGCAGTAGCAAGTATAAATGCACGGTGTATATTTTAACTAAAAACATATTATAATTTCTATAAATATGTCATACGATATTCAATTTATACGAAATAAATTTTATAATTCATCTAAAATCCTTAAGAACCTAATTTTTAAAACTTTTCATATTTTCATTTATTATGATTTTTTGAATTTTAAAAATTCACAAATTCAAAAAAATTGAAAATTTTCGAAAATGGGTTGTTTAAGATTTTAGATGAATTACAAAATTTGTTTCGTCCAAATTGAACACCGTATAATATATTTATAGAAGTTATAATCTGTTTACAAGTTAAAATGCACACCGTGCATTGCATTTATACTTGCTACTACAGAGGATCCAGATTGGTGCGGTGTTGCTCTTAGGTTCAAGATCTATCAACGAAACCGACACACACATTCATCTCACTGTCATCTTCACTATCGCTTGTCATCAACACAAGTTAGAAACACTCCGACGTAGCTCGCCAACGGTAGACAGGCAACACACTTCACATACAGGATGTTGATTCTACTGTAATTAATATTAACGGCTTTGATCAAGATTTGCTAAAAAAACCTAATTGCTTTGACTAACGGCACAACACGTAACACGTTTTGGTGTTGTCGGCTCACACATTTTTTTTAGTGCTAAACATGCATTTTTTTTCTTGGCTCTTGACCCATCTAATCGTAATAGAAAAATTACAAGACTCCTACTCAAATTAGAACTACTAATTATAAATGAACTCCATCAATAATACTTCTACATTAGATATAACTAATCATACTCAAACTAGACAAACTATTATTATCATATCAAGATTAGAACTAACAATCACCCCCTAATCTTTATCCCAATCCCTTTGCATGTCTCCGTGAATTTGACACAACCCAGTAGCTTGACGAATCCATCTCCTCGCACTGTTCTCATGCCTGAAAGGATCGCTATATCGCCTAGAGGGGGGTGAATAGGCAAATAAACAAAATTGCGGAATTAAAACAACTCAAACAGTGACCAGCCCGTCGGATGTTCCGACCTGGTCCAGAGAGCCCTCCGTCGGATGCTCTGATCTGGGTCGGATGTTCCGACGGCGTCGAATGTTCCGATCCTAGGTATTCTGGATCTGTCGAAAACCTGCAGTAAAATCTGTTTTCTCACAAAACCAAGGTTAGATCTGTTTAAGAATACTCGGAACAAGCAACACTAATAGTAAAAACAACCAAACAAGATCAAGACAAAAACACAACGATTTTTGTTTACCGATGTTCGGATCTTTGAAGGAAGATCCTACTCACCGTTAGGGAAGGCACAAAGCCCGGATCACCAAGACCCTAATCCCCTGCCCGGCGAAGTACAAAGCACTCACCGGCGATCACTAGTTGAATCATTTTCCTTGCGGAGGTAGATTCACACCTTCACAAACTCCAGATGCACGCCACACAAAGATCGGCGACTCACCGGCGACACCTAGCCGTCTAGGAGCTCTTCAAACCTCCAAGAGTAATAAATGCGATGAAGAAAATAGGAATCGCTAAGTGCTCAAGAATTGAATCTCTAATTCGCGTAGCACTTGGGTTGCCTTGATCTCTCTAGATCTAGATATCACAAGATGAACAAAAGAGAGAAGGCTAAAGCTTTGAGAGATGATGAACATGAAGTATTAGGTTCAAATCAGAGGATCAGTAACCTTTTGGCAGGTATTAGAGAAGGTTTTAAATAGGGATTCTCGAAAAATAACCGTTGCAGCAGTTAATCACGCGTCAGATGTTCAAACCCCATCGGATGTTCAGACCCGCGTCGGATGTTCCGACCGAAGTTCCAACGGACCCCTTACTGGATGGCATGAAAAACTGTCAGACTGAATTACCATCGGATGTTCCGACTCTCGTCAGATGTTCTGATGGCATAGGTTCTGTATAGGGTGTATTTTGAGTGGGAAACTCACACGAACTTCGAGATACCTATTTTGAGCACTTAGAAACCTTTATAAGCTTCTCCATTGCATCCCTCTTCATAGTACGGCATCCCTAGGACTCAATAAATAAAGATTTACAAATAAATACTAGTCTTGATGCCTTCTTGCAATATAGCCACTTTTGAGGGTTACATCATCTCATTTAAATATGTACCCCATGGATTTTAACCTGTATAACATCTGTGCACAATTCTCCAATAGAAATATTAGCTCTATAATTGTAACTCATTAATCACCAAAATCACTAAAGGGCCTAGATGCACTTTCAATCTCCCCCTTTTTAATGTATTGATGACAACAATTATAGCTCACAAAGAAATTATAAACAAAAATATAGACGGAAGCTCCCCCTGAAACTATGGCAAGTATAACAACAAGAGCTCCCTCTATATCCTTGGCAAATTTGAATCTAATATGCGATATGAAAGGATATGTCACACAATGCAAAAGAACTTAAATAACTAGCAATTCACCATTGCATCATCATCACAAGATAATTAAAAACTTACAACCACAACATACCACATAAACATTGAGTTTAAATCATAGTTTTGCACACACTTAAACATTCAAGTTTCAAACATAGAAATCTAAGATAGAATGATAGACTTTTCTCCCCCAGAACATTTCTCCTCCTTTGGCATCAAGACGCCAAAAAGAGAAAAACTGAAAGGACTACTCAATCCACTCTGGATCACTGCTGTTGCTGCTACCCTGACCACCAGCACCATCACCACCACCGGTTACCTCATCATCATCGTCGTTGTTTTTGCCGCCACCGAAAGAAGGAAGCCCAAACAGTCCTCGAATATAGGTGTCAATGGTGGAGAAGGAGGACTCGGAATCATCAGAAGAGAGAGGCATACCAAGATGCTTCCTGATGACTTAAATCTGCTTTCGATTGTCGCGAAGACGCACAATGGATTCTTGAACCCGATCATTTGTCTTGCAGCACATGCAGAAGATAGATTTCAGCATTTTCTTGATAGAGCCTCCTGAGGATGACGGGCTGGACCGAGTTGACGATGCGCCCGCGCTACCACGAGGAGTAGAAGAAGGCCCCGCGCTATCACAAGTAGCCGAACCCCTCCTGGGTGGAGTCGCAAAAGTCCCGCCAGGAGAAGCCAGTCCACGGGTGGTGACAAGGTAGGGAGTGTGCTTCACATCCAGTACAAACTTGAGACCAGTAACATGAATGATCATGCTCATTAGATAAGGAGCATAGGGACTGCTCCTCTTTAGATCACAAGCACTGATCTTGATCTCACACCAGATGAAATCCAGGATATCAAAAGGACGCTCACGCAGACCAATTTTCATCAGAATGTTGCGAGAGTAAGAAAGCACACGAGATGCATCACCTCCCTTTGGACAGAGAGTCTTGCGGAGGATGGGATTGAGCACTTGATAGAATGGCTTCATGGTTTCAGTAGCTCCAGCCTTAGATGGAATAGGCCCATCATACAGGAATTTCACGTCTTGATTCTTTAGGGCATCCACATCACGGAGCTCCTCCATGTTGCCTCTAGTGGACAACTTCAGGTGCTGACCAAACTCCCTCTTCGAGAAGTTGTACCAAACTCCGTCGCACATAAACCAGAAGAAGTCGCCAAGAAGACTTCCAAAGAAAGTACAATGAAGCATAGAACTGACAAATGACTTCATCGTTCCAATCATGCTGAAAGCTCAAGATATCAGTCAATCCCATGATGTCACAGACAGATATGACCTCATTGATGACTGGATTGACTGTCAAAGCTATGCCTTCCCAATCAATGAATTGTATGCGCATGACCGGATTCTTCTTTTTCACAAAAGCAACATCATAGAAATCTTGATGAAAGAAGTTTCAAAATCTTTCATCAGTCCCTTCTTCCTTCTCATACTTTAGAGGATCTTCACACCTGGTGTGTTGGATCTCCTTGACATCCACGACATAAAATTCGAAAATCTTCGGAGTGACATTATGCGCAAATGTCCTTGTTGTCTTCTTGATAATCAAAGGACCAATGGGATCACGGATATTTGCCCGCTTCCACTGAGTCAATCTCTCATGAAAGATCGTCGGATCCTCATTTGGCTCGGCTGAAGGAGGACCGACAGTCGAACTTGAGGTTCGTTGTCGCTTAGAAGAAGACATCTGCAAGATATATATGATGGAATCAAATAATTGAAAGAGAAATGCTCAAATCCGATCGGGTCAGTGAGTACCACGTCGGAACATCCGACCGGGGTCGGAACATCTGACGGGTACAACATAGCCCGAAATAGGGTTTGTCACATCTCGCACGAAAACGACGAATCCGAGGCAACAACAGGTGGAAAACGCTTCTATGAACAATATAGAAGCATATTTAGCCTCGAACTCGAACTAAAACGGCGCACATTGCACGTTCTAGGAGATTTCAAGACTTAGGGCTTTTACCTTCAATGGAGGAGGAGGGAGACGAGCAGGGATGAGGTGGAGGCAGTGGGGAGGCGCTCAGATCGCAAGATCCGACGCCGTACAGTCCGCCGCCGCTGGAAGATCCGCCGCGGTCGGAGCTCCCTATGCAGTCGCCGCCCAATAGGAGAGAGAATGAGAGGTAAAAACTCTAGGGTAGACCCGTGGGGTAAAAGGAACAGGGACCCACGCGGTGAAAAGTTAAATAGGTAGCAAAACTGGTCCGAGTCGGAACATCCGACGGAAGTTCCGACGGAACATCCGACGGACCCCCTGCTGGACAGCATCGGAAGTTCCGACGCCGATCGGAACATCCAACGGGACCCTTACTGGATGCCATCGGAAGTTCCGATGCCAAGCGGAACATCTGACCCCCTCTTGTTGGATTTGAACGAATTAGACTCCAGACACTTCGAGAATAGATAAGATCGCTCCGGAAGGATAGAGGGGAGTTCTAAGAGTTGAGTTTACCCAAGAATGACCCGTAAGTATATCAATCAATCAAACTAAGGTCATCAATGAATAAATAGGATAAGAATATCCGAAGAACCAAATCAATCAATTTATCTTATATATAAGCCTATATAGCTATAGCAAAATAAATGACAAGATAAAGAAAATCTTTTCAATCACCAATCAATGTGTGCAATAGGTCAAGCAACATTCCGAGAGTCAAGGATATTCAATTCACTTCGCAACTCACAGAATTTCCTCTCATCAAGGGGTTTGGTGAAAATGTCAGCTAGTTGGTTTTCGGTTCTCACATGGGTAATATCGATATCACCTTTAGTTGAATGGTCTCTTAAGAAATGGTGGCGAATATCGATATGTTTGGTTCTGGAGTGTTGAATAGGATTGTTGACTATTTTTATGGCACTTTCATTGTCACACAAAAGTGGGATGCGGTTGAGGTTAAGGTCATAATCTCTTAGGGTTTGCCTCATCCAAAGTAGTTGAGCACAACAATGTCCTGCGGCAATATATGCAGCTTCGGCTGTGGATAGGGCTACAGAATGTTGTTTCTTCGACGCCCATGAAATGAGCGACCTTCCAAGGAATTGGCAAGTACCGGAGGTACTCTTCCTATCCACTTTACAACCGGCATAATCCGCATCCGAATAGCCGATTAGATCAAAGTTTGACCCTCTAGGATACCAAAGGTCAAAGTTGGGAGTGTGTATCAAATATCTCAATATTCTCTTGGCTGCCACTAAGTGGCAATCCTTGGGTGCAGCTTGAAATCTTACACACATACACACACTAAGCATAATATCAGGTCTAGATGCACAAAGATAAAGCAGAGAGCCAATGATTGAACGATATACCTTTTGATCGACGTCCTTACCATTTATATTTAAATCAAGGTGACCATTTGTTAGCATAGGAGTCTTGATTGGCTTGGCGTCGCTCATCTCAAACTTCTTAAGCATATTTTTCACGCACTTCGATTGGCTAATGAAAGTTCCTTCCTTCATTTGTTTTACTTGTAGTCCAAGTAAGAACTCAACTCTCCCATCATTGACATCTCAAAGCGTTTAGTCATCAAACTACTAAACTCCTCGCAAAAACACTCATTAGTACATCCAAATATAATACCATCAATATAAACTTGACACACAAAGATATCACCATCTACTAGTTTAGTAAAGAGTGTAGGATCAGATTTGCCCATTTCAAAACATTTTCTTACCAAAAAATTCTTCAGGCACTCATACCATACACGTGGTTCTTGCTTCAACCCATAAAGCGCCTTGTTGAGTTTGCAGACATGATTTGGATATTTTGGATCTTCGAAACCCGGTGGTTGCTCCACGTAGACAATCTCGGAAAGTGGACCGTTAAGAAAAGCGCTCTTGACATCCATTTGCTACAACTTAAAACCATGGTGAGTAGCAAAAGCAATTAAAATTCTAATAGCATCTACTCTTGCAACGGGAGCGTAAGTCTCACCACAATCTAAACCTTCGATTTGCGTGAAGCCTTGTGCAACCAACCGTGCTTTATTTTTTGTTACTATGCCATGTTCGTCTTGTTTGTTGCGGAAGACCCATTTTGTACCGATGATATTTTATTTCGGTCTTTCCACCAACTCCCACACTTCATTTCTAGTGAAGTTGTTTAACTTTTATTGCATGGCAATAATCCAATCGGGATTCTTGATAGCTTGATCTATATTCAGTGGTTCATGAGAGGAGACAAACGAGTAAAATGCACAAAAATTTGAAAGACGAGATCTAGTGGTTACTCCATTGTTTATATCACCAATGATACTTTCGATAGGATGAACTCGTTGAACATTTTGGCGTACTCTTGGATGTGCATTCGGTGGGTTGGGTTCTTCATCATCACATTCACTTGACCTGTCACTCTCATCTTCTTGAATGATTATTGGAGGTTCGAATTGAATTGATGAAGGAGATAAATCATCGTCTTCAACACCTTCTTGTGGTTTGACATCACCGATAACCATTTTCTTGATAACCTCACAAGATGGCTATTTTTTATCTAGCACACATTGATCAAGCATTTGATCCATAACCAAGCATAAAACCTTCATCAACCTTAGGAGCAAACTTAAAGCTTCTAGATTTCTTATTAAAAATATAGCACTTACTGTCAAAGACTCTGAAGTATGAAATATTTGGCTTGTTACCGATAAGGAGCTCATACGAAGTTTTCTTCAGTAACTTGTGTAGGTAAAGTCGGTTGATGGCATGACAGGTAGTGTTCACAGCTTCCACCCAATATATATCCGAAACTTTGTATTCATTCAACATAGTTCTCGCCATCTCGATGAGGGTTCGATTCTTTCCCTCGACTACCCCGTTTTGATGAGGGGAGTAGGGAGCCGAGAACTCGTGCTTAATGCCTTCCTCATCAAGATATTCTTAAACATCGGTGTTTTTGAATTCCTTTCCATTGTCACTTCGAATCTTCTTGATCTTCGCTTCATATTCATTTTGAGATCTTCTAATAAACTTCTTTAATATTCCTTTTGCTTATGTCTTATCATGCAAAAAGAATACCCACGTGAAGCGTGAAAAGTTATCAACAATAACAAGACCGTATTTGTTACCTCCTATACTTATGTATGCCATAGGTCCAAAGAGATCCATATGTTGTAGTTGTAGAGGTCTTGTTGTGGTCATCACGTTCTTCGAAGGATGGGGTATCCCAACTTGTTTTTCCGCTTGACATGCGCTACAAGGCCTGTCTTTCTCAAACTTCACATTTGTTAGTCTAATGATGTGATTCCCTTTCGAGAATTTGTAAAGGTTTCTCATACCAACATGGGCTAGTCGGCGATGCCAAAGCCAACCCATGCTAGATTTAGCCAGTAGGCATATTTTAGGGCTAGGCCTATCCGTGGAGAAATCCACAAGATAGAGCTTTCCCTTTCGATGACCCTTAAAGGCTATGAAACCATCACTCCTTCGAACGACATTCACACCATCATAAGAAAATATACAATCGTAACCGGTAGCACAAAATTGTTGTACTGATAATAGATTGTATTTCAATGAATCGACAAGTAAGACATTTGTAAGAAAAAGATTTTCAAAAATTGCAATCTTACCAAGACCTAGTACATCACCTTTACTGTCATCTCCAAAAGTAATGCTCTCACTTGGTTGATTGTAGCAATTAATTTAAGAGAACATTGTCTTCTCTCCGGTCATATGATGAGTGCCACCACTGTTGAGTATCCAACTAGGGCCACCGGAGAGATATTCCTACAAAGTTCAAGCTTTGGTCTTAGGTACCCAAATTTGATTGGGTCCTTTGAGGTTAGTCACAAGAGCCTTTGGGACCCAAATGGATCTCACCAAAAGTGTATTATTTCGCTTTGGTCCAACATGATAAGCAAGCACTCTACCAAAATTATTCTTCTTAAGAATGTAATAGGCATTAAAAGTAGAGTGAGAAATGTGAGCATTTGAGCTTTACTCTCTCACAAAATGAATTGGCTTAGTGACCGTAGTCACCACAACGTGTGCTTTCTTGCCTTTCGGTGGAACATAGCCAAGTCCGGCCTTCTTGAAGTTTCCTCTTCTCTTATCTAGTATCTCATCAAGTTCCTTACTCGACTTGTAAGATCTTTGAATACCATCTTCAAGTAGACCCTTTAACTTCTCATTCTCACTAGCAAGATCTTGTAAAGTGACGAAGTTTGTTGCACAAGCATTTACATCCACGTTGTAGCACCTTGCACAACCATTACTCGTGGAAGGAGTTGAGTTACAAGTTGCATTTGGAGGAGTAGATGTGCTCTTCAAAAGATCATCAAACTTCACTCTAAGAGTCTCATGTGTTTCCTGTGCACAAATGAGTTCTTCCTTGAGTAAAGAGTTATTGATCTCAAGAGAGCTTGTTTTGGATTTGACCTCCGAAAATTCTTTGGCCATCTCCTCAACCCTCTTCTTTTCCAATGCAAATTTCTTCTCAAGTTGGAGGTTTCTTTCCTTTTCAACGATGAGCAAGTCTCCTCCTTTCTCAAGAAGGTCCTTTTGTTGCTCAACCCTCTCTATGAGCTCGGTCAACTTACCCATATCAAACTTTCTCATGATCTTAACCAACCTAGCATGGCTCTTGCCATCCTCATCATCACTAGAATTGTTAGTATAAGAATTGACTAAATATTTAGAAGATCTTGATGATAACTTAGGGCCCTTGGCCATGAAGCACATTGAAGGCTCATCATTATCATCCGTCAATTCACCAAATAAAGATGAGGTCCTTTTTGGAAAGGCCATCCCAATGCATGCAACGCTTTCATCTTCGGATTCGGAGTCGGATTCGGAGCCCCACTCATCATCAATGTGAGCTTCACCTCTTGAACTCTTCTTGTATCTCTTGCTCTTTTCTTTGTCCTTCTTGTAACTCTTTTCTTTCTTCCTTTCTTCCTTGTCCTTATCCATTTTGTGTGGGCACTCGGCAATGAAGTGTCCGGTTTCTCCACATTCATAGCACTTTCTCCTTGAACTTCTTGAAGATTTGGATTTGCCGGAATCCTTCTTGCCTTTGCTATTGTAGCCACTCTTCTTGAGAAATTTATTGAACCTTCTCACAAAGAACACCATCTCTTTCATGTTCATTTGCCCATCTTCATCATCACTGCTTGAGCTATGATCCTTTGTCTTTGACACTTTGCTCGTTTTCAATGCAATGCTCTTCTTCTTTATTGATTGAGCCATCTCTTTAATGTTTGATGCCTCTTGGTCCATCAATTCATCACTAAGAATTCTTCCAAGCACTTAATGCGGCGTGATTGAGTGATAGTTGTCTCTATCTCGAATTATTTGCACTAAGTGGCGATTGGTTGGAGTGATAGCCCGAAGTAGAATCTTGACCACCTCATGATCAGTGAGAGACTTGCACCCAAGTCCCTTGGCCTCATTTACCAATACCATGAGTCGATCAAACATTATCTTGTAGTCTTCTCCTTCTTCTGGGATGAACCTTTCTAGCTTGCCATTGATAAGCTCGATCTTGGTTTCCCTCACACTTGATGTACCTTCGTGAACAACTTTGAGGGTATCCCAAATCGTTTTACCTTCTTCAAGTCCGTCAACTCGGTTGAACTCACTTGGGCTCAAAGTACCAAACAATGCATTGACGGCTTGATAATTGCGGAAGGAGTCTCTTTCCTCATCGGCAGTGAGATTTTTCGGTTCCTTGGGCTTGAAACCTGTTTCTACTATTCTCCAAATAGAAAGATGAATAGATATTAGATACATCTTCATCTTATGTCTCCATTGTGGGTAATATGTGCCATCGAAGAGAGGCACACGTCCAGTGGGAACAGAGACATGAGATGAGGATGTTGAATCAGAATAAATGTAAGGAATAGCAGCCTTTTTGTTGCCTTCACTTGAGGTCTCGATCTCGGTATTGTCTTTGTTGTTCGACATGATTCTCTAAGCTGTTAAGCTCAAAACAGGAGGTTAGGCTCTGATACCAATTGAAAGGATCGCTATGTCGCCTAGAGGGGGGTGAATAGGCAAATAAACAAAATTGCGGAATTAAAACAACTCAAACAGTGACCAGCCCGTCGGATGTTCTGATGCAGATCGGATGTTCCGACCTGGTCCAGAGAGCCCTCCGTCGGATGTTCTGATCTGGGTCAGATGTTCCGACGGTGTCGGATGTTCCGATCCTGGGTATTCTGGATCTGTCGAATACCTACAGTAAAATCTGTTTTCTCACAAAACCAAGGTTAGATCTATTCAAGAATACTCAGAACAAGCCAACACTAATAGCAAAAAAAAACCAAACAAGATCAAGACAAAAACACAGCGATTTTTGTTTACCGATGTTCGGATCTTTGAAGGGAGATCCTACTCACTGTTAGGGAAGGCACAAAGCCCAGATCACCAAGACCCTAATCCCCTGCCCGGCGAAGCACAAAGCACTCACCGGCGATCACTAGTTGAATCCTTTTTCTTGCGGAGGTAGATTCACACCTTCACAAACTCCGAATGCACGCCACACAAAGATCGACGACTCACCGGCGACACCTAGCCGCTTAGGAGCCCTTCAAGCCTCCAAGAGTAACAAATGCGATGAAGAAAATAGGAATCGCTAAGTGCTCAAGAATTGAATCTCTAATTCGCGTAGCACTTGGGTTGGCTTGATCTCTCTAGATCTAGATCTCCCGAGATGAACAAGAGAGAGAAGGCTAAAACTTTGAGAGATGATGAACAGAAAGTATTAGGTTCAAATCAGAGGATGAGTAACATTTTGGCAGGTATTAGAGAAGGCTTTAAATAGGGATTCCTGAAAAATAGCCGTTGCAGCAGTTAATCACGCGTCAGATGTTCAGACCCCGTCGGATGTTCCGACCGAAGTTCCGATGGACCCCTTACTGGATGGCATGAAAAACTGGCAGACTGAATTACCATCGGATGTTCCGATCCTCGTCAGATGCTCTGATGGCATTGGTTCTGTATAGGGTGTATTTTGAGTGGGAAACTCACACGAACTTCGAGATACCTATTTTGAGCACTTAGGAACCTTTATAAGCTTCTCCATTGCATCACTCTTCATAGTACGACATCCCTAGGACTTAATAAATAAAGATTTACAAATAAATACTAGTCTTGATGCCTTGTTGCAATATAGCCACTTTTGAGGGTTACACCATCTCATTTAAACATGTACCCCATGGATTTTGACCTGTATAACATTTGTGCACAATTCTCCAATAGAAATATTAGTTCTATAATTGTAACTCATTAATCACCAAAATCACTAAAGGGCCTAGATGCACTTTCGATGCCCATCTGACATGTTCAACACCTTAAAAAGTTAAGGTCCAATCTTGCCCTTCAAGTCACTACTGCATACTCGTTGCTTCTTCTTCTTCTTCTTCTTCTTCTTCTTCTTCTTCTTCTTCTTCCTCTTCTTCTTGAATAGTATTCTCTAATAATTGCATCTTATTGTGGACCGTCTGAATCAGCCACCGCCGCAGCCGATGCAAGCACCTGGGTTGCCGCAATCTAAGTTTGGAGGGTTTATGGGAATTCGGGCCTCGGAGTCTTCTGGTCGAGGAGACCCGATTGAAGCTGAAGACTAGGTCAAGAATGTGGAGAATAAGCTTTACTTCGTCAATTGTGATAACTATGAGAGTGTGCAATACACTGCTCATGCTCAAAGGGAATGCTATCTATTGGTGGGAGAATTACTGTGCCAGCAATCCTGACTACGTGAACATGGGTTGGGATGACATATATTGTGGAAGTTTTGAAGAACCACCATGTTCCAATGAGTATGCAAGAAGAGAAGAAGCGCGAGTTTGAAGGACTGCGCTAGAACAACAAGTCTATTGATCAATATATCAGTAAGTTCGTTGAGCTATCCCGCTATGCGCCAGATTTGGTTGCTTCTGAGAAAGCCAAGATTTGGAGGTTCACTGAAGGACTGGACACTTGGTATGGAGTTCAGTTGAAACTGCTACACTGTGAGACTTTTGACGGTGTCACTGAGAGGGCTCGTATTCTAGAGGGAGCTTAGCGCAAGCACAATGACGAGAAGAAGAGGAAGTTCAATTCTCGGCAGTCAAGCAGCAATGTGAGGCTTTGTACCCATCAAGCTCAAAGTTTTGGTCAAGCGTAGAATCAGCAAAGGCAGTACCAAAATACTGGTTTTAAGCAATCATTCACCCCTCAGCATGGAGGTAACTCAAACCAAGTTGTCAGACGCCGCAGATCGGAGGCCAAGTGTAGAGTTAGAATAAGACTCCCAATGCTAGCAAGGACATCTGTCGTATGACTGTCCGCTCAACAAGGGAGGCCAACCTATGTAGAATAAAGGAGGGACACCTGCTCGTTAGCCGCAGTAAGGGCAAAATTGTGGGAGTGCATTCAAGACGCCCCAAGGAAGTGGACGTGTTAACCACGTCACTACGGAAGAAGCTCAGAATGCTCAGGATATAGTCCTCGGTACGTTCCTGGCAAACTCAATCCCTGTAAGTTTTCGACTAAGTTGATTATGATAGATTCTAAGGGCATTCAAGTGATTTTGGGAATGGACTGGTTGAGTAAGTATAAGAGAAGAATTGATTGTGCATTTAGATCAGTAACCTTTACAACTTTAAGTGGAGAGTAGGGGTGGGAATGGGTCGACCCTTGACCCATTAGAACTGATCCATATGACACATTTTTTAGAAAGGGGTCAACGGATCGACCCGTTGAATCATGTTGGGTGACCTATTGGGTCAAAAGGGTCGACCCGCTTTCAAAAAATTTAGTTTGTAGAATCTCATTCAAAGTCTTCTACTACCATTAAATGGCATCATTAGTATAAAACAAACTCCGATGCACTATGCATTATTGCAATACAATATATAGCTCTTCCCTAATGCTATGCACAGAAACACCACCCATGGAGGACATGCTAGCCAAACATACAATTTTTTTTAAAAAAACTCGAGATCATTGAATTTACAGTCTCATAAGATACTTCGTCTTATGAGTAGGAATAGCCCATTGGACGGGCTCCTCCACAAAGAGAAACAAAATTGCTGGATTGGCTACAGATTTTCATGACTAAGATGGTTGGGATCCCAACCAGCACCCTCCCCACGAATGTAAGAAGGGGCAATTGTGGGCTGAAAATGAGCGGGACGTCTGGGTTGTGGAAATGGAAGTAGGTTTGTTGGATGCCATAGACCTGGATCATGTGTGTAAAAACAGCAGTGTCAGAGCTTCATGCATACAATAAAATGAGCAGTAGTACCAATAGTGAATAAACACAGGAGAAAGATTTTGTGCTAAGAAATTCATTTGGACAATGTAACACATATTTAGTCAACGACCAATATTGTGAACTACAGTTCAATTAGAGTAAAAGGTACAGATTTTATAAAGATAAGGTCAAGGAAGGCCATGCAAAGAATCAGTGCATGCTGTATTTGCTTCATATTAAATTATTTTGCTTTTCAAGTCTAAGGCTGTTTAGATAATATCTTCCAATATGACCTCCAGTATGATGTAAGCAAAGATTAGAAGCAATAAGATTTTGGATTAAGCAACCATAATACAAATAAAAAAAGGTTCTTACAATTCCGAATGCTACCCCATTGAATGCTGTATGGTATTCAAAGCTCGGAGTTGGAAATTCTGGCTTTGGATATACAAAGCACAGTAAAAGAGAAAGGCTTACCGAGAAGGTCGTAACTGCAAAAAAAAAAAAAAACGAAATAGAGAATATTCTTCACCTTTGAATATCACACTTTGAAGTAACACTAGATTCCTGCACAATATGCAAGTGCTGAGGCATGTACATACCCTTTTTCCCTGAGACAACAAAGGAATCAACGTGATCATGGACAGCCAACCAGAATGCAAGGATCACAATGCCAAAATAGACTCCAGCAGTAACATCGATCAAGGCATCAAGCTGTGCATGACCAAGTATATCCAGTGCTATCAATTTCAAGTAAAACACAACATCAGTACCTTTTGTTAATTCTAAGAGACAGTTGCATAAAAAATGTAAAGACTCACCAATTCCAACTAGAATAACAAGCAAGAAAGCTAGTGATAAACCCGTGGCAATTATAACACCATCATGCTGTCCATATGTCAGGACATAATGCAACCAATATCTGCATTTACCGGAAACAACATTAGCCAAGAAATCATTTTGAACTTCCCTCATCCAAGAAACCCAATAATTACAAAACAACAAAATTCTTCATAAAAAACAGAAAATAGGAATATACCCGATTTCTCCTTGACGTCTCCGGAGCAGGCTGCCAATTAGGAGGGAAAATGTTCAGGCACAGAACAACATGAATCTGGGAGGGGAGCTGTCGGGAGGGGAGGCGGCGGGAGGGGAGGCGCCGGCGGCGGGAGGGAAGCCGTCGGGAGGCGCCGGCGGCAGGCTAGGTCGCACAGGCGTTGATGGGAGCACAGGCGGCAGGCGGCTAGGTAGGAGTCTGGGAGGGGAGCATCGACCCGGCTGACCCAAAGGGTCGATAGGGTCGGACCCGGACCCGGCTGACCCGTTTGTTTGATTGGCATCGACCCGATGACCGAACGGATCCGAATTTTCAAAACGGGTCGATGACCCAATGGATTTTTCTAACCCACTCCCACCCCTAGTGGAGAGACCATCAAGTATGAATCTTTGCATAAAGAAAACCCGGCTGTTAGGTTGCATCACCTGAAGATGATGCGAGGGGACGGAGAAGAGCATTTGCCTTTGGTGGATACTCCGATAGTGAACGAATATATGGATATTTTTTCTGAAGATTTACCTAGAATACCACTGGATCGAGAGGTAGAATTCAGTATCGACTTATATCTGTGTACGGAGACTATTTCTCAATGGCCGTATCGTATGAACCCTAAGGAGCTTACGGAGATGAAGTCACAACTTAAAGATTTGAAAGCTAAAGGTTTCATTAGACCAAGTGTTTCTCCAAGGGGATCGCCAGTGTTATTTGTGGAGAAGAAGCGTGAGAAGACTCTAAGAATGTGTGTGGATTATCAGAAGCTAAATGAAGTGACCATCAAGAATAAGTATCCATTATCTCGAGTGGATGATTCGTTTGGTCAATTGAAAGGAGCCAAGTGTTTTTCAAAATCGATTTGAGGTCAGGTTACCATCAAATCAGGTGGAGGTTAGAAGATATACAAAAGACGGTGTTCACTACCTGTTATGTATTATATGAATATACGATGATGTCGTTCGGACTCACTAATGCACCGACACATTTCATGATGCTCATGAACAAGGTTTTAATGCATTATTTGGACAAATATTTCATGGTATTCATTGATGATATACTCATTTATTCTAAGAATGAGGAAGAGCATGCCGAGCACTTGCGACTTGTGCTGGAGAAGTTGATAGAGCACCAGCTGTATGCTAAATATTCAAAATGTGGCTTCTGAGTCAAAGAGGTAGCATTTCTTGGCCATGTCATCTCCGAAGATGGTGTGTTAGCGGATCCATCCAAGGTCAGTGAGATTCTGGAATGGAAAGTACCGAAGTCAGTTACCAAGGTCAGAGGATTTATCGGAATTGCTGGATATTATCATCGCTTTATCGAGAGATTTTCTAAGATTTCTTGACCACTTACCTAGTTGTTGAAAAATGATGCTAAGTTCAAGTGGACAGCGCAGTGCCAGGATGGCATCGAGCTATTGAAGAAGAAGCTAACATCGCCACCGGTATTGGTCTTACCGAATATTCACAAGAACTTGGAGGTTTATTGCGATGCTTAAAAGTTGGGAATCGGATGTATGCTTATGCAAGAAGGGAGAGTTGTTGGGTACACTTCGCGATAATTACGTCCCCATGAGTTGAATTATGCTACTCATTATTTAGAGTTAGTTGTTGTGATGCATGCTTTAAAATTATGGAGGCATTACCTAATTGGTAATCGCACGGAGACATATACTGCCCATAAGAGCATCAAGCATATATTCACCTAACCAGATATGAATATGAGGCAGAGGAGATGTTGGAGCAGTAGCGGATTATGATGTGGGTATCCATTACCATGAAAGCAAAGATAATGTGGTCGCTGATGCATTAAGTCGGAAGCCAAGGAGTGAGCATATACAAGAAGAAGCTGAGAAGTTGAATCCCATGATTGTTCCGCATGGCTATGTGCATAGTCAGTTGAACATGATGGAAGTGTAACTAGATCTTTAAGAGCAGATGAAGAAGGCTTATGACAATGATGATGGGATTCTTGACATCATTGTTGGGATAATTTTAGAGAAGGTGAAGGAAGGTATTGTTTGGATCGATAAAAGGATCGTCGTGCCAGCTCAAAAAGATCTTAGAGAGTTGATTTTGAAGGAAGCTCATGATTCAACGTATTCTATTCACCCCAGGAGTATCAAGATGTATCTAGATCTGAAAAAGAGATATTGGTGGTCGGAAATGAAGAAGGATATAGCGGAGTTTGTTGCTATATGTGACATATGCCAAAGAGTGAAAGCCGAGCATCAGAGACTAGTAGGATTGATTTAGGCCCTTGCGAGTGCCTGAATGAAAGTGGGAAGAAGTCGGTATGGATTTTATTGTGGGTCTGCCAAAAATTCAAACGGGTTATGATTTTATATGGGTGATTGTCGATCGATTGACTAAAGTAGCTCATTTCATTTCGGTTAAGACAAGTTATGACAGTGCTAAGTTGGCCGAGATTTACATGTCAAAGATAGTGTGTTTGCATGGAGTCCCTAAAAGGATCGTGTCAGATCGAGGGAGCCAGTTTACATCAAAGTTCAGGAGTAAGATTCATTATATGTTGGGCACGCATCTAGGTTTCAGTAGTTTCAAAACCCTAAAAGTAAAATAAAAGGGAATTGTTATATATAAAACCGTAGTTTAAATTATTTTAAATTGGGCATAAGCCAAAACCCTAGAAAACCATGTAGGAAAATTCTAGAAAAATTCCAATAAATCCTACAAGCCATCATTTAGCCACCCTCCAAATTTCAAGCCCAAAGCTCAAGGCTAGCTCATGATTCCGTGAAGTGCTGCTGTTCCGCCGGGAGCTCGTCAAACCCAATAAAATGATGAGCAAACGTGGGAGTACCAAGCCCAAACTTGGAGGAGAGATTCTAGAGTCCCAATCTCATGGTAGGACAGAAGCCCAAGCCAAAATTCGTAGATTTGTGAAGTTACCAAATTTGGGAAAGTTCTAAACCTACTCGAATTATAATTTGAGCCCAATTCAAAATCTACCCACATAGCGGCCCGACCTAGGTCGACCACCATAGTATAAATACCCCCAAAGACCCCCTATCAAATCCACAACTCGAGAAACACCCATATGCAACCCTATCCGTAGAAAACCCAAGCAACCGAGGAGTTTTCCAGGTATCTCTCCCTGTGCTTCACCCAAACCTGAGTGTAGATGTCTCCATGGTGTAGAGCTCGACGAGACGGTCAGGATGGATGCCCGGATCGTCTTTTTGGTGAAAAAACGTGAGAAAACGCTCGTCGAAGTGGGGCTGCGCCGCCGCCGCCGCTGCCTCGCTGGCGGCGGCGGCATCGCCCACCGCACTTCGCCGCCAAAACCGCCGCCAAGGCGCCGCCGCCACGTGTCCCGCCCGCCCCGCGCTTGTATCCCGCCGGATCCAACCGCCTCACGCCACACGTCGCCCGCGCCAACACGCACGCCCGAGTCGAACCGTCGTGCCACGTGTCGCCCTGGGATTCGCTGTCGTCGCCAGCCAGTAGACTACCGCCGCGTGTCTCCATCGCGCTGCATTCCGCCGCTCCGCCGCCATGCGTCCACTCCCACGCCCGCCACTCCTGTGCTGCCACGTATCGCCCGCGTGCGCGATCGCTCGCCAAGCCGTAGATTCCGTTCGCTTCAGCCGATTTAATCGGTTTAACCAGTTTATTTATTTATGGGATTTCCTATTTCCCAGAAACTTCCAAGAATTGTTTGGGGGCATCCGAACTCCAAATTGGATGATTCTAGATCCATTAAATCTCATAAATAGCCTTGCGTTTTATGTATTTTTTATTGAGGTATATGTTATGTTGATTTTTCTGTTCCTATGCATTTGCATCTATATGTAGATCGCACTTGCGTGCACTATTCGAAAGCCTTCCAGGAGCATTTTGGAGGAGGACCCCAAGACCCAGAGTACTACCAAGGCAAGATAGATTGCATCTTGCTCTCTTTTTTGCAAAACTCCCCCGTCACTTGTTTAATTTACTTTTGTCTTGCATTAAATGATGGGAAGGGTTAGACGCCTATTATATTCACACCGAGTCATCTACCCTGTGAATTTAGCCATTTATTGACGCAATTAGTATTTCGTCGCCTATTCTTGTGCATAGATGCTAGTGCTCATGGGTTGTTAGTCGATAGGTTATTCATCGCTTAATTATCTTTGTGACTTGGTATAATTGGAGGTGTTTGAAAGTGCATCTAGGCCCTAAGTGATTTTGTTGATTAATGAGCTACAATTATAGAGCTAATATTTCTATTGGAGAATTGTGCACAGATGTTATACAGATTAAAATACATGAGGTACATGTTTAAATGAGATGGTGTAACCCTCAAAAGTGAATATATTGCAAGAAGGCATCAAGACTAGTATTTATTTGTAAATCTTAATTTATTGAGTCCTAGGGATGTCGTACTATAAAGAGGGATGCAATGGAGAAACTTATAAAGGTTTCTAAGTGCTCAAAATAGGTATCTCGAAGTTAGTATGAGTTTTCCACTCAAAATACACCTCATACAGAATCTATGCCATCAGAACATCCGACGAGGGTCGGAACATCCGATGGTGAGTAAGCCTGCCAGTTTTCAGAGATATCCAGTAAAGGGTCCATCGGAACTTCCATCGGAACATCCGACGCGGGTCGGAACATCCGACGGGGGATCAGAACATCCGATGCGGGTTTAACTACAGCAACGACTACTTTTGAGAATCCCTATTTAAAGCCATCTTTAATACCTTCCAAAGGTTGCTGACACTGTTTACTCACTCTGATTACACCTTGATTTGAACCTAATTCTTCCTGTTCATCTTCTCTCAAAGCTTTAGCCTTTGTCTCTCTCTTGTTCATCTTGTGAGATCCAGATCTAGAGAGATCAAGGGACTCAAGTACTCCACAAATTAGAGATTCAATTTGAGCACTTAGCGATTCTAATTTCTTCATCGCATTTGTTATTCTTGGAGGCTTGAAGGGCTCCTAGACGGCTAGGTGTCGCCGGTGAGTCGCCGATCTTTGTGTGGCGTACCTCCGGAGTTTGTGAAGGTGCGAATCTACCTCCGCAAGGAAAATGATTCAACTAGTAATCGTCGGTGAGTGCTTTGTGCTTCGCTGGTAAGGGGGATTAGGGTCTTGGTGATCCGGGCTTTGTGCCTTCCCTAACGGTGAGTAGGATCTCCCTTCAAAATCCAAACATCGGGAAACAAAAAATCGCTGTGTTTGTATCTTGGTCTTGATCCGGTATTTTTACTATTTGTTTTGGCTTGTTCTGAGTATTCTTGAATAGATCTAACCTTGGTTTTGCGAGAAAACAGATTTTACGGCAGGTTTTCAACAAATCCAGAATACCCCGGATCCGAACATCCGACGTCCGTCGGAACATCCGACCCAGATCAGAACATCCGACGGAGGGTGTACTGTACCACGTCGGAACATCCGACCGACTGGTTACTATTTGACTTTATTAATTCCGTAATTTTGTTTATTCGCCTATTCACCCCCCTCTAGGCGGCATAGCGATCCTTTCAGTGTTGACTAAAGGTGGCAAGTCGGGTGGTTTTGTGGAATGAGGATTGTGGAGTAGCTAGTCACCTTGGTCTAAGGACCCTTGATGTGCGCATATCCGGCCAAACCATACAAGCGCAACCATAAGTGCTAGCACTAGCATGTCGGCCAACATGTGCTAGTCATGACTTAGTAGTTAGGGAAATCTGTTAGCACACGATACTTTGAAAAGATCGGGTTGAGGTCCGTTGGCTCAAGAGCGGGTCCCGAGTGTTGAAACCTTAGAGGGAGTATCGGTATTAATAGAAGAAACTAATTAATTGCCTTATATCATTACTTGTTCTAGGCTTCAAAGGAAGAGTTAAGACATAAAAGTAGCACTAGGCATATGGGTAAAGTGTGCTACATTCTGCAGGTGTTAAACTATCATGATAGCTGTTGCCACGGTCATGGGAGGAGAGGAAGGTCGTATATGGTAGTCTCATGTGTTAATAATAACCTGATGAGTTGGTTTGGTTTGAGTTATTCGAGGTTTGTGCAGTTCTGCAGAGGGGCTTTGGAAGCCGAGCTCATTGTGTTTACTTTGGGAATATTATCATTATTAATTGTTTTACAAATGGTTTAAAACACTTTAATTAATTTGACTATAATAGGTGTTTATACAAAATAAACATCATATTCTTGTTATATCATTGCATTCATTATAAGGATTCTTACTGGGTAGCCATATACTCACTATACAAACCATGGATTTATTTTTATTCTGGAAAAGAATCGGGACCGGTTTGCATACAAGATCAGGAGGATTCTGTGCCAAATTTTGTTCAGGATTAGCTATCGCTCAAGGGTTGGATTAGAGCATCGTCATACTTTAACCCGTTGCATATTTCGATTTCAGCACTCTGAACTATATTATATTGTCTTAATCAAATTATTGTAATAAATTGTTGTGCTACAATTACTTTTGCATAATATGTTATCTTCATAGTTAATTGTGATTGTGTGATGATGTTCGACAATTGTCGCTCATGAGTTAGCATTGATCTCTAGGACTAGTAATTGATCATGAGTGGATCCAGATGAAACCGGAGTCACGACAAACCGGTAGTGACTGAGTCCTAGGTGTCAACCCCCATTTTATTTTTTGAACTAGTAATGGTAGTATATCACTACCGATTCATTATTAATTGGTAAGCACTCCCATGTGCGTGCAACCGGTTTGGAAACCAGTAGTGAAACTAGTTTGGAACTGGTAGTGCAGTGCTAGTCCGTAGCCGTAGCTGGACCCATCTAAGTTAGAACTCCATGGCCTTAGCATGATGAGGCGCATCTCAAACATGGGCGATAGCGCTGAAAATAAACAACCCCGAGTGCTAGTTTGTCATGTTACAATAGAAATAGAGTAACAAATAGTCATATAGTAAAATATAATAGAGAAACATAGTGAAGACCTGACCAAGGTGGCTAGAAGAGGATGAATAGACACCGCAAATTTTCGGCGCTGCCGTTTTCACCAAAACTTGAACAACTTGACAATTACATGTATTTATAACATGCATAACTAGGAGTCATGTAATATGTAAATTTTTCATTCACAATCCTGATTGTCAAGTGTTCTAAAGAGAGTAATCAATTCAAAGCTTGAGGAAAAAAGAAAGCAGATTCTTCAGAATTAATTCTCATTTATAGCAGGGAGATGATGGCTTTCTGTTGCTCCAAAAATTGTGAGAATTTTTCTCCCAATGAAGCCATAAGTTGTGAAGCACTCCACAAAAAATGTCCTAAAAAATCTTTGTAAAAAAAAAAATTTAAACAACACAAGCTGCTTTTTGAAAAGCAAAAGCAGATTCTCCAGAATTTGTTTCTACTTGGAGGATATGAATGGTGGCTTTCTGGGGCTTTTACATTTTTGGGGATTTTGGTCCCTGTGTAACAAGGAGTTGTAAATCACCGTGTCAAAAATCTCCTCAAAACTCGTTTCACAAAAAATATAAAAAATCAAACATCACAAGCTGTCAAGAACTTCGAGCAGAAACTTTAGGGCTTAGTTTTCACCTCATAGCTCCCAAATGAAGAAACCAGTGGACTTTCAATTTTTACCACAGATAGGTGCATGAGTCACGCATCTTTTTCAACTAAAATTATCCCAAAATGATGTTTCTATAGTTTTCTAAAAATCTTTTACTGACTGCTGCGCGGATGAAAGTTTCTGGACAGATTAACAACTAGCCAAGAACTTGATCTCTTGCCTCTCATATGATTACAAAGTGTGTATCAAATCATATTAACAATCTCAAAACATCATGGACCACCAATAACCAGCAAGAAATCATCCTTGTTCTTCTCAAAACAAGAGCTGCTAAAGGAAAAATGAAAACAGGAAAAAATAGGATCAAATCAACACAAGATATTCATGAAGAAGAATGATTTCGTTGCTTAGAAGTTGGGAATTACAAAGCACAATCCATATGGTTACAAGCAATCTAAGTGCCACATAAAACACACCCAACTTACCCTCTCTATTTTTAAAATTTTTAGCTCTAAGAGGATGAGGAGGAGATACTCCCCTCACCCTCTATTGATAACACAAGGGTGAGATGCGCTAAAGCCTAAAGCCCATCTCTACCCTTCATTTGAAAATAAGTAGTGTATAACTTATACACTACAAGACACATTTTTGATAGGGAATATTCTCTACATATTCCTTCAGAAAATATCTTCATATCTTCCTCGGTCGCCAGCCTAAGATTGGGCCCGCCGGTTAGATCAACTTCGCCATCAGGTTGCCGCCGCCGTAGCCTCTATCAGCCTCAAATTTCTTTTCATGGCTAAACTTCTCGAGTACATCTCCTCATGTGACCACCAGGTCAACGAACCTAGTCGCATGCACGTCTTCGAATGCACTAGCCTCTAGCTGTCCTGACGAAGCGTCAGCCACGTACCCGTCGATACCTGCATTACTGAGGTGAACACACACGAAACCAACACACCTTACCTCACCTGCAAGATTAGTTCATCACAAAATTTTCAACATCATAATCCCTTCGTACCATCACAATTAGGAAGCCAAATCACACTACATGGAACTTTAAGAAATTCCACCAGACCACGTCCGATAAAACTACCCAAGCTCAGCACAATGGTCTGGTTACAATTCCACGACAATTTTCACAAATGCACCATTTAATAATTCTTCAAAATACTTTAAATTTTATCTTGTCACATATATTCATCATCAAATTGAGATGTCCTCCACATGAGTTTCGACACATAGGTATAAGCAAAATAGGATCACGGTTGTAGCAACCAATAGTAAATTTGGTTATAAAACGAAGGTAAAATAGTGGCTAAATGGTGAGATAAGATTTGCATCGGAGATGGGCGAGATAAGATTGATGGTAGTTTCCACGATTCTAGCCTTGTTTTTTTGTGGACCGAATTTATTTGCTAAAAAGCGAATACTTGAAAACTTCTACAAGAGTATTGGAAAACTAGGATCACTCGGTTGGACTTGTGTTTCAGAAATTTATAAGAAGTGATTTTTAGATAAAAATAAATTTAAATAAGTAAAAGTGTTATAAGTTGCAAATAGCTGGGTATAAACAAATGAGCTCTAAAACATATGGCCAAAACTAGAGCATTGTTCTTTATAGCATAAATTAAAATTAAAAACTACCACTAAAATTTAATACTTTTGTATAAACCAAACGATGTACTATTTTTTAATTATTTTTATGGGCTTAATATGTTTCTTTTTAGAGTTTCCTGAATAATTCTTTTATAGTATTTTTGACTTTTCAAAACATTTATCGAGCATTCACACCAATTTTGATGGCAGCTAAGACCGCATCAAAAGCAGTCTCATGAGAACATCATCAATGGGGTCTTGTTAGGATTAATCTCGGACTAATTTAGTCCGTACGGTCATTAAGGAAATGGGTTCTAACTCGTATTGAGCTTGTCTCTGAAGGAGTCCTGATCGGGGACACCAATTCTAGTCCTAATTGGTTTCGGCCCCCCTAGGGCACGGCAAGTACTATATAAAAGGAGGCAGGGCGCGGCATTAAGGACCACCTGAGCTAATTACGTTCTAATCACATCGTTAGCCCTAACCTCCTCAAAACCCAACCCGATCTCGTGGGATCGTGCCGGAGCTTCTAGGAAGGCCGTCTACCGCTGTCTACGCCATCCAGGAGCCAAATACAGTTGGATCGACGAGCGAGGAGCTGCTGTTCTGTACGTACTACTTCCATACGTCTCCCAGCACATCGATCTTCGCCGAGCTATCGAGATGGCAACATCGAGCAACACCCTCAATGGTGATTTACCGATCTATGTTCCGCATTACTGTTTGTGTTTATGTATTTGGTTAATCTTAATTGTTGTTAGGTAAACCTAACATTTGGTATCAGAGCTAATTAACCTCATCTTGAACCAATTAGAACCCTAATTAGTATTCGGCTAATGCAATTAGCTTGTTGTTGCTATCTGTTAATGTTAATTAATGTTTGCCGATCAAGTTCAGGGATAAAGTATGATTAGCTAAACGCTAATTACTCTCAGAATAGTGCTAACCACACGTGTTCTTTTAAATTCTAAATAGACACGGCTTAGAATTAAAATTCAATTAGTTTCGGATTAGCATATTTTTGGTGTCGGGTAGCACTTAGAAAGAGGAGAATTGCAATCTGTTGAACTTAAAAGCAAAATCCCCAAATTATTTTGCCACCCGAAACCCTAATTTGCTTAGTGGCTCGGATTAGTCCAAATTATTTTGAAATTTCGGCATAAGATGATGTTTCAGAAAGGGGAAGATAATTAGAAGCTCAATTAGTAGATCGGATTCAAAATCCCCAAATTTTTTCCCCCAATCTGAAACCCAAAATTTCAAATCCTTAACACTACAGCCCCAAATTAAGCAATCCAATGGGGAACACTTAGCTTGCCTGGGCCTGATGTCGCCCGAACCTTGCGACCGCCGTTCTTGATACCTCGCCGTCGCGCGCATCACGCTCTTGCGCACGCCGGCCTCGAGCTCCGCCGTCACCACCGTTTCCTGTTATTAAGCCGTTGCGCCTCCTCTGTCGCCGTAGCTTCCCGGAAGCCGCCCACCGCCCGTTGCCTCGTGCGGCGCCGCGGAACGACTCGACGGAGCTGCGCGCGAGCGCCGGCGAGCAGCTCCGCTGCCCCGTGTTGGTGACGCTGCCCGCTGCCCAGCCCCATACCCTGTCTCTCTCACTGAGCTGCTCGAAAGGGGAATGAGCTAGGGTTACCGACCGCTCTGTGTTTTTGCTCCCTGCAGCGTGCTTTCGAGTGTCAGATCTAACGGACGGCTAGGATAAGGCCACGACGTGGCCATACCGACACGACCGGGCTGCGGGCGCTAGTTGGGCCGCGCCAGCGCATTGCTGTGCCTTTGGGTCAGCCTATTCGCCCGGCCTAGGTGCATTTTGCCTGCGCACGCTCGCGCGTATGGCTCGGGCCGTTTTGGGTCGTTTTATGCTAAAACAGTGGAATTTTTTTCCGAGCAATTTACTGTTTAAATGATGCTAATGATTTTTTGCACAGTTTGATTAAGTAATTGCCAAATAATTATGGAAAAATTAATGTTTTCAGTGCCCATTTATTTTATGTCCTATTTATGTGCACTGTTTTAATTTTTTATCGTATTTTTAAAGTTGTGCTCTTATCCATGTACAATATATATTAATGTTATGGCAATTTTAGCAAACAAATTACGTTATTGTCCCTGATTAAGATGGAAACAAAAGAAGTTTTAATCTGGAGTTAAAGTTAATGACTTATAATTATACTTCTGACCAAAGTTGATGTATGATTACATGTCATTTTTGGATATATTGTCTCTTTTTCGTTTTTGTCCAAAGGTGATGCAAATTTGAGAAATATTGCATGTTTTTTTATGGGACCAAAGTAGGTTAAATTCATGCTTAGCTAATTATTGCAGATTTTATTTCACTTACGCAGCTCTCAACAATTCAACTGCTATGGCTACCATCAATGACATTGAACAACTAACTGGCAATAACTTCCCTTCTTGGAAGGAGAAGATTACGATTGCTCTTGGGGTTTTAGATATGGATTATGCTATCAGGTCTGATCCCCCTGAGGCTCCCACACCTGGTGAGCCCAATCATGCTTCCCTGAGATGGACTTATGACCTTAATGCTGATAAGTGGGAGCAGTCTAACCGCTTGTCACTCGAAATCCTTAAAAGCTCAATTACTGAGAGCATTCGGGGAGCAATCCCTGATAAGGAAAATGCCAAAGATTACTTGGATGTTGTTGAAGAGCATTACAAAGGCTCATCAAAGGCATATGCTAGTACACTTATTTCAAACTCATAAGCTCTAAGTACAATGGATCTGGTAGCATTAGAGAGCACATTATGAAGATGATTGACATCAAAAGTAAGCTTAAGGCATTGGAGATGGAAATCTCTGATGAGTTCTTAGTCCACTTCATCATGACCTCACTGCCCCTGAGTATGCTCCTTTTAAGATTAATTATAGTACTCAGAAGGATCAGTGGACTTTGAGCGAACTTGCTGCCATGTGCGTTCAAGAGGAAGAAAGAATTAGGGCCAAAAGAAAAGACGTTGTCAATTTTGTTGGCAATGGTAAAAGAAAGGCCCATAATGATATTAAGCCTAAAAAGAAGTCCAAGAATGCCTCCAAGGACAAAAATAGGGCTGCAAACAACTCTTCATCAAGTAAAGGAAAGTGTCGCTTCTGCAAGGAAGAAGGTCATTTTCAGAAGGATTGTACTGGCTTCTTAAAGTGGCTCGCTAAAAAGGGTAACGATTCAATTTTCTTTGTTGATGAGTCACTTTATGCTGGTTATTCTCTTAATACTTGGTGGATTGATTCTGGTGCCACTGTGCACGTTTCCAATTCATTATAGGAATTCCTTACCGTCCAAACACTAAGAAAGTGGGAGAGAAGCATTAGAGTCGCTAATGAAACGGAAGCTGAAGTTAAAGCTGTCAGATCCCTGTCCTTAGTATTAGATAGTGGTTTCGTACTTAAGTTAAATAATGTCACTTATGTTTCTACCATGCGACGCAATTTAATTTCTGTGTCTATGTTGGATAATGATGATTACCAATGTCTATTTGGAAATAGTAAGTGTGTTATTAAATTTGATTCCAAAGATGTTGGTCTTGCCATCCAACAAGACAAGTTTTATATGCTTTCCCTACATGAATCTGTTTTGAATAGCTGTGATGTTTCTATTAAACACAAAAGACGAGATTATGAGACTTCATCAAATTTGTGGCACTGTCGTTTAAGCCATATTTCGAGGGGGAGGTGGAACGTCTCATTAAGAAAGAGATACTCCACCCCTTACATTTCTCTGACTTAGACTACTGTATTGATTGTATAAAAGGGAAATATGTTAAACAAATTAAGAAAGGAGCCACACGTAGCACTAAATTGTTGGAATTGATTCACGCTGATATTTGTGGGCCTTTTCCTGTTACATCGGTAGATGGTTTTGATTCTTTTAATATATTTACTGATCATTTCTCCCGTTATGGTTATATTTACCCTATTCATGATAGATCTGAGGCTTTAGATAAGTTTAAAGTTTTTAAAGCCGAAGTAGAAAATCAACTTAATTCGAAAAAAAAGTAGTAATATTTGATCGAGGGGGAGAATATTATGGGAGACATGCCCCTTATGGCCAAATTCCCGGACCTTTTGCTAAATATCTTTAGGAAAATGGCATAGTAGCCTAATATTCCATGCCTGGTGAACCCCAGCAAAATGGAGTAGCTGACAAAAGAAATCGTACCCTTATGGACATGGTGCGGAGCATGCTCAGCAATTCCAGTTTACCTATTAGTTTATGGATGGAAGCCTTAAAGATAGTGTCGACGGTTGGGATATTGACCCAAGTCAACCGAGGTTCTTCAAGGAGGAGATAGGAGACACGCCGAACAACCACGAACACAGAACGAGCAGAGATGGGGGTTTTATCTTGGTTCAGCCTCTCGGGAGATAATAGCCCTCGTCCACCTTTCTTATATATCGAGATGAATACAAGAGATGGCTCGACGAGACGAACAAGTCTCGGCGAGATTATGTGTGTACAAGTGAAGATCAGGTGTCTAGCGAGATACAAAAGCGGATCAAGTCCCTCTACACGCCGTAGGGCCTTGTTTATATAGTCTTGAGCAACCGACCTCTAGGGGAATATCGGGCGGGCTAACTACGAGATCGAATTTAACTCAAGACATGCCAAATATATCCCGAGGTAGATAAGGCATACTCCTAGTCTTGGGGATCACGACTCCTATTCCAATCCGGAAACCACGTCCGGGTCTTCACGGTTGTCAGAACTCTTGTTCGAGTCGGACTCAAACAGAATCTTAGGTCGTTACACCGTGCCGACCAAGAAGTCGTTTCGGCAGATGCATATGGGCTCGATAGAACCTTCCAGGAGCCGGGCCTGGTAGGTCGCTCGATTGGGCCGTCGAGGAGTGGGCCATGGCAATGGGCCGTGATTTAATCCCGACACTAGCCCCGAGACTCAAGTGGAAGGACTCACTAGAGTGGGGTCATCCTCTTGAGACTCCAAGTCACGAAGAGGGTATTTTTCCTGCTACAAAGACGTGCAACAGGCGATCGAACAGGTTATGGTTCAACCGAACAAGTCTTGTTCGGGACAGAACAAACCCGCCTGGCGCCGAGCAACTCTGTCGCGTCGAACAGGGAACGACATCCGTCCGAGCAGAGTACCCAGCCCTCAATACTGAAATCGAAAGAAGTGAGGTGAATCATCTCCTTGAGGCTGAACATCATCAAGGAGGGATTGGATTCTTAGTAGTGAAGAGCGTACCACCGCATCCGGTAAGATCAAATCTTCCGGGAGAATGAACATAGCAAGTCGCGAGACGGACTCGTGCTGCTGCATCCAGGCATTCAGACGCCTAGGAAAAGATAGGGGAACCACCTCTCGGGCTAGAGCCTGCCCGAGGAAATTGAAATTGCGCTCTCGAGCGAATGTCGCGCTCAGGAGCGAAGGTGATGTGCCCCAGACGTAGATCGTGTGCTAGGAGCAGACAATGCATACGAGGGGGAAAGTGACCCAGTCCCTGAGCGTAAAGCTCGTCGAAGGAACCAGGTAAAGAGATCTAGTCCCCGAGCATGGAGCTCGTTAAAGGAACCGTAGTACGACCAGCGAAGACGTACGGTAGGAACTGCGCTCGGGCGAAGAGCCGCCGGCGAGGTGATCCACCCTCGAGCACGGAGAGCTCGTCGCGGGGACGGATCGCGCTCGGGGCGAAGAACGCCGGTGCGAGGTGAATCACAACCCGATGCGCCAGAGCCGCAAGAGAACGTGTGAAATCAACGCTTTACCCACGACGTATTCCTTGCGACAGTGTTAGCGTTGTCTTGGCAAGTGCAGAACCGACGCTTGGAGCGTCCGTTGCGATGAGAATCGGCTTACGGTGGGCAGGACTCCGTTGGTGGCGCACTATCTTGACTTAGCCGAACTGTGAAGGTCGGTCTTAGGGCAAAGGCAAGAAATCATACGTGGTGAAGTGAATCGGTCCCGGGCATGCGCGAGCAAACCGGGAAGAGAGGATGCGAACATCGGTTTTGGTGGGAAGCCTGGAACCTCGCCACGACCATCACCGGAGTCTGACGTTCCCCGTTCCTGTATTTCCTGCAGAAGACAAACAAGAAACGAGCCAGCAATGAGAAAAAAGAGAACAAGAAAAGGCTCTAAGAAGAGCAAAGCGAGTTTTAAGAAACACGCAAAAGACGACCTACCCGCACAAAACATAATTTTTCCGGGTACGTCACCCGATAGCATTAGTGTCACCTCGGCGAATGTGGAACCGACGCTAGGAGTGCCCGTTGCGATGAGAATCGGCTTACGGTAGGCAAGACTCTGTTGGTGGTGCATTGCTCTGGATTACCGTGCCAGGAAGGACGTAGCATGGATAAAAAAAGACGTGTCTTGGGCAAGTGCAGCCTCATTGTGGCTAAGACCGCTAACCGTGGAAGGCGATCGGGACCTTAGCCGCAGCAAAACGCGAGGCGAAATCTTATCCGGGCATGGACACATGGGCGTTGGTGTCGCCTCGGCGCGTGCGGAACCAGCGCCAGGAGTGCCCGTTGCGATGAGAATCGGCTTACGGTGGGCATGCCCGTTGCAATGAGAATTGGCTTACGGTGGGCAGAACTCCATCGGTGGTGCACCACTTCGGTTAACCGGAGCCGTACAGGTCGTTGCCAGATAAAAAGACATGCTCGTACGCGAGGAGCGCTACGGAACTGAAAGACCAACGAGGTTTTGGAAAACCAACGCTAAGGAAAGGAACTGAAAAACTAAAAACGTACCGGGGTTGCCGAAATTCAGCTCAAGTCCCAACTGACTGAGGAGAGGTAGTCCTTCGAGGAGCTGGCCGAGCAGCTCAAGACTGCCGAGCAGCGCTTGAATCAGAGCGAGAGTCTGACCGAGCAGCTTTCCCTGCAAAAAAGAGCAGCAAAAGACAAGGACGAACAGAAAACCAAGAGCAAGGCGGACAGCGCAAAAAAGTTTTAAGGAAAACCGGTAGAACGCTTAGCCTAACTCCCAGGCCCCGTTGTGCAGCTGCTCGAGGACCTGAGTTTGCGAACTCGAACAGGTGCAGAAGAGAAAGAGCGACGCCTAGCCCCCGGTACGGACGATGCATGAAGACCTGAACTTGCGACTTCAAGCACGTGCGTAGAGAGTTAGAGCGACACCCGTATCCTGATCGACTCATTCCAGAAACTGCTCGTTAACGTAAGTTAGGCGATTCCGAAGGTAACCGAACAAGAAAAGTGCCTCTACCGCGGAGGGCTTACGAGAGCAGGCTTTGACAAGTGGTTGTACCGTGAGCGGTAAGTGCCTCTGCCGCGGAGGGCTTACGAGAGCAGGCTTAGCCGCGAGGCTGGATGCCGTGTTACGCAACTCTGAGTTTAGGAACTTGTTGAAACAAGATACGGCGGGAAAACCTTAAGATTGCGGAGCCAAGAGTTCGCAAGACCGGCGACCATCAAGTGTTACGAGAGAGAAAGAGTAGTCCGAGAAGACAAGTGGTGAGAAGGGCGCAGGGGTCGCGAACATTCACCGCTCAATGGGTTGAACTTTACATGGCGGCCGAGAGACTTGGACGAACTAAGGAGCGAAATTTGAGAAAAGCGAAGCTAGGAAACGAAAGACCAACACGAGGAACTTACGAAGTGGTCGATGTTCCAAGTCTTTGGTCGACTCTCTCCGACATCCACCGCCAAAGAACAGCCCGTCCGGAAGGAGTTTGATCCATCCCGAGCAAGGAGCTCGTCGCGGGATCAGACGCTTCCGGGCGAAGAGCTGCCGCCGAGGAGATCCAAATTTCGAGCACGGAGCTCGTCGTGGGGACGGACACGCTCCGGGCAAAGAGCCGCCGGCTGAAGTGATCCAAATTTCGAGCACGGAGCTGGGAACCAGATCTGAAAGGCGATCAAGATCGAAGAGATCGATCCGATCTGGCAGGGAAAGAGACATCCTGCCCTTCTGAGTCGTAGCCCTCAGGGAGAATCTCCTGGTCGCTGATAGAGTTTGACATGTTCGATCTGCGAGGTCCCCACGGACGGCGCCAGCTGTCGACGGTTGGGATATTGACCCAAGTCAACCGAGGTTCTTCAAGGAGGAGATAGGAGACACGCCGAACAACCACGAACATCAACGAGCAGAGATGGGGGTTTTATCCGGTTCAGCCTCTCGGGAGAGATAATAGCCCTCGCCCAAATTTCTTATATATCAGAGATGAATACAAGAGATGGCTCGACGAGACGAACAAGTCTCGGCGAGATTATGTGTGTACAAGTGAAGATCAGGTGTCTAGCAGATACAAAAAGCCAGATCAAGTCCCCTCTACACTCCGTAGGGGCCTTGTTTATATAGTGCTGAGCAACCGACCTACCGGGGGAATATCGGGCCGGGCTAACTACGAGATCGTAACGAACTCAGTACATGCCAAATATATCCAGAGGTAGATAAGGCATACTCCTAGTCTTGGGGATCATGACTCCTATTCCAATCCGGGAAACCACGTCCGGGTCTTCACGAAGCCGTGCAGAACTCTTGTTCGAGTCGGACTCAAACAGGAATCCTAGGCCGTTACGCACCGTGCCGACCAAGAAGCTGTTCGGCAGGATGCATATGGGCCTGATAGAACCTTCCAGGGAGCTGGGCCCTGGTAGGCTGCTCGATTGGGCCGTCAGGGAGTGGGCCATGGCAATGGGCCGTGATTTAATCCCCGACAGATAGCCGCACATATTTTGAATCGGGTCTCTAGTAAGTCGGTCCCTAAAACTCCTTATGAATTGTGGACTGGCAAAATACCGACCGTTAATTATTTTTATGTGTGTGGTTACCCAGCTGAAGCTAAAGTCTTTAATCCAAATATTGGGAAACTAGATCCTAAGACGATAAGTTGTCACTTCATTGGTTATATTTCAAGATCTAAAGTGAAAGTGCATCTAGGCCCTTAAGTAGTTTTGGTGATTAATGATTAACAATTATGGAGCTAATATTTTATATTGGAGAAATGTGCACAGATGTTATACAGGTTAAATTCATGAGGTGCATTTTTAACTGTGATGGTGTACCCCTCAAATATGGATATATTGCAATAAGGCATCAAGAATATTAATTATGTGTAAATCTTTATTTATTGAGTCATAGGCATGCCGTACTATAAAGAGAGATGCAATGGAGAAGCATATAAAGATTCCTAAGTGTTCAAATAGGTATCTCGAAATTCGTGTGAGTTTTTCACTCAAAATACACTCTATACAGAACCTACACCATCAGAACATCTGACGGGGTCGGAACATCCGATGGTGAATCCAGCCTATCTGTTTTCAATGAAATCCAGTGAGCAGTCCATCGGAACATCCGACTTGGGTCGGAACATCCGATGGGTGTCGGAACATCCGATGCGGGATCTCCTGCAGCAACAACTATTTTTCGAGATTCCCTATTTAAGCCCTTCTCTAACACCTGCCAAAAGGTTACACACTCTACTCACATCCTGATTTAAACCTAATACATCATGTTCTTCATTTCTCAAGAACTTTAGGCTTTGTCTCTCTTGTTCATGTTGTGAGATCTAGATCCAGAGAGATGGAGGCACCCAAAGTGTTCCACGAATTAGAGTCATCCAATTCTTGAGCACTTAGGGATTCCTAATTTCTTCATCGCATTTGTTACTCTTGGAGGCTTGAAGGGCTACTAGACGGCTAGGTGTCGCCTGTGAGCCGCCGAGCTTTGTGTGGTGTGCCTCCGGAGTTTGTGAAGGTGTGAATCTGCCTCCGCAATGAAAAGGACTCATGTAGTGGAAACCGGTGAGTGCTGTTGTGCATTGCCGGGAGGGGATTAGTGTAAGTTCAAGCCTCCCATGCGCTAATTGATTTTGGTAATTGATGGCAACTAGGCCGTACAGCTGGATCACGCCAAGATTAAGGACATTTGTTCACGTCAAGCGGCCGACCAGGCCCCAGCGTGTGGGCGAGCCCCTCAGCGCGTCCGGCGGGCCCCACGCGTCGGTGGCGACCAGCCCCCAGCGTGGCGAAGCCTCTCAACAAGCGTCCGGCGGCCCCCACGCTGTCTGGCGGCGACGAGCCCCCAGCGTGGCGAGCCCCTCGGCAAGGCGTCCGAGGGCCCCACGCGTCGGCGGGGCCAGCGTGGTAAGGCGTCCCCGAAGGAGTCTTCGGTGAAGGTTCCCCTGCTGCGAAGGGCGAGCGCATTCAATGCGACATTACGCGGATAGACAGATGAAGAGATGATTACCGCCACAGTGACCTCTGCGGGTCTGATCAACTATCACCGTGGCGCAGGGAATTGATCGGCACGAGAGAACTCACCGTCGTCGGGATGGCGCCCGCGTCGAAAGGCGGCGGCTGGGCCCGCCCGCGATCTCACCGGGCGTGTTCTGCGGGTCGGGCCACTTGCGAGGCACGCGTGGGCGGCGCTAAGCGGCGCATGAGCGGCACGTTGCGTCTCTCGCCCTATCCTCACGTCTTATCGATGTACCAAGCGTCTTCAGACGCCTACCCCTCGGCTCTCTCCGCCACTCCAAGGCTTGTATAAAAGGGGAGGAGAGAAGAGGGAGAGGGGGTTCGAAACATTCTGTAATCGCATTCCACACAACCACAACACGGAAAAGAGCTAAGGCTCGGCAGAGTAGGATCATTACCCGAGGGTCCGAACTCGGTAAACCTCGTAGTCGCTCCTTGCCGCGTTCTACGCTCAAATCGAACTGAGCTCGGGTTGATCGGCTAGCAAGATAGAAATCTGATAGGGGTGTGATCCGCAGTGGTTGAGCGGAGAGCACGCCGTCATTATGCATATTAGAATTAATCCGCAAGCACACGGATATCGCATTAGTTTTCACCCTGGAGTATTCCAAAGGTATTGATTTCTCACAAAAAAGAGAAGAGTCAAGTTTCTAGTCTTGACTTGGCCGGAAGGATATGGTGGAATGACGAAAGTGGGGTAAGATATTTCGGGTTGAGAGATTCTACTAAAGGTTTACACTAGTCAAGGGTACAAGGTTAATCCACGTACAATTTCTACTCTGCATCGGAGCTCGGCCGATTCACTACCACTTGCTATCAATTAAGAACACCGAATGGCTTTGATCACCCCCGATTGGGCTCGACTGGGCTGAGACCAACGGGGCGGATTCCACAAACTGCCGTGCGGATAGTAGGGTTGTCACCACCTACTACCTACCGCTCAGCCGTTGAACCAGGTGTCTACCGGGTACTAACTAGTCTAGACACGACGTCTATTCCATGCAGTACTACGTATCAATGATGTCACTCGATACGCACTCCCACTAAACCTGGCACTAATATCTATCGTGTCACCCAAGCATAGAGATTTAGCACTCAAGATCTAGCATGAGCCTAATACCAACTGAGAGATAATGTATACGAAATAAATTTGCTTTATAAATAAAGAATGGGACTAAGTGTTACCGATAAAAGACAAAGTAGAACTCACACCCGAGTTCAGCTCCGGTGCTCTTGTGGAGGGATGCCGACAAGCCGGCTTCTCCTCAGCACAAACTCTCCTCTCTCAGCTAGTCTACTTGATAAGTGGGCAGCGTTGTGTTGCTTTGTGTTCTTCCCACACTTCTCCGTGCTTTGCAAATGAGGAGATGGGCTCCTTTTATAGTGCACCGTAGCAAGTGAGGGTGTGCCACGCGTAGAGACACCTGTGCTCTTCTCCCAGAGGAAGGAGTACCCAAGGAGGAATCCAAGGGGGTCAGCCGGCCCAGGTCAGTCAGCTGACCGGGCTTCGGTCAATCTCGGCCCTAATTTTCACATGGGATCCCTCTTTGACGGTGTAGATCATCCCCTTGAGGCTGTTTTGGCAGTTGAGGCCGGTAAAGGTGACTTCCTTGTGAGCCAAGTGATCCTCTCCAATACAATGTCATCCCTAGGATCAAACCGACTTGATGTGTATGGTTGGGGTGGTCTCCTTTTGTGCTTCTAGAATCCTTGGAGAAAGGGCAACCCCAGCTTGGACTAGGTGCTGGGGTTTTTTCTCGGTTTGGATCCAATTTTGCTCAGCAGGTCCCTGGAGACACAAACTTAACAAAACTTGTGTAAATTTGGTAATTTGCACATTTTTAGTCCATGTTCCTTCATTTGGGAGTTATGTTGACGGTCGGATGTGTATGAAAAATTGTAGATATTGACCATCAACACTCACCAGGTAAGTTTTCAGCCTCTCATACCAAGCCATGGATGCTTGTTTTAGCCCAAATAAAGTCATATCAAAGCTTGTATAAATGATTAGAATAACTTAAATCATCAAACCCAGAAGGTTGCTTAACAAATATTTCCATATTAATATATCTAATCAGGAAAGCACTTGTGACATCCATTTGAAATAGCTTGAAATTGTTGGATGCCATGAATGCAAAAAGAATCCTGATGGAATCATGTTTAGCAACAAGAGCATATGTCTCATCAAAATCTATCCCAACGATTTGAGTGAAACCTTCAGAACCAACCTAGCTTTATTCCTGACCACTACCCCATCCTCACTCTACTTGTTCTTAAACACCCATTTAGTACCTATTGTGTTATGTCCTTTAGGACGTTCAACAAGCTGTCGGACTTTTTTTCTATCAAAATTTCCCAACTTTTCATGCATTGCATTCACCTAAGCGAGATCAGAAAGAGCATGGGAAACATTTTTCGGCTCAAAGGAGGCAACAAAGTAGCAGACAAGAGTAGGGCTGGAAAATAAGCCCGTGGCTCGCAGCTCGGCTCGGGCTCGGTTAGGCTCGGCTCGGCTCGAATCAGCTCGGAGGTGTGTGTGAGCCCGGGCCGAGCCAGTTTTGAAGGCCCGTCGGTGAAACGGGCCGGCTCGGCTCGAATGCCGAGCGGCTCGGCGAGCCATTCGAGCCCAGCACGGGACGGCAACAACAACACCCCACGGCCCATCACCCATGGCCCAACAGGAGCCAAGCAGTCACGGTCTCTCAGTCTCACCTTAGTCCCTCACGGACACGGAGAGACCTAGGGTTAGGCGGCGGCGCCGGCGGGCAAGGGTGGCTACGGGCTCCGGCGGCCGGCGGCTACGGGCTACCGGCAAGTACTTCCTCCATCACCGTCTCCACCTCCCGCCACGGGCTCCGTGGCGGCGACCAGCCAAGCGCCGTCCTGCAGCGTCTGTGGCTGCAGTGTGTCCCGGCCTCCCGTCCCGGCCTCCTAGCGCTGCATCTTGTCGGTCGTTCTTGCTTAGCGCCATCTGTCTTTATTCTTTCGCTCGATCGCACCATCTTCCGCCGCTTCTTTGTTCTTTGCTGGCGCTACACTTCTGCTTGCTGCGGGTCGGCCGGCTCGCAGAGCCGACGGGCTGGCTCGCGAGCCATTAATGGCCCAGGCCGAGCCACCCCTCCAAGCCCGCTCGACGGTCGAGCCGAGCCAAGCCCGGCCCGTCCAAATACGGGCCTGACCGGGCCGAGCCCGAGCCCGGCCCGGCCCGGCTCATTTCCACCCCTAGACAAGAGCCCTGACTTTGATCGGGTTACCATCCTCTCGGTCAGATCACTGATTATCTACTCGGGGAATGGTCTTTTTGGATGTGTCGAGGAGTCCTAAAAGTGGCTTCTACCTTAGGAGCAGGAGAGGTAGACATAGAGCCATCGGGCGAAGATTTTATAGGTGAGAGCCTAAAAACACAAGGTGAAAGCTGAGTAGAATTAGAAGGTAAGGGGCGATCCTGAGAATTAACAATGGAAGTCGGAAGCACCACTGGTGGAGTAAAAATGAGGTCAGGCTCCGTAGAACCGTCATCTCCAACAACCCCTTCCTCAACAAAGATAGGCTCAAAAGGACAAGTCGGATCCTGAGATATCTGGCCTTGCCCCTGGCATAGCCTCATCAAAGGTTATCTCACAAGTTTCTACTACCCAATGCCTCGCACTATCCCAGACGCGGTAATTAGCCGCAGAAACTGTATAAACAAGGAAAATGTCATCTGAATATCGAGATTCAAATTTATCCAAATTTCTAGACTTTAGAATAAAGCAGTTGCATCCAAACACTCTAAAATATGAAACACTAGGCTTGAGCCCATAGCGAAGCTCGTATAATGTGCGATGCAACTTGGATCTTAGAAACACCCTGCACAAAACATAGCAAGCAGTAGAAATAGCATCAACCAGGAAATGCATAGGAGTGGAATATTCATCAAGCATAGTCCTAATCATCTCTACCAAAGTGTGATTCTTCCTCTCCACAATGCCATTTTGTTGGGCGACGTGTGGAGAAGGGAATTGATGCTCAACACCTGAATCAGAACAAAAGCTTTTAAATTGTGCATTCTTGAATTCTGTGATGTTAACTGAACGAATTGCACAAAGCACTCCTGGAAACTCAACTAAAAGTTTGTGGACCAAGGATAAAAAATGACCAAATGTTTCGTCCTTGTTCACCAAGAAGTAAACACAAGAGTATCATGCAAAATCATCGACCACAACCAGCACATACCACTTGCCACCCACGGACTGCACTCGAGAAGGGTCAACAGTGTTTATTTGCAGCAACTACCCCGGTGCATCAGTTATCACCTTGGTGACTGCTAGGTGAGCAGCGGCAACCATCTTCCCATGCCGGCAAGGAGCATAAACTGTTTCATTAACCATCTTAAGTTTGGGCAAACCACAAATCAAACCCTTCTGCTAACTCTGGTCATGTGATCAAAATCGATGTGACCTAGTGTTCTATGTTAGAAGGAGGTGTCACGAGACTCTGAATCAATCAAGCAATGAGAAGAGCCAACTGAAGATCCAAATTCAACTGAAAAAACTCTCCTAAATCTGTGAATCCTGCAGACAAAAATTTCAGAAGAATCAAGAATGCAACTTTCATTTTGTTTAAAGCGAACCTCAAAACCCTTGTCAGTCAGCTGAGAAACTGAAAGCAAGTTATAGCGAAGCTTGCTGACAAAGGCCACATCCTTGAGAACAACCTGATCACTAATCTGGATAGAGCCACAGCGAGCACACGACCTATAAAAGCGTCCCCAAAAGTTATTTTCTCACCTTGGGACTCACGGACCAGGGAAGTGAACCAATGAGAGTTTCTGGTCATGTGACGACAGCAACCGGAATCAATGATCCAAAAGTCTCCTTCCCAGCCCGACATGCCTAAGTCAACGTGTAAAGAAACATGTCTCAACATTGGGAAACAAAAGTATTGTATTTGAAGCCCAATACTAATTCACACAATTGAAACGAGCAAACTATACCTGAACTAGGACAACTCCTGAGGATGACGCTGC
Organism: Raddia guianensis; assembly: GCA_036346415.1. Classification (NCBI taxonomy): domain Eukaryota; kingdom Viridiplantae; phylum Streptophyta; class Magnoliopsida; order Poales; family Poaceae; genus Raddia; species Raddia guianensis. Next base: position 17,909,299 of record CM070537.1, on the reverse strand, counting down.
TCATGCCCATACTGACAACAAGATAAGCATCAGAAGGCTGAGCTCCAACTTATAGTCGTCTACCCACCATTCTAACTTGAAGGACAAGCTACCCTAGGTGCGTACGCCTTATGAGGGTTTTGAATCTTGGCCGCTTTCATATGCTCCTCACATGCCCATTTGGCATAACAGAAACAATCCTTCTGAGTGTGCCATATCCTATCGTAGAAAGTGCAAATGACTCCTTTGCCACTCTCAGGGGCTGGAGAAACAGTGTAACTATCCTTCTTAGGTAGACTTTCAGACACAGCAGCCTGGACTGACCTCGCAGCAGGACTCTCTCTAATTACACCAGCAGACCTGAAGACAGTGGTCTCAAGAACACTTTCCCTAAGAAGCACTCTTTGCTCGTTTGCATCTAGTCCATGTACTCTAGGTGGGTGTTTCTTGATGTGTTCAAGCCAATCATAACCAAGACCTCCACCCTTTGAAATCTTGCTTTTGTCAAGAATCATGTTCAGCTTCCTCTTGCCCCCAACAAAATTCTCAATAGTGCTCATGAGGTACTCACACAACTAATGAAGCTAGGGACAAAACTTGCAAGTAAGGGAAGAGTCAAAAGAGTCATGTTCATCTATGTTCCCCATGCCCAAAGCCTTATGACACCTATAGCTAAGCTACTTGACTTCGCTCTTGTGAGCATGACAGGAAAAGTACTCAGCATTCTGAACCTTACGAAAGTTTAGATCGCAAGTTCATGTTTTCTAACCTCAGGGAAGTACAATCTAGCCCGGTAGCATCAGCAGAGTTGAAGCTACATCTCTCATCTTAGTTGAGTGGGTCCTTAGGTGAAACATGATCTCTACAACCCTCATATGGGCTGACAGGGTTCTTATGTGTAGTGTGTAGTAGGATCAAGACAAATCATAAAGAGATCAATCATGCAAGAAGACTCTATTTCAGTAACAGAAGTAGCAACAAATAAAGCTTCTCAAATTTAATCTAGTTATAAAAGCACATTAGAATGAGTCCCCCTAAGCAAATTAAAATATGCAACCACACTTCTATGCAAAGCTTCAAGCGCATTCAATTCCTCAATCAGATTATTGCACTCCTTTCAGCTATTAGAGTCGACAGGAGGAGGGCAAAAGCACATCAGGGACTTAACATTAGCACTCTTAGAATTAAGACAAGCTACTTCCTCTTCAAATGCCTTACATTTAGACCTACTCTTAGCAAGTTTATCATTTAGCTTGAGGAAGGCCTCAATAAGCTGGTCGTAGGTAGAACCTACCTCATCATCGGAGTCGGTATACAGCTTGGAGTCATCGTTCTCATCAGCCATGAAGCACATGCCAGGGTAGTCGGTGTCGTCATTCTCCGGCTTCCCGTCATCTCCATCGTCCGATCGCTCGTCATCATTGTTGGAGAGGTTGACATCATCTAGAGCGGCCAATACCTTCTCGACCATACGACGTCCCTTGGCAAGCTTGGGTTTCTTCTTCTTCTTCTTCTCATCATTGCCACTGTCAAAGTTGTGGTTCTTATTGATGAAGTTTCGGGCTAGTGTAGTGTAGTCGTTCTTGTCTCCTCCTCCAAGATTGGGGTAGTCACGCTTGATGTGGTTGAGGCCACCCCACCAAAAGCACCTCAAGATGCCCTGTCTATGCTCGGTCACCCACCTGTAAGCATGAGTTACACACCTTCTCCAACAAGAATCACTCAAAAATATTTTTTCTTGATCTTTGTAAAGATCAAGCACTTACTGCTGCGCGAATGACAAGTTCTAGACAGATTTGCAACTAGTAGTAAAACTTGATCTCTGGCCTATCCTAGGTTGCAAAAAATGTTTCAAACACATAAGAAACCTTAAGAAATCTTGGATCATAAGCATGGAGGAGAGGAGGCAAATAAACTTGTTGCAACAAAAATCAACAAGATAAAAAAGTAAGAACTACCAAGAACAAGCTATAAACTTGAAAAAAGTTGGTTGATTTCATTGCATACATAGTTGAGAGATTATAAGCCACTCATGTGACCACAAGAACTCGCAGGTGCCACCCTCTCTATCTCTCTCACACACTCTTATCACAAATCTGAAATATTTACCTCAAGGGGTGAGGAGGAGGTGCTCCCCTCCCCCTCTATTTATAGCCTCAGGGGTGAGACCCCCCAAACCCTAGGGTTTGTCTCCACCCTTGATTTGATGATCAACAGTGTACAACACACACTATCTAACTCACTCCCGACAAGAAATATTTGCGCCATATTCCTCTAAAAGCATCCTCGCACGTTCCTCTCGGCATCCTGGTTGCCAGTCCACGACTAGGCCCACTTTGCCACCAAGTGACCAACGCCTAGCCTCCAGCTGTCTCGGATCCTTGCCGCAGCGAATCTTCTCGTCCACACCATCTCTTGTGACCGCCAGGTACCAAATTAGGTTGCTTGCACGCCCCCGGACGCCAACAGCCGAAGAACAAGCTGAGTTCAATCTATTATCGAAGTCCTCTGAGTCTTTCATCGAGAGCTTCTATGTGCACAGAAAGAACGTCAAAAACGAAGTTCGTATATGGCCAGGGTATCTGTTTTAAGTAGACTTCACTGAGGTGGCCAAACCAGACTTATGGACAAATTGGGCTCTTTCTTTGGCTGGCCGTTGTACGATGTGACTTGTGGAACCAGAGGATGCCGAAGAGGTGGAGATGCACATTTCTTAAATTTGTCTTTAGCATGGGAAGTCGACCACAGTGGAGACCAAACTTCTGGCGGTGATGACGCACTATCAACACGACGAGCTTGTCAGCAGTTCAGGCCACCTGCCCTAGGTGGCGGTCGACAAAACCATGCAGGGTGATTAGGTGTCTCAGACAGCATCATCATTATCATCATGTTAGGTGTTGGTGTTGGTGTTGGTGTAGGCACAGTTGGTGCATGCGTAGGGATGTCCTCATCAGAAGTCATATTTGATGGACAAAGTAATGACATTTATTCATGGAACTGATAAGTACATGAACATATAAGTGTGATACAAACGTCTTTCATGATCACCTCTAGCACATATCATTAACAATGAGCCCAAAGATGAGATCATGAGGACAGCAAAGCATAGGAGGTTAGGAGTGGAGCTGCCAAACGAGTTACAATAAGGTGGCATGACAAGCTGGTGGCTGTACCGACTGGGTCTTCCCTAGACTTGGATGGCAACAAGCGGAACAGTTCATCCACGGACGCCGGGCATGTGGCAGAGAGGCGTCTGGTCACCGTCGATCCTTCGGACGACACATGGATGACGATGAGGAGGATAGCCGGTAGTGAGGCGTCGGGTCGCGGTCAACGCGTTGGGCGACACATGGATGATGATGAGCAGGATAGCCAGTCATGGCTAAGGCGGTGGCATGTCGCTACATAGAACAGGGTGGCAGGTCATGTGTTGGGGGTGGCGTTGCTCTGGCCATTAGCGTTGTCGGAGTGGTGAGAGCCTTGCTATGTGGGGATAGGGATTATTCTCGATTCTAAGGTTACTATACTGCATCGGCTAGGCTATGGTATTTATGAGCTATGGTCATTGGCCCTATGTTGCTCGTTGGGGGGGGGGGGGGGAGAAGAAGGGTTGTGGCAAGTGTAGGGGACAACCCATTTATTTACTGAAAAATTTGAAACCGTATGTTTACTTTAATGTGATAGTGGGCTACGACAAAATATTTGGCCCAATAATATATAGGTGGGGATATCGCGTTTTCAATATTCTAGGCACCCATGGATGAGATCCTGGCCTCTGAGATACTGCTTATGTTTTTAAATACTTGTCACTATTGACTTTTGAAAATAATGTTTGATCATTTGTCTTATTAAAAGAATTAATATAAATATCTAAAAAATAAGTCATACTTAAAACATATTTAATGATAAAACAAGTCACAACAAAAAAAAAATCATATTTACATAGTTTTTTTTTAATAAAACGAATGTTACACGTTGTGTACAAAAGTCAACGGTGACAAATATTTAAAATCAGAGGGACTATTTAAAGGCAACATATTCAGTGAAAAGAGTATTCAGTGTAAAAGTGCAAACATAAATCCTTGGCCCTTAGATCTCATCCCAACGGCCTAGCCCCAACCACCTCCCTCATCCACAAGAGCCTGATTATCTAACTTGCATACTCCCTCCGGTCACAAAAAGAAGTCGCCATTGAATTTTGGACACTCCTTTGACCATTCGTCTTATTTAAAAAAGTTATATAAATATTATTTATTTTGTTATGATTTGGTTTATTATTAAATGTATTTTAAGTATTACTTATATTTTTACATATTTGAACTAACTTTTTGAATAAGACGAATGGCCAAAGGCGTGTCCAAAAGTCAACGACGACTTCTTTTTCTGACCGGAGGTAGTATATATCAAGGATGGCGGGTTGGGGCTGGGCCGTTGGGATGAGATCCAAAGGCCGAGGATTAATGTTTGCACTTTTGCACTGAATAGTCTTTTGCACTGAATATGTTGCCGTATTTAAATAGGTAGAATGAGGACGTCTAGCACGAAATTATGGTATATTGCGTGTGAAGAAAGTAGTTTATAGACACATGCAGAAGGACAGGCCATTTTTGTGTTTTTTTTTAATGTTTTCTATAGACAGGAGGGATTGTCCGTACCTTTGCGCTATTCCTCTAGAGGAGAAATCATGGTGACAGAACAAGACGGAATTGCGTAGCCGGCCTGGAAGTGGCGAAACGATGATATGAATGGGACAAGAGCCAGCAAACGTTGAATTTAAAAATGGAAACGAATCTCCGATGGGAACAAATACATGGCATGGAACAAAGGACTTATGGCTCAAGGCTATCCATCCTTTCATCCGGCTGTCCAGCTTTATTCCATGCTTCTATTTAAAGCCTCTGCTCTGGGTGACCACACGTACTCCAGTGGTCTCCCAGTCCCAGCTGATGCTGAAAGTGGAGCCAAAATTATTAGCTAGTCACTAGCAACAAGGGGAGATGATGAGCCACGGCAGCCTGATGACTAATTTGGTACCAATGGAGGCGGCTGACACGGGGGCGAGCTTCCCTGACTTGTTCTGGCCAACGCCTCACTTCTTGGAGCCTAACCACCCTAACGACGACGAGCTCGCCGTCGACGACGACCACGTGTACGCGTAAGCTGGCCGGAGTGTGGCGCGTGCGCGCGGTTCTGTGTCACCTTGATTCTTGATTGGTTGATTGATCGAATAGTTATTCCTTCTTGTTCTTCAGAGATGAGTGGGTGGTGAATCAGCTGCCGGAGTACAGGCTGATGGATCTCTGTAGCGCCGCCATGTACGTGCCCAACGAGGACTCGCTCTCCGTCTCCGGCCTCTACTCCGGCTACGGAGGCGACTCCAGCTCGCCGGACGGCGCCAACTCGAGCTCCGGCTCGGTGACAGCGGCGGCCGGGACGGCGGCGAGCAGGAACATCGCCATGGAGAGGGACCGCCGCATGCGCCTCAACCAGAAGCTGTACACCCTCCGCAGCGTTGTCCCCAACATCACCAAGGTCAGCAAGCCTGGCCTACATAAATTCACCAATTCATGATTGATTGATTGATTGATTGATTGGGATTTTTGTGGGTGTCAAGATGGACAAGGCGTCCATCATCCGGGATGCCATCGCCTACATCGAGCAGCTGCAGGACGAGGAGAGGAAGATCCTCGCCGACATATCCGCGCTTGAATCCGCCGCCGCCGCCGCCGCCGCCGTGAAGACCGAGGACACACATCCGATCGCCCTCCCGCAGAGGAAGAAGACGAAGTGGACTCCCTCCGTCCTGCCCGTCGGCGAGGACGCCCTCTACCCAGCCACCTCGCTGTTGCCGCCGCCGCCGCCGGTCGAAATCCTCGAGGTAACCAACCCGCCGCGGACCGACTTCACCGGCGGCACGTCGATCGATGCCTATCGCAATCGCTGATGGAGCGACGGCGGCCCCGTGCAGGTGCAGGTGTCGGAGGCAGGGGAGGGGGTGGCGGTGGTGAGCGTGCGGCACCGCAAGGCGAGGGACGCCATGACACGGGTGTGCAGCGCGCTCGAGTCGCTGCGCCTCAAGGTGCTCACGGCCAGCGTCGCCACCGTCGCCGGCAGCGTCGTCCACACCCTGTTCATCGAGGTAAAGCACTAAGCCAGTAAAGCACTCGCCTTTCCCTCCGTTAATTGCTCCGTTGGCCCGTGACGTCACCAGCATGACGTCACGTCAGTGATGCAGCCCTTGCTGACGTGGGTAGATTTTGGTGTTGACTGAGGTAAAACAAGAAGATGTTCTCTCACTTTGTTCCTATACAGCTATATACTAGACTACCGCACATAGCTAATCCTCAAAATGCGATGTGTTTCTACGCATGGACGACGTAATCAGCCTTCGGGCCGTTGATTCCGTGATGGACGGTTCAAATTAATTAGTTAAGACAAATTTCATCTTAGCAAAAATATAATGGAATTGCTAGAAATCGGACGTCCTAGCTGATTGGACAAGTCGGTCTAATCCACTACCACACACGCTTCTATCTAGCACAACATCACTAGTAAAGTTGATTTGTTCTAATAGTTCAAATTGAATGTTTCAGCAATACATTTCGTTTATTCAATTAGTTTCATGTGTATGTTTCAATTTCTTATAACACACCTGTTTTGTTTATATAGTTCAATTCATTTGATTTGTTCCAATAGTTTAAAACTACATGTTCCATCTCGACATGCATCTCACTAGCTTGTTTCATTAGTTCAACGCGCGGGTTCCATTTCTTATAACACACTTGTTTTGTTTCTAGAGTTCAAATTTATTTGATTTGTTCTATTAGTTTAAAGTGTATGTTCTAGTCTTACATCCTTCTTGTTACAGCAGTTCAAATTACATATTCCATTTTCGTATACTCCCTTTGTCCTATAAAAGATGCATTTATAGGATTTTTTTAACAGATTAGTAGCCATGAGAAATGACGGAATTATCCCTTATTAAAGTTGTTAACAACATTGGGCTCAAGCAACTAAAATATGCATGCACCTTAGAAAGAAAAAACAGGTAATTAAATGCGCTTGCACCTTGAAAAGAAAAAAAAGCAATTAATCAATCAAATGTACCCATCTAGATGGTTCGAAAGTTACAAATGCATTTTTTATGAGATAAATTTTGAATGCTAAAAATACACTATTTGTTGGACGGAATGAATAGCACATTTACTTGGTCATGCGGTTCAATTCGTTTTAATTTAATTATTAGTTCCAACAATACATTTGTTCTATTATTTTAATGTGTATGTTTTCATATTTTCACTTATTCTATATTGCATATGGTGGAACGAACGGAGCGAACTATCCAAACATGTACGGAAAAAAGCATCCGATTCCTTTTAGATAAAATCGGAGCCCGACTGCCTGTTAATCCAAAAATACATACACTAATACACCCTAGGGCATTGATGCTAGTATTATATTATTTTATAGTGGTCGGCGATTGGATCTTTGCAAGACTAGGGAAGTCAGATAGTCTTTGGTCTTCTCTAATACTCTTGACCCTGTTCATTTAACGGCGAGTTGCTTTTAATTTCCTTTTGCTTTTGTTGTTAATTAGAAGACTTGTTGACCAGAATGAACATTCGACCATCCAATGATCTAGTCAGCCAGCTTTAAGTGGTAGCAGTGATAGGTCTAACTTTATTCTCGCTATGTCCCTCATCTAACATTCCATACTAGTATAAAGGTGTTTTCTACATATTTGATTTTCTTTCATATTTTCATGTGAAGTATTTATAAATATTTCAAATAATTTAAGATAACCAAATTAAAGGGTGCTTCAGTATGACACGGGGTGAAACCGATAGGATGTGGAAGTACGATGCATGAAGGGTTGGAATCAGAGCTAATAAGGCCAAATTAAATCATGACATAATAGAAAAGTAGCGTGATACTCTTGCTCGTAGGAAAACACATGCATTTGACATATAAATGTTGCTATGCGGAGAGCCTAATGATTATATATAGGAGTGTAGAACTGTCGGTTGCCCTAGCGAATTAAATCAATTAAAATTGCAAAACCGGGGCATATATACGTACCTATGTGCAGAAACTCTTTATTTCTGAGGGCGACATTTGTGGTGAGGCTGAAATTTCCACGTGGTGGTCACCACGCAGGAATGCCGTGCATTACCGGCTATGTGGAATCGGAAAACGATTGGCATGTACTTCAAGACACCCGGCGTATTTGTTTTTGAAAGAAAACACTTAATTAGATCATAACCCATATCACATTTTCTTAATTAAATTAAGGCCCTCTTTCATTTCTATGGTTGTTTAGTTTTTATCGGGTTTAAAAGTTTGGTTATTTTTGTACAAACCATTCATAGTATTTTTGAAAAATAGTTTTTCTAGAACTTTATAGGTTTTTCTCAAAAATATTTTAAACTAATCTACCTAGGATTTTCACATTATTTTTAAAGTTGATTAATTTTTCAAGCATAAATAAAACTAAAACTATACAAGGAAACAAAAAAGGCCAACATGTGGGTAGATAATTCTTTTTTGTTTGTCCTGACTAAAGCTTGCTGCTTTGCAGACAGGAGGAATGAGTGATGGTCAGATGAAGCAGATAGTCCGAGCTGCTCTCCCTCTGTAGCTTAGCTTCAGCTTGATGTGACGAGGAGTTCGCTGGAATCCACGAGTTACGATCAACATTGCTGCAGCTTGGATATCGATCGATCTTACCGTGCTGCGTCAATTTCATTACTTTATTGGAGGATAGGACCGTGTCGGCTCGACATCGTGTTGCGGTTATTGTGTTCCAATAGTACGACAACAATTGTAATGACGTGGACCAAAGAAAGAGACTATCTGCCTGGACCTGATGTGTAAGCGTGTAACCAAGTTTTTGGCGAGAAGCAATGGCATTTGCTGATTTGCGGCATGGATAACATAGACTTTGTGCATTGTCTCTTTCTCTACTATTATAAAGCCCCTTGTGGTGGTGGTGATTTCACAAACATGTGTTCTCAGCCGTTTGATCTGATTATGTTACTCATACTCACATTGGACGGTCATTTTTAACACCTCTCCCACAGCGCTCCCAACCCTAATCCGCTCAATCCCACACCGCTGCCGCCGCCTCCTTTCCCTCTCGTCGCCCCCACGTGTCACCTCCACGTCCCCCCTGCACCTCCCTCCCCCACCACCACCTCGACCCCGTAGCTCCTCATCTCATCCATTCTAGGGTTCCGTCGCCTCACCTCAATCCGTGTCTGCAGCTACATCGACAAGGACGGCGAGCCGCTCATGTACTTCGACGCCCGAGACCCCTCGCCTAATTCGGAGCAGCCCTACAATGACCTCGAGGGCGACCTCGGCAACGCTGGCGCCGGCGCGGACTAGAACCGCGATCACTCCCCGATGCCCGTGCACGACGATGACGGCGCCGTAGCATCGTTCAGGCCACGGAAGCGACTTCTCAAAAAGGGTGGCAGCGGTGTGCCCAGTGATGGTCTGGACGACTGGGGCATGGAGGAGGAGGCCACGCTGACGAACTACAATGTGGACCTGGAGGCCGACGCCGATAGTAAGAGTACAGGGTCGTCGGCGCTCAGGGACCTTGTGAGGGGTCAGGGCAAGGACAAGAAGCGGACAAAGGAGGACGAGAGGGAGAGGAATAGGGAGATGGGGATGGGGAGGGAGAAGAGAGGCTTAGGTGGTAGGTGCGGCAGCCATGAGGAGCAGGACGAGGGGTCAAGGGAGATATAGGAGCTCTGGGATACCACATCGCCGGCAGCGACTTTGTGGAAACAACAATTTCTTTCTTCTATGCTCAAATGCACTTGAAAATTTAGATATTCTTCGCTTATAATTTATTGTATGCATGTTGTATTTAAGGTTTATTAGCTACTCATGAGCTTATGAATCCTTGTTGCATTGTGGTGATTGATCCATCTTCCCTCATGGATGATAAGGCTGTTGTGGTGGTTAAATTAGTTTGGTCGGTATGCTTACCACTGATGATGTTCATCCAATTGCTATAGTTTGGTTTCCTAAGGACCCAAGATTATTCTTTAGGTGTTGCGTGTTAGGAGTTTTGCTACTAACACATTGCAATCAGTATGGTACTGTAGACCTAGATAGTTGCGTATTTATACTGGAAGTGTACTTATGTAGGTTGTTGCTTGGCCCTTGCCTCATAGTTCCACTTTCTTTAGGTTCCTGCTTAAGCATCTTTGCCTTCCTAATAAATCAATGTTAAAAATTGCAAGATCAAGCTAGCTATATCCACATGAAGAAAGCCAGGCATAATTATCTCCATCGGCTAATCATAGAGTTTATTGTTTCTTTGAACTTTCTATTACACCTTCCTTATTTATGCAAAGGTTTGGTCTTGACCCTAATGATAATGGCTGCTAGGAGCTAGCTCTAAAGCCTCTATTGTTAGCTACACAATTTGGCCCTTCTGCCATTGAACCAGGTTATTGATGGTTGATCTTTTCATTTTTACCATAAGGTGTAAGTGAATATTGTCATGCTTTGGCACTGGTGTGTAATGTGATAGCTTCTTTTGAAGCTAGGATTAGACCAACCATATAGTTGGCGAACTGTTATTGTGTTAGTTTTTTATAATGTTCTCATGCATCAAACATTGTATCTCTATTTCTCATGTTTTGTCTTCAGTACTTATTTTATAGTTAAATTGTCATGCTTACTTTACTAATAGCTTGCCTATTAACTCTTTCTACACTCTTTAGGGATCCAAACCTGATGGTTCAATAGGTTCAAGTAAGTTTTTTAAAAGGAATCAATAGTGTAAATGTGTAGATGCACGTTAGGTTTTCTTGGTATTTATAATGTGTTGTCCTCTCTGAATATGGCTAGAGTTTTAAAATTTTAGGCTGATATATGTTTGCGAGTCTTAAGTCTAAGAAACAAGTAATTATATGCTATTGCAGTAAATTAGTAGCATGAGATTGATAGTTTTGTGCCAACCTTTCATCTTGGGTTTTCTGTTGTTGTTTTAGCACAAAAATTTAAATTTATTGACCTAACTGTTGTTATTTTTACTAAATTCCCCGTCATCTGATAAGAAGAGGTTAACATCTTTGGTTGTTGGAAGAATTTATTTAGTTTTGCATATTTCTTATGGATTGGATGTTGTGCCCTCTATGTGTAAGAGCTATATACCGTATTTTTTTCAAAGTGTTTGGATTTTTATATAAGTTCATTCTTTGTGCTTCATTATAATCTTTCTCAAGTTCATCTATAGATTGTAGGAGCCACTTCAAACGAAACGAGCTCAAAGTCACATGAATGATTTGCCGGGTATGCGCAATTGGTGAGAATGATGTGATGGACCCATTTCGCAAGAGAGTTTTTGCCCTTACCTATTTGTATGCTATTAACACAGTTTAAAATCAATGAATTGTTTTATATTTGTGCAGACTACACTTTTTGTTTCTCCCTTTTCTTTGAACACAATAGAAAATTGACTTGTATACTTTTGTGCAGTCTAGACTTCCACGAGTTATTGATCAAACTAAACTTCTACTGTATTTATTCAGGTGATATATAGGTTTTATTCTGAGAATGATTAAACGTTCAGATTGACACATGAAACGCATTTGTTCAGGGTTCTTTGTGTAATAAGATTTGTTGTTCTAAGATTCATTTCTTACAACCATTTTTAATGTACACTGATATTAAGAATGCTTCGTAACATTGCAACAAAAATAAATTTTTAGTGAGGTCAAAAATAATTTCCCATGTTTCTACACAAATTTCATTCATAAAAGAATGTAGAGCTTGAGGTCATTACAAATTATGTTTGTAGACAACACTAAATGCCTCATTCAGCTCCATTGTAGAGAAATTGCATTTTGTAAAATGTCTCTGAAATTGCATTTTAGGGAAATGTCTACAAAGATGGTAAATTAATACTATGATAGTACTATTCTTTGCATTATTTCAGCATCCACATGTCTTTTTTAGTGTGCATTGGTACAAAAGCAAGGACTGAATTAGGGTGAACTTAGGTAACTAACCCTGCAATTTGAAGTAACCATAGCTAACTTCGCTGAAGGTTACTCAGGTATTGATCTCCGGGTATTAATGAGTTATGCAAGAAACAAAAATAGTTCTAGTGTTATGACACTCATTTTTAAAAGAGTAAAATGCATGGGCGGTCCCAAAACTATTAGTCGATTCACTTCCGGGTCCCCAATCTATGAAACTGTAGTTTTGGGTCCCTAATCTTTTTAAGTGAGTTCGTCCCTGTCGAAAACTGCCATGTGACACCCCTAGAGCTGACGTGGCACTGACGTGGCTGTCCATGTCACACAAACCATTCAAAAAATTAGAAAAAATCCTTAAAAATTTAGAAATCATAAAAAATACAGGAAATAGTAAAAAAATTAGGAAAATTCATAAAAATTAGAAAAAAGTACCACTTGAGGGCTTCCATACGCCACGATACTAGAGGTCGTGTGCTTACAACAATAGAGGGATTAAAGGCGACCACAATGTATTTATGTTTCTTTTTAATATGTTTATGATTTTTTTCATATGTTTATATTTTTTATGATTTTCCATGATATTTATTAATTTCTCATTTTTAGTGATTTTCCCTATTTATATGATTCTTTTGATAATTTCAATATGTTTTTAATGATTTTCCTGCTTTTTTCTTGTTTTGTTTTCATTTTTATGATTTTAAAATAATTGTACCATGTTTTAATGAGTTTTTTTTTTCAATATTTTGTTAAATGATGTCCACGTATTTTTATGTTTTGAAATGATTTTCTCTATTTTAAACTATTTTACTTGACAAGTCAGCACCATGTCAGCTATAGGGTTGTCACGTGGCAAGTTTGGCCCGGTGCGGACCCAGTTAAAATGATTAGGGACCCAAAACTGCAGTTTCATAGATTGGGGACCTAAATGAGAATCGACTAATAGTTTAGGGACCGCCCGTGTATTTTACTCTTTTTAAAAATTAAAATTATATGTTGGCTATTTGCTAAATATGAATTGTAATAACTTTTCAGGGTTTAGGGTTTTGAAACTACTGCTGCACTTCACTTCTCACAGTCATGTAATGCTATTTTTTGTCATATGGATTTGTTAATGATCCTTGTCAGGGATAAAATCACGGCCCATTGCCATGACCCACTCCCTGACGGCCCAATCGAACAAACTACTAGGGCCCAGCTCCCTGGAAAATTCTATCAGGCCTATGTGCATCCTGCCGAACAGCTTCCTGGCTGGCACGGTGCGTAATGGCCTAGGATTCGTGTTTGAGTCCGACTCGAACAAGAGTTCTGCGCGGCTACGTGAAGACCCGGACGTGGTTTCCCGGATTGGAGTAGGAGCCGTGATCCCCAAGAATTGGAGTATGCTTTATCCATCTCGGGATGTATTTGGCACGTCGAGTTCGTTACGATCTCGTAGTTAGCCCGGCCCGATTATCCCTTGATAGGTCGGTTGCTCCACACTATATAAACAAGGCCCCTACGGCGTGTAGAGGACACGAGTTTACGCACCTGATCTTCGCATCATAGCATATTAGCTTTCCCTGTACACATAATCTCGCCGAGATCTGTCCATCTCGTCGAGCATCCTCTTGTAATCGTCTCTGATATATAAGAAAGGCTGGACGTAGGGCTGTTATCTCCCCGGAGAGGCCCGGACAAGTTGATTGCTGTTCGTTCTGTTCGGCGTGTCTCCTATCTCCCTTTTCTTAAGAACCTTAGTTGACTTGAGATCGATATATCAACCGTCGACAGTTGGCGCCATCCGTGGGGACTTAGTAGATCGAGCATATCGAACTCCATCTGCGACCAGGGATCACTTTCTGAGGACTACGACTCAGAAGGACAGGATGTCTCGTCTCCTGTCAGATCGGATCGATCTTTTCGATCTCGATCGCTTTCCATATCTGGGACAGAAATCTCTGGATACGCTCCGGAGATGGTCCTAGATCAAGCTCCCGTCATCGACGATGAATACGAAACCGATGATCTTTACGACGGTTTAGATCTTTCGGACTCCAAGGTTATGTCGGTCGATTCCTCCTGTGGCGACACAATGATGACACCATCTAGTGCGCCAACGCACGGCCACCGCAGTATTAACATGGCCGGTGCAGGAACCTCAGAGGATCCTGCACGGGTCGCGGCAGCCGAAGAGATCAAGCGAATCAATTCTGCTCGGCTTCAAGATGGATCTGCACAAGCTGCCCGCGAGCAAGATGTTGTTCGCCGCAGTCTGGATGAATCTATCAACCAAACTCTGGCGTAGATTCGCGATCAGTGCAAGCGTACCTACACCAGATCCCCCGGTAAAAGCTCAACTTGTCCGGGATGAATCCCCGCGCAACCGGACTTCGGTCGGGCACGACGCGGATGCCTCAGGGATCCCAGGACCCCTTGAGCAGAGCCGGGAACGGCTCCAGGCCCTGGCGACGGTGATCAGATCCGCCAACCAAGACAACCTCGCCCTTATGGCGACGCTGTTGCCTCCCACCTTGAGCGACTGGTCGACGGCCTTAAGTCCATAGGTGAGGCTAACACCTCATCCGAAAGCAAATCGGCTGTCCGGTGGATTCGGCAATGAAGCGCCCGACGATCGCGTGACCCTCGTCACCGTCGAAGGACCACTGTCCACGAACAAGCTACCCGTGGTCGCCGTCGCTCGCCAAGTCCCCATAGTCATCGCGACCACAGGGGCAAGCGTGCGCTCGACGATCACGGACGATACCCTCGTGAGGAGCGCATCGTAGCAACCACGAGGAAGGAGTGAGGGGGATTATCACGGAGGGATTTCCTCCAGGCAGAGTCCTCCCGCTCAACTAGAGTTCCTCCGCGCAACAGGACCAACATCTTCTCGAGACTAGGCTCTGCGGGAGAAGGTGGTCAGTCATACGCCTTGGGCTGTAAGGCTTTCTCTGACGAGCTTCGCGCTGTCAGGTGGCCCTCCAAGTTCAAGCTCGGCCACATGGAGAGGTACAATGGGACTCAAAACCCAGAGGAGTTCCTTTCCATCTACGCCACAGCCATCATGGCAGCCGGAGGTGACGAGCTAGTCATGACAAATTACCTTCCGACTGTCCTTGAAGGTGCTGCTCGGACGTGGCTGTTCAACCAGCAAGAAGGTTACATCCGCTCGTGGAACCAGCTTTGTGACGCTCTGATTGCTAATTTCTAGAGCTGTTACGTGCGTCTGGGCAAGGAGGACGATCTGCATCAGATGATCCAGATGAACGGGGAGACCCTCCGCAACTTCGTGAAGCGTTTCATCAAGATTCGCAACACGATCCTGAACATCTCGGACGAATCTGTTGTCCGCGCTTTCAAAAACGGAGTCCGCAACGAGCGGCTCACCCAGGATCTCGAGATCAATGAGACCTGGACCGCCAACGACCTGTTCATGGCGGCTGATCGCTATGCCAATGCGGCAGAAAGCTTTCAGTATAAGAAGGCGTTTGACAAGGGCGAGCTGCCCGCCCAGCCTGGTGTGGAGGAAAAGAAGAAGAGCAGCAACAATCCTGGTGACAAAAAGTCCCAGAAGAAAAAGAGCAAGGGTGATGCGAACAACACCGTCACCGGTATAGATCGCACACCTCCTCCCAGAGACGGGCAGAAGAAGCCCAACAATAATAATTATAAGGGCAAGAAGCCCGTCCAGGGAGGCAATCAAGGCAAGAAAGGTCCGAGTGACCGATATTGCAAGTTCCACCAGAACTATGGGCATGACACACGCCATTGCAGGACCTGTGCTGCAAAGCTCGAGGATTTCTACAACGGCAAGGGCCCAATGCCCACCCTGCCCGAAAAAGGTGATGCCAGTAAGGCCAAGCGCCAAACCGACGATGGTGATCGGGACGACGATGATGAGTATCAAGAACCCGTGAACCATATCGCCGTCATCTTCGGCGGCTCCTCGGGAGGTCCACAACGTCGAGAAGGGCAAACCACAGCCCAAGACGATGAAGTGGACCGAGGTTCCCACCTCCTTCTATCAGGAGGATTGCCCCACTGGGATGACCAAGCCTCAGCGGCTCCCACTGGTTGTCGCTCCGACCATCAGAAACGCTAGAGTTGGTCGTATCTTGATCGACGGTGGAAGTGCGTTGGACTTGATTTCTGCTAAGGTCTTGGACGAGATGCAGATTCCTCGCTCCAAGATTAAAGAGGTCGCGATGCCTTTCTATGGCATTGTTCCGGGAGAAGCTGTTCGGCCGTTGGGGCGGATCGTCCTGCCTGTCACCTTCGGCAGCCCAAGCAACTTCCGAACAGAGTTGATCACGTTTGATGTGGTTGACTTTCCATCTGCCTACAACGCCATCTTGGGCCGGCCATCACTCGGCAAGTTCATGGTCGTGTCCCACCATGCATACCATTGCGTGAAGATATCGGGTCCTAACGGTGTGATCACGGTCAAGGGGAACTACAAAGCTACTCTGGATTGCGACGAGCCGTCCCTTGCCCTGGTCGACCAGCTTCCACCACGTGGTCCCGATGTTCCGCGGACTAAGTTTGCACGCCCTAATGTTTCTGTCCAGCCAGGGGGAGAGACCATGGAAGTTCCGTTGTCTCTTAATGACTCTTCCAAGGCAGTGCATTTAGGGGCCAATCTGGATCCCAAATAGGAAAGTGAGCTCATTGCCTTCCTCCGAGCCAATGCAGACGTGTTTGCCTGGGAGCCGTCTGACATGCCCGGAGTCCCAGGGAGGTCATCGAGCACAAACTGGCAGTCTGGCCGAACAAAAAGTCTGTTCGTCAGAAGCTTCGTCACTTTTCGGACTTCATGCAGGGGATCATCAAGGACCAGCTTGGCAAGCTGCTTGCTGCTGGCTTCATCCGTGAGGTTGATCACACCGAGTGGCTGGCCAACCCTGTCATTGTAAAGAAGAAAGACGGCAAGTAGAGGATGTGTGTCGATCACACAGATTTGAACGCTGCTTGTCCTAAGGACAATTTCCCGCTGCATCGCATAGACCAGCTGGTCGACGCGACTGCAGATGCCCAGCTCTTGAGTTTTTTGAATGCTTACTCGGGTTATCACCAAATAAGCATCTCTCCCGAGGATGAAGAGAAACTGCCTTCATCACCCCTTTCGGCACTTTCTGCTATACGACCATGTCTTTCGGTCTGCGCCAAGTCGGTGCATCGCCCAAATATTGATGGAGAAGACTTTCTCGAACAAATATGAAGAAACTCGAAGTCTATGTCGACGACATAGTTGTAAAGAGCAAGTATGCTCCAGATCATGTAAAAGACCTGTCTGAGACTTTTCGAAATCTAACCAGGCATAAAATTAAATTAAATCCAAAGAAATGTACCTTTGGTGTTCGATCTGGAATGTTGCTCGGTTATGTAATTGGTTCGCAAGGAATTTCTGCTAACCCTGAGAAAATCGAGGCCATTGAAAACATGCAGGCTCCGACTACCGTCAAGGAAGTTCAGAGCCTCACCAGAATAGATGGCTGCTTTGAGCAGGTTTATTTCCCGTTAAGGCGAACGAGGGCTGCCCTTCTTTAAGGCCCTGCGCAAGCACAATGGTTTCGAGTGGACAGAGGAGGCTGATCGATCTTTCCAAGATCTAAAGTAATACCTGTCCTACCCACCTATCTTGACTACCCCGCGATATGGCGAACAGCTTTTGTTGTATCTTGGCTGCATGCGACAAGCGGTGAGTGCGGTCTTGACGGTGGAAAGGGAAGGCATCCAGCGGCCAATCTATTATATGAGCGAGGTACTTCATGGATCAAAGAAGCGTTACCCTGAGGTCCAGAAGTTGCTCTACGCCTTGCTCATGTCCTCCAGAAGCTTCGGCATTATTTCCAGGCGCATCAAATAGTGGTCCCGACCAAGTTCCCTCTTGGAGAAATCCTAAGGAACAAGGAAGCCGGCGGACGTATAGCTAAGTGGGCAATGGAACTAGCAGAATTCGATATTTTGTTTGCTGCCCGAATTGCTATTAAATCCTAGGTCCTGGCTGACTTTGTCGCTGAATGGACCTGCCCGCCCAAATCCCAGGAAGCTCCCGAGCAACCCCCTGGACCATGTTCTTTGATGGTTCGCGTACTAGAAACTCAGGGGCTGGTTTTGTTCTCATCTCCCCTCAAGGAGAGCAACTCCAGTATTCTATCCAACTACACTTTGCGGCGACTAACAACGCCTCGGAGTACGAGGCCCTCCTCGCGGGACTAAGAGCGTGCAAGTCGCTCGGCGTCCAACGGCTAACTATGAAGGGAGATTCACAGTTGGTCATCAATCAGATAAACAAGGAGTATCAGTGCTGCGATGACTCAATGGCGCGATACCTGGTTGAAGTGAGGAAGTTGGAGTGGCACTTTTGATTTTTCGAGGTGCTTTTCATGCCGAGGAAGGACAACTTCTTGGCCGACCAGCTGTCCAAGTATGGATTCTCACGCGAACCTGCTCCGGCAGGAGTGCTCATCGAGCACCTTTACAAGCCCTCTATAACGTCTTCGGACGAGGCAACAGAGACAGGTGGTGCTGTCTCCGTCATCGAGCAGGCTGCGGACTGGACAACGACATTTATCCGGTACCTTGCAGATGGGACCCTGCCCGAAGACGAAGCCGAGAGTTTCCGGCTTATAAGGCGTGCTAGTCCATACAAGCTTGTGGACGGCATCCTTTACCGTCAAGGTGCTCTCGGAGTCCTCTCCAAGTGCATCTCTCAACAGGAGGGTGTGTTCCTTCTTAGGGACATACACAAGGGTGCCTGCGGCAACCACGCCTCCTTTAGGACTCTGGTCGGCAAAGCGTTTCGCATGGATTATTACTGACCCACAGCGTTACAAGATGCCTGGGATGTAGTGACTAAGTGCAAAGCTTGTCAATTTCAAGTCCGGAAGGCACATAAGCCCGCCCAAAAGCTCCAAATGATTCCCCCATCTTGGCCTCTCCACATGGGGTCTGGATCTGCTCGGCCCGTTCCCCAAGGGGTATAAGGGCTACACACACTTGCTCGTCGCCATCGATACTTTTACAAAGTGGATTGAGGCAAAGCATGTGTCCTCTCTTCACGCCAAATCGGCTGTGCGCTTTTTCAAGAGCAACGTGATCACGCGCTTTGGGATTCCCCATAAGCTGATCACCGATAACGGTCCTCAGTTCAGAAGCGAGCTATTCCAGGAATACTGCGAACAGCTGGGAACCAAGGTCTGCTTCGCCTCTATGGCACATCCACATAGCAATGGAGCAGTCGAGCGAGCTAACGGACAGATTGTCCAGGGTATTAAACGGCGCGTGTTCGCGGCACTCCGCGAGCACAATAAAGCCTGGGTCGACGAAGTTCCTTTCGTCCTCTGGGCAGTTTGCACCACAGCCAGCCGGGCCACCGGGGAAACTCCTTTCCAATTGGTCTACGATGCAGAGGCTATCTTGCCGATCGAAGTCATACTCGGCTCGTCTTGCATGAGCTCGGTCAACTTAGTTGACGACGAGCAAGAGCTCTTACTCAAACTCGATCTCCTCGAAGGCACACGCGAACGGGCACAAGTCAGAATGGCGCGCTACCAGCAAGATCTTCGCCGGCACACTGCCAAATCAGTTTGATCAAGGGCTTTGAAGTCGGGCGACCTCGTTTTGCGCCGTGTCCAGAACCTGTCCAATGCCAACAAGTTAACCCCGCTTGGGATGGCCTGCTCACGGTCGCTTTATTGCCGCCAGGTATTGTTCGCTGCAATGGAGGACGGGAGAGAGTTGACCAGCAATTGGAACATCGACCAGCTTCGTAAGTTCTTTGTGTAGGTCTTTCGTGTGTTTGCTTAGCTTCGCGCTTTTTGTCACACTTCGCCCCTCTGTTCGTCCAAGTCTCTCGGCCCTCCATGTAAAGTTCAATCCAATAAAAGTAAAATTTTGCGGTCCCCAGCGGCCCTTTTCACATCTCTGTCTTCTCAGACTACTCTCTCTCTGGTAACATTTGATGGCTGTCTGGTCTTGCGAACACTTGGCTCCGCAATCTGAAGGGTTTCCCTGCCCGTATCTAGTTTCAACAAGTCCCTAAACTCAGAGTTGCGTAAAACGGCATCCAGCCTCGCGGCTAAGCCTGCTCTCGTAAGCCCTCCGTGGCAGAGGCACTTACCGCTCACGGCACAACCACTTGGCAAAGCCCGCTCTCGTAAGCCCTCCGCAGCAGAGGCACTTTCCTTGTTCGGTTACCTTTGGAATCGCCTAACTTACGTTAACGAGCAGTTCCTGGAACGAGTCGATCAGGATACTGGTGTCGCTATATCTCTCTACGCACATGCTTGATTTCGCAAACTTAGGACTTTAAGCATCGTCCGTACCAGGGGTTAGGGTGTCGCTCTTTCTTTTGTGCACCTGTTTGAGTTCGCAAACTCAGGTTTTCGATCAGATGCACAACGGGGGCTGGGAGTTAGGCTAAGCGTTCTACCGGTTTTTCTTAAAACTTTCTAGCGCTGTTGTGCCTTGCTCTTAGTTTCCTGTTCGTTCTCGCCTTTTTGCTGCTCTTTTTTGCAGGGAAAAGGTAAGTCTTTATTGCAATAACTAAAATTTACTCCTTGAGCAGCCCTATTGCTACTTAGAAGCAAGTTGCTCCTTAAGCTCCTCGATCACTTCCTTGAGGCGCAGGACCTCCCCTTGGGCCCGGAACCCTTCTCTGGCCTCAGCTCGGAGACGTTCGGTTTCCTCCTTGCTGTGCCTGGCCTGCTCCGTTGCCTTCGCACGGAGAGTCTCGACCTCTTCGGTTTTGGCGCGCAGCTGCTCGGTCAGATCTTCGCTCTGACTAGCTCGCTACTCGGCGGTCTTGAGCTGCTCGTCCAGCTCCTTGACCCTTCTCTCCGCGGTGCTCGCCCTTGCGGCCAGCTCGCGCATCTCCTCGGCCTCCTCCTGTGAAACCCACAGGGTGGAGATCTTCTCCTGAAGCGCCGCGGAAGTCAGCCTCTCTTCGGTAAGCAGGGCCTTGAGGTCCTTCACCTCAGCCGCGAGTAGGTTCCGCCTTTGGGACACGGCGTCGAGCTCCCCCTCGAGCCATGCCGTGCGGCCCTGCCCATTCAGCTCCTTGGCTCTTCCTTCCGCAACATTCGTCCTCGCGGCCAACGCGCGAAGCTCCTCGGCCTCTTCTCGGAGAGCCCCAGAGGATTGCCTCTCTTCAATCAGTTGGGCCTTCAGCTTCTTCACCTTCGCCTTCAGCCGGCTCCGGCTTTTGGCTGGTGCAGGGGGCTCCTCCTCGAGCCCCCTCATCCGGAGCTGCTCCTGGAAGGCTGCCAGAACGGCGTTTGCGCTCAACGGTGACGCCTTCCACGAGGTCCTCCATGGTGCCCTTCATGAACTAATAGAGAGAAGACCAAGTTAGCCGCTTTGGCCAGCTGTAGCTCGAGCAGACAAGCTTTGGTTTTAAAAGTTTACCTCTCCAAGCCGATGCTTCAAACCCTGGAGCAGGCGATCTTCAAGGCCGTGGGTCACGAAGCCGCGGCTGTTCGGGATAAGACCCGCGCGGCGATCTCTCCGCTTCGTCTTTCCCATGCGGCCGCGCTCCCGCCTTGGGGCAGTTGCGACGGTCGAAGGAGTGTCACCCTCATGCTCCTGCCTTTCTTCTTGCTCTTCTGCCCGTTCGCCTTCGGGCAAGACCGGCGCCTCTCTGACTGGAGACACCGGTGGGATAACGGACAGGGTGACTTGAGCCATCTGTCCGTGGTCTTCTTCTCGCTCCCCGGTGGCAGGGACTTCTCCCTGCTCGCCGGAAGCTGCCGTCGCCATGGGGACAAATTGCCCCCGCGACGAAGTGCTCGGCAGGGCCGCCTGCTTGCTCCCGCCTTGGGCAGCCGGCAGAGCCAATACCTTGACTCCGTCCTTCGTGGCGCCGTGCTCCGTTTCTTGGGCCTCCAGCCTCGCCACCGCGCTCTTCAGAGCGTTGATCTGGTCGGTGGAGCTCGGCGGCGCTGACCACCCTGTTGCAATTTGTCCTTCAGTATGCGGCAACCTTGTTGCTCATGGGCACCATGTAGGTGCTCGGCGAGAGATCGCCGATCGCCGTCTCCAAGTCGTTCGTGGCGGTCTCCTCCTGGGCAGCTCATGAAAAATAAAGGACTTAGGTTCTGCGCGGTTTGGTATAACGCAAAGGGAAGAGCTAATCTGTTACATACCTGCCGCAGGGAACCGAACCTTCTTCTTCGCTCCTTTGTGGAGCTTGCGCCTCTTGCTCGGGAGCTCCTTAGCTTCCTCGCCTTGTCCTCCGGGAGCTTGCGGCGACAAGCTCAGCTCCCTGCTGAGCTGGGCACTCTTCTGGCGCAACACAAGAAACTTTTCCTTGCGCGCTACCTCTTCCTTGAGCCTCCTCTGCTCGGCGATCTGTTGCAGCCGTTCCACATGGCCCGGATGAGTTTGTGTGAAGCGCTTCAGCCAAAGGAACAGGTTCCGTACCTCTTCATCGCTTTGCTCGGCGAGGAGGGATGGGCTTGGGCGTTCTCCCCTCGGCTGGCTGCGCTCGCGCTTTTGTTGCCCTCGGCGCTTCTTCGCCACAGGGGGCTTCTGGGATGGTTGGCGGCCACTGCGGCGCGGTGAGCTCCGCGTCAGCGCCGCGGCCACCTTGGGCTTCTCGGCAACTTTGGCCTTGCCCTTCCTCGCTCCCTCGGTCTCGGAGAGCTCCTCCACGATCCCTCCGAGGATCAGCTGGTCCTCCTGTTTGTTCGGGGAGCGAATGTTAGCGTCTTTTACTATGCAAGTCTTGTAAAACCGAATGGGGCGTAAGTGTTTTACCTCGGGTGTGCGGACGAGCACGTTGCGTGGACACGTGTAGGCCACCTTGCCGGTGACCTCGCCGTCCTTCCTAGCAGTCTTGAGCATGGAGTCGACCTGCTCGGTCACCCATGCGTCGGTCGGTTGCACTGTCCGAACAGAAGTAGTCATCAGTCCCTGTTCGGATGAAATCACCAAGTAAAAGTTGAGTCTTAAAGGCACTTACCCGTGCTCTCCCTGGTGATGTCTTCCCATCCTTCTATCTTGTAGAAGGGGTAGGATCTTCTCCGCAGCGGACAGATCCTGTTCGCTGTGAAGTCGCGGATGATCTCTCTGCCCGTGAGCCCGAGGCCCACGAGGGAGGCGATCTTCCGCGTCAGGTACCAATCCTCGTCGGACAGCTCCGGCTGAGGCATTGGAGTTCCCTTCGCCGGCGCCTTCTCGGTGAAGACGAGCTTGCTGCCGCCGCTCCTTCTGCTGTAGAACCACCTCATCCACCACGCGCCCATCGATTCGAGCAGTGGAGGACGAGGGTACGGCGCGTCGTCGGCGGTGGCCCGGAGCTTGAGGTAGTAGCACCAAGCGCCAAGCAATGGCCGCCTCGCCATCAGATAGTAATAGAGAAATAGCCCCACCGGTGGATCAACTCCCAGGTAGCCCTCGCACAGGTGTGCGAAGACAGCCATCTGGAGGATCGAGTTGGGATTCAGGTTTGCGACCTCCAACCCGCTGATGTTGAAGAAGGCCTCCACGAAGTCGCTTTCAGGAGACCTCAACCCGAACAGTGCGAACTGCTCGAAGTTGACGAACTCGTCCTCGAGCTGTTCCGGTGTTTCCTCCTCCCCGGGCAACCTCCAGCTGCCGGTGTCGACGTGCCCTTCCTCCTCCCAGATCTTCAAGTCTTCCTCGGTCAAGCTATTGCCTGAGAATTTGGCCATGGCGGTTCCCAGGGCTGGACGAACAGATTTGAGGGTGGAGTTTGGCTGTTTGATGCTGAGCGCGGTTGGAATTAGGGCTTGGGAAGGAAAGGCGTGAGAGCGGAAGTGGCAAGCTGCGGGCGGCTTGGATGCTTTTATAGTACCAGGCGAGCAGCTCTGCAACGGATTTTCGCCACAAACGGCTAGTTTTTTACTGCAATGGCTAAGTAAAAATGGTCATTTGTTTTCACTGCGCAGTATAAGTTATCGTTGAGATCTGCCAACGGCTACTTTTTCCAGTGTCTGCACTGAGGGCTGGGTGCTCTGCTCGGACGGATATTGTTCCCTGTTCGACGCAACAGAGTTGCTCGGTACTGATCGGGTTTGTTCGATCTTGGGCAAGTCCTGTTCGGGAGAACCATAACCTGCTCGGTCGTTCGTTGCATGTCTTTGTAACAGCGATATTTCCCTCTTCTTGACTTTGAGTCTCAAGAGGAAGACCCCACTCTAGTGAGTTATTCCACTTGAGTCTCGGGGGCTAGCTGTCGGGGATAAAATCATGGCCTATTGCCATAGCCCACTCCCTGACGGCCCAATCTAACAGCCTACCAGGGCCGAGCTCCCTGGAAGGTTCAATCCGGCCCATGTGCATCCTGCCGAACAGCTTCCTGGCTGGCACGGTGCGTAATGGCCTAGGATTCGTGTTTGAGTCCGACTTGAACAAGAGTTCTATGCGGCTACGTGAAGACCCGGACGTGGTTTCCCGGATTGGAGTAGGAGCCGTGATCCCCAATAATTGGAGTATGCTTTATCTATCTCGGGATGTATTTGGCACGTCGAGTTCGTTACGATCTCGTAGTTAGCCCGGCCCGATTATCCCTTGATAGGTCGGTTGCTCCACACTATATAAACAAGGCCCCTACGGCGTGTAGAGGGCACGAGTTTACGCACCTGATCTTTGCATCATAGCATATTAGCTTTCCCTGTACACACATAATCTCGCCGAGATCTGTCCATCTCGTCGAGCATCCTCTTGTAATTGTCTCTGATATATAAGAAAGGCTGGACGTAGGGCTGTTATCTCCCCGGAGAGGCCCGAAGCAGGATAAAAACCTATGTCTCCCTGTTCGTCGTTGATTGCTGTTCGTTCTGTTCGGCGTGTCTCCTATCTCCCTTTTCTTAAGAACCTTAGTTGACTTGAGATCGATATCTCAACCGTCGACAATCCTGTTTTCTTAAATATCCTTTTTTTGCAGGTTGATAACGTGATCATTCAGGCCATTGGCTTGTTGGATGATCTTAACAAGGAGTTCAACACTTGCTTAATGAGAGCTTGTGACTTGTGGCACTTTCCAGAGCTCAAATTATTTCTGACAATATTCAGTATGCAAATGCAGGCAACCTTGATTTCTTTGAGGTATACTGTACCAGAATGTCTAATTTTTGTTGTTTTGCATGTGCCTACAATTTGGCATTTTAGTGATAAAATGTTTGCTTCTTGTAGGTATTGCCTAATGAGGTATAGAAGTTTGTTATCTTGACCTATTTAACATCAGGAAATTGCGTGAACAAGTCTTGGCTCATTCTACAAGTCGCTTCACATGTGTTTCCAACAAGTGCGTGTGATTGCTACTGTAACAACAACGTTTAAGAATTACAAGCTCACAACCAACAACTACAATGCGAGAGTGGTCTTCATGGTTTTTTAAATGTTCCTTTTTGAGCTAGTTAGCATACTCTGTTAGTGTCATTATACTTTGCCAGTGTCTTCTTTTTGTTTTTGCAGTGCAAATGTATGCATCTTAACTGGAGGTTCTGATGTTCTTTGTAAAGAATTGCAACATGTTTTATAAATTATAATCTGATTTAGATGTCAGTACTTTAGAGGTAATGACTTGACAAACTGAAGACCGAAGACTATAATTTAAACAACTATGTTGGCTCCTTTTTCCACATTAATACCTAATGCCAAAGTTATGTTAATTTTGTGCGGTCACCGTATACCTCCCATTATTCTTTGTGTGCTTATTTTCAATTTTTCACTTGTACATATAGCTGTCAGTTACACATGCTTTTTTTCATATGTGGATCAGCATTCTCTATGCTATTGCTGTATATTAGTGCGATCGAACTTTAGTGTGGACAACATATTAGATTGTAGGTTGTAAGAGCTGTTTGCTTTGGTGATCTTGAATTTACAGTGGATGAAATACCTATAATGATTCCTGGGAATATTTTGCAATCAAAACAACAGGGAACTGAATGTCCAGATTGTTCTTGTTCTGCTTTGACGTTCAGATTTGGTTAGCTTTGGTTTAGCATGCAGCACTGACCAATTTTGTTCTTTGCCTCTTCATGTCCTGCAACATGACCATCTGTCCCTGAAATTTAAAAAATTAATACATAAGTACTATTTATTGTTGGAGACGTTATATTTTCTTAGCACCATTGCAACGCAACAATGGGCACTCAACTAGTTAGTGTAACACAAATATATATGAGACGTCGTAGGAACATAAATATACTAGAAATTTGGGCATGAATATGATTGTGCTTGGAAGTGATGTCCATATCTGTATCAGTGTTATAATGTACAGGTATACCTAGGTGTACGGCCTCGGTCGACACAACATAAATAGGTGGGTCGGACTATGCAATGAATTTGGCACATTTGGGCTGACTATTTAACTCATAGCTTGTGAGCTATTTATGAGCAACTCTATTTTATTTCGGTAAAAACTCAGCTCATAGGCCAACGAGTTTGATCATTTCTCATAGCTCAAAGAGGCGAGCCGAGCTAGGACACCATGCCCTCTCCCTCTCCCTTCACTTCCCTCATCTGATCCTCCCGAGTTTCGAGTCTCTCAATCAAGTGCTAACCTCCTCCATCCTTTGGGCTCCAAGTGAGACCAGATCTGTCCCTCTACTTTTTCCTCTCCACTCCATCACTCGTTGTCCGTCTCCTCGTGAGTGCCAATCAGACACCGCCGCCCCCTTTGTCCATTGGCATCTAGTAGACCAGATCCAAATCATTGTTTATTTTGTCCGTCTTTCCACCTTTGGCTTGCCGGCTGTCGTTGCTTCCCTCCTCCACTTCCAAGTTGGGCACCACTGCCTCCCTCCTCTTCCTAGTTAATGACGAATCCATGCTTCCTGCTCCTCAATAGGATGCCGCGACATTCAAGATCAAATTCCATTCTTTGTTCTCGTTGTGTCGTGAGCTTGCATGAGCCAACTAGATCTTTCAGCGAGCCTAAGCTGAGCTTTTTTCATAGCTCATTTAGCAACTGAGTCGGGCCAACCAAACAAGTGAACAACTGAGCCAAGCTAAGCCAACGTCTAGCTCGCTCAAACTCGACTCATTACCACCCCATGGTACGTTATGGTGCTTGTCATGGTCCATGAGCCCAAAGTCCCATTAAGGGAACAAACACATGTATAGTAGATCTTCCCCTCCCCTCCTAGGACTGCACATGTACATTACCTCCTGTTAGAGTATATATTATAACTTGACCATGCAAGTGGGTGGAATTTAGTACATCCATGGTCCCTATGTCATATTTATGTGGACAACTGCCCCGATTACAACAGACATGACATATCTTAAGTGCATATTTCCAATACAACGCTATGACAACCTATTACTAAAGGGTTAAATCCTTACATGCCACCACAGAAAACCTGAATCCCCTATAAACCATCATTGTGTCTGTGACATGTGGGCTCAAGAGGCCAGTGCCCACCTGTCATTGACACGACTGATAGTATATATGGGATTGGGTGATATGTATGGAGATTTATCTCATTGCTAAACCGTAACCAGCCTAGTCATTTTGTAGCCAGTGGCTTGTCCTAACCTCTCTGTCCTCTTCGCTATCTTTTGTAGCACATGCCTCCTCCAATACTCAACCACCCACATGGCGGCAATCTTCATGTAGTGCTACAGTGGCGAGGTTATCTGCCCACATCAATGGTGGCCTCATGGTCTGTTGATGTGGTTGGTTAGTATCACATCCTTACCAGCTCCATTTTTCCGAGTCTCGCTAAAGGCCCTGGATTTTATATTCAAAATCTAGAACCTATTTGTGTAACCAGTGCTAATCTACGATCTTGCTAACAACACAAATTACATCAAGTTGAATCATTGCACGAATGAATAGGGAAGCATATGTCCCTTTTAGGGTCATTCAATAAATAGTGGCTTAAATGTTTGATCGACCGATAAGGTTGAATATTACAATACAAAAAGAACATCCTTATTAGAGTTTAGGTCATGTGGTAGATCCAAAAGGGTAACTGCGGTCTAAGGCTATACCATCCACCCAAACAGGCAAGCAACCGGAGTCCCGCCTATTCCCCATCCATGTCCTCTTATCCTTGTTCCTTATGTCCTTCCTCGCACTAGTAGGGGTCTTCACCATCTTTGTCGGTGGTTCACCTGACATATTTTGTGAACTGTGTTCGTCTGGAGAGGGATTTTTGCTAACTAGTTCGCTTGATCGAGCATGCACATGGAGACACCAGATTTTACCCAAGTTCGGACCCCAGGATGGGTAACAGTCCTACTCCTGCTTGTGCTTGATTTCTTTGGTGTGAAGGTGTGTGTGTTCTCGCTGGAGAACGTACAAGGCTTGTGTGTATCAGGGATTTAACCCCTTCTCTCTCACCCATATCCCCTTTTTATAATACCCGGGACGGTCGAGAGAGAGACACAGAGAGGGAGAGAGAGAGAGTACATTAATTGCACCATATCACTGTGCATCCCATTTTTATAATACCGTTTGGACTGGATGGAAGAGCCGCCTGACACTGGCGCTGGTCAGACCTGTAGCAACGCAGCGGCAGAATAACTTCTACAGTGTTTTGCCCAGAGCCATAGTGACCATAATCATCATCTTCTACCTCTCACGCCGAATCGCCGCATTAAATGCTTCTGATACGCTGAGTGGAGACGAGCCTTCTATGATAAGCTCCCTCCTTCCCTCGGGCGCGCCTGCCAAGTGGGGCATGAAGCCTGTCCGTTGGCAAGACACCACCTGCCGGGGTTGCCAGATCAACGCTGAGCCGTTGCTTGGCCAGCTCGCCCGTGGCGCATGGGGCCTTGTCTTGCTCGTCGTACGCCAAGCCGCCGCGTGGCGTGCTCGCCCGCCGTGCGCCATGCCGCCACTAATTAAGTGAAGGGAGCAAACCCCGGTGCATGTTGCACCGACAATGTTCTTCTAAAAGAATGAAATAAGACGAGGGTGAGCACAACCAACTGCGCTCAACAAACTAAAATCCATGCCAAATGCATTTTAATAATAGCTAGCTATATGGTGGAGCTTGGCTAATTTAATTCCTTAAAGCCAATTTAGCAATAAGTAATTATAGTTGACTCAAGATCCAACATTTTAATAATTAAAAGACGTAATTTTCTATATATGCAATCATTCCATTAAATAAGGAGTTATCAGGTGGCAACACCTCTATCAGATCAAAAGAACAATATCAAGGGAGCGGGGAAGAAGAAGGGCTCTTGTAAGTAGCCGGTGAAGCAGTCCAAGCACAAGGAGCCCGTCACTGAGAAGACCCCATCCATTACTGCATATTGGACAAGCTCCAATACAAAATACAAGATTGGCCGGTCTATAATGATTGTCGATCGATGAGCTAATAAAAGCAGGACAACCATGTATTAATCTGCATAATTACTACATGAAGGCTCAAAGAGATAACAGGCTTACCGGCTTATGCTTGCTATATAAAAATAGTCACTTTTGTAATGGTGAAAGCTACTTATTTGTGGGCTTCAACGACTTATATGACCTTGTCAACCTTAATGGGTCGGACATCTCATTGTTATGGTGCATTCACTTCAAACTGGATACTCGTTAATAGCAAGACGCTATATTCTCAGTCTAACTAATTAGCTACTTGCAGACAATTGAAAAAAGAAGAACAAATTAGGCAGTTTCCCGTCGGATTTCTGGATACCTCAATTTTTTTTTGCACAACAATCAACACTAGTCTACAATCCGTTAATAAGTACGTCACAAAAGTTTTAATTGCCAATCATAAATGGGACATCTTGATTGATGCCCACAATCTCGATGGCTATTGGATCCTAGAGGGGGCCGGGGTGAATAGGAGCCGGACCAATTTTTCTTCCAATCGCAATTACCCCCAAGTGGAATAACCACAAACACGCAGCGTGCATAGATGAACTTGCTGCTAAACGCCGTGACTACCAACTTCTTTTAGCAGCTACAGCTAGGACTCCGACAACAAGCACTGCCTTCTTCTTCTCACGGCTGTCGACCCCTTGCTGCTGAAATCGGGGCATAGCCGTCGTCTTGGTGCTTGTGCTTGCATCTCCCTCATCTTCGGCATCCCGCTGCCCAGCATGAATGCACCTACACCGTCAGCTCAGGTCAGTGCGCCATGGTCGTCGTCGTCTCTCCAAGGCCATCGGTGTTGTCATCAAGGCCAGTCGCCTGCCCTGACCATGCCTCTGGTCGCCGACATCACCGAGAGCTGTCATGGGCATCAGGCTGCAGGTCACCACTGCCGCGCCGCAAGCCTTGGCCTTTGCTGTTCATAGCCGGCCGCTCAATAATACCGCGCCATCGCCTTCCATGGGCTGAGCAAGCCAGCGCCAGATGTGCCGCCATGCCACATATATAGGGGCACCACCTCCTGGCCGGCTGTCGCCGTGCCTGCACCGAGCTATCGTCGTGCCTGCACCAAGCTTCCTCTGTGAACCACACCACCGCCAGCAGGGCGCCGCGCCGCCCATTGCCGCTGGACCACCACCGTCGTGCCTCACCTCCTGTAGGCGTCTGGCTGCCGCCGCCTTGCTGGCCAGCGCACCACCTCCCCGGAGCGAGCCCTCACCGGCGTCCCTCTCTCTCCCTCAACTGCACTCTCTCTCCCACCGATCTGGACTCTCTCAAAACCGAATCTCTCTCACGGCCTTCCTCTCTCTCTTGAAACTCTCTCTCATTCTCATGGAGGTGGCCGGGTCCTAGGGGAAGGAATCCTAGACGGCGAATCCTCTCTCTCCGCACTCGCTCTCTCTCCTCACACCTCTCACCTAGGGCTACATGGTGGGTGGATGGCTTTGCCCAAGCCTCCAACCCCTCTGCTTATATAGCCTACGCACTAAGCCCTAGGGAATTCCTCCCAAATATTCCAGCATCCCGGGAATATCTAGTACCGAGCCACGCAGGGCCGGCACCCGGGTTTTCTCGCAGAGGCTAACCTGTAACCTCTAGGGTATTTACCACATTGGCTAATCCAAAACCGAACCAAGGTTTTCCACGGGCTAACCCAAAATCTGACTAGGGTTTTGATACCGGCAAACCCAGAACCTGACCAGGGATTTTCACACACCGGATAACCTAGAACCGAACAGGGCTTTACCACCGGGTAACTCAGAACCGATCCAAGGTTTTACAACGGGATAACCCAGAACCTTCCACGTAACTTCCTTAATCGCCAGCCCATGCCTAGGGCCACCGGACTGAACAGTATCGCCACCATGGTTACCGACGCCACATCCTCCAGCTGTCTCGGATCCCTTGCCATGGCTAAGTTTCTCGAGTACACCACCTCATATGACCTTCAGGTCATCGAACCCGGTCACCTGCACGCCTCCGGACGCATCAGCCTCCAGCTGTCCCTGCGAAGCGTCAGCCACGTACCCGCCGATATCTGCATCACAGAGGTGAACACATACCAATACCATACACCTTACCTCTTCTGCAAGGTTTGCACATCACAATATCAACAACAAAAACCGTGCACAGAACCGTATCCCGCTCACCAGATAACCACGCCGGATGGCCACGTAAACACACCTTCACCGGACAACATCTGCTCGTAACTTTTGCAAAAACCTGTCACTACTCGACGTGTCCGGTCGGCATCGGACACCGTCCGCTAGATACTCCACTCATGTCTGTTACACCAAATGCAACTCAGAACACTTCAAAATGCATCAAATTCAAACCGTCACGTATATTCATCACTACACAAGAGGACCCACCACATGGGTCTCAACAAAATGCTTTATTTCCATCCATTGCAGGTCATATGCTCAATACATTGAACCAGTCGACACTTGGGCCCAACTGTCATCCCGTAAACTGACACGCAACACATCATTCAAGGTAAATTAATGCTACCAAAAATTATATTTACGACTTGCATTTTTTTCAAAGGATCTTATAATAATTGTTTATTCCACAGTGCACCCAACAACCATTAGCAACACTTGTGGATTCTTTGTTGCACACAAAATGGTCCAAATAGCGAGCACTTGAAAAAATCAACTATGCTGAAGTAGGTAGAACACATATATAGTTATATTTTTATCTTAATTTAATGACATATTTATTCAAAGTTAACATAAAAATGATTGGATATAGCTCATAAAGGATTGTGCAAATGTTCCGGTCGACGGCGTTGCCCTCTCGGCGATTCATTGGCGGATCGCCTAATTTTTGGTGTTCGAAGCCATTAACCAAAAAGACGAGTTCCATGTCCATGACTCAATCTAGGTTGACGATATAAGAACTAGTTTGACATTGCCTAGTGGATCTGTACATACACTGTTAATTGCAACATGCATTTAGAACTTGTGAATGTCAACTGTGTGATTTGTTGATGCAAATATAGTTTTTTTAATTTATGAATTTATTTTTGTGGTGTACATGGCCTGGATCTACACCAGGATACAGTATGTACTTCATGCCCAAGGGCAAAACTAAAGCTCGTCGTTGTTGTGACACAAACAGCAATGGGCGGACATTTTATCCCTCACTTTTCTGTGTCATAGGTAACCTAAGAGGTCATCTAGGAGGCAAAGATAAGTGGCGTACTCTATCAAAAACCATCATTTATCTTTTTACCATGGGTGATGGTTGGTAACGTTGTCCATCACTTATATAATTATCATGGGTGACGGGTAGAACTTTGTCCATCACTTATCTTATTATCATGGGTGACGACTTATATATTAATTCGTCATTTATATGTGCCATGAGTAACCTATGGGGGGCCTCTGGGAGACGAAATAAGTGACAGATAGTATACCGACCTATCACGTAATATGTTGATTAGTGGAGGGCTTTAACCAATCACTAAAAATAATTCATTAGTGTTAGGGGTGATGGTTACTTTATCCGTCACTATTGGTTTTTGTAACCCATCATTAAATTGTGGCTGTGACGTAGTGATATATATACTAGCTATAAAGTTCACTTCTTGCCATTCCTTTCTTCTTCCCAATCTATCTGACTTTGTGCTTTCCTTCTCCATCGTGCCTCCTTCTTCGCCGTACTCATCTATTTGCCATACGTGTCATCATTGCCTCCCGATCTTCCATCCTGTACTTGCTCCCCTAACCGACCCCTCTTAACCGCATTCAGTAGGATCCGCGCGCACATGATGGTGGCCCATGGCGCACCGGTGTGGTGTCCCAACTATCGTGCATGGGGTCATCGGACTCCTTTTGTCCTTCGTGGCCAAAAGAAGCACACGAGAGAGGAGGAGGACAAATAGGAGCAGGGAGGTTGTGGCAGGGCGCAATGGGATGAGGGATAGACTCCTCTGATGATGATCACTATGTTAGTGACCCAATCTCGGTGGACAACACTTTCGACTAGTGAACACATCTCAGTTGTTCGTGCGTGTGGGGTGGCATAGTTCATAGCATTAATATAGTTTAATTAGTTAGGGCTCACCTTTGGCCATGAACAAGTTGGTGTACCAATATCATCGACAAGTTCATCTATATATGTGTTAGGAATGAACACTTTGGTTATTAATTAAGTGTGTTGCATGTTGAGATTATGCCCAATGACAATCATGGGACACATACGATGTGGCCTTCATAAATAGCGTGGACCATATAAGATGTGCGTATTCTGGACTACGTATGGCGTGGGCCTTCAATCTTACTGGGCATTTAACATAAAGGTAGGCGGTGGAGACGGTGCCACCATGGAGCGCTAAATAAAGGGAAGTGGTGGAGACGCCCAAAGTATGAGAAACTATCCTCTCTGCGAAACCCTAGTCGTCGACATCCCCTTGTTGGCATGCTGGTGCTGGCATACCACATGCGGGTGGATTCCAATCTTTATATGTGTGGATACCATAGATGCGCTATGTTTGTGGTGCTATTCGAATCATACCTGAGAAAGAGACGTGATATGCTTGTAGACAGATTTTGAACGTGATTTTGATTCATTGATTCCCATTGATCTACATGGAATTTTGGGGTGAGACCGCATCCATTGGAAATCTTGACTTGTTAGCTTTCCGTTGAGTGGTACAACGTTCAAAACAGAATTCAGATGTGGACCATGAATCCGTTTGAAGAGAGACTGCTTGGGAAGCTCGTGAACCTTGACAAGGCGTAGCTCATCACAGAGGTTGCTATGATGCCCGGAGAGGAAGTCCGAGGCTGTGAGCAACAAGGCATTGTGCGACGATGCTGACCAGCATGGAGGAGGTATCGAATTGCCATGAATGATTACTTCCATACGAATATGCACAAATCAATTGAATCAGCTTCATCGAAATGTCTTACGCAGCACTGCGGGTGGAAAGGTTACAAGATCTATCATCAATTACTTGCAGGATGTCATGTGTTCCCACAATAGAATTTTTATTCTATGCTAGCATAGCATTCTCACATTTCCATTCACTTCATGCTGAGAGCTTAACTACAATGATCTATGATTAGTACATTGTTCTATTCTGCATCTTTGAATATGATATTTGATTTTCTATTCTTTACTTATTTCATATGTTCAATTTTTTTGAACTGATGACATGGATTAGAGAAACAAACGGCCAGTGATACATCATTTTCGGTTGAGGCCACCGATCGACAATGATGACATGGACTATCACTATCAACTAGAGGCACAAACCAACAATGATACATACACTTTCGGTTGAGACCATGACCCGTAGTGATGTGACATATGGATTATTATTGATGGCTAGTCACCAACCAGCAGTGATCAATCATTGCCGGTTCGTTACATAAAACAATAACAATTGAAAATATCACTATTGTGTCTTAGGCATAAATGATTGTTCCCATGAGTTGAGGCTAAAGAGACAACAATGATAAGTATCATTGTCATGTTTCAATGAACCGGTAATGATGAACCGATGTAAAGGGTGTTTTACAATAGTGAAAGGGTGTTTTACAGTAGTGGACAGGGAGAGGTGGTGAGCTTTGGCTAGAATAAGCATATGTGAAATGTGTCACATTGAAGTTGTTTTTCCCAAATTAGGGCACGTGGTACTGGGGTTAGGCAAGCCCAAGGCATCAAAAAATCGTATAGAATTTAGAATCAAAATAAATAAGTTTGGGAAATGCTAGCAATATGTTGTGCATTGTTAATTTCAAATTTCGGTGAGTTCTTTTATTTTATAAGTCAACAACAACGTTAATGTAAGTAGATATCATTCAATCTTATCATATAGAAATTTCTTGATAAGATCCATGTGGATGCATTAATTCCACCTCTCTCTCGGTTGGCTGACCCTCCTGTTCTTACTTCTAACACCTGAGTGAACACATCAGGTGGCGGATGAGCTAACAAATGACACATTTTACCACATGTTAAGCCATTAAAAAAAGTAGTAAAGTACACAAAATATAACAAAGTTGTCTTCCAACCAAATAAAAGGCTCGAAAATTTTTGCGGATGGCAATTAGAGTGGGTCAGCGCCACCCATATATACAAGCTTCGTTGTCCTCCAAGACTCCCAACCCATTCTAAGCATTGTCTTGGGATAAAAAGAAATAATCTAATGAAAAGCTGCGTATGGTATTCTCTCACATTGTTTTGTATCCCTTCTCATATCTTGCTGTATATGTTTTTTTATTCTTTTAATTTTACTCATATTGTTTGTATTGGCACGGACATGTCCTTTTTATTTACCTCCAATTTCTTTATGGATTAGCACAATCAAAGATTCACGACTGCTTGGGCCTTTGAGACTAGGCCGAATTACTTGAGCTGACTACCGGTCTGCTAGAATCGAACGGCAAGGCCCAAAAGAAAAGGCCATCTAGCGAGCTTTCATATATCCGAGTAAGATTGAGAAGCCCAGCCACGCGTAGCTGCAAACTCGAAACCAACAGCGTACTCACAACACTTTTACGAGGACTAGTTGGTGACATAAAAAGAAGTTGAAACATATTGTTTGTGGGATGGGTAAATCAAAATCGATATATGATATAAATAAATAAATAAATAAACATATAAACTGAAGATTAAAAATAGTGGTTTAGTGTTAAAATGACCGTGATGACCCCAACAACTTGTTTTTTGTATCCGCCCTTGGGTGTGGCTTTGGCATGGGGAAGCAATATGGTAAGTAGGGAGGCACCAGGGGTGTTGAAAGATGAGATCCGGAGTGACGCGTTGGAGCTATGTTTTGACGACAATGTTGTCACTGGGAATTAGAGCTGCAACAACGCCATCACTAGAAAGTAGGGGCGATGCAGCGGTGATGAGTTGTGTGACACAGTGGACGAGGAGATCAGGGGTGGCACAGATAAGGATGGAGACAGGACATGGAGTGATGGAAGGTGCAATTGAATCGAGTAGGATAATAGGATCTAGATGGAGTCGATTGAAAGTTATTTTTTTTTTCGGCTCTTCAAAAGAAATTTTGAATTGTTTATTGTTCAGATAAATATACAATTTTGAATTGTTTATTGTTAGATATAAATACAAATTCAAAACAAATAATGTCAATAATTATTGTTGATCATTATTGACGTAGAACTGCGCCTAAGCGACCAGAGTCTAAACCGGTGCGATAATATTACCGGCTTCAAAAAGTTCAAGAAACAAGTAGAAACACTGGATTGCAGGTGCCCTCAGCGTTTAACCAGTGAGGACGACGCGGCGTTTCTGCGCATGTTCGAACCTGAGGCCGGTGGGCCCGTCGTGCCGTCGCTCTACGGCCCTACCACGCGCCGTGAGCCCGAGGATCGAGGCGTTGGAATGTCTCCTTGGAAACGCCTGCCTCCATTCTCCTCGGAGGTAGCGCACAAATCACAAATGGACGAAGGCCGGCCAGCCCAGCGCTACAGCTCCGAGGCGAGCCATGGCACAGTGCCAACGCCGGCGGAAGCCACGCGATTGGGGAGTGGCGTGGCGCCCCCCGTGAGGGCGACGCATGCTGATGTTTCCTTTCATTTCATGCGTCGAGCGTACCAAGCAACAACGATACCACGTTCACGTACGCATGGCACGGGTAAGCAGGGGAGGACCTAGCATCGGGTCTGGAGGGGCTTCAGCCCCTCCTACCCTTGTTGTGGCAGTGGAGCCCCCCTTAGCCCCCGCTAACATTTTTAGGGTATGAAAGAGAAGAAGGAGGGTTTAGAGGTAGAAGATAACTCTGTTAGACCCCCCTACTATTTTGTTCTGCGTCCGCCCCTGCGGGTAAGAGTGTGCCGACCCGCACTAGCACGGTATCGTATGAGACCGACTAGAACGCAGGCGTCTGCGTTTTGCGTTTCGTGCAGATGCTCCTTTTTTCAGTACGATTGCATAGAAATTTCACCGTACAGAAGTACTAAAAAACAGTATAAAAAAATGAAAAAAAAACTCTATAAGCTACCAATCGAGCAAATTAGAGATGTAGAGAAAAGTAGATCGACGGGCCGTCGGCGGGCGGCGATGAGCAGCGTTGTCGGTGGCGGCGGGCCACATTGGCGGCAAGCAATGGCGTTGATGGCGGAGAGCGACTAAGCGGCGTCGACAATTAGCGTTCATGAGCGCATATCATGCGACGTCGGCGAAAGAGGAGCGGCGAGCTTGAAAGAAGCGCTCGGCGCTTCAGCGCCGGAATCTGGCGCCAGCGGGAGCAAAAGCGGTATCGTATTGCTGGCCCGTCTAGCTAGAAAGCATGTTCTACGTCGAAGTTTTAAAAGATTATATATGTAAATATTCTACATCATTTGTAATGGATACATAAATGGCACAAAATTATGCCGGGTTGGGCTATTAGCTATCGGGTTTGCCTGGCTCCAAGAATGGCACAAAATTAATTATGACAAAAAATATAACACACGTACTAAATATTTTTATAAATTGATGCATTGCTCAAATTAATAAACAATTGCCTAAAAATATATCAATAAACAATTGCCTAAAAATATATCTCAGAATTTCCTGCAAATTTTATGTACAACACAAACAGGGAGGTGTCGAAAAATAGTTTCTACGACTACAATTTAATACTAAACTTAAACTTCAGCTTACTAAGTTTTTTTTTTTATAAAATGTAAGATGCTTTAGTGACAACGTGGCCTACATAAAAAGTTGTGTCGTGAAATTCTTCGTAACTTCTGTATAGAACAGAAAATCATACAAGTATCTGAAGAAGCCAAACTACACAAATTACTAAAAATGCAGCGCACTAAATACTTTTTGTAAATTCATACACTGCTCAAATAGAAAATTTGTTCTCACAAAAAGTTGCGTCTTGAAATTCTTTATAATTGTAACGTAGAACACAAAAGCATATGAGCATAGAAGACATTGCAAATTTAAAATTACTGGTTGGGGCTGCATTGGGGTCGTGCCTATCGGAGCACCATCCACACACCCGAGCAAAGAATCCTATCGTAACTACTTTCTAGGACCTGCTCGACAATTTGGGCCATGCTAGCCTGGCCCAACTCTTTTCAGTTTGGGTCATGCTTCGGGCGATTAAAATCAGGTCGTGCTTGAGCGGACCCATAAAAGCCTGACCCAAACTCGAAGGTGTAGTTTTTTAGACCAAAAATCAAATAATACAATATCAAAATGTACAATTATATATCATAGTCTAGCAAAAGTGAAAACATAAGATAGAAGAATCGAGTCTTGAGATAGTACGTCTAGTGTAGGGGACTTGAGGTGAAAGTAGCTAGTCTTAGGTGTAAGCTTGCTGACGGGAAGTTCTAGCCATGTACTCTTGCCATCCTCCGTTGAGTCTAATGGATGGAAGGAGTGTGATAAGCTGCTTGAGGAATTGAATGCTTTTAAAACTTTGCATAAAAGTGTAGTTAAAGACTTTGATTTGCTAAGGGGGACTCTTGCTAGTGTTTTTTTTTTGTTGAGATCCATGTGAAGGGTACCCCGATGTTGTGATGAATATATGTGACTGTGTATTACTCATTCATTTGCTTTCAAAATCTTATCGAAATTTTATGAATATATCTCAGTTATTTGCCATCATTCATTTGCTTATTGGATATATACCATTACGAAAACACGTTTATTCGATATTTGCCACTCTGTGCGATACATGTTCCTTTTTTATACTTTTAATTAGATATATGCCACCACACAAACCTCTCTTTTTGAGATTTGCCACTGTCCATTACAAAAAAAAGGGACACGTGTCACACACTGTGTCAAATATTGAATAAACTTGTTTTCATAATGGCATATATCCAATAAGCAAAGAAACGATGGCAATTCTCGAATTTTGGGTTTGAGCAGTGGCATATATCCTATTAACCCTTATTGTTTTCATAATATGAATTGGTAATGGCACATTGGAATATTTGATATACGTGAGAATTATGAATTAAAGTTTATCTAGCACCACACTCTACTAGATTACGTAGAGTAATTGTATGAAAGAGATATTTAATATAAAATTATTGGGTATCAATATCATAGTCTTGAATTTGATGCACTAGCCCATATTAGGGCTAGAATTACTTGGACACAAGGCATGGAGATTGTACTCTATAGCAAGAAATTTCGTGTTGCTATCGCTTTTGATCCTGATGAGGGCGAGAAACCTACTGATAAGCAGAACGATGAAGCACTAGTTTTCCTTGTGCACCACCTCTCTGCCAATGTTTCTATGGTTGAGGGGGAGCGCGCTAGGGTCATCAACCTCACTTTAGAGGCGGTTTAAGAGATTGCAGACTATAGAATTATGACCGAGTACAACTCCATTTTACATAGAATTTGTACTAATCCCTCTCTATCTGACAATACTATAAACATGATGATGGTACTTTCCACTTTTCACCTTAGTGCAATTAAAGAAGCTACTAGGAGAGAGAAATTCATTCATTAGAAGAATGCAAAGAAGAAAAAATGAAAAGAAACTGACCTAGAAAAAATTCACTGTTCAAAAAAGAATAATAAAAAGAAGCCACACAATGCATGCCACGAGACTACTAGGTCTATACGTGCTATAAAGAGTGGCATTTAAGGGCATCAGTGAAATATTCAGAATGTAGTGCCTTATGGAGGTATGAATTGTAGGTTGTGTAATAACACCAATAGAATTTTAAGAGAGATGTTTCCATCCATCCGGGCTGACTCCTAGCCACAATCCCACATGAATGGGGCAACTCCGTGCCTCCTCGGCTTATGCCATGTACCGTCATCATACGCTGCCACTCGACCGCTGATGGGGGACGAGGTCCCGATCTTCCGACAGATATGGGTAAACACGATTGGTGTAGAACTCGACGTTGATGATCCGACCTTGAACAACACTGATTTAGGCCTGCAATCGCTACACCACCGTCTTCGTTCGTTATCAACCATGCAAGCCCACGGTCGACCTCACCACGAAGGCTAGTTCCTGCAAGCGAATCGAGAACACAAGCAAGAACGAAGAATAAGCAATCTCGAATTGCAAATTGATATTAAGATCACGAATTTAGGGTTCCACAAACAGAAGATTGGTGATACTGCGATGGCAGAAAATTATCTAAGCAAAACCCGAGTCTAGCAATGACGGCTACGAGGTTTTAATAGGCAGAAGGGCGCCGGCTAGGGTTTAGGCCCCCCTGCGCGGGATACACGGGCCAAGGCCCAAAGATAAGGTGGCACAGCACCAGACACCCAACAGCATCTGGTCGCGTCTTGTTTCAATGATTGTGATCAACTCATAAAGAATTTGGACTTGCTACCAGATCCGTTGAAAAGGTCTCGTCGAGGGCTTCTTCGTAATGTACTTGAACACCCTAAACGGAATTCATATGCATCTGCTACGTCTGTTTGAAGACAGACTGCTCCGCCGTGACTGATCTAGACTCCAACTCGTGGTAGAC
The DNA here is from genome assembly GCA_036346415.1 of Raddia guianensis. Taxonomy (NCBI): domain Eukaryota; kingdom Viridiplantae; phylum Streptophyta; class Magnoliopsida; order Poales; family Poaceae; genus Raddia; species Raddia guianensis. The sequence continues at coordinate 17,868,596 of CM070537.1, read as the reverse complement.
TTGGTTGCCGACCTGTCGTGGCGCAGAGTTCCATCCTCGCTGATCAACAGCATAATTCCTAAGTACAAGCACAACATTATTAGGTAGTAACTCGCTCTTATGGGTACTCTCTTGTATGGTAAGGAACGAGCCCACCTGGTGGTTTAGTTGTCGCGCACGTGCCCTTGTTATTTGTCCTTGCACAATAGGTGGTGGCAGAGTGGACGCGTCGGTAGGGGTGATGTCCTCATCAACCACCGCCATGAAGCATGCTTCTCCGCCACCTCCACCCACATGGTACTTAGGGAGACCCTAGTCATGCCACATGGGAGAGGAGCGGGCCAGGCCAGACTGAGCAGAAGTATGGGATGTGTGGGCCTCGGGGAAATGAAAAGAAAGAAAAAAATAGTTGCAGATTTTGGCCCTCTTTGATAGCTTGTTTAGTTTTAGTTTAGTTTTTGTTGGGAAAAATTGACCACATTTGAAAGTGGTATGAAAAGGCTAAATAAATTATTAAAAAAATATTTTTGAGATCTTTGAGAAAAACCCTATAAAGTTATAAAAAAATTATTTTCAAAAAATAAAGTGAATGGTGTATATAAAAATAACAAAATTTGCAATCCCAACAAAAACTAAACTAGAACAAGCTATCAAAGAGGCCCTTTATTGATTGGAACATAAATTTCATGGGTATTACAAGAGCACTTTAAAGAAGCGTTATTCTATCCAGAATCTACTATAACTCTCTTATGTTTGAAAGACATCCATGACATTGGTTTCCATGTTGGGACCAATGAAGAGCGGTAACAAATTGTTATGCATTATGAAGCATGACCAATATGAGAAAAGAATATTAGAAAATTATCCTCCATTTAAATTTAGTCTATAGTATATTAGAATGCATTTATAAGCTCAAATCTCTTCCATCTCTTGCATCCTAGAATTATTATCCTATTTACAAATTATAAGGACCAATCAACTCGCAACGCCATAGTATTAGTGCTAGAAATTTTCCAAATCATAATGATTTTCGTGCGCATTCTCGGTGCTATCAGAAAATATTAATTGGGCCCTCTCCTAATAAAGTTAAAGCCGAGATCCCTCCATTCGTAGAATGAATCTAGGACATGTTGGCGGACGGATGTATCTCTTATTAAGAGCAACTAAGAACATTATGGTGCTCATAAATGCTTCCTCGTAGTGGTAACATGCGAGTTTGCTCTCTTAAAAAGACAACACATCCGTGAAGCTAGTATTTCAGATTAAAAGAATTAAGAATACACTACGTGGTCATCACGTGAGGTCCAATAGGAGATTGTTGGAGAATTAACTGCAAAAGCATTTGATGGTTTTTGTAATATATTGAAAACTGAAGAAGAGCACTCTGCAACTCATGCATGTCCATGCATAATGAACAAGAAGGAAAAAGTAGTCCTACATGAATCCCTCATCGATTAATGCAAATAAAATATAGTCTTGCAACATCCAATTAGTCCAATGGGTTATAAGAAAAAATTTCCAATTTAAGAATGATTTGGATACATGTTGTACATACCGATACTACCACTACAACGGAAAATGATGGACCCTCTTCGGCACTAGTCACTACAAGAAGAAACCCCCTATAGCAACGTATACATGCATTGCGGAAAGCTCAAATATGCATTGCTATGGTCCACACCAACGCATTTAATCTGCGTTGCTGTAGAGGCCGTATCAAAGGTCTATTACTACGTATAGAGATCCGTTGGTAACAGTAGTAGAAAGCATTGTTGGCTAACTACGCTTATCCATGCGTTGGTAATTTGAAAAACACGGATGATGCATAAGCTAACCACGATTATACATGCGTTGCTAGTTATAATCAATTGTATGATTTTAGTTATTTAGTAACTGTAGCAGCAGATGTAGTTACACAAAGATACATCCGTATATGTTAACCATGCACCAAGGTAAATATTTGCAAATTATGTCAAAAAAACTTAATTATCAAAAAGAATGCAAACAATAGGAATATAACAAGAATATTATTGAAATCATATTATAAATAGAAATTGTCATATTCCACACTACACATCATCTCGTGTTCCGTAATACAAGACACAAACATTTTATCTAGTACATCAATAATAAAATAAATAAATAGAAAACATATGCAGCCCCATCTGTCCTTTCTTTGCATTGGACATGTTCTTCAAAGAATCATCCATTTATTTTGTCAACCTACCATGGAAATGTTGAATACATTAATGCACCATTCTAAAATAAATCAGGCTAATAAAAAATAATTGGAAGAATCACCTACAAAAGTTGCAGGCCACACAATGTTAGCTCCCTCTGCATGGCACATTAGTTTGTAGCTTTTAAATGGACGTATTAATTCTTCATGTTTTCTATTGCAACATCCACATGTACTATTCAAAATTCATTTCGTAGTTGAACACCATGGAGTTCTTCTTTTGGATCACAACTCATGATTGTACCAAGTGCCACATTCTTGTTTGCTTTTTTCTAGCTCTTCAAGAATACTTTAGTCCCAATCTAATTGGCATATACAAATAAGCGAATAAGTAAATATTTAACAAAGTAAGCAATTCATCACTGTAAGGATTGTAAACAATCATACCGTCATAGGATTATTATCCAAAATTTTCATTGTATTGCTTTGTAGGTTCTACAACTTATATGAGATAAAAAATTAGTATAGCACTAAAGTAGCTCCTGAAGTAGCTTTAGGGATCATTCCTGAAGTTGCTCCTTTTGACATCGTTTTGATCGGAACATCATCCTAATGAAAGAGTTTAAATAATCAAACACATGATATTGAAATAATAAAAAAACATTGCATAGAGAAAAAAAATATGTGACCAATAAAAATGTAGTTGCTCAAATAACTTACTCGAACACTAAATGTCTGTCTTGAGCAATATGAAGATGCTTCCTTCTCAACAACCTGTTTGTGTGTGCAGTTTTAAGTAATCACACACTTTAGATAGATGCTAAAACTTTAATTAATCACCTTAGTCGCATTAGTACGCTTGTTTCCATTGATATTATTGTTTTCCAAGTCATGAGTCTCAACACTCTGCCATCAAATCAACAATAAGAAACAAATTCAAAAAACAAATGTTACTGCAAATAAATAATATTTGTAGTATTATAGTATCTTTCAATATTCCAGCTCAGTTTTATTATTCTGTGTTGTGATTGTTAAAACGTTAGAAACAAATTCTTACAAAAATATAATAATCATCATCATGTCTTAACAATCAACTATGGTTATGAGTTATGCACTAACCTTGTGTATGTTAGAAATTTTGTTTGCATGCATCACATCATACACAGCCCTCTTTTAATTATTTATTACTCATATATCAAGATGAGGCACATGTGAATTGGAAGGATATTTGTTCACTAAGTATGTTTTTTTTCTATTTGACTATTACTACCCCTGTCTTAATAACCTTAATTTTTAAAATTCAGAAAAGGAAGACCATTATATTATAGTGAGCTAGATGCTAGGGGTGTATCCAAAGGGAATCTGTCAAGGTTGAAGCTTCAGGAGGCAGTAGTACCCAATCAATCTTCTTTTGAAGATGAAAAAACTATGGATTGTAAACCCAAGGGAAAAAAGGTACAAAACTAAGGCCCTGTTTGGAAGTGGAGTTATTTTGTAATTTCTATGCAAAACCATGGTTTTCTCAAAAACCATGGTTCCTGAGACCATGAGGTGTTTGGAAGCAACCCCAAAAACTCTGTTTTGAAAACCATGGTTTTGGCAAAACCATGGTTTTTTTGGAGTTTTGTAGACTCCACTCTACACCAAAGTTTTCTAACTTGTGCTAGCAAACAATGGTTTTCAAAACCATGGTTTTTCATGATCATAGCAAAACACAAACCATAATTTTATAAAACCATGGTTTTAAAAAACTACACTCCCAAACAGGGCCTAAACCTGTGAAAAGTATTGATTGCGTCTTTGTGATTCTCCTCGTTTAGCAGCACTAAAGACCAATCAAAAAAACAATGTACCCAATGATGGACCTGTCAGCACAGAAACATTCTTTGTCGATCAGTTACAACAAAAGCAGGCCAAAAATCCTAAACCTAAGGTTAATTACTCTTTACAAACTAAGCTATTCCAAACCTGTCAGCATAGAAACAATCTTCGCCGATCAGTTCACTCTAAAGGAAGGAAAAAATCGTAAACCTAAGGCTAATTCCTCTTTACAAACTATAAGCTAGTCTATACTAACAATTTGTAATCGACCATCCAATAAATAGAAACTGAAGCCTCGCTGTTGTGACCAAAAGAAATCACAGAAACGGATATTTTCTAATCTTTCACCTGTGAACTAGGAATTTAATTTTCAATAAGTCCTCCTTTTTGTAGCGAATAGCTGAATACGGGTGAATATAGCAGCTAGCAGGGCCAATCATATACCATCCGCCTATACAATTTGTACCATTCTATACATATACCATCTTTAACAGGGAACAAAACACACCCTTAATTGACTAGGCAATGTAGCAAAAATCCAATGGAAGAACATGAGTAGATCGGGACGTGAAATGATCAGGGTACCTCGAACGGATGAGACGGGCGGCATTACCGGATGCAGGGAGGAGACGAGCAAAGGTAGGGCATGGGCGATGGAGGATGTGGAGAGGGGCGCCGCCGGCCCCGACTACTGGAGATTTGGAGAGGGGCACCCGTATACTGGACGGGGGATTTGGAGAGGGGCGCGTCGGGCTAAGGCACAGCTTGCCCAGGCTGCGCGAACATGATGCGGCCGAGAGGCCTGCCTGACCACACACGGGGCAGCGTCCGGCGGCCGGCGGTGCCGGCAAGGACTCAAGCGTGGTGGCGGCGTGGCGCACGCCTCCAGCCTCCACATTCCTGTCAATGCCTCATGCACGTCTCAAATGGGCCTTGGGCCTGATCTCCTAGAAGTCCATCGAGCAATGCTACGAAATTACCGATTAACCCTTCATTAAAAAAGATAAACAAAATTGGTACTGGTCCCACAACATGTAGGTACTGCCCCAACATGTCTAATACTTTCCAGTACTTTTTTCTACGTAACGCCTATTTTCTAACCGTTAGATTTTTCTTGATAGACGGCCCGCATTTTTTCCAACCAACGTAAAACTTGTAACCAAAATTTACACTTAAATCATGGTACCTCTTGGTACCTTTTCAAGGATCGTAAAAAAAACTCTTTATTTAAATAACCATCGAAACAAATATCTTCTAGATTAGTATATTATTTCCTTGTTTTTAAAACAAAATTTGAATAAAGATTAGCAACGCATAAGTCTGCAATGCATCAATCCGTAGCTGTTCACATGGTTTACTACGGATATAGGTCTAACACATAATATGCATAGCTGCTGTATTAGCCAGCAATGCATGGTTATTGCGTTGGTAGGTATGCGTGGGTGAAGGGGGGATCCTTCTTGTAGTGAGTATAAAACTAAAGAAGAAAATAAAAAAGTGTATAAGACATTTTGAAATGGAGCAATGTACTGACATGATCAAGTCGCATTACTCATAGTAATGCACAATAGAGGGTGAAAATACAATAGAACCTATCTCTCATATATCCTGTTCTGGGGCCTCAAAGAAAATGTTTGGAAATATGATTATTTAATTTCAAGTATCCGGGGACACCTGAAGAAATTGAGGCCTGGCATCGGTGAACTTTCTGCTCGAAAAGCACTCCCAGATTCCAAGAGGAGAAATATGAGCACGCACGCACGACACAAACTAAGGGAACTTGCTCGCGTGATGGAAAATAGAAGTGAAAAGCAAGTAGAAGTGGATAAAACACCCATGATAAAAATGGCCATGAATTATGAAATAGAATGGAAATATTTAATAGAGCTACAACCAATATCAACACATATTAAATGACTACTGAGTAGATCCAAATTCAGAGCCATGACTATATTGGGCAAGGTAGTCAATGCAGAACTTATTTTAAGAGAAGTGTTTGGGCTTATGCGTACGAGCAAGCTCCTGAGAGGTTTATTTGATTTTGGTAATTGATGGCAACTGGGCTGTAGAGCTGGATCACGCCAAGATTAAGGACATTTGTTTCCTAGTTCTTTTGATTTCTTGCGTGTCTGTAGCCTAGGGCCATCATGCCTGCCGATCATCGAATCTCTGGCTGCAGAGTCCCACAGAGCACATCTCCAGTCTCTTATCCTCATTCGTCTTCAAGAGAGTTCGGGATAGGTCCGGGGGATTCCAAGGGGTAGCCAGTTGTCCGAGGTTTCGTAGCCACTAAGCCATCCAAAAACCGAAATCCTCTTTGGGCGCGAAACTTCCCTCCTAAGCCTACGAACCTTCCCACCCGTTGAGATTAATTTTGGTGCCAAATAGTTCTAAATCTTCAAAAATATCTTTGTTCGGCAAATGCTGCAGAAATAGACGGTTTTGTGGGCTGCTAGCTGAGACGGGGCAACTGGGCCTGGGCAGTCCGACCCAAGTGGCCCGGCTCGGCCTCCGTGGCAGATCTGTGGTATTTCGCATTTTTTAGAGCCTTCGCGTTCTCGGATTAAAAATATCAAAACATGAAAGTTGTAGAGAATTCCGAGGCGAATCTTTTTCGTGTTGACAAGTGTTTCATTTCAGTAACATGAAAAATCATATAAATTCGGAAAGCTTTCTGCTGGCAGTAGGCTGCCTGTGTGCCTAGGAAGGCCGGACTATCCGGCCCAAGGCATGCCGTCTGAAGCGCTGTTGAAGTGATGCCTTTGGCTGTACTGTCCGGCCTAAGTTGTGTCCTCCTTGACTTGCAAGTTCCATTTTCCAGTAAGCAGCTGCTTTCGGCCGGACTGTCCGGACCTTGTTGTGTCCTTGCTGTGTCGAGTTTTATCTTTTACAGAGAGCGCTTGCCTTCGTCCGGACTATCCGGGAGTTGTCTGGGGTGTTGTCCGGCCTAGGGTTTGAATCTGGATCAGAGATCTATTTCTTAGGGTTTTGAAGTGGGGAGTATATAAGGGCTTTCCTGGACAAGAGAGGGTGTGAGAGCCTCATTTAGCAACCACCCCTTGCCCTAGCCACCAAAGAGAGCTGCTCCCATGGTTTTCACCTCCACCTAGGGTTCCATGTGTTTGAGAGATTGAGTGAAAGAGATTGAGGGAGAAGGAGTGAGGAAGAAGAAGAGAGAACCCCCTAGTCTCCTCCTCGTCCCCTCCAAGGTCCGTGGGAGAAGGAGTGAGGAAGAAGAAGAGAGAACCCCCTAGTCTCCTCCTCGTCCCCTCCAAGGTCCGTGCCCTCTCCCATAGTTGTCTTGCCATCCTCCATGGTGGGATGAGGGTTGAGTGAGTTGTGGTGTCTGTCTTGTGCTCTTAGGATTCTTGCCATAGGGAGACGTCGTCATCGGCAAGCTCTGTCAAGCATACCACAAGCAAACCCTTCTCCGTGCACTACAGGAAACCGAGGTATTTACGTCGGCCAGAGGCCGACGTAAATAGGCCAAAAGCCGACGTAAATAGCTATTTACGTTGGCAGGCCGACGTAAATAGGCCGACATAAAAAAAGCGACGTAAATAAGGTTATTTACGTCGGCCCCATGGCCGACGTAAATACTGTTCATCGGGTAGGGCGTACGGGTGTGGCGCTTATTTACGTCGGCTTCGGCCGACGGAAATAAATGACCATATTTACGTCGGCCCGAGCCGACGGAAATACCGCCTCGGCGAGGCATGTCGACGCGCCACGTGGCAACAAGGTATTTACGTCGGCCCACGTGGCCGACGTAAATAAGGACGCTGCATGACTTCGGCGGCCACGTGGTATCAAGTATTCGTCGGCCGGTGGCCGACGTAATCTCGGAGCAATGTCGTGCCACTAGCTCCAGTATTTACGTCGGCCTGGCTGGCCGACCTAAATACTGGAGCATTCCAGCCCCAAAAATTCCCATTCCAGCACACAAAATTCATATTTCAGCCCAATTTTCATTCCAGCACCCAAATTCGCATTCCAGCATTTCAGCTGCCCAAAATTTCGATTCCACATTTCAACACAAGCAAAATTACACATTTAAACACAATCAAACTTGCAATTTCATATATAAGTTCCAATCCACAAGCTCGCACAATTCAACACGTCAACCCTAGTTCGCACAAGTTCAACACGTCATCATCACGTCAACACAAAGTTCTACATGCATCAACACTTGGATAGTTCACAACATAACCTAGCTTGGAGGAGTATTATTAAATTGATGTCCGCTACCAGCATCGCCTCCTGAGCCTAGGTAGTCTCCAACGGTCGGCGGAGTCCTCGAGGAAGAAGCGCCTCCAGCATTGGCGTCCGGAGGTGCCACCGAACCCTAAATTGCAATGCAATATTAGAATTTCTAAGTTACACAACCATGCACATACAAAAAGTTTAAATTTGATACATACCGTAATGGGAGATTGTGGTATAAATATAGGTGGAGGCCGGAATGGTGGGAGACTTAATGGCGTTCCAAACTGCTGTGTCATATATGCCTAAAAATAATTTTAACCATTTTAAGATCAAAATAGTGAATTGCATATATTAGGAAATGATTATGAAATGAAGTAAAATTTGTAGTTATTAGGTTAACAATTAATTGTAATTGCGCTATTTTATTAACATAAAGCAGTAATATATGAAATTCAAACAAGGCATCAGGAGCAACATAATTTTGTAATTTTCATTAATTTGAAGTAGAAATGAGCAATGATATAAAATGAACAAGATTACCTGAATAGCTGCCTGTTGCTCTGCCTGCCATAAAACAAAGTATTCTTGTTGTTGCCTCATCTGCTTCTGTAGTTGGGCCTCGCGTGCAGCTTGCTGGGCAGTCTGTTGCCTCAACTGCTCCTGTAATACTTGGGTTTCACGAGCGCTCGACCCACTACCTTGCGAAGAAGCCGAGGATCTTGCTGAACTTAAAACAGCCAAACTATCCAGGACACCATTAAACATGGAGAATCTACCATGTTTCTTGCCACCTCCACTACTATACAGAGCCACAGGATCGACATCTCCCCTTCTCCAGTCGTACTCAGCCCCGTGAGCATCGGCCATCACTTGCCCATAAGATGCATGCACAACATATCAATGCATGAGGATATATTAAAGAATTCACTTTAGTTAGAAAACAATTATACTAACCAGGCTCTGTGTCGCCTTGCCACTGCATAGCTGGTCTAGCTGTGTTGGATCAAAGCCAAGGTGACCTCTAATATAGGCTTCGACCTCAGTAGGTCGAGACCCACTTTGAGCTTCCTATAGAACAGCATTAGTGAACATATGATATATTAGTGAACATTAGTAAACTAAACTAAAGAAATATCGACAATGACCTATAACATACAGCACCATAAGAAACATACCATACGTCGCGCAAGACGAAGATGTCCATCGGCTCCGTACCGCTGAGATACCCTCGGGCCCGCCTCCCTATTATCCCTCTTCTTATTTGATTTCTCAACAAATTCTACTGAAGCCCAGTATTGGCTAAGAGCATGCCATGCTTCAGGGCATTTGTTGAACCAAGGCAACATAACTTCAAAGCCATCCAGATGCGATCTTTGCGAAGGTAGATTTTTGATGCATCAAGCTTCTTACTCATATCTTGATGTAGCACCCTCTTATAATACAAGCACACCGCCTGAATACGAGCCTGGTACATCATCTCCTTGACCGTCCTGGTCGCTGCGTTCTCAAAGACATATCTTGCCTTCTCTTGGAGAGACTGCTCCTGATCAGTTGGCAAACGGTATCTCTCCTGTTTGGAAAATGAATAAATTAGTCAGACATCAATTGTATGTAACAATATTCAAAGCGAACAAAAAACTTAGAGAATTACCCAGAAGTCCACCCACACTCACTGGGCAACATTCCCATGCATCCCATCTGTAGCAGCCTTGTAATGAGCCCACTTCAGGGCTGGCAGCGTTGCACCGTTATTAGTACATCCCATCTGCTACTGGGGGAATGGTAATAGTACCTCTATACCTGAAACAAAAACAGAATATTAGATGAATGGTATTAGTGCCAAATCTGTACTTATTAATATTTCCAAATTATCTATACATTCACCTAAAGGCAGGAACATCCAATCCCTCAGCACTAGCATCTTCCTCATCTTCGCCCCCCCCCCTCCGCACTATCCTCCTCAGCCCCATCCCCTCCCTCAGCCTCCCCCATAGCCTCCCCACTCCCTCAGCCTCCTCCACAGCCTCCTCCACCGCCTCCACGGCCTCCTCCATGAACTCCCTAGGCTCTCTGGCCTCTTGAGAATGAATTGTTAAAAAATTAGTACATGCAAATTAAAAAATTGAAGATAGCACAATTAAAATTATTACCTCTCCTGTCGAGCGACCTCCTCGAGGCACCTCCTGAGCGACCTCCTCTAGGCACCGCTCGAACTGTTTCTGCCTGCTCTGCTGATAGCTCGATCCTCTAAAAAGTGAATCTCCATGACTCGATGAAGACCCATCCTTTTTTTTCGATTTTCTAGTGTGACGGAAAAACAATTTCATCCTGTTTTATCAACATTATATATTAGCATATGACCAACTTAAAACATTAAAAAAATAAAGAAATATGTGTAGCATTTGTACTTTCTAGAAGTAATCAGCGTCCACAATTTCATGTACACCCGCTCTGCGTTGTCTCGTTTCTGGAACATCTCGAGAGGAATAAGCACGACGTCGCTTTTTTCTTCTAACATTTTCCACAATAACATCTGTTGTATCGCCTACTAATTCTTGAAGCGAGGACCCGATGTCTACCTCAAATGAGGCTGGCAAACCGTCTTCTTGATATGCTAAGTCATCCATGTTATCTAGTCCTCTTTCAATGTACTCGACACATTCAGGAGTGTACAAGCGAGCAGGAGGATTAACTTTATATACAACCCACCAAGGTCTTAAACTTTCCTTTCGGCATGGATATGGAAGATAGTACACCTGCTCAGCATGGTGAGCAAGTACGAATGAATTGTGACCTCCAAGCCGTGATTCATGTCTCACTTCTACTAAGCCAAGATTTTTGTTTCGTCGAATCCCTGTTTTGTCGTTAAACCAATCACAATAGAAGAAAGCTACCTTCAAATCTTTTCTACCGCCAAACTTAATCTCCACTATGTTCCGAAGAATACCATAGTATTCTGTCTCTCGACCATCTGCACCCTGTGCGGTAGTGACAACTCCACTATTAACCGTGGCGCCAAATGGACGACTTGCTTCTAATGCCGCGGTACGAAAGCGAAACCCATTCACATCATAACGCCCAAACTTTCTTATTGTAGTGCAACCATGTGATAGCTGTCGGAGGTCCTCATGGACAGTGCCATCACGCATATACTGCAAATATTGTAATAGTTATGATATAATCACATTTACATTATTCTAATTTTAACGTGATAAGAAATATACATGTTGATGAAACCAAGTCACGAAATTAGGACCACCACGTAAGCCATTGCGTCGCAAATTGTCCAGTTGAGTATTTGTAGGTTGCCTCGTCGAATTCCAGTTTTGTTGATCAAACAATCTACATTCATTTCATCAAGTTAGGAGCTAACGTTAAAAACAAATTCAAAATCGTTGTATTGGATACTAACGTGAAATATTGTTCCATTTCTGGAATGTTGGTATACAAATAGAGCAGTGCTTCATTCCACTCGTCGCGGGACAACTCTTGAATTGAACTGGCACCAACGGTGTGTCCATGTCCTCGGAATATATCAAGATCAAAGCCATGCGTCGAATCCAACGTTCGGTATCTCGGCATATGGGTATGGACATTGTGCTCATCTGACAGATATGTAGCAGAGAAGTACGAAATCTCTTTCAGGAAGAACGCCTCAGCGATGCACCCTTCCACTCTAGCTTTGTTACCCACAGTGGACCTGATTTTCCTTAAGTTTCGTTCTATTGGGTACATCCATCGGTATTGTACAGGACTACCAATCTCTGCTTCATATGGTAGATGCACCAACAAATGTTGCATTGCATTCATGAACCCTGGTGGAAATATCTTCTCTATTTTGCATAGTAACACAGGTATGGCTTTCTTCAACTTTTGCATCATTGCTTTCTTAATTTCTTTCGAACAAAGTTGCCGGTAGAAATAACTAAGCTCAGCCAAAATTATCCACACGTCATCAGGGAAGTACCCACGGAACATGACAGGAACTAGTCTTTCCAATATTACATGATAATCATGACTTTTCAAGCCATTAAGTTTACCTGACTCGATGCTTACCGCACGTTTTAGATTCGCTGCGTAACCATCTGGAAACTTGATATTTTTCATCCATATCATGACCTCCTTTTTTTTTCTGAGCTCTTAAGACAGTAAGGAGCGCGTGGCTTGCCTTGTTTCCATGTTGGGTCCTCTCTCACCTCAAGGGATGGTCGACTGCAAATATCAGCCATGTCTCTTCGAGCCGCAACATTATCTTTGGTCTTGTATTTGAAATCAAAACACATGCTGATAATGCTTTCGGCAACATTACGTTTCTGGTGCATAACATCAACATTGTGCGGTGGGATTAGAGATGTTGCATATGGCAAACACCAGATACCAGAGATATGAGTCGAGTTGTGTGACTCTTTAAACGCTTCAAAACCATCTTCCGTTGAAATTAGGCGACGATGCGGTTTACAATCTCGAGATCTGTCAAACGTTTGGAGGGTCCTTTGTGATCACCGTTTCTTTATGAAATGCGTTTCTCTGTCTTCTAAATTCATGAGAAGGAGGCAAGAAGCGACGATGGCAATTGAAGAAACAAAACTTCCGACCATGTTTCAAACGAAACGCATCAGTGTCATTCATACATATTGGACAAGACATTCTGCCATGCGTGCTCTATCCCGAAAACATGCCATATGCAGAAAAATCATGGATGGACCAGAGATAGGCAACACGCATGTTGAAGTTTTGTTTTCTACTCTTATCATAAGTTTTCACCCCTGTCCATAACTGTGCAAGCTCATCGATCAAAGGTTGCATAAAGATATTTAATTGCTTTCCAGGATGGTCTGGCCCCGGTATGACAAGGGATAAGAACACATACTCGTCCTTCATACACATCGAAGGTGTAAGATTGTAAGGAATTGAGAACACAGGCCAACATGAGTACGACGCAACATTCATGTTGAAAGGAGAGAACCCGTCGGTCGCTAGCCCGATGCGAACATTTCTTGGATCTTTGGCAAAATCTTCGTCATGCCGGTCCAATGTCTTCCATGCCTCGCCATCGGATGGATGACACATGAAACCTTCGTTAAATCGTACTCCTTCTTTATGCCACCTCATGTGTTGAGCAGTCTCCTCACATAGGTACAATCGTTGTAGCCTCGGTGTTAGAGGAAAGAAACGTAGAACCTTCACTGGTGTATCACTTGTCACTACATTCCCCTCTGCATCAACTACTTGTACAAATCTAGATTGTCCAAAAACTAAACAGTTTTTATTCGTAGCATCACTCTTTCAAAATAACATACAATTGTTAACACATGCATCTATCTTCTCATAAGGCATCTCTAAAGCAGCCAAAATCTTCTTCGAGTAGTACATATCTTTTGGCAACTTGTGGTTTTCTGGGAGGACATTACCAATCAATTTGATCAAATCGTTGTAACATGCTTGAGAGAAACCATACTTTGATTTTATATTCATAAGCTGTGTCAGGAACGAAAGGACTGACACCTTAGTGCCCTCATGTAAATGCTTATCTGAAGCATCTAAGAGGCTAAAGAATCTCTCGGCTGATATGGTTGGTACATCCTCATGACTCATAGATTCATCCTCCGGAGCATTTTGAAATTGCCGACCCAGGTCCTGAACCATCTCATCCATCATGTCATCCACTCTATCAGTAGTACCATCTTCATCAGATACATCTACCGCCCGTGACTCACCATGTTCATACCATGTGAGGTAATTTGGCATAAAGCCTAATTTGCATAGGTGGCCGGCCATAACGGATTTTGTCACTCGGGCAAAAAGATGACATTTAACACATGGACACTTCGCTACCCCGCCAGGAGGATCTGGGGTGAAAACCTTATCTGGAAAACTTTGTGTATTAACTTTCCATTCTTTAGTGTGCTTCATACCGCTATCCCAACCGTCGTACATCCATCTACGGTCTTCAGCCATCTTTATTAATAGTAATTTGAAAGATACATAAAAAATAAGTTAATTATCCTAACAGGAGATCTAGGCAAAGATAGGTCCTAAACCCACCTAGGGATGAACGGATTAGCACGGTTTGTCGTGGCAGGCGGTGCGATCCGAACGAAATTTCGGCAGCGTAACCTCGCTATTCTCCGAATGCACGCATGTTACTTGTGCATTGGAGAACAATGAGGTTACGCGGCCAAAATTCCGATCAGATCGCACCACATGCCCCGACAAACCGTGCCAACCCGTCCATCCCCAGGCTGTCCAAAAGCGTGGACAATTCGGGAGCGACAAATATCACAATTAAATATGATCAATGTCGCTCCCAAACGGGTGACGTATAGGTTGGGTTGACTTGTGTTTGAAAAACGATTTATTCAAATATATGTAAATCACGACAACAAAGTGAGGAATCATATATAACATTCAAAATTGGTCTAAATACATACAAAAATAAAACAAAACAAACAAATACACCTATCACATAACACTAAATAACATAATATACAACCCACTCTATTATTTTTTTTACAAAATGATAATGGCATAATAACAGTTAATTACATATGTAATTATGACATAATAACAGATAAGGACAACAGATAATGCCATCATATTTAATCACAATCAAATTTTACTACGAGACTACAACATGTATTTCAGAGATATAAAAATTAATACATCATTGGTATGGTAGTGGCGGGCGCAAGAGGCGAGGAAGTAGAGCGGCGCGGCGTGCTAGGCTAGGGCTAAAGGCAGCTGGACTGGGAGCAGGCGGTGCTGTGCGCTGGCTAGGGAGCGGGGTGGGTGCACGTGTAGGGCGCGGTGGGAGCGGGCGGTCTTGACGCCTTGGCGGGCGGGCCGGGCACGGCTGCGAGAGGGCGATGCTGGGCGGCAGGGGCCGGGCGCGGCGGCAGCAGGCGGTGCTGAATACGATGGGCGGGGGGGCAGGCGCAGCTCGGCGACAGCGGGACAGGCCGGGCGCGGCGGCGGCGGCGGCGGGCGGGCCGGGTACAGCCGCGACGCGGGCGGTGTTGAAGGAGGCAGGCGGCGTCGGCGGACTGGGTGCGGTGTGGCGGGCCGGCGGCGTCGGCGGGGCCCGGTGGGAAAGCGGCGTCGGCGGGGCGCGTGGAGTGGACCAGGCGGCGCTGGCGGCACGCGGTGGGCGAGCCGAGCGACATCGGCGGCGCGAGGGGTGGAGCCGGGCGTGGCGGCGGTGGCGTGGGTTGCGGGAAAGGCGGCGGCGGCGGCGCGAGTGGGGAAATGACGAAATAGATGGGCTCGGGGTTAGGGTTAAAGGAAATGTTTACGTCTGCCGGGTCGAGCCGACGTAAATAAGGCCTTCATTTACGTCGGCCGAGCAGAAACGTCGTAAATTCACCTACTCCCGCCGCTGCCTGGTCAGCTGTGTTTACGTCTGCCGGGCCGACGTAAATACGGTTATTTACGTCGGCCGAGCCGGGCCGACATAAATAACGGCTGGGTTTACGTCAGTTTTTTCCCGGCCGACGTAAATAGAAATGGCCGACGTTAAAAGTTCGTTTTCCTGTAGTGGTGAAGGTCATCGTGCTTCCCACGGTGCTTCCTCTCCGTCCGTTGGGGTGCAGTGCACTATAATAAATATTTGGCAAGAATCAAGGACATCCTTCATGCATTCAAATAAGCAAAAATATTGGAAAGAAAAAAACAGAATATGAATATGAATATGTTTTCCTACATGGTGAAACTAGAATCTAATAGAAGTTGTTGAAGTAGACACTTGTGTCAATGTCGACAAACCACTCGGAAAACCATATCTTTGCATAAAGACATTCATAAATATGCATGGCCTCAAAGAAGTATGTTCCACATTTTCAGTCATGTGGATTGCACGTTGAACAAACCCATACTATCATATAAGAAGGTAATGCATCATGTGTAGCACAAATATAAGATATGGGAAGAGAAATTTAATTGTGCATGTAAACCATAATTAACTTTATTGTTATGAGATGAGATGCATTAGATAAATAAAATAAATATTAAACACACTAAGTCATGCAAGGATTTTGCACTTATTTAGTAAGTCACTTCCTACGTACACTATACCATTGCCAATTATTAGCGTCTAATTGCTTGTCGGAATATATAATATATACCGTCAAACAATCAGTTGACAAAAAGTATTACCAACTGTGTAGTACCCCCTTAGTTTTCACTCGGTTTATTAGAGAAATAGCCTGATGAGTAATGCATCGGTTGAAAACAAAGGTACTGTTCAGTCCGAAGTGAGCGAAGTACTTTAGTGTTCAACCCGACGACACCAGTGCAAGCAAATCTCTATTAAAAACGAGTGCAACTCGGCTACCAGATGTGTGCTTCGTGATGGTTCCCAAGATCAGTTACCATCACACACACATCCTTAACATGGATTGATAAAACAACACATACAAAAAAGGACATATCCTTGTTTACAAAGGGTATGGACTGTTGTCCATACAATAAGTTTCAACATACATATCAGAGTGTAAACAACATATTAGATAATTAGATTATCAAAATAGTGGAAGTAAACCAAAAGTCCAGCATTGTATGCCTCCCAACCCAAGGGCAACCGACTGAAAATTAGAACTCAGCACCGTGCCCACTAGCGTCGTCATCCCCGGCTTGAAAGTAGTACTAAAGTGGGAGATCACTATTACCTGAAACAATAGCACTTGATTGAATACAGATGGTACTCAGCACTAGGTGGTACTTATATCCTCGCCCATGCATAGCATATATCAAGAGAATGGTTAGCAAGACAATTTTCAACATAACGAGCATTTACAAGACTTTAAACACAAGTAGGTTATAAATGACATTTGAACAAACATGTTAAAAGCCTATTGACTAACAGTAAGGTATATTATCAAGTGCATCGCCATCCATTTCCTCAAGATTGAACCACTCAGTAAAGCCACCACACCCATCCAACTCAACCCACACACACATGCTAACAAATGGCAGCTTAACAAACTCAAGATTCGTCCTTAACCCTGCGGCTGTTCAAACAGTTCATAACTCTACAGAGCTGTACGACTTTACCCACATGACACAACAAGCCATGCTAAGGCCTCTTGATGTGCATGCATGCTCATGGGATCACCCAAATTAACTGGCCGACTGCCCCGATCCACGATCGCCAGGGCCTCTCCCATGGTTGTCTTGCCATCCTCCATGGTGGGATGAGGGTTGAGTGAGTTGTGGTTTCTCCGGTCTTGTGCTCTTGGGATTCTTGCCACCGGGAGACGTTGTCATCGCCAAGCTCCGCCAAGCATACCACAAGCAAACCCTTCTTCGTGAAGGTCATCGTGCTTCCCATGGTGCTTCCTCTCCGTCCGTCGGGGTGTGCAAAGCCCGCCATTGTGTCGGCGGCCACCTTGCTTCCCAAGGTGCTCTTCTCCATTGCGTCGGAGATGTGCTAAATCCTCGGTGTGCTCGAGGTCGGCTTCGCTTGTGAAGTCGGTGTTTCAGGGTCCTTCACGCCAGCGGTGCGTCGGCACAAGTCTCGGCGTCTAGTTGTTGGTGAATTAACATACGGCCCAGGTAGGAACCCCCAATAGCCTGCTAGGCCACAGACCGACCAACATCTCCCCCACCTCGGCTCGAGCTTCCTAAGCTTCAGCTTAGGCATGGGGAACTCAGACTTCGACCATGCGACGCTCACGTCCTTATCCGCGACAAGTGTTGCGCAGAGATAGCCTCGAGTGAAACACAAGCCTCGATACGAAGACACGCAACGGTGTCGGCTACTCCGTTGTGTCAGATCACCCACAACATCTAGTACCGAAAAGGTGTGGGACCCATCATCATGAGCGGAGCAAGTACTTGATACAGCCTAGTGAACTGCATAATGGGTCTCGTGGATCAACGACTGTGAAGACCCGAGCTAGGCGGCTAGAGGGGGGTGAATAGACGCCATAAATTTTTGACGCTACCGTTTTCACCAAAACCTGAACAACTTGACAATTATATGCACCCATAGCATGCATGACTAAGAGTCATTCAATATGTGGGAGTTTTTGCATTCACAATTCTAATTGTTAAGCGTCCAAAAGAGAGGAATCAATTCAAATCTTGCTTTACAAAAGAAGATCAAGCCAAATGATCAAAGTGACTTTCAGAAAAGCAAAAGCAGATTTGTTCTCACTTGAAGGAGATGGACGGTGGCTTTCTAGTACTCTTCAATATTTTGGAATTTTTATCCCTATTCCATAATTTGTCATGAGCAACTCAGCAAAAATCTCCTCAAAAATATTTGTAGAACAAATATGAAAATTCAAACAACACAAGCTACTTTTTGGAAAGCAAAAGCAGATTCTTCAGAGTTTGTTTCTACTTGGACCAGAGAGATGATGGCTGTCTGTTGCTCCAGAAATTGCGGGAATTTTTCTCTCTATGCAACCATGAGTAGTGAAGCACCGCACAAAAAATATCCTCAAGAATCCTTGCACAGAAAATATGAAAAATCAAAGACCACGAGCTGTCAAGAACTTCGAGCAGAAAGCTTGGGGCTCGGTTTTCACTTCATAGCTCCCAAATGGAGAAAACAATGGATATAAAATTTTTACCACAGATGGTTATATTAGTCACGCTCTTTTCCAACTGGAATCATCCCAAAACTATTTTGCTAGATTTTTCTAAAAAATCTTTTACTGACTGCTGCGCTGATGAAAGTTTCTCGACAGATTAGCAACAAGTCAAGAACTTGATCGCTTGCATCTCATATGGCTGTAAAGTGTGTATCAAATCATTTTAGAAACCTTAAGACATCATAGACCACCAATAACCAGCAAGAAATCATCCAAGTTCTTCTCAAAACAAGAGCTCCAAAAAGGAAAACGAAAACAAGATGAAGTAGGAGCAAATCAACACAAGATATTCATGGAGAAGAATGATTTCATTGCATAGAAGTTGAGGAATTACAAATCAAAATGCATGTGGTTACAAGCACTCTAAGTGCCACCCAAAACACACTGAACTCACCCTCTCAATTTCTGAAATTTTCAGCTCTAAGGGGATGAGGAGGAGGTGCTCCCCTCCCCCTCTATTTATATCCCAAGGGTGAGATGCCCTAAAACCTAGATCCCATCTCTAACCTTCATTTGAGGATGTGTGGTGTACAAGTCACACACTATAAGACACACTCCCAAGAGGGAATGTGGACTACATGGGCCCCGGGTATCCTCTAGAAGACCCATAAGGGAGCAGATGGGGGGCGATCCAAGTCGGCCGAACAAGGATAGAGACCACTCGGGTTACACGCGCCTTGAGCTCTAAGGAAGGTTCCGAGGATATGATCTATCTCCATGTAATTAGGAGATCAACACATGCATGACATGTAACGGCATAACAAAATTAGGTACCGTGTATCACGTGCTACCGTGTAACTCTATCTCTCCCTACACTATATAAAGGGAGGGGGTGGAGGCCATAGGCATATAGTTCATCTCATAGAGCATACGCTGTAATCACCTTGGTCATCTTGCATCCCGCATCTTGATCAAACATAATCCCAGAGCACAGGAAGTAGGGTATTACCACCTCCGTTGAGGGCCTGAACCTGTATAACCCTGTCTTGTGTTACCATCTAGCTTAGTTCTTGATTAGCGTCCCCTCGTACAAATTTATTGCCGACGGTAACCCCCAGTTAACCATCAGTCGACAGGGAATATTCTCCACATATTTCTTTAGGAAATATCTTCGTAGCTTCCTCGGTCGCCAGTCCACGCCTGGGCCCACCGGTCCTCGGATTCCTTGCCATGGCTAAGCTTCTCGAGTACACCACCTCATGTGACCGCCAGGTCATCGAACCCGGTCGCCTGCACGCCTCCGGACGCACCAGGCTCCAGCTGTCCTCGGGAAGCGTAAGCCACGTACCCGCAGATACCTGCATCACTGAGGTGAACATACACGAAACCAACACACCTTACCTCACCTGCAAGGTTATTTAATCACAAAATTTCTAACATCATAATCCCTTTGTGACATCACAATTAGGAAGCCCTAACACACCACACGTCAGCTTAACAAATTCCACTTGACCATGCCCGATCAAACCATTACCTAGCCCAAGCTCAGCACAATGGTCCGGTTCCAATTCCACGGCAATTCCACAAATGCACCATTTAAAATTCTTCAAAACACTTCAAATTCCATCTTGTCACATATATTCATCATCAAACCGGGGTACCCTCCACATGGGTCTCAACAGACTGTGCACCTATTGGCCGGTGAAGATTTGCGTCCTATAAAAGGGGGTCTCAGGACGAATAGTCAAAAGAAAGGGGCGGCAAGAGCCAACACATACTAGAATCAGCGAGTTCCTGCCTCGAGAGACGACGAGAGAACTCCAAGTAGCTTTAATACACACGCATTTGCGAACCTTAGAGTGCTAATAGTTAGGAAAGGTGTGCCCCGAGCAGTTATTGTACGGAACACAAGCTCCCTTGGCTCGTGTCCTTGTTGTTGTAATCACCGTTAACCACTTAGTAGCAACAAGGACCGGACGTAGGGCTATTATTCGCAAGTGGAGGCCCGAAATGGGATAAAACACTGTGTCTCTACCATTTGATCCACAAAGCCTTCCCAAGAAGCACCCCTTGCACCCTGGAGGAGAAGGGCCGTGGTTGGGCCTCACATCCTACTAAGTAAGCTTGGCTCATGGAGCCCGTCTCCAAGTCGCCGACAGTTTATGAGTTCATGTACACCTTCACCAACAACACCATGTCAGCAAGTGATCATAGGGTGCGTATATATACATAATGAAGTCTAATTCTTTCTCCTATAGGAGTTTATGTGAAGTTCAGGGGTTGATTAATTCATTTCACTTGACCTAATGATAGCTCAGGAACACGAAGAAAGCTAACATATTCCTGCCACACCAAGTCAGTGCGCGTAATGCAAGAACAACTTGCCGGCTTTAATATTGATGAGGTCATATATAAAGAAGGTGAGTTTTGTAATTGTGCATTTAGAGTGTGCCCTTGAATTAGGAATAGCGAACTAACAATTTCAACTGCCGGTACTATGGGTGAAAACGGGTCGGGTACTACCCAACGGGTACCCGACCCGGTTGAAGCCGGTAAACAAACGGGTTGAACAAATTTTTAATCGTCGGGTATCTGGTCGGGTTCGGGTAATACCCGATTTTTTTTATTGGGTTCGGATCGGATATATTATAAGAGCTACTCGACGGATTTGGTTCGGATTTGCGTATCCGGGTATTATAAATTTTCATGTACCAGATAACATAAAGCAGCCCATTAGACATTGAGCCCAACAGTCACATGAACCCTAGACACCACATCCCTTTGCCCACCAGCCACCACCCAGCCGCCATGCCCCTAGCCCCGCCCGGGTGTCGCCCAACGCTGCCCCGAGGTTGCCTGGTCCGCCCCTCGCCTCGCCTCGGCGCTACCTCGTGGTTATCTCTGGAAGAACAAAAAATGCAACAGAAAGTCTTCTATAATATTCCTAGTGGTAATATCTGTCTTCTTTGGATAGTTCTACAGATTACACTCTTCAGACACTACAGGAATCGAAACTTGTTTCGGCGGCTAAAGCCACCGACACAGATAAGCATACTGTCGACATAGATATTTGTCGGTGGCAGGCCGCCGACACAGCTCCGCCGACGTTGCATCGACAACACAGGCCAAACTTGTCGGCAGCCCTGCCGTCAAAGAAGCATGCATGGCAAGCCACCTGGGTTACTTCTGTGTCGGCGGCACAACTAGCCGACCACACAAGATCCCCCTGACGGGGTGACGGCGCTCTGGCAAGTGCACCCCACATTCGAACGATGGGCCGGCACGTGGCACATAATTGTGGTCGGTTTATACAGAAGCCGCTGACACATGGCCATGAAGGCGGCCTAGCTGATTTGCCTTGCCGCCATATATGTCGGCGGCCTTGCGAGTAGCCGCCGATAAAAGTGTAAGTCTATGTCGGCGGTCTTATTTATACCGTCGGCATTAGTTCTGTCTAGTGCACGGCTAGGGCGCTCCTGGATAGATCAGTGTGGTCAGCTATGGTCATGGCCAACGACATAGATAGTTTTCCAGAAATAAAAATTTCTGGTAATTGTTAATAAATTTCATCTTCAGCCTGCAAAATAACCCAATATACCCCACAGATTCATACCCCTGATTCACCCGATAACATACAAACATAATTAAGTGCACGATATCACATTTTTGACCACAAGCACATCCACCAAACAGAACAAATACCGACAAAGCTCGTCTCAACGTTCACAAATTATCGACCAATGCCGACAAAGCTCGTCTTAACGTTTGCAGAAATGTCACAAGTCAAGAACGGTAAAGTAGAATTTCATACAAAATCACAAAAGCACTTCTATGGGTTTTGTGAACCGCCACCTAGGTCGGGATCTGGGTTAAGGAAATCCGTCACGAATTGCTCTAGCGGAGTCGACCTTGTGGCACTGTCGTCACCTCCCTACGGTGCAATCATCGCAGGCACAGGCGTAGCCGAACCGGACATCTGCAAGAGTTGAGAAAATGGTGAAATTTCGAAAACTTTATGCACTTCTGTATTGTTATGAATATGTTGTGCAAAAATGGTTTAAATGCAATACCCCTGGGGAAGCTGCGGGAGCATGTGGAAACTGTACCATAGGGAACCAATGCGGCGGCGCGAACGGGGGAAGTGTGCCGGCCTGTATCGTCGGGGCCCCCGACGTCGGCGTGAAGACAAGCGGCGGCGTAGAAGGCATCTGTGCCTGACTGGAGGACCCCGCCCGCGAGAACACCTGCGGATATAATATCTTTGCTTGTAAAACCAGAAATGACAACCAAGAAAGTAGGCTATACGATCTTAATTACCCTTTGCATGTACTGCATCATGTACAAGTTTTGTTCGTGTATGGCCTGCATGCACCGGTTGTTCTCCTCTTACTCCGCCTTCCACTGCTGCTCGTCCGCCTCCCTCTGTTGTTTCAACTCCGCGATAAGTTTGTTCTGGGCGTCCAGCAGGGCACGAGCGGAAGCTGAGGTGGACTGTCGACGTGCCCTAACCTCGGGCTTGTACGAGTCAGGTGGCACGACAGCGTTCATGACGCCATACCTGCCGTGAGCCCTCCCACCAAACTTGTCGTATATGAGCCCAGGGTTGGCTGGCATGCTGTCAGGGTCACAGTCGGCACCGTGCTTTTCCCTCATGGCCACATTATAAATATCCTGTGAACAAATCAGATATATGGGGGAGTACTTTGCCTTAGTCTTCATCCCCTTCTCGTCGAGGTTCAATTCTAGACGATCATATATTAAAGCACAGTCTAGTTGAGCTTGTTTGTTATCTCTTGTTTTTTATGGGATGTCCTAGTTTGTGTTGACGATTGCCTCACACATATTCTTTTCTTGATGCATCAAGTCGATGTTGTGAGGCTGTTTCAGATCTATTGCGTACGGAAGGTTATAAATGCTTCACTTATGGGTCCAATGGTGCTCCTCGCCATAACCATCCTCATAGCCCTTTTTTATCAAATCTTCATGCCAAACAATGATATCCTTAACCTCGAACCGTTCTGGTGGTCTCTGTTTCGTCATAGTCTTGTCTTTACGAAATGCATTTCTTTGCTTTCTAAATGGATGGTTCGGCTCAAGAAAACGACGGTGACAATCGGACCAACATGCCTTACCATCTTTTTTTAAGTATGAAAGCATCAATGTTACACAGGCATTTTGGGCACCACAACTGTCCATGCGTGCTCCACCCCGAGAACATGCCATATGCCGAAAAATCGTGTATTGACCACAAGTATGTCAAGACTACTCCTTTACTCCACAGGTCGTTGAACTCTTCTACCAGTGGTTGCATGAACAAATCTAAATTTTTCCAGGAGACTTAGAGCTAGGTATGATAACACAAAGAAACATATACTCTTCTTTCAAACAGAGTTGCGGAAGTACATTGTATGGGATAGCAAATACAGACCAACACAAGTACGGGTGTGAGGTCATATTGAATGGCGTGAACCCGTCAGTGGAAAGTCCGATGCGAACATTTCTTGGCTCAGCTGCAAACTCAGGGTGTAGATTGTCAAAATGCCTCCAGCCTTGTGCATCTGATGGATGGATCATTACACCCTCCTTTCTACTTTTCCCCTCTTTGTGCCACCTCATGTGCGTAGCTGTGGACTTTGACATGTACAACCGTTGCAGGCGTTGAGAGATCATAAAGAAACGAAAGGTTTTATGAGCCACCGTCGTCTGTCTAATCACACCATCTCTTCCTTTAACTTCCACATAACGACTCTCACCGCAATACTTATAATGAGTCAGTCCAGAATCATCCTTTCGGTAAAGCATGCAGAATTTTGAGCAATAATCTATCCTCTCGCACGGCATGCCTAACACACTAAGAAGTTTCTTCGACTCGTACAGATTTGGAGTCATTCTGTGTCCAGTTGGAAGTAGGCTATCAACCAAATTGCAAAGGTCATTGAAGCAATTGCCGGAGAGGTTGTATTTAGTTTTCACGGCCATTAGACGTGACACCACCGAAAGCACGGTCACATCGGTATGCTCATGCAGCGGCTCCTTGGCAGAATCAAGAAGATTCTAGAAATTGTTGGGCAAGTGGCTCGAACTCTTCCTTGAGGGAGAGATCATAAGCCCTACCCACATCATCCGTGAGCTCGTCCAATCTGTCCACCTCAACTTCATCGAAACCCTCTCCAAAATCCACAGGGCTGGGCGCCGGACGTTTTCTCTCACCATGATATACCCATTCAAAATAGTTTGGTTTAAATCCATGACTACAGAGGTACTCGCTAATATCTCTCTTGGTCCTCTTTTCGGTATTTGAGAAGACAGCGCAGGGACAACGCACAAGCGTTCTATTAGGGTTGGAGAATCTTCCGAAAGCATCTTCCACGAATGCCTCAACTTTGTCGAACCACTCATCAGTGTGCTGACCAGACTTCTTCCATCCATCATACATCTACCGTCGATCTTCCATCGTTTACTATATAACGTTCATGCATGTATAATAGTTCAGTTTTAAACGGTTAACGGCTTAAGCTTAACTAAATAGGAGGGCTTACCCATCTACGGATGTGCGTTTGAGTACGATGGTGCGTGACACGAAGGTGTCGGGTCGAAATTCGGCGAGAATAACCCGCATGATCCTCCCAAAGGCAACGACGGTGCAATGGCCGCTTATGTTATGCACTAGGAGAACAATAGGGTTATTCTGCCGGAATTCCAACCCGTACACCCCGTGCCCACGACCACCGTACTCTAACGCACATCCATTGGCTGTCCAAAACGTGGACAGTTCGGCAGCACAAAAAATTTTATAATGGAACACAACGAATCACCGTCTGAGTTCCGTATGAAATTATATAGCGCTTCCAAACGGGTTTCATATGGCTGTGTTTAGGATACAATATAATAACAAGGTAGAATCACTAATCGACGTCTTACTAATAACAGTATTAGCATATTTAATTATAACTATTAATGTCGTCCGCAAAGAAATACCAACGAGATAGTTACCATATTAAATACTATACTCAAGACAATAAGGCCATACCTCCACGATGTGTGAGCATGTTGCGACAAAAACGACCGAAGGGCGGCGGGCGACGGCCGGACGTAGTGACCCGCACTACAGCCGAGGAAGTGGCCGGGGGTGGACGGCCACCGGAGGCGGCCGGGGTAGTGGCCGGGGGTGGATAGCCACCGGGGAGTGGAGGTGGTGGGGAGTGGGGCGGCGGCGGAGGTGGAGGCGGCGCGAGCCGAGGCGGCGGCAGGCAGCGGGCGGGCGGGGGCGGCAGGTGCTGGAAGAGGTGGTGGCGGGAGTGGAGGCGGCGCGGCGGCGGCGCTGGGTCGGCGGGAGCCGGGCGTCCCTTGATGGACATGGCGGCAAGGGCAACGCTGAAGCGGCGACGGGCAGGAGAGCGCGAGGACGAGGGCGCTGGGCCAGCAGGCGTCTGATCGAGCCGAGACGCGCGTTGCCGAGGCGGAGCGGCGGCGAAACGGTCGGCGACGCGGGGGCCGGAGCGGCGAGGCCGACAGCGCTTAAGCGGCGGACACGGGCGATGGTCGGTGGCAGCGGCGGCTGAGGCACTGCGTGGTTTAGATCTGGCTTGTGCGCTAGGTCTGAGGACGTAGCGCATAGGCCATCTGTTTTTCTAAAAAATTACTAGTGTCGGCGGCAAGGCTAGGCCCACAAGACAGTGGCACACAGTTATGTGGGCGGGGCCCACATAGACCACCTATGTCAGCGGCATATCCTTAGCCGACCACATAGACCCCATAGACGTCGCGCAACCGCTGCTTTCTGGCCCGCCCTCGGCTTGATCCGAAGAA
Source organism: Raddia guianensis (assembly GCA_036346415.1). Lineage (NCBI taxonomy): Eukaryota > Viridiplantae > Streptophyta > Magnoliopsida > Poales > Poaceae > Raddia > Raddia guianensis. Next base: position 17,842,067 of record CM070537.1, on the reverse strand, counting down.
TTGCTTTGTGCAAAGTTAGAGTTTAGAGCATGCCCAACACAAAACAAATCAATCCACGAGGTTTTCCCGCCCTTCCGTACACTTTCGGCATAAGTTTATTCCTAACCCGAACTAGTCCATTACAAAACTGATACAATCTCAGCGTTACAAAGGGATTGTGTGCCGAAAGTGCAACACAGAGCGTGACAACCATATGTGCTCATGTGTATTTGATTTGAATTATAAACTTGAGTTTAATAATTTGTATTTAATGTGAATATGTGATGTGAATGTACTAGCTGTATTTTGTGAATGAGCTAGTTGGCAATATTTATAATGTGGCATGTTAGGATATGTGCCGATGCAAGATCGATCATGAATGATACCAGGAGACATGATGTTTGGTAACGCAGTTCGGCTTTCGCCTACATCTGCGGGGCTCTGATTATGGGCGCTCCTCCCCAATCCATAATACCGCAGCACACCGGCTAACCAGGTCACGGCCTCATGCCGGCCGCTGATCTCCTCTTGCCTATGCTACTATTATGAGGTCGTTGTATATTGGTTACACCTTATATAGTGGAGGCCTGGATAGAGTCCGACTCTAACACTAACCAACCCTACCTATTACAACACAGAGTCCATGTAACCTATTTGTACACAGATTCGACACAATACCTAACAAACTCCACCTTGGAGAATATGGTCTCGCCACCTTAAAGTCGTTCCAGCGTCTTGCGTGAACCTTGTACCCGGCCTCTGGTTGCTTCCTCATTTGGATATTTGTTTGACTCCCTTTAAATCTGCACCTCTAGATCCAATTATTGAGTCCTCGAGCAGGCTTCCCAGCCCGCCACCGCACACCACGTCATCCGTGCACGGCAAAACATGCCGCACACCCTGGCTATCCATATCCACGACACAGCTTCGCCCTCTGTGTTGTGATGCAGCGCCTCCTGTGCAACATCCGGTCGCATCACTGCTCCCGCCATTCCGATCTATCCGGCATCCATCCGCGCTTGCCGGCATGATAGCGAACGCCGAGGTCGTCGCCGTCGCCTGCCGACCTGGCCGGCTACTTTGTCAGCCTGATCGCCACGTCTGGTCAATCCCTGCCAATGATAGCCCAGAGAACAGTTCGAGCCTCCTGTCCGAAGTGTTCGACACCACCGATCGAATCGCCGATCGCCGCCATGCTCCACCTTGCGCGCCGATAGGGCGTTTTCCGCGGCGCCCATGTATGCATAAACCTAGTGTTTCCCCCTAGATCTTCCGCATGGCCAACCTCGCCAGCCAAGCTCTGATACCAATTGTTAGGATATACGCCAATGCAAGATCACGAAAGACACCAGGAGACATGATATTTGGTAACGCAGTTTGGCTTTCGCCTACATCTGTGGGGCTCTGATTATGGGCACTCCTCCCCAATCCATAATACCGCAGCACACCGGCTAAACAGGTCACGGCCATATGCCGGCCGCTGGCCTTCTCTTGCCTATGCTACTATTATGAGGTCGTTGCATATTGGTTACACCAGGGCTGCCTCCCTTTATATAGTGGAGGCCTGGATAGAGTCCGACTCTAACACTAACCAACCCTGCCTATTACAACACAGAGTCCATATAACCTATTTGTACACATATTCGACACAATACCTAACATGGCAAAACGTGATATGTTGATATCATATATGTGGGTATAATCTAATCTGTGATCTGTTGATATCATAGCTGTGTGTATATATAATGTGATATGTGTAAATCTGATATATCTGAAAAAATAGCCATGTTGTTGGACAGGCAACGAAACGGAGACATCACTACCGGTACGTAATCCAAACCTGCATGTATTGATTGTGCCCTGGGCACTATCCCCTATTTCTGGTTAGTAACAAGGAGTGATAGTCCCAAATGTCTACAACTGGTTTCAAAACTGATAGTGAAGGCCGTTTGAAATCGATAATGCAGTGTTGGTCCGTACAGTAGTGGCAGCTGCCAATCTGATCTACTATGTATTAATGTATGTACATCATATGCATGATCGATCAATGCAAAGAGCCCAAAACATGCAATCTAACGTAATTAAACACATGATCGTTTGGCGCCAACGTCAAAGCAGGTACATAATAATGTTCTATCTCACCGGAATCTTTTCAGGTTACTCTGGTTAACTTTAGGTAGTATACCATGCACTCAACTCAAAAAAACAAGTGCCAAGCACTCGACAAGCGGCCCAGTGCTATTACCTGCAATTGCATACGGCGCCCCTGATCGATGCCATTTGCTTCTTGTCAGTCCTCTTTCAGAACCTCACGCATGCATTACATTAACATATACGCACATACACACACATGCATCTCGAGTCTCGACCCCTTCCAAGTCTTGATGGATGCATGCATTCAAATTTAGGTTTCCGCATCATACACAGCTAGGGGTAGACATTCGGTATATACGGCACTTTTGGTTCGGTATTTTCGGTATTTATAAATTTCGGTACTTGAGATTTGGGTACTGAAAATTTATAGAAAAATCTCCTACCAAAACCGAAATACCAAAATAATTCGGTTTTGGTGTATCGGTATTTCGGTATATACCTATTTATTCAACAAGATACATACATATCCACATCGTGGGGGAAAATCTAAACTAATGGAGCAAGAAAATGAGAAATCAAATAAAAAACTCACAAAAACCAATAAAATCGAACAAGATGGAGCAACGGCGGTTCTCCGAGGGACTCCCTGGTTCGATCGGTGACCTCGCATTCTTGAGCTTCTTGGATCTGAGCAGCAGTGGATTTCATATCTGGGAGTTGCCGGCGGCGATCGGCGGGCTTCGGTCGTTGGTCACGCTACGGTTGTGGGAGTGCGCTGGGAACGCCCAGGGAGACGCGGGGAGCATCAACTCCATGCAGAAGCCTTGGGAGACGCCGGGAGGGAGCAACATGGCTAGTGACGTGGCAGTGTGGAGGAGGAGGAGGCGGCACCACCATGTAGGAGAGAGGGAGGATGTGTGAGGCGTTGTGACCTACTGACCTGTGAGCAAGAGAAAAGGGAAAGGGTGCGGAGGCTGCGTGTGTGGTGGGATGGGTACTGGGAAGTTTAGGGTTTGGCGTAGATAGTTATTTGGGCCTAATGGGCCTTTACTCTCACGGTCACGGTCTCACAGATGGTAGGATGGATTGGAGTCTCGGTAGTTCGGTTTTTTTGGTTTTTAATGCTCCGTACTGAAACCGAACCCAAATACCCAACCATTTCGGTCTTTTGCGGATTAAAACCGAACTGAATACCAAGTACCGAAAAAACCTAAATTTTCGGTATTTCATTTTGGTTTGGTTCGGTTTTTCGGTACCGGTATTTTTTTTTTTACCGCTACACACAGCTAGCCCTTCCTTTCCATTTTCTGCCTTGTAATTTGCAAGCAAATAGCTAGGGTGTTGCATGCATTCGAAAAGTGGCCGTTAGGAACAGCGTAGGTTTGATCTTTCCGCTGTGCATACAAGGCTTAACTTTTACCGCTTCATGCGTGCCGCTGGAAAGGGAAAATGTACTGCAATTCTGCGTACTTTTACCGCTGCTGCGAGGCCAGAAGTAAAGCCTAAATCCAAGCCCCATTTGACGACGAACTCATCTGCCGCTGTACGTACGCGTGTTGTCGTCGTCCCTGGTCCAAGCGGCTGTATAGCTGTGCTGTGCTGCATCCTGGGGGCTAGGGTTCAGGACGGAATCAGCCAGCACCCAGGATGCATGGACAAGACGCGGCAGCATACGTACGGGCGGCAAGAACCTGCAGTTTTGCAACCATTCTGCATGGGCTGGCCTCGGTCGTCGAGACGACGGATGCGGCAGCTACGGACGGGGACGTGGCCGGCTGGCGCCGCAGCCGCAGGCTTCCATGATTCGATGAGAATTTGGAGATGGAGCTGAGCGCATCGTCTCTGAAATTCTCGGCAGGGAGGGAGCTCGATCTGCATGGAGATGCAGCCATGCATACACTTACGCGCGCCCCCGCAGTGCTTCCACGGTGTATAAGACTATAGGCCGCGGAATGCAGGCATGCATGCCCAAGTTGCCCCTGTGCCCTAGGTAATTAATGCATGCATGCCAGCTGCCCAGAAGGGACTTCTATTAGCTAGGTTGGTTTGTTGATTTAAATTTCGCAAATCCAAAAATTTTGTTCAGAACCAAAATTGCCGAATTTTTCAAAAAGTTATGAAAAATAGTAAACCAAGGAGTTAAATGATACAATTCAAGGGGGCTACTAGGGGCGGGATCCCGTCGGCCCGCCCCCCCGACGGGATCGCTCCCCCGCCGCCACGTGTCCCCGACCCCCGCTCGGTCTCCATTCCTCATGGCGCCCCTCACCCCTCGCTCTCCCACACCGCATCCGCCTCCGCGCCGTCCCGCCCGCCGCCTCCTTCCTCCGCCCGGCAGCGGCGCGCCGCCGCCCGATCCGCCCGTCGCCCCGCCGCCTCCTTCCTCCCCTCGCCTTGCCTCTTGCTCAGCACACCCGCCGCCCGCCGCCTCCTTCCACCGCCCGGCGGCGGCGCCCGCCGCCGCTCCGCCTCAGCCTCCGCCACCGCTCCGCCGCCCACCTAACCCGAGGAGGTGAGGCGTTCTCCACCGCCGCCCACCCGCCGCCCTCCTCGCTCGTGGCGCCACCGCCGCCTCCGCCGCCGCCCGGCGAAACCCCACCCACCGCCGGTCCGCCGCCTCCCCCGACCTCCCTCTACACCCCGCCGGCCAAATATATTCCCTAACCCTAACCCGAAACGGCGGCGGCGCCGCCGAGGGCGACGGCGAGGTCGACGGCGGCGGCGGCGAGGTCGGCGGCGGTCGGTGCGCGAGATCGACGGCGGGTCGACGGCGCCGAGGTAGGCTCTCCTTCTCCTCCTCCTCCTCCTCCTCCTCCTCTGCACTCTGCTGCCTGGCTGTGGCCTGGCGCTGGCGAGCTGGTGCTGGCGCGGCGAGCCGGGCGGGGACACGTGTCGCATGGGGAGGTATCCGGTCGGCGATGGGATACCGTTCCTAGGAATTCCTGTTCATTTTTGATCCATTGTGCACTACTCACCACAAGCTACTACATGTTCTTTTTTTATATGTTATAAGTCTCAAATTTCATAAAATCATTTAATTCCAAAAAAATTCAAAAATGATTTTAAATTTTGTTCCGGGCTAAAATTTCGCCAAAAAAAAGAACCACGTTGAACTGACCTTTCATAGTTAGCTTGCGCTGTAGTAGTTTTTTTTTTCCCCAAAGGGGAGGATGACAATTGCAATGCTTACTTGCTATGGATCTGATCTACTCGACCAGATCTAGAAGGAGAAAAGAACGTTGGCAAGGTGATCTCGCTGGCAACGGGGTGCTGCACAGGGTTCTGCGTGTGGCGCGATCAGTCTTTAGACCAATCTTTTTAATTTACTGCTGATTCAAAAAGATACATGGGTATCCTGGATATAACGTACCTAGTAGTGATTGATACATAATACTACTGGTTTCCTAGCTGCGAGTGTGACAAGTTGTCTCATCACTATCTCTTATTCACTCTTGATGACAAAACTGGTAGTGAAGCCCATTGCAAGCCGAACGTAGAACATGAGTCCACATTTCAAAAACTACAAAATATCATAAAAACATCAACATTTAGTAGAGTCCACCCGTGCACATGGAAATGTAAGTTTACTAACCTTATGACAACATAGTGATCGCTTGACGGGGGGACGGTAGGCTAGGTAAACAACGGTGGGCGCCCTCAAAGAGAGGTTGTTGACGAAGTCGGCCTCATGTATGCATGCTCAATGTGTTACTATTGGAATCAACCTTAGTGTCGACGGCATGAACCATCGATAGCCACACAGAAGCCGTAGGGAAAACGTATTCTCGAGGTGTAGCTGTCGAGAAAAGGCCGTTGAGTGAGCTCCGTCGAGAGAGGTACCAGTTCTCGATGGTTCGATCGTCAAGACAAGTTTCATCGACGGCTGCAGCTTACGCCGTCGAGCTAAGTGCTCCAGACCGCGCAATGGAGCGGCCCACGTGTATCTTGGTTGAACTCTATCGACAACCAAATGTTAGCCGTCGAGAGAGGCAGCGTTCGCGGAAGCTCTCGCTCGACGGCAACGTTGTAGCCGTTGAGAGAATCTCTGTTAAAGGCTTGCTATCTCTCGACAACCAATGTTGGGCCATCGAGAGTAGGATAGTTCACAAAAAAAAAAATTGTTTTAAATTTTGCAAAAAAAAAATCACAAAATTGCAGCTGCTACTGCTCCTAGTAGCAGCCCCTGCATCTACAAACCCAAAATGGCCATAATTCATATATTCCCCAATTGTCGCACACATGCGACCACAATATCACAATTGCACACATACAAAATCAAAATCAACGGCATGCACATCGATAACACCCAAATACATGCATATAAAACATCGCAAGTTTTTGTTGTCAACAAACGTACATACGGATGTAAGTTTTGCAACAATATTACAATCTAGTCACCTAATGCTCGCTAAACGAACGATCGCCTGAAGGGGGTAGGGACGGCTGGGTAAACATTGGCGGAGCGCCATCGAAGAGGTTGTTGACGAATTCGGCTTCCTGGCTGCCTGATGTCGCGTCTCCCTCGTGCGCATAAGCTGCTACTGGGGCGGCAGAAGCCAAACCCTTTTCAAGTTAACATAGGCTTATTAGTTAATGCTATGCGTCGAAATAAAGTAATACAATATGTTTTGAGGTCGAATGACTTACCGCCTTAGTAATGTATGGGAAACCACCATGTGGGCGAGGTGGGCCCCACGTAGTCACCTGCTAGGGGAGGTGGGCCACTGTAGAGAGCTTGCCGAGGAGGCGGTGCACCATGGGAACCCATTACAGCAGGCTAGTGCGATGGGCCCCTGTAGTAGCTCCGGTAGGGAGGCGAGGCCTCTATGAACGGTGTTGGACCCCTGTAGAACCCTAGACTGCCACTAGTACCGCTCAGGCCAGCCTAAAAACGATTTGTGATGTGACGTGTTAATAAAATTGTAAGATGCATGTGGATGAATATTTAGAGTTTAAAAATATACCCTAGCTAGTCGAGATAGGCTCTCCAAATGGGCAAACCTGGCCACGAACTACGCTTGCTATCGAGCCATCTCCTCCTCTTGCCTCTTTCGCGCCTCATTCACCATCCTTAGGCTCTCTTGCATCGCGTGCAGCATCTGCCTATTCTCTTCCCTCTCTAGCTCCCTCTCCCTCTGCAGTCTGGACTCGAAGGCGTGTTGGCTCTCGGCCTGTGTGTGGCCAGCCCACACAGCAGGCATGCAATCCTCAACCCTGTAACAAAGTGTTGTCAGTAGTTATGAATTTTTAACTAGCTTAGGAAGGAACCTGTAACAAAAGCCTAACTCAGGTGGTCCTGGCCGATCACTAGCATTTCGTGAGCCTTCCCACCGATAGTTTGCTGGATGAGCACGGGTCAATCGGCTCCTCCTCCGGGTTCTTCTCTTGCACGTGCTTCTTGACGTAAGCCTCCTTGTAGCATGCATGGTTGAATAGTAGATTTGGTGAAAACTCGGTATCAACATTGTATGTACCTCTCGCTAGCAACGGGGTCCATGGGCCTGATGGAACCATCCTTGTTTTGCGAGGAGTGGCCCCTCCGAAACACCTGCAGCCAAGGAGGCAGCTGCTCGGTCGTAATGGCCTACAGCGTACAAGTAAAGAAAATATGGTTGTTAGTGTCAAAAACAAAGTTGCAAATAGAAAAAAAGTAGATTACCATTTCCTTCCTAAGCTGGATAAAGGACATCTTCCCGACGGTAGTCTTTCTCCCTTTATCAGCACGGTTTTTCTTGGCCGTCTCCGACCTCTCACAAAACTCTTAGCTGGTCCAGTGGTTGGCCAAGGCCTCCTAAGCATCCAAGACATTCGAAGTCCAATCTAGCTGAACAGTGAAGTATGCATAATTAATTTTAATAAGTAATGTTAGTAAGCAATATTAATTTTAATAAGTAAATAAAAGTATGCATAATTAATAACCTTAAGTTTGAGGAATGTGTTATCGACATCGAGAGGATCATTCACAGGTTCCTCGATGTCGATCGTTTGGTTGGGTGGGTTAAATTCTTCCTCGACATCATCATCAATTGTGGTTGTTAGGTTATCTAGTCCATGATGAATATCGATCATGAAATTGTCGTTCGTACGTTGCTTGTATTGGATGACGATAGTCATCGGACGTCGAGTTAGTCAACCTTCCAGGCCTTCAAACTTTGTACACAACCCCATCAAGACTTCAAGTCTTTCTCATTGTGTTTAGTACTACCTTCTATTGCTTTGTTGCATGGATAAGGTAGGTACTACACTTGTTTTTCTTGGTTAGGAAGGATGAACGGATCATACCCTTTTAGCCTCGAGGTGTGTTTCACCTCCACCATTCCTAACTGAGGTCAACGTCTAACCCCCTTGATAGGAATAAACCAAATGCAGAGAATTAAAACAACCGATAGTTCTTTACTTCCCTCGAAGACTAGTTCAATTATCTCCTCGATGATGCCATAATACTCCATGCCATCGTCTCGGTAGCACACAACTATTTGTCATCTTCAAATTAGGTTTTGACCGTTCGTGAGATGTAGATCGGAACGGAAACCAATTAACATCGTATGTTCCGTGCAGCTTTACACTTTGTCTTGGTCCACGCGACATGATACAAAGATTATTGTATAAGCTCGCACGGGTGGTGCACTGCGTTTCAAAAGGTAGCGGATGTTATAAAATATTAAAAACTAGATTAAAGAACGGGGACGAAGAAAACTTACATGTTTCCTGAACCAAACTAAGAAGTTTGGGTGTCCTTCTCTAGCACCCTCTTTCATTAGTTTCGTTCTCTCATCCGGATTGCGGTCATTACTGCTAATCCATTCAGTTCTGATGAATTGTTTTTGCATGTATACCATTTCCTCCATATTATCGAACACATATAAGAGTGCCACCATCCTTTCTTCTCGTGCTAACTCTCCCCTTGTAATTCTCCATACAGGATTACCTTTTTCAAGGAATAGCTTTAGGTCAGATTGGGCGTCAGTGTACACTGTGTTGTACCTTGGTACTTATATGTTAACATTGTGCTCTCTCACCAAATATTTGTTGAAAAAGTTAGTGATCCTCCTACATGTAGTATGATTCTGCTATCGAATTGTGGTTCCATCATGCAATGGTTGTTTGGCAGACTCAAGAAGCTCCATGAAATCGGATACGGATGTGGGTGCTTCCTTTATGACCAAAGTCTTCCATCAAATCATTCACCAAATCGATTTTATCGAAACCTTCAACGGGTGCAGGTAGGAGTGGTGCATACGCTGCATGGCGACTCTCCCCATAATGTACCCATCAATGGTACGTGGCTTTGTAACCATGTTTACATAGGTCGAGCTCCATCTTGTCACGGGTTCTCTTCCGACAATTCCCACACTTCGCACAAGGGCATGTCACCTTGGTGTTAAGTTCTAACGCATTCTCGAAAGCATGAGTCATGAATTCGTCGGTCTTTCCGTACCATTCATTTGTGTGTTGTCCGTTCGGTTGCCATTCATCGTACATCCATCTTCTGTGTTCTTCCATCTCTGGTTGGCATCTGCCATTTCACATTAGGGTTTCATGACAAGCTTAGGAAGGCTTCTAAACCCACCCACGAATGACTGGCCGAGCACATTTCATTGCGACACTGGTGGGTTCGAGACGAGATTTCTGCAGCAAGGGTTCTCCTAGTGCAACGATGGCCTAGGAAGCTTATTAAAGCTTATATGTGTAAAATTATGTTGTACGCATAAACTTTATTTTTTGTTTATTAGATTCATAATGTGCTATGTTGCATTGTTGGAACTATGTGCTATGCGGAGTCTGTGTTGAATTATGTTAGTCTTGATATTGGTTCACGTACATTTATTAGACTTTACATTTATTGGATCACGTGTTAGTTTATTTTTATTAAATGTTTGAATTCCATATAATTTACATATGACCCAACAATGTAACTGGTAACCGATTTCTACATGTCCGTATAATATCCGATACCGGCTTTCTATCTGACTATAGATATCCGTAAACGCCCGATTTTTAGCTACATGTAACCAACACGATACCCAAAAAAAATTAGAGTAGGATACGATATTACCTACTACCTGACCGTACCTAACCCGTTTTGACCACCCTAAAACAAATAAATCCATTAGGCATGTTCTAACCCATTAAGTTTGTGACCCGGTTTTTGTGCAAGTCAGACGTGGATCCGGAAAACCGCTTTCTAATCCACAGATCAATTGATACACTCTCGTACAATCCTTTTGCCACACGACACCAGTCAAGCACAAAACAATATGAGACCCATCCCTATTATAGCACGACCATTCACTCATCAATATAATGGATATAAGTTATGATTAATCATTAATCACATTAATTGGCACGGTCACAAACTTTCCTTTCCTGTTATCAAGGAGGGGCAAATTCCATCTTGATCTATCACACCCCTACGCCAGGTTTCGTGGCATACCTGTAAGTTATATTTATAACTACCCTTTTACGAAGTAACGTTTCATTAACCCAAAGTATGCGACCACACGTGCTTGAACTCTATGATGATCTTAGTTCTAAGGACCATATAGGTGTATCACTCAAGAAAACAACCTGATGGTACTTTTAAAATAACAGTCTTAACAGTATCCGGAGTTGGTCAATCCGACCATCCATGTTCTCTAGCATGTGTCCACATTATTTATTTTATATCTCTATATCAATGGTATGTAAAATAATACCATCTATCAGTACATGTGATGATCAAATCATTGCCACTCCTGATAATGATATGGATCAAGGATCATTTAGATTAATATCACATTCACAATTGTGTTTAACAACCAAGTCGTACTTGATAAACAAATTCATGACATTTCTTATGGAACCAACAATCAAAACTATCAAAATTACAAGAACAAAGACATATTACAATCATCTCATACGATTGATCTAGGTCATAGTTCCAACATTTACCGCACGAACAATTCTCTGCATCATCCTTGTAATACAACATACAACGATTAGGACAGTAGTGTATCTTCTCTCATGGCTTTCATAGGCCCCATATAAGTTTCTTACACTCGTACCAACTATGTTGAGGAAGAAAATTGGCCCCCAATGATATGAGTTCGTTGAAACAATTGATCAAGAAATTGTTCTTGCACTTAATAGCCTTCATACGATCTACAACAGACAGCAGGACCACTGTGGTTCCCATGTGCAATGGTTGTTTGGCAAACTCAAAAACCTCCAAGAACTCGGATAAGGATGTTGGTTCCTCCTCGTCCACAAAATTATGACAAAAGTCTTTCTTCAAATCATTTACCTGATTAATTTCATGGAAACCTTCGTCAGGTGGGGGTAGTGGTGGTGGATGCGCTGCACGGTGACTCTCCCCATGAGCTCTAGCTCCATATGGTCACAAGTTCTCTTCCAACAATTCCCACACTCTGCACAAGGGCATGTCACCTTAGTGTTAGGGTCTAGCGCATTCTAGAAAACATGAGTCACGAATTCATTACTTGTTTCGTACCATTTATCTATGTGTTGTCTGTTCGGCAGCCATACATCGTACATCTATCATATGTGTTCTTCCATGTCTAGGTTGTAAGCCGTCGTTTCGCGTCTGGGTTGCATAAAAGGTTTATGAAGGCTTCTAAACCCATCCACGAATGACCAGTCAAGCACATTTCACTATGGCACCAGTGGGTTTGAGAAGAGATTTCGGCTGCATAACCCTAAGAGTTTTCCGGGTGCAACGATGGCTAGGATGCATGCTAATTGAAACCAACGAGCACTTATGTTGAATAGGAGAACCTCTCAGGATCATAACGTCAAAAATTTCATCTCGAACCTACCGGTACCACATTGAAATGTGCTCGACTAGTCATTCGTGGGTTGTCCACTGGGACGCTCTTAGGGGGTAGTCCATTGAACAAATCAGAAACACTTAACACATCTCATATGAAAACGTAACGAATCACCGTCCGTGTCACATACGAGTTGAATCGCTTCCAAATAGGTGACTTAGGTGACATTTGCTAAAAGATACATGGACATATCACATTTTTAGAAATTTATACTATATTCATTAGTTTTCTAAAGTTTTTACATAATATTATTATTAAGGTTAACATATTTACCAAACAACAAACATCTAAAAAGTAATAATAATCACTAATCACTAAACAATAAATAATAACTTGACAACACAAAATACGTTTTATTTATTTTCCTAGATTAATTATTGATCTAATCACTGAACGGGAATTAGTCTCAACAAATCATGCATCGCCTTCGAGACTACACAACAAATTTTTTTAAAGGGACACGGCATGTACCTTGTGCGTTGAAGGCGGGGACGGCGTCGGGGAGGAGGCGGCACAGCCAGCTAGACAAGAGGCAATGTGCAGCAGTGAGAGAGGGAAGCGACCCGATAGGCGAGCGGAGGCAACGTGAAAACATGCTGTCGAGGAGGGGGGAGGCGGGGGGAGAGGAAGGGGAGGAGAAGTTGGCGGCGGCATGGAGGGCGAGGAGGGGGTGGTGGTGGAGGTGGAGATGGCTACGGCTCGGGCGGCGGAGGCTAGGGCGATTGGAGAGGCGGCGACGACACGGGCGATGGGGTAGGTGGCACGCCGGAGGAGGCAGCGGTGCGGAGTCGACGCCACGTGTAGGAGGTGGTGGAAACTGGCTAGGACTAGGCACAAATGTGCCTACGTCCTAGAGGCTCTCAATGGCCAAGATGAAGCTGTTGAGAGAGCGTTACCGTAGGGGAGCCTAAAGCGACATCTCTCCCGACGGCCACGCCTAGGCCGTCGACAGAGGTGTGCCCAACGGCTCCCACGGCACACCTCTCTCGACAGCTGAGCCTTAAGTCGTCGAGAGAGGTGTGCCGTGGGAGCTATTGGGCATACCTCTCCTTGATTGCCATGCTTAAGCCGTTGATAGAGGTTTCCCAGGAGGAGCCCTTAGGCACATCTGATCTCTTGACGACCACACCTAAGCCGTCGAGAGAGATGTGCCCATGGGATGCCGTCAGGTACATCTCTCTCGACGGCCACAATTAAGCCGTATAGAGAGGTCCCCATTACTCTCGACGGTTATATTCAAGTTGGCCATCGAGAGTAGTCACACCCGAAGGCTTGCTTTGACTACTCTCGAGATGGATACCCTGTCTCGACGGTTTGGGCTGGAGCTGTCAAGACAGGTACCTATCTCGGGTGTTCCACCCTCCTCAATCCCTCGATACTCAACACAAATTATTTGAATTTTTAAAATTATAAATCATGAATGTAGTGCTGCTATGCATTTCATGTCGGTTTATACATCAAATAATATCATTGGGAGAAAATTAGAAATTATAGAGCATCCATTGTGATGACCCCATAAAAATGGGTATATTATGACTCCATGTTATCATAACACATCATAAGATTTAGGTTTCATATAGCTAAGTCGTATCATAAAAAATAACTCATACAAATTTAACAAGATTGAATACAACTCGTGTTTCAAATTCAATTATTAATCAAAAAATCCAAATTTTAAATTTACAAATCAAATAACTGAATATAAATGTATTACTCTGGACGGCCTGAGGGAAAGCCGTCAAGATAGGCAACTGCGGCATTAGTTACTCTCGATGGCTTGACGGATGACCATGGAGAGTAACTGACGCCGTTGCTTTCTAGCCTGCCAGGTGGCAGATAATGAGGTAGTCTTGATCGATGCATGTGTAGTTGTTAAGATAGATGCACGTGGAAGAGGTTTCTCAATAATTTTTTATGACCGTCGAGACTAACACGTTTTGCTCGACAGCTTTTTTCGCCATCAGGACATAAAGAGGCACAGGATGTTATCTGTCGTCGAACGTGTACAACTTATATAGATAGCAACTAACTACACTATCGAAGATAGTAACCTTCTGTCCTAGTTCATGTTACAAATCGGGACTAATGTGTGCACGTGTCAATTGGCATGTACCCGTCTGCCAAAATGTTCTTTTGTCTCGGTTCGTAACACGAACCGGGACTAATGCCACTATCACTCCGGATTCGTGACTAACTGGGATTAATGTGCTGGGAAGAAAGGTCGTTTCCCTAGTAGTGAGAGGCTTCGGTGAGCTTCACGTACGTAGCTATATATATAGGTCAGGTAAAACATTAATTACCTAAAATTAGCCAACGTGAATCTCTAAGGACCCCAAATAGCTGGGTTTGAAACAAGCATAGGTATATATTACGTACTTATGAGAGAGTGTATAACAGTGCACCTCATCAATCTTTAAGCCATCTCTAAACAGTGCAGTGTCATGCATCTAATTGATGATGTGAAGGAGAGAGAGTGTGCATAGATATTTGAGCTATCTCTTAAGCAATAGTGGCGGAGCAAGGAATTTTGAAAAGCATGGGCATAAGTCTAATTGATGCTCTCAGTTTTGGCTATTTTGGGTTGTCCGTGCTTGGATTATGGGCTAAATGTTCTATTCAATTACATGAGGCTCAATAGCTTAGTGGGCCAGGAGTCTGGGCATGAGACCAGGGTCGTCGCACCCTGCCTTCGCCCTGGAGCAAAAGTCGACTCTACATGAGAATTAAAAAACTTTATTTCTATGTGAGCAAATTACCTATATATACGTGCAGGTAGCTCTACCATTTTAGTATATGCTATCGCTAGTGTTGTCTCTATGTGACATAGCAATTGTTAGAGAATACTGTTATCTCAACCATTGTAAATGCTACGCAACCTAAAGTAAGCTTAACGAGAACATTCTAGATGTAACTCCAATATTTAATTAAAACTTGGTGGAGCCCTGCAGATGATAAGCCCGAACCGGTCAATCATGCATGAGCTCAAGCTAAGCTCCTAGCTAGAAGCCTACCTAAACCCGACGCCAATGTGTCAAGTAGCCTTTTTTGACAGCCGTATACAAACACACGTACTGTAAGCACAGCAACTTTCACCACTGTGTGTACCTCGAAAATGCTCTTTTTCTACCACTACACTGCCCCAGTCCCGGAACAAGCCTAACGTGCATGAGGCCATCCAACTAGGGCTCTCTGCTGCATGCATGCATGCATGTCGTCTCGTCTGCCCCTCCTTGCTGCCGTCCCCTGGTCCATAGTTCCAGATCTCCCCCCTCTCGATCCCTCCCTTGCTAACCGGTCAGATGGCGACCTGCAGTTTGCCAAAGAATTTGCAAACCAGCGGCTCAGCGCATACGTACACACGATGCATGCATGCGAACGCGGCGCATTGCCTCGGGCCTCGCGAGAATGCCAGGGGCTCAGCGCAGCAGCAGCCGAAAGCCTGATCGAGAGAGATGGCTAGCTGACATGGATCTGCGTGGCGTTTCCCTCTCATTCCGAGATGCCCGGTTGCCCCAGCTGCTATCCGGATGGAGTGATCACTCGTCGCTCTCAGCGCTGCAGTAGCCGCAGTACCAATCCCCCCGTGGCGTTTTCTCCATACGCATGTACTGAGGCCCGCGGCTAGCCGGCCGGCCGGGCGATCGATGCGCGTCTCGTCTCTATGCATGTTCCCGTGGCCAGAGCGCAGCTAGCTAAGCTAGTGGCTAGCTAGTGCTGGGTGGGCAGCCATGCGTGGCGTGGTCAGGTTGTGCCTGTGCCCGCCTGCGGCGGAGGCAGCAGATGTAGGGCAAGGGACGGACAGCCGAATGTAAATGCGTTGGTTTTAGCTAGGTTTTTATGTATGGCTGACCATTTTTTTTTTTTTGCAAAGATTCATGGCAGGTACGTTTGAACTATTGGTGTTGTCAATCTTAAATAAAAATCTTTCATGTCACGCACTGACATATTCTATATGTTGTTGTCCACCGCTTTATATAAAAATTATAGGCATCCACTCGCAAGTGGTTTTGTGCTATATATCTTTTTCTAAATATATGTGTGTTGACAACTTCTTTTACGTACGGCCTTACAAATTATCATCTATAAACAGGGGTTGAATCCAAAGTTCGAAGATGTACCTTGCTGCAAGTTATAGTGACTTTATTTGAAAAGTTTTATGATACACTAAAGTAAATATAAACCACCTATTCCTTTCAATATAACAGCTCAGTTTTTTAAAATATTTGATACAACCATGATAATATTATACTATAATGATAGTATATATTTATGAAGATGCTTTATAAATGAACGGCAACATATCTTGTATACAGATTTATACGGGAACCGTTGTGTACACAGGATATGTGTTGTCTAAATGATAAGCTAAATCTTAATTATACTACCGTACGTACCGCTATTGTACACCATAAAAATTGCTTTCGAAGTTTAACACAATAAAATGACACAAATCTACTCCCCTGGCCGGACGTACGATCGAACCAGACGAGCCCGGCAAACCAATTCGTGCGGTGGTTAATTATGGGATGAAATTAACTTCATAATAATACTGATTCTCTCTCCGCGTTTTCTCTTTAAACCATTTATTAGGTTGTCCATAACAACCTCACCACCCCTTTCCCGACGCCAGGTTTGAAAGTGGTGCCAGCCGGACAACACCGGCGACCTGGCACCAGCGGACCTCCGGTGACCTCCATCGGCGCGGAACCCTTCGACGACCCTGCATCGATGCGCTTCGATCAGCTCTTGCCGCCGCACCGCGGGTGACCGGTCCGGCATAGCCCTCGCGGCCCCCAACTCCCCGTACGTATTCCTCGGCCACAAGCCCACAGCCGGCGCCGCCCGACGCACAGGACCATCCACACCTGCGGCCCAATTGAAGAGGATGAGAGGGTGGCTGCCACTATCGATACCAAGGCTCACTTGGGTTCACATTAGTTTGATTTTGTTCGGTTGGGTTAATTAAACGGTTTTAAAATAAATACAAAAAATAAAAAATATTTAAAAGCAAAACGTTACTAAAGCCCGAAAAAATATTACAAAATGTCACGCTGAATTAATAATCTGTATGAAAATAACAAATTTTAATTCAACCGAACAAAATCATAGCAAACCATGAACCAAAGAGGGGGCAAGATCAGGCGTCGACTAACCCGCCGCCCTAGGTCTCACCCCAACATGATGGCCCGCACACCGGCAACCCACCGTGATGCGCGCTAGGTCAGCCCGATCTTCTGTTGAGAACGATATGTCGATTTGGTGTAGTGGCGACGATAACAATCCACAGGATCAACAACTGAACAATTGCAAAATCACCACATGATCGAAAACCCCAAACCCCAGGGACCTGCTAGCAATCGCGAAAAAGGAAGAACAAGATGATAACTGATAAATCATGAAAACAAGGGTGAAGTTCTATTTCTTGTAACGAGTGGTCTAGTCGACACATCTGAACACGAGGAGGGACACACATGGAGTCTACCAAAACACAACAAAACATAAGTGTAGAAGAACGGCGACGACCACATAAATAGCGGGGGCTAGGAGTTGTAGGCACTACCGGAAACGCGCTCAGTGTGGGCGGCCAGAATAATCAGTGTCGACGGCTAAATGCCGCCGACAGATCAATGTCGGGGGCACAAATACAGCCGCCGACACAGACATAATTATTTTCGGCGGCAATACTTAAACCGCCGACAGTTATCAGCCACCTCACGCCCGCCGGATGAATTTCAAAATTTTGCTCCCGCCAAATATTCTATTTCGGCGGCACTACATTAACCGCCGACATTGTTACCTCCAGAGACGGTCCGATAACGGTGGACGTTTATGTGGGCCCACGTGCCAGTCAGGCGAGGTCGCTAACAAGCGGGCCCAAACCGTAGACAGGGGAGGCATGTGTGTCAGCGGCATAAACATAGCCGCCGACACAGATAAAAAAAAATCAGGGGGCGGGGCGGTGCTCGAACCCACGACACAGGGAGCACACACACCGCCACCGATAGCCAAGTGAGCAAAGTTGTTTATTCAACATCCTTAGGCTCCACATTCTTTTATATGTGTCCTGCGAGTCAGTGTCGGCAGTATTCAACGAAGCCGCCGACATATCCGTCCCCAAGCCACCTTCCCTCTTGCCCTCACCCGGGCCCACGTGCCAGTCACGGGCCCAAACCGTAGGCAGGGGAGGCATCTGTGTCGGCGGCATAAGTATAGCCGCCGACACAGAGAAAATAAATAAAATCAGGGAGCTTGGCGGTGCTCGAACCCACGACCTACGGGGAGCACACGCCGCGCCGCGCGCTGATAGCCAAGTGAGCAGAGTTGTTTATTCAACATACCTAGGCTCCACATTGTTTTGTATATTTGCCTGCTAGGTCTGTGTCGGCGGCTCTGTCTTGGGCCGCCGAGATATGTCCCTCAGTGTCGGCGGTTTTCATGTTGACCGCCGAAATAGATCCTCCCCCAAGCCGCCCTCTCTTGCCCTCACCCAGGCCCACGAGTCTAAGCTAGGTGCCAAGTGGCTTCCTAATTCATGTTGTTGGCATTAGGACTCCTTGGCCGAGGGAGTGTCGTGTTGGGTCGACCTCTATGGCGACTTTCTTTCGAACCGTAAACCGCTCTAGCACGGAAGCCGTCAGTGCACGTCGTGAGGGTTTCAAAGGAATACGCCTTAGAGCTCGAGCCGAGACGGCACTGCCTAGGGCAATGAGGTCTCATGCCAATTTCATGACTTAGGTAGGCATCTTGCAGCTAGCTAGCAAAGACGGCCGTGGGCCCGGGGGAGGGCATGGAGAGAGCATGGGCTGGACGGTACTGGAGGGCCTGTGTCGGCGGCAAGACAGTGAGCCCGCCTTGAGCCCGCCTTATCTCTGGCACCCCCGGGCCCACGGGGTGTAACCTAGGTGCCTAGTGGCTTTCTACGTCATGTTTTTGCCATGAGGCCTCATTGGACCATGGAGTCCCGTCTCTGGTCGACCTCCATGGTGACTTCCTTTGGAACCATTAGCCGATCGAGCCCGAAAGCCGATACGACGTTAAGGTTACAAAGAAAATCGCCGTAGAGCTCGAGCTACGTGGAAACGATATCTGGCCGCCCACGTATCGTTTAGGTTACAAAGAAAATCGCTGTAGAGCTCAAGCTACGTGGAAACGATATCTGGCCGCCCACGTATCGAGCTTCCTAGGCGCCGAGACTGACTTTTCTGGCCGCCCACATAGATATCGTTTCCTGTTGCTCGAGCCACTTGGCACCTAGCCTAGACCCCGTGGGCCCGGGGGAGAGCCGGAGATGCATGGCGGGATGATGTTAGGCTTGAGGGGGAGGGTCTATGTCGGCGGCCCGACATTTGGCCGCCCACATAAATGGACTCTATATTGGCGGCCGCAATAATTACCGCCGACACTAATGGCGCTATAGCGGCGGTCAGAGTCTTAGCCGCCGACACAGATCCTCCTCCCTCAAGCCCGCCTTCTCTCCGGCTCTCCCCCTTGTCCACGAGGGGCTAGGCTAGGTGCCAATTGCCTTCATAGGTCATGATTATTGGCATTAGGCCTGAATGTATCAGGTAGGGCCTGCTCGGCTCAAGCGCTACGGCAAGATCCTCTGGAACCCTAATGTCGTATCAGCTTTCGGGTTCGATCGGCTTACGGTTCCTAAGGAACTGACGGTAGAGGTCGACCCGAGACGGCACTCCCCGGTCCAACGAGGCCTCATGCTAATAGCATGACCTAGAAAGCCACTTGGCACGTACCGAAGACAACGTGGGCCTAAGGAGGGCTGGGGAGGCATAGCGGGCTTGGGTCAAAGGCACTATGTCGTCGGCATAATAGGTGGCCGCCGACACTGATGCATCCATGTGGTCGGTATAGTGATGGCCGCCGACATTGATTATCTATATCGGCAGCTAAAATGAAGGCCCCCGATATTTCTTTATATCACTGACGAAATGGCCCCACAAATTAAAGAACTGTTAATGTACTCAGTGTCAGCGGTTTATTTAACCTATGTCGGGGGCCTTAGCGGCCGACATTGAGCTTATAATATAAAAAGAAGTGGCCCGTGCGCTAAGTGCCCTAGCACTTAGCAGACGAGCTCTGACCACGCTCATCGCCGCCGCTTTGCCTTGCCGCAATCTCCTAACGCCGCCGCCTCGGCACCACATTGCCGCCCGCTGCCGCCTCGCCGCCGCATGCATGCTCGCCGCCCTGCCAGCGCCAGCGCCGCCATCTCCCAGCGCCGCCCACCCCCCCCCCACCGCCCGCCCTTCCCTCCTTTTCCTCCACTCTCCTCCTCGGCCGCCTTTCTCGCCGTGCCACCGCCCCCAAACCCTCCTTCCTCCGCTGCAAGTGCGTCACCCCAACCCAAGGTAATCCTGTTTTTTTGTGTTTAGGTAGCTATGTCGCCGGTATTTTTGGACCGACGACATTAGTGCTTCTAATTAGTTAAGTAAAAGAACAGTTAGACGTAATTTTTTATGATTAGTGCTTGTTAATATGTGTTGAGGTCGTAGCATGTACGGAACCATAGTCAAACCTGTTCGGGGGCGCCACAAATTTTCGTACGGAACGTGGACGGTGATTCGTTGTGTTCCATTTACGAAAATGTTGTGCTCCCGAGCTGTCCACGTTTTGGACAGCCCATGGATGTTGGTATGAGTATGGGGTAGTGGCCATGGGAGGTGCACGGGCCGTGATTCCGGCGGCGTAACCCTGTCGTCTTCCTAGTGCATAATATAAGCGGTACGCCGTACCCGTGGTTGCACTGGGAGGACTACGGGGTTATGCTGCCGGAATTCCGGCCCGTGCACCTCCCATGGGCACTACCCCATACTCATACCAACATCTGTGGGTGGGTAAGCCCTCCTATGTAGCTAGACATGGAACGTTTGTTTGGTGTGGTGGATAAGCCTTTTTGACTTGCTGTAATTGTTCAATAAATGTATAAACCTATAATTTAAAAGCATGTATTAATGTACATATAGTGATTAAGAGATGAAAGACCGACGGTGGGTGTACGATGGATGGATGAGATCTGGACAGCACACTGACGAGTGGTTCGATAAGGCAGAAGCATTCGTCGAAGAGGCTTTTTGAAGATTTCCCAACCCTAACTTAGCAAAAGTGCCTTGTCCTTGCGCGATTTGCTCGAACACGGAGAAGAGGTCAAAGAGGGAAATTAGCGAGCATATCTGTAGGCATGGCTTTAAGGCAAACTACTTTGTATGGGTATATCATGGAGAGAGGAAGCGTCCGACGCCGGTGTCTAGCCCTGTGGATTTTGGGGAGGGCTACGACGAAGTTGAGGTCGACAGGCTGGACGAGCTAACGGATGATGTGGGTAGGGCATTCGATCTCTCTCCCGAGGAAGAGTTCGAGCCACTTGCACAGAAATTCGAGGAACTCCTTGAGTCTGCCAAAGAGCCGCTCCATGAGCGAACCGATGTTACCGTCTTTGTCGGCGGTGTCACGCCTAATGGCCGTTAAGACAAAATACAACCTCTCACCAATTGCTTCAACGACCAGTAAACCGTTGGATGACCTACTTCGGTTGGACACAAGATGACTCCAAATTTGTATGAGTCGAAAAAGCTTCTTAGCGTGTTAGGCATGCCGCGAGAGAATAGATTACTGTCCAAAATTTCAGTATGCTTTACCGGAAGACCGATTAAGGGTGACTCATTGCAAACATTGCGGCGAGAGTCGGTACGTGCTAGTTAAAGGACGAGATGATGTAGACAGATGCATAACGGTTGCTCGTAAAACCTTTCGTTTCTTTCCCATCTCTCAACGCCTGCAACGTCTGTACATGTCCAAGTCCACGGCTAGGCATATGAGGTGGCACAAAGACGGCAAACGTAGAAAGGAAGGCGTGATGATTCATCCGTCAGATGCAGAAGTCTGGAGGCATTTTGACCAGCAACATCCTGATTTTGCAGCCGATCCTAGAAATGTGCGCATTGGTCTATCCACTGATGGGTTCACACCATTCAATATGACCACGCACCCGTATTCTTGCTGGCCAGTATTTGCTATCCCGTATAACCTTCCACCTCAACTTTGCATGAAAGAAGAGTACGTGTTTCAATCTGTTATCATACCCGGGCCCAAGTCTCCTGAAAAAAATTTAGACTTATTCATGAAACCACTTGTAGGAGAGCTGAGTGACCTGTGGACCAAAGGGGTCTTGACACATGATAACTACAAGGGCCAGAACTTTAGGATGCGAGCCGCCTACCTGTGGTCAATTCACGACTTTTCGGCCTATGGTATGTTTTCGGGGTGGAGCACGAATGGAATCTTGTCGTGCCCAAAATGCTTGTGTAACACTGATGCATTCAAATTGAAAAAGGGGGGCAAGGCTTGTTGGTTCGACTGTCACCATCGATTTTTTCCGCTCAATCATCCATTTAGGAGGGAAAGAAAAGCTTTTCGTAAAGGAAAGAGTATTAGGAACCAACAACCACCATTACGGTTTGAAATAGAGGATATTATTAAATGACATGAAGGTTTGACAATGAAGGGTTACGATGACGAAGACTATGGGAAGGTGCACCATTGGACTCATAAGTGCAGCATCTATAACCTTCCTTACGTAAAAGATCTGAAGCAGCCGCACAACCTCGACCTGATGCACCAGGAGAAGAATGTCTGTGAGGCCTTAGTCAACACGAACTGGGACATCCAACATAAAACTAGAGATAACACAAAAGCTAGGTTGGACTGTGCTGTGATATGCGATCGACCAGAGATGAACCTAAATGAAAATGGAATGAGACCTAGGGCAAAATACTGTCTGACACGTGCTCAAGTAAGAGAGATTCTAGTGTGGATGAAGGAAAAATTGAAATTTCCAGATGGTTATGCGACGAGCCTTCGTCATGCCGTTAGTATGGACCAATGCAAGTTAAATGGAATGAAGGCCCACGACTACAAAGTTTTCATAGAGCGTTTATTCCCCGCCATATGGCGTGGATATGTTGACGACGCTATTTGGAGAACTATGTCGGAGCTGAGCTTTTTCTATAGAGAGCTGTGTGCCAAAGAGATATCCGCCTCGAGAATGGAGGAATTGGAGAAGGAAATCATTGTTATTGTCACAAAGCTCGAGAAGCTATATGTTTCTGGTTTTTTCAACTGCATGCAACATCTATTGGTGCACTTGCCATTAGAGGCAAAAATAGGGGGACCAGCACAGTACAGGTGGATGTATCCTGTTGAACGGATGATGAAAAATCTTAGATTGAAAGTGAAGAACAAAGCACGAGTTGAAGGAAGTATTGCCGAAGCTTGGATCACCCAGGAAATCGCATATTTTACGGATAAGTACTTTGCGACAAAGAACAAGATCCATGTGCCACAACCGAGGTATAAGAAGGCACGACGTATAAATAATTCCGATCTTGATGTGTTCAATGATCAAGTTGGACGTAACGTTGGCAAAAGCACAACACGTCATTTGGGTGAAGATGAAAAAATTATGATCCAGCTGTATGTGTACGACAACATGGATAAAATGAACGTGTACATGGAGTAAGTGAAAATATTTCTAAATTAAGTTTTAAACGCATAGTTATATTTCTCAAATTAACTAATTAAACACCTACACTTGTAGTCAATTTATTCAAGAAGAATAGATAAAACCAGGTCAACCCTCGGGGAAACAAATTGACAACCTCAAACGATGAGGGCGTGGACCAGACCATCCTAACTTTCTTACATGGTTCTTTTACCACGTAAGTTTTTCTTAAACATACCATCTAATTACCTAACCCAACAGTACATGTTTTAATGAATCTTTGTACATGCTTGTTCTGCAGTGTCAAAGATACTCTAGCGTGCACAATGATCTCCGACAAATGTCACGTGGATGCGGTAGAGAAATTAAGGTTCATAGATGCTATGATTGCCATGGATATCGATATCGGTCCGAAGCGGCCGAGTCAGCCCATCCAAATGCAACCACGGTGAATAGCAGCATCGTGAGTTATGTTGCAGACGCCCATGGTGGTCCAGACGTAGAGTACTATGGGGTTATTGAGGAGATCCTCGAAATAAGTTATGAAGGCAACAATCAACTTTCGCTCGTGTTGTTCCGGTGCAGATGGCTCGATCCGGAGAGTGGGGTGCGGCGTACACCGGAACTAGGACTAGTTGAAATTAAGCATAAGCACCTTTATCAAAGGCCCGACGTGTTCATTCTCCCTGAACAAGTTGAGCTAGTGTTCTATCTGCCGTACGCCCATCCTAAATATAAAAATTGGTGGATTGTCCATAAATGCCACCCAGTTGGTGGATTGCAAGACCTCACGGAAGAAGATTATGAGCCAAACCTAGACGTCGAACCATTCCAAGAACAAGAATTATTAGGGGAGTTGCACGTTGATATTGGGGATGTGCTAGTAGAACCAGATGAGGAAGTACAAGGAAATGAAGAGGAAGAGCAAAGAGAAGAGGGAGAAACTAAAGAGGACAATGAGGAAGAGGAAGAGGAGGACGAGGACGAGGAAGAGGAAGAGGAAGAGGAAGATGAAGCAGAAGATTTTTAAGGCATTCAATATCTGGTTTTGTACATTTATATATGTCATTTATTTTAACTAAGAGTCTAATACATTTATATCTTTGACATTTGCAGGATGACAGGTCCTATGGCAAAAGCTTTGGCGAAGGTGAGGGCGGGGCGGAAGAAAATCTTTGGGAGGAGTGGCACGAGGAGTCGACAGCAGGAGGTGCTTGCTAAGATGGCAGCCGCCGACCCACAGCAGAAGGAGCTTGCTGAGGTGGCCGCCGCCGACCCACAGCTGGAGCTTGACGAGGTGTCGGCCACCGCCTCACAGCAGGAGAGTGCGGAGGTGCCCACATCAGGCACTAGCAGGAGGAGGCCCCTCGTTCTGGTGCCCGATGACGACAATGCGGGTTTGCTAGAGGACTACGAGGATGAGACAAGCTTGGAGGGGAGTGGGCTGGAGGAGTCGGGTTCGGAGACCGACAAGGAGCTGGACTGGCGGGCGTTGCTAGAGGAGGAGGGGGGCGACGAGGAGGTGGCCGAGGATGACTGGGAGGCTCTCGACTCTGGAGCGCAGTCCTCTAGCTCTAAGAGATTTCGGGGCCGGAACAAATTGTCGAAAGCCCCCAATTCCCTAGAAGAGATGGCCATCGTACATATTACAATGGGTGATAGGTATGTGTGCTAACCAGAAATCTTTCGTTTCGATGTATTTTATTTCGATGCATTTCATTTCAATATATTCTATATGTAGTGGGATGGTTTGTGAAAACAAGGGCTGCTTTGAGCCGGAAAGCGACTTGGTGTGCTTATCAGTCGCTCTACCCAGGCGTAGTTGGCGAGAGCGGGAATAAACGCCCCACGCTAAGTTGGGCCGACTACGAGCTCATGGGGTACGAGGATGGCGGAACTGTCGCCGAGGCAGTCGTCGACGAGTTCTGGGTAAAATACCAAATTTCTTTTATTACTGTCGACGTTCCGTGTTTATATCTTTACACATGAATGCATTTATTTAATCATGTGTCTATTTTGTTTCAGACAAGGTACCAGCTTCCTCCTGGCGAGGAGTACGCCCGGGCTCGGGTAGTCATCGACAGGATGGCTACCAAGCTCGTGAAGGAGGCCCTCAGGCTTGCCCGTGTAGATGCGGTGATGAAGCACTACCGCAAGAGGGGAAGAAAAATGACTAGGACAGCAGCAGGTCGGGAGTACCTCACTGCAGACCAGTACCTCCCATGGCGTCCAGACTGGATGGATATGTGCACACATGCTTGGAGGGACCTGTGTAGCATGTGGGCGTCCCAGGAGTGGATCGACATGTCTAAGAGAAACCGGGAAAACAGGGACGCCGGCGCAGGTTTGTGCAACACATACATGGGAGGTCTCGGCATGGGTCACGTGGCATGAGACCTAGTAAGCACACCTATCTTTTAACCCCTACAATCAATTATATTTCATAACTATATCTAATTAGGTCATTATTTAATTCCACGCAGGAGTTTCAGACGGGGGTTGAACCCTCGGGATTCGCGGTTTGGAGGGCTGCACACACGCCCCGTGTGCGGCCAGACGGGTTCCAGCCACCGATGCCGGCGCCTGCTCAGGAAATGATTGTAAGTTCTTAAAACTTATTATTTCAATTCTTTAGACAACCGTCGTTCTGTAACAAATATCACACATCTCAATTTTTTACAGGATACATACACTGAGGCCTTGAGGGAGAAGCACGGGGAAGATGTTAACCCCGAGGAGATGCCCGTTGACCCTGTGCTCCTGTACGACCAGTTTGGCAGACATGCTCACGGCAGGTACGGCGGTATGAACGCCGTCGTGCCGCCCGACGCGTACAAGCCAGAGGTCAGGAGACGTCGACGACAGGGCTCCGCAGCTCAAAACAAGCACATCGCTGAATTGGAAGAACAGAACCGACAGCTTCGAGAGGAGAAGGCGCAGCGAGATGCGGAGCGAGAGCAGGAGAGAAAGGAGCAAGAGGAGGCGCGAAGGGAGCGGCATGCGGCCATGGAAAATCTGAAGGCCGTCCAAGAACAGATCCTGCTCCTCCTGCGGCTGTACCAACAGGTATTTACCCATGCGTTGCTCGCAAATTATTCCTTCCAGCTAAGCTCATTTGCTAACATGTCCTATTGATCAGCATGGGTTCCAGCAGGCGGGGACCAGCACCTCCAGCCACCCACAGATGCCTGCGGTGATGACGCAGACGCAGGGGGCCCTAGCCACACAGTTTGCCCCTACCTTTGCTCCTGCTTTCGTGCCACTACCGCAATTCCCGATGGCGTACTTTCCACCTGCACCGAGGCCTTTACCGGGGGTAAGTTTGTGACCATGTCGTTTGATCCAAATAATGCAATGCCTCTAATTTATACAAATATGATATTTCATCCTCTTTTGCGGCGTCGTTTCGCACGCAGGCAAGGCGATGATTGCTTCGCAGGGATGTCGACAGGGCACGGGGTCTCCGCTTGAGCAGTTTGTCACTAATATCCTCAATCCTGACTACGACTTGAGTGGCGGCGGCCCGCACGAGATGTAGTTAGGTTCTTCATTTCATTCTTTGCATACTCTATATATTCGAACTTTGTGCGACTCTGTTTATACTTTAGTGACAACATGTGACTTGTAAATATGTGTGGATCGATGTTTCACGATAAAATGGTTGTATTTATCGTTTATTTAGTGTTTTGCGATGATATGGTTGCATATGGGCTCGAAATAGTGGTGGCCAGCTTCTAAATATGTGTCGATATGAATGTGGGAACTGGAAATTGAATATATGCTGGGAATTGGGTTTTTTTGCAGGTTGAAGTTAATGTTTTAAATAATTGGCAGCAATATGTGCCTCCGCCAATATATCAGTGTCGGCGGCCTTTTTTGAGCCGTGGACATAGATCTAGATCAATGTCGGCGGCTACAATACTGAATCATCAAAAGCAAATACTTTATGTAGGCGGCCTTAGTTATACCGCCGACATAGATGCTTTCCAGAGCTGCCTGGGAATTCTGTTGGAAGGATCTGTGTCGGCGGTTCTTGGTATGGCCGCCGAAATAGATCTAGACATGTGTCGCCTTCTCGCTTGTCATGTGGACCCCACTAGTCAGAGCGCCGTGATAGGATCGGGCAGTTTGCTATGTGGTATGTCGGCGGCTGTTTGGGCCGCCGAGATAGCTGTTTTGTCGGCGGGGCCGCCGACACAATTATTCTATGTTGGCCAAGTAGTGTCGGCGAAGCTTTGTCGGCGGCTAGCCGCCGAGAAAGGTTAATGTCAGCGGTTTCTGGACCTGTGTCCGGGGCATTAGCCGTCGACACTGTTTCAGATTTCTGTAGTGAGGGCGGCCAAAACAATGCTGGCCACCATAACCCTAAGATACATGAGCCACAAGCCAAAAAATAAGGTGGCATAGCACCCTAAGTTGCTGGGCCATGGTGTTCTTCTGCAACCTGCCGTCACTGAATTTGTTAGTGGGTCAGATCCATTGGAAAGCTTATCTTCAATGCTTTCCAACGAGTGGTCGCACGCCAAAATAGGAATTTGGGAGCTCGAGTTATGCCAGTTTGAAGTTGACGTGCTACTGCATGGCCGAACCGGGCTTTTTAGAGTCTTAGGACATTCCTTGGCGCGTGGGCTTTCCTTGGGATGCGTGCTTGTGGCTCTTGTACATTGATGTAGACTTGAAAGACCGTATTGCTAGATTAAGGCCACTCGGTGACGAAGATGTCGCAACATCGATTGTTGGCGATGAACATGGAGCGGTGTCGATAATCGTTGGAGTGGTCGGAGAGGAAGGAGGGGCAGTGGTCACACTGGTCGTATCCACGCTGGTTATGTCCTCATCACACCCCATCCTGGGTCTACCATCAAAGCCATCGTCAACTTACGCCCAACGCCTCCTTGCATGCATGCCTTCAACACGGCGGCGCCAACAGATCCAAACGGTGCCCCAAGAGCATCCTCAACGGCGCCTTTACCCACACCCCCTAAAATACTATTCACGTTCGTGAGATATGAACACTGTTTTAAGAGGTGGGATAGAGGAGCTCTCGGGGATGCTTTACTCCAGCAGCGGAGGTAGGGTCCGGTGAGCACAGGTGCATGCCAGGGCTCCGCTGACAGCAGCAGTAAGCAACTCTAGTGGCACACTGCTGCAGTTCCCCGATGACGGGAGTAGTAGACGCAAGTGACTATGTGCGTGCCCAGCCTCCAATATGCCTCTGGCTCCGCTACTAAGTCTAATCCATTCAAAAACAGCCCTACGCCTGACCACGCCCTCTGGCATGGCGCCGTGTGCTGCGTGTCTAACCCGATGTACTCACCTCACCCATCTCCGCATCCGCCTCACCCATCTCCGAGTCAACACCGCCCGTGCGACGCGCCGCCTTCAAGCAGGCGCGAACACTTAAAACTCCGTGTTAGCACAGCCCCGTCAACCTATTATCAGTGCATCCCCAGTAATTTTCCTATCTCATCCACTAAAACACTATTCATACAAATATAAATAGTGTCTTATGGGATGATATACCCAGCTTACTGGGGACGCTCTCACCAACCTGGAGTCACGACACCACCGACCACTCTAGATAATTTATTTTGTTATTTTGATTAGTTTGTTGCTGGTTTGAGAATAGTTTATTTTATTTGCTACTTTGTACTCCCTCCGTTCTTTTTTGTTTGACGTTTTTCACTTTTGTACACGTTTTTTATCATTCGTCTTATTCAAAAAAATTATGTAAATATCATTTATTTTTTTATGATTTGTTTCATCAAGAAAAAAGTCTACTTACCCCTGAATGTTTGACTCGGGCGCACATAACCCCCTGACTTCGAAAACCACGTAACCAGTCCCACGAACTATTGAAACCAGTGCATTTAACCCCCTGGTAGCGGTTTTGAGGGTGGTTTTACCACGTTGGCAGCTGAGGTGGAGCAGTCTTGCCGCTATATAGAACATGTGGCATTTTTGTATTTTAAAAAATCTATTATATGCGTGGGACCCACATGTCAATTCCTTAATTCATCTTCTTCCTCTCCATCTCTCACCCATCCCCTCTCTCTCCTATGTTCCTTCTCTAAACAGCAACAAGGGAGAGAGAGGAGTCGGCGGAGTGGGCGCGATGGCCTGGGCACGGCGGCGACGGAGCTCCGGCCTACTTGGGCGCTAGCGGCGTGGGTGCATTGGCCTTGGCGCGGCCTGGGCGGCGGTGACGTGGGCGCCGGCATGGGCGGGACATGGGTGGGGTGGCTACGGTGTGGGCACGGCGCGGCGTCGGCTTTGGCGCAGCGTGGGCGGGCAGCAGCGGTGTGGGCGGCGGGGGCATGGCCTTGGCGAAACAGCCGCGGCGTGGGGATGGAGAGGAAGAGGGAGAGGGGTGAGCCACGGGGAGGAAGAATAGAGGGAGAGAGAGGGGATGGAGGAGAAAGAAGAAGAGTAAGGGGCAGACATGTGGGACCCGCAACATGTGGCAATACCTCTCCACCTAGATCGCCACGGTAGCAAACCGCCCTCAAAACCGCTACCAGGGGTTATTTGCGCCGGTTTCAATAGTTCATGGGACAGAATATCTCGTTTTCGAAGTCAAGGGATTATGTGCGCCCAGGTCAATACTTCAAGGGGTAAATAGACTTTTTCCTTTTATCAATAAAGATACTTTAAACATGACTTATTTTTTTGCTTGTTTTACTAATTTTTTTAATAGGACGAATGGTCAAAGGCATGCTAAAAGTTAAAGGCGTTAAACAAGAAAAAAAACGGACGTAGCACCACCGTATTCCCTGCCGGCCTTGGTTTTTTTCGATCGTAGTCGTGCATGGTTAAATCGGAAGAGCGAAACTTTTTTTTTATGTAAATAGTTTTTGGCACCGTAGAGAGCTTTTTTTTAGTTCTACGGATAGTTTATTTTGTGGCAGCCATCCTTTTTATCCCGACGCTGATGTTACAGTGTGGATGGTTTTTTTTTAAAAAAAATTGTACATGGTTAAATAGCAAGATTTACATAGATTTTTATAGATGTAATGGTTTTTCCGTGAAATTGTGATGATTTTGACCATGATTACATCGCAGAAGCACGAGTACCGAACGGACATTTAATTAGTACTGATTCCTAAGAACAACCAGCACTTGTTCTTTTTTAACCGATACCCTTAAATCGGGATTGATGCACCACTGGCATCAGTACCAATTCGAAAAACTGGTACAGAAGACACATCCAGCTCCGTCGCAGAGCACACGTGGCGACTCCCCCGCACCCCTACCAGTATTGGTTGGTATTTCCATCCGGTATTGGCAAGCCCGCACGTGTGTCCATCTAGGTGCTTTGTGCTCAGCCGGGCGCACACATGGCGCCTCCCCCGCCACCTATCAGTACTGGTTAGTTTCTCCAACCGGTAATGTCAAGCCCACACGTGTCTCCATCTGGCTGCTCTATATTGCATTATATATTTGTATTATATATTATTGTTATACATGTGTTTTGTAGTATATATTATTATTATATGTAATTAATCACGCACAATTAATTGGAAAATAAATCAATAAAAATTAATTAATAAATTTAATTACAACTAATATATGTCATAATTTCTAGCTAGGGCTATATATAAGTACACATATGTAAAGAATTCAAATAATAATTAATTACATGTTTTGTTTATCGGGAGTTTTTACGTGCATCACTCTTGGTTGCCGTAGATGTCGATCCCGACACTTCACTAGTCCATGTAGAAGGGCCCCACCTAATAATAGGTCATGAAACTCAACATGGAGATGTACGATCTCATCCACAATAAAAGCCGCAAAGTTGTTCTTGTACTGCTCTCACCTACTCCGGCAAGAGTTCTGAACCTTGCTTATCCAAATGTTCCACCGCTTTGCCCCTATTTATCATGAGGTTGTTAACGGCTCCAACTTATGCGTGCATGAACTCACATACATAGTAGCCGCATAAGTTTGTGCTTGGTGGCTAATGCAAGACCTGTGGTGAAAAAAAGATAACAACGTGAAATGCATGCATGAAAAATTTAAGCTCGCTAACTAAAAAACTCACATTACCTTAGAGGCACAAACAATACCAAATTGTTTTCTAAATTCGCTCTCGATCTCCGCACGAAACCATTCAAATGCACTAAACACATGATTACGAATTGTTCATGATTAGAATTTGTTTTAGTCAAAAGGAAATAGAACTGGTACAATATTGAAAGAAACAGGAATACCGATTGAGCTAGTCGATCATGTCCTTGTACCGGTTAACTGGATGCCTTAAGGAGTATAAAACTGTGATCTAGCTACGATCTAGCTTTACAATAACAAGGATCCAGTGATAACTATACACAAAAATATATATCAATGTAGATAACTAATTAGTTGCAACATCGTGCTATGAAAAAGGATTAGAACGAGGCGGAGCAAAAACACATGCTCATAGACGTTTCGGGTGGATATATATGTGAACGAAAGTTTCGAACCATGAGATTTTTGTATATTGTGTCCTCTGTGACTATTGGCATGTCAATGAGCATCTTCTTGTCGACTTTTAATGGGTTAATGAATCCTCTGTCGAATATTCTCTATTCTCTGCCTTTTGAATATTTGTACCTCCATCTCCATTCTACATAAGATGAATTTAGTTATGCTATCAAGTTAGTATAGCATGAGGGCGTGCACGGTGGACACTTACAGAACCCAAAAGCTTATCAGGCCTGTGTCGAGATCGTCTATCTAGCTGAGTTCGTACATCATCTCCAAATAAAAAAAATGAACCTTCCCTGTTAAAAAATCTTCTTGCATGTACTTGATAGTAAACGCAGCTAGCTAGGCCATGGTTGTACGCATGCAAGTACCATTCATGGAATTGCCGTATCTTTGTTGGTAGCTGGGAAAGGTTCTCACACTTAACCAAAGCCCAGTCCTCTACGAATTTCCATCTTGTCACTTCTGTATACTCGATATCCGTTAGGCACATTGCTTGCTTTGGAGCAAGTCCAGTTTCTTCGAAGAATTGCTGTATCTCCCTAGCCTTCTGCTCAGCTGACTACTCATCTACCTTAGTCCTTTTCTTGCCCTATATCAATGTTCGCTCGTAGTCTCATAGAAGAGGCTTGTCTTTTGAATCCTTTAAAATTTTTAATTGTCAATAGGCCTCGGTACCATTCGTCGGTAAAGGGTTGAACCTTCTTGGGAGGTGATTTGCATTTAAAATGTGCAACAACATGAGCTCTTACCTCCTCATCGAGCTCCTCTGCGGTCTCTTCATACACCAACTTTGGAAGTTGTGCCAACTTTTTAGGAAGTGGAGCCAGCTACTTAGGAGCAGGTGGTCAAACAGTCTTGCTTATTTTGGCAAAGTAGGTGTCGTCATCTTCATCGTTGGTGTCGTCGTGGTCATTGAGCATCCATTTGGCAGCACAGGCGTATTCTTTGTCGACTACCGCCTCCTCATCACCGTCATCCTCCTCCTTCTCCTTGTCATCCTCTTTGTCGGTCTTCTCCACCAGCGCTAGTGCGGAGATGACCTCGTCGCCCAATAGCGGCGTTGCCCGATCAGGTGCTACCTAGATAGAGGCCCCCAATCCACGCGGGCTTTTCATGAAGGGCGGCGATAGCGGCGGGGAGTCACCCCGGCCAGCTTGCTTCCTGGCGGGCTCATCGGACAACAACATCGAACCAGAGGCAACACATGGCTGTGGAGGCGACACGGGAGGGGGAATGGGGATTGGAGAGAGGGGAATGGAGATCGGAGGGTGGGGATTGGGGATTGAGGAGGGGAATACACACCGGTGATCGATTTAAAGCCCCTGGTGGTACTTATGACTGTTGAAAATCCAAGGATATGAAGAGGCGAGCATGTTCAACGAAGCATCCGGGACCAAGAGTCCCGATTTGTGTTCATACAACCGGTTCAAGAAGTGCTCTTTGAAGGGAATATGTGCAAAATCAATCATAGTGATGATTGTAATATGTCTTTGGTCATGTACTTTTGATAATATTGATTATCGGTTCCCTGAATAAATGTCACAATTTTGTTCATTGGGTACGACTTAATTGTCGAACACATTGTTATAGTGATGTTATTCTAAATGGGTCTCTGATCCATATCATTACGAGGATCAGTGATGATTTGATCAGCATATGTATTAGTTGATGGTAATGTTTCACATACCATAAATATGGAGATATCGAACCAATAATGTACACACATGTTGGAGAACATGGTAGTCGGACAAACCCACTTCGAGACGATGTGAGATTGTTATCTCTTAAAGTGCCATCAACGTATACTCTCAAGTGGTACGCCTATATAGTCCTTAGACATGAGATCATCATGCAGGTCCAACATGTAGACTCGTATGTTTTGGTGTCAACAAACACTACACCATAATAGGGCAGTTATAAAGGTTACTATTGGGTATGCCACGATACATAGCCTGGGGTGTAATGATTGAGATAGAATTTGTCCCTCGTAGATAACAGGAAAAATACCTCTAGGCCCCTCATGTGGATGGATAGTGAAAGCACACGACCGTGCTAATGTGACTAAGCAGTTAGTAATGGTTTGTATCCATCACACTATCCCGTGAAAGTGGTCGAGCTATTAACAAGGGTGGCATGCATCTCGCCATGAGCTTGACTGGTATCGCGTAGCAAAGGGATCGGTATGTGAGTGTATCAAGATTCAACCGAATATTGATTCTATGTATTTGGGGTCAATATGTACTGCTTGGTTTCTCTGTTGATCGGTGGATAGGAAACGGGTTTTCGGATCCACGGCTAGCTTGCACTAAACCTAATGGGTCACACAATTAGCAAGTTAGAACTGTTTAACGGGTTTATGTGTGGATATGATCCTTGTGGGAGATGGAGCCCTAGTGGGTCACTGGCTCGTCTATATAAGGGGATGCAGAGGGCGGCGCACTGTATCGCACCACAAGAGTCATGCTCTCCTTTCCCCAGAAATCCTAGACGTGTGGCGAGGTTCAAGCACATCCCGCACGATGTTCTTGCTCAGTACGTGTGGATACCAGTAAAGGCGCTACCGTATGTGGACGCGCTAATCAGTTGGATTTTTGGCGACCTTTTGTGACCACGACCACGATCTGCTCGATGCTGATCGGGATGCGAACAACTACTTCCACTACACTCGCGTATCTCCTCTGCTGTAACAGCGTGTCAAGGGTAATGATCCACGATTCCCAACTTGAATGAGATCTTGGGTAAATCACGGTAAAAAATTTTAAATTTGTGCTCGCTTAGCCTACCCGTTTCCCAGCACACTTTAGAACCGGTTGGTGCCTTCAACCGGTATTAGAGAGTGAGAAAAATGATGTGTTTAGTAATTTATTTAGAAAAAGTATTTTTCATTTGGTTTTGAATTTTAGAAAACTTGTATAAATCCTAGAAAATAATAAGAGGCTCAGAAAAATATGAGGAAAAATCCAATGGGTTCAGGAAAATGTAATGGATTTTCTAAAAATGTAATAATGTATACTTTCAATAGGAATATTTTCTAAAATTGATTATATATAAATAATTCATACACATGTTTACCAAACACGGCTGACTTATTTGCTAACATACTTTATTTTAACAAGTGTTCCTTCCTTGTGATCTCAACGTACGTAGGGAGCTTCCTATTTATTATTTAGGGCACTAATGTTGATACCCATTGTGAAAGGAGGCATTTCGTCAAACTGATTGTACTCTTTCTTCGTCTGTAACGTCCTCAACTCCAACGATCCTTCTTTTACCAAGAAGAACCACATGGCGCCTTGTTTGATCGCTATCGGCGGACTTGTTCCTCTGTTTCTTCGGTTTTGTAAACATGTCCATCGCATAGAAGACCTGGCAAGCAAAAATTGTTTATCCCTATATCTAATTTGTGCGAGGTCCACAAGTGTCATATCGTACTTGTCGATCTTCACATCATTTAGTTTGGCCCATTGCCACTAAAATAAAGGGACCTTCAAAAGTCCATAGTCGAGTTCCCATATCTCCTCTATGAAACCAAAAGAGGTGTTCTTTCTTTTGTTGTCGACATCATCAATACGGATATAGCTATTTTGGTTGGTGCTATTATTATCCTTAGCTCTTGTGAAAAATGTGTGCCCATTAATTTAACTGTGGAATGTGATGCTTGTACCGAATGGTCCATGAGCCGAGCATTTCAACACCTCGTTAAATTTAATGGCTCGCCCAGTAGGTGCATTTGTAACCAAACAGCTTGCCTAGCAGGTGCGTTCCATGTGAAGGCGTGTGATCCAGTATCTCTGGGTGACTAGGTACTAGCGTGAACACGTTAGTACTGGTTGGTTCCTCCAACCAGTACTGGATGGCCCCGGCAGCCCCGTGGCTGTTAAATCGGGACTGATGTTACTATCAGTTCCAGTTCGTGTTTAACCGATACTAATGAATCGGTATCTAATCCCAATTCTCTAGTAGTGAAATGAAACAGGCAGACATTTTGTACCGTCATGCAGATTATTCAGTTATTTGATTGTTCTTAACTTTCACATGTATGCATATTCAAAAGGTAATAAAAAGTAATTGGTCAAAAAACTATGATTCTGGTCTTATATTGTTTGAGAAAAAGCTAGTAATAATAGCAATTCATTGGGGGAAAACATCTCAAAAATCAAATGAATCCTCATGCATTTCATGATTTCAGAACAACTAATGATAAGGTGCACAAAAACAATACCAATACTCTCGGGCTGCACAAAAGGGAGATGTATGGAAGGCAAAACAATCAAAGGATTATAGAAAAGCTAATAACCTGTGTTTTAAGTGTGGAGAGCCATATTCTCCTCAACACCAATGCAAGGTGCCAATGTGGGGCAACTAAAGGAAATACAACCGGTGGAGATCATACCTGATGAGCTGCTGGATCTATTGGGTGGAGATAGAAGACCAGCTTGAAGAAGAGGAAGCACATATCTCATTGATTGCTCTTGCTGGAATCAGTTCTGCAAATTCAGACTCAGGGTTTTGGTCAACAACAAGATCATGTTAATTCTAGTAGATTAAGGTAGTTGACATAGTTCTATGTATAAGAAATTGGTGCACCACATCAAATTGCCAACACAGTTAATTCCATCTCTCAGTGTAAAGGTAGCAAATAGAGACATTTTAACATATGACTCTCAAGTGTCTTAGTTGCATTGGTGGATACAAGGAAGAACGTTTCATCATGACATGAAAGTAATGGAGTTAGAAGGGTATGATGCTATCCTAGGGATGGATCGGCTGAGCAGGTGGGGCACCATGCAATGCAATTGGGAGGAACAGTGGATGGAAATAGTGGGTCAGGGGCAGGCCACTAGGTTGCAAGGTGCCAAGAAGGGTCACACTATGATATGACTGAAGCCTCTGTCGACCAACTACTCAAATGGCGGTGTAGGAATGATATATGGGCATTGGCTTTGATTGAACTAGTAAATCAAAATGGTACTGCACAAGACAACATACCTTCTGAAATTGCACAATTACTCAAAAGTACAATGATGTGTTTGAGGAGCCTAAGGAACTACCTCCACACAGAGAGTTTTGATCATCCTATTCACCTGTGTCCCAATACAACTAGTGAATTACAATCCATACAAATACTCTCCCCTGC
Organism: Raddia guianensis; assembly: GCA_036346415.1. NCBI lineage: Eukaryota > Viridiplantae > Streptophyta > Magnoliopsida > Poales > Poaceae > Raddia > Raddia guianensis. The sequence continues at coordinate 17,805,043 of CM070537.1, read as the reverse complement.
AGAAAAATGAGATTGAGAAACAAGTGAAAGAGATGTTGTTGGCAGGTACCATTTTACCTAGTAGGAGCCCTTTTGCCTCACCTGTTTTACTAGTAAAATAGAAGGATGGTAGTTGGCATTTTAGTGTGGACTACACAAAACTCAATGCACAAACTGTCAAAAGTAAATTCCCTATGCCTGTAGTAGATGAGTTGCTTGATGAGCTAGCCGGAGCAAAGATCTTCTTTAAGTTAGACCTAAGAGCAGGTTACCATCAAATTCGAATGGTTGAAGAGGATGAAAATAAGACCGCTTTCAAAACCCATCATGGGCTATTCCAATTTAGAGTTATGCTATTTGGGCTCACTAATGCCCCTGCCACCTTTCAATGTGTGATGAACTCTATTTTTGACAATTACATCAGAAAATTTATGTTGGTCTTCATGGATGACATTCTAGTTTATAGCCCAGACTTGGACACCCATGTTCATCATTTGGAAATCATACTATCCACTCTCAGGCAACACAATCTCTGTGCTAAGAGGTCCAAATGTTCTTTTGCTGCCACTCAGTTGGACTACTTAGGTCACATTATTTCAGTTTCCATAGATCATGAGAAACCAAGGGTAATGCAATAATGGCCCATACCATCAAATGTTATTGAACTCAGGGGTTTTTGGGACTCATTGGTTACTATACAAAATTTGTCATGCACTATGAAGTGTTAGCTAAGCCACTCACTGTATTGTTGAAAATGAAAGCCTTCCAATGGACTCCTGAAGCTCAGTTAGCTCTTCAAAGTTTGAAAGTAGCTATGGGCATTACCCCTATGCTAGCATTGCCTAACTTCTCTAAGCCATTTATTATAGATGCTTGTGATCTGAGCATAGGAGCAGTACTATTGCAACAAGGACACCCTGTGGCTTTCTATAGCAAGGCATTGAGCAAAAACACTAAAATTGTCCATCTATGAAAAGGAATTTCTAGCCATAATGGGCTATTGACAAACGGAGGCAATATCTGGTTAGAGGTCCATTTCTTATTAGAACTGACCACAAAAGCCTATGTCATCAACATCTGACTTACAAAGAAAAGCAATGACAAAGCTAGTAGGGCTTTAGTTCAAATTTCATTACAAAAAATTGGCCAATTTTTCTCCTTATGGGTTGTTTCGTGTGGACAACCGGTATGGCTTCTGGAAGTATTGCAGTAGATCGCATGGCTCAAACACTTCTGCAGAAGTTGGCCTTGGGAGGAGGTTCTTGTGAACAATTCACTTTGACTTTGGTGGATGGCATAATCGGAAAACCAGGTAAAATTTGGATTGGAGCTAACATGGGCTTATAGTCCAAAATTATCCATGCTTTTTACAATCTACATCAATAGGTGGTCATTCAGGCGCAAGCTACTTATCAAAGGATTAAGAAACTTTTTGACTAGGATGGGCCGGGATCAAGAATTTGGTTGATGAGTTTGTCAAGCAATGCCAAGTATGTCAACAATCAAAGCATGAGCATTGTAAACTACCATTTCTATTGACTTCTTTACCCATAATTGAAAATGCATGGCACGATATATCCATGGACTTTATAGAGGGCTTGCCCAAGTGAAATGGCTTTTTAGTGATCCTTGTGATTCTGGATAGATTTACAAAATGCAACCATTTTTTACCTCTGAAACATCCATTCATGACAGTACAGGTAGGAAAACTATTCCTCCAGAACATTGCTAAGTTGCATGGCATGCCTAGATCTATAGTGTATGACAAGGCAAAAGTTTTTAGCAACAATTTTTGGAAGGAGCTCTTTCGTTTGTTTGATTTCCAACTCAACATGGGGACAACTTACCATCCTCAGTCAGATGGGCAGGCCGAGAGTCAATCAGGGCTTGGAGATGTATCTCCCATGCGCCTGTCATCAAACACCTACAAGGTGGTCTACTTAGCTCCTATTAGCTAAGTTCTAGTATAACACCAACTATCATACAACCCTACAAGTCTCACCATTCAAAGCACTATATGGCATTGAGCCTCACTATGACATCACACCTAACTTGGCTGCTACTTCCAATGTGGATATTCAGACTATGCTAGCTCAACGATCTCAATTTGTGGACTGCTGAAACTACACCTGACAAGAGCACAATCCCAAATGAAACATTTTGTTGATTCTAAACGGTCTGAGAGACAATTTTAGCAAGGAGAATGGGTATTCTTAAAACTCTAGCCATCATCCCTGTCCCAAATTGGCTTTCAAATATTTTGGTCCCTATGAGATACTAAAAAAATTAGGCCTGTGAACTTACCATCTCAAGTTATAAGTTGACAGCCAAGTGCATCCGATGTTCCATGTCTCTCAACTTAAGCCATTTACTACAAATTTTACTCTCATCTCTGGTGACTTACCAGATAACCTGTCCCTTGATGTGGTTGATACCGCGAACCTGAAGAAGTGCTTGGCAATGGTTGGTTAAAAGAGGCAACAATACTCAGGTGCAAGTGTTGATCAAATGGAAGTCTACCACATTCATCTACCACGTCGAAGGATTATCAAGTCGTCAAGCAACGTTTTCCAAATGCAGTCGCTTGGGAGCAAGCTCTGTTTCAAGAGCGAGCAACTATCATGGATGGTGTCGCGGCAGAGAAGTAAAGGGGAGTGTTCAGGCGGAAATGAAAACAACGTAAATATCACGCAACTTGGGTTGTGTGTGTGGGCCATGCGTGTGTAGGTTCGGCCATTGTCGGGGCCGTGGAAGCTGTATTTGAGCGAGCGTTGTAGGCCGTCGCGTCTTGTCAAAAAAGATGATGAAAATTCCTTGATTCCAATTCTCTATCTCCATGTCTCGTTCTTCCCCTTTACAGCTTTCTTTGTGAGCAAAGGGGAGCAAAACCCGGTGAAAAAATCCCGTAGGGAATTTTTGGGTCATTTCATTAACCTGATATCTGTATCCAGGTTTCCCTTCTTCTTCCCCTTCTGTCCCCGTTATTCCCCATTCTCCACGTATTCTTCCAAAGAAACGATGCCTCCCCATCCTCCCTTGCCGGGGTCAACTACGGCTGAGGCGGCGCCGCCCTCCTCTTCTCACCGGCGACGCCACCCTTGTCCTCTCGCTCGCGACTCCGCCCTCCTCCTCTCGTCGGTGACACGGATGGCAAAGGCGGCGCCTCCCTTCTCACCGGCGACACGGACGGCCGAGGCGCCACCACCCTCCTCATCGTCTTCCGCTCCAGCTCCGAGGTGGCTGGGCATCTAGATTCGCGGCGGCACCAGGGCTGCTCTAGTGGGCGAGCGCGGTGGCTCTGGCCCGGCCCCAGCTAGTGGTTCCGGGGCGGCGACCGGAGGCAAGTGCGGAGTGGACGGAGGCAAGGGCGGACGGCTGAGGGGACGAGGCGTCGGCATCCTTCTCCGTTTTTGCTATCCTCCAGTGGGTGATGTGAGGGTATGCTGAAAATCACGGTTAGCACCATATGATAGCCAGGTTTTAGGCAACTCGGTTGCAGCTAAAATTTTAACAAAAAATATTTAGATAATTCAAATGACGTTACTCTTTGCAAAACGCTTTTTAAATAAATAGGAGTTACTAATTCAAGTTGGCTTTAAGTAGTTAACCTAAACCACTCCTTTGAACCCTTGCATGCATTAGTCATTTTGCATGCCAGTATGTTAAATTTACTCAATCTCGTGTTAAAACAGCGGAGTTGTTCAATCCAACGAGCAGTTCGTAGCTCGCAGCGCTATGAATCTGAAAGAGAGGATTACCATGAGGAGGAGTTCAATGTCACAGTTCAAGGTGAAGGCTTTGACAATAACTAGAAGCTCGTCGTACGGCTTGTCTTTGGGATATATTTTGTTATTGTTTTACTCTGGAGCTGAACTTCATATTTGATATTTTTGCTATTCCAGATCTGCATGCCTAATTACTTGTAATAGTTGTCACGTTCACATGCACACTCTGATATAATAAAGTATTTCGATGATGGTGTTTGATACAGTATTCTGTAATCTTTGTGCACTAGCTTACTTGATTTAGGAATTAGCACAGATAAGACACATAAGGAAATTGACTCAGTTTATTGGGGTCTCGACAGGGCGGTGCTCTGTGCAGAACTTGGGTGTGGCAGGTTGGAGACGAGGAACAAAGGAGAGGATAGAGACGAGAACAGACGGGGAGCGTGACTTGGGTAGCACACAGGGAAAAGGGCCTTTGCTCCTAGGGACTAAAGGCCAGACGGGAAGCGTGACTTGGGTAGAACACTACGAGGGAAAAGGGACTTTGCTCCTAGGGACTAAAGGTCACTAGCCTTTAGCCCCAGTTCCTCCAACCGGGACATAAGCCTTAATCACGGTGCAGAACATATCTAAAAAATACAATCGGGACATAGGCCCTAATCACGGTGTAGAGAATATCTAAAAAAATGGCGAATCCAAGACTCAAAATTGGAACCTCCTGACACCACGAGCCTCTCCACTCACCCTTCTAACCAACCCACCCAACCACGCATATTTACTAGACTAGGATATGCATTCCTTCTGAAGTATGCTAGAACGAGGCTTTAGTCCCGGTTTGTAATGTGTGCCCATGCCACCTGTCTTGTACTTGTTTGCAAAAGCGCTCTTCTGTCTCGATTTGTGAAGACTACGTTCAAACGGGTTCGAATCCATGTCTCTTCGTATTCCCGGCGTATATAAAAATCCAGACACATTGCATTGAGCCGCATCCAGTCTCCAAGCAGTTTCTTCCTCTCGCCAAACACTTACCCTCTTCTCTTCTCCCACCATGGAAGGTCAAGGCGAAGAACTCGATCAATGGGCTATCGGCGTAGCCGAGCAAGTCGCCACTGACGTCGCCGCTCACGCCCTCGTGGAAGACCTATGGAGGCAATGGCGTGAGGCAGCTGCGGAAATCCACACCCAGGAGTCCATTATGGTCCTCGTTCGTGGATATCGACAGCTATATCCAGTGCGCATCCAACTGAATGAAGTCCATTACGGTCCTAGTTCGTGGATATCCACAGCTATATCCAGTGCGCATCCAACTGAATGATGCACTGGTCGCCGCCATCCTCGTAGACGGATGGTTCTAGGATAACCTTTTCGTTTTTCTTTGGTCCTTTGCAAGCCAGCAACGAGCCCTAGCTCACTGTGCTGCGCTGTAAAGCCTTTTGTGATCTGGCCTAAGAGCCATCAAGTAATGAAGATCTTTTAGCCATTTGAATTGCTCCGACTCTCATTTTTGTTAAATCCCGACTGGTTTTGTCTTCACCCAAGCGATTAAGCCAAACATAGTGTGTAGCACAACAATGACGTCAAAGGCAATGTCTCAGGGCCATATATATAGTATCCTTATATTTACTCATATTCTACAACATATCTTGTAAATGAAATATATAAGATCACTACCAAGGAAAGGGCCTTTAGTCCTGGTTGGCAACTGGCTTTAGTCCCGGTTGCCAAACTGGGACAACTAGCTCCTAGGGACTGAAGGTCACATGCCTTTAGTCCCGGTTTCCCCAACCGGGACACAAACCTTATGGTGTAGAAAATATCTAAAAAATATGGCGAACCCAAGACTCGAACCTGGAACCTCCGGCCACCACGGGACTCGCCACTCACCCTTCTAACCAACCTGACATACAAACCGGGACTAATGTGAGCGAAAAATCATGCTTTTGGCCAAATAACTATGAACCGGGACTGGCACCACTATTAGTCCGGGTTTGTAGTTAACCGGGACTGATGTGGCAAGATAGAAGTCCCGTTCCCTAATAGTAGATCAACCTTATTATATGCGAGCAGTGTGATATATATGGTGTAAAGGCTTAATTTTATGGATTTGCTATAATCGTAGTTCACAAATATATTTTTTTCATAATCAAATGTGTAAAGTATTAATTTTTAAAAAAAGTCCAACAAATTATACAGGAATTTCAAGTACCATTTGCCCCACCTACAAAATAAAATCTAGTTCTAATGAACTACATTTGTTTTGTTATGTGATAATTAAGCCCACCCTATTTTCCTATATAAATATAGTAGCCATGCATGCATAATTACCTGTTTGAATTACTCCATATTGTTCTATATATTCATGTACATCTTGGGGTTTGAAGCCCAGTCAACCACATCCCGATCGACCTGCAAAGTGACCGGAGAAGATGACACCAAGTACGTTCGAACCACGAGGCTGCAGGAACATGCATACATGAACATATTCACAATCAACATGCAACATCGATCCACGTCAATCAGCAAAATATTCACCCATGCATGAAAGCCAAGAGGAGAGAGGCCGAAGGGGCGCGCGCGCTGTGTTGTATACTGTGATGCACATGAATATATCGCAATCACCAAAGTACAAACACGAGTCAAACACAAATCAAGTTAAATTGGACTTAGAGCTAGCATAGATCTGTGTATATGTTGTGTCAATGCAAGATGCTTGGCTGCTCGTGCTCCCTAGCTGAATTATAAAATCAAGCTAGGGGGCAAAGGTACATCATGCATATAGTGCTGTGACTGTACAACAAAATTTTAAAATTAATCAAACTTTGATTCGATCAGTCATCAGTGATATGAGTATGACTACAAAATAAAATTTAAAATTAATCAAATTCTGATTCGATCAGTGATAACATTATAAAACAAGACTGAACCTGAGATATCAGCATTGCAAACTCGGTATCCTATGCAAATGTGACTTCAGACCTGATATTTTTCCAAGGCTTGAACCATTGCATGCATGCGTTTTCTAAATATGAAAGAATAAAAAATGAGGGGTTATGTTTGTATGGGCCATGAACTTGGTCCGGGCTGTGTGCATGGCTCATGCAGCATGTGCCTAGCTTTGATCGTGTGATTTTAGTTTACTATTTTATATAAGAGAATTGTTCCTCCTGAACTTGCAAGAAATCTCAATTAGCTTCATGTACTTGGAAATTACGATGTCGGCCTCTTAAACTTGCTTCCGTTAACACACGTCCTACCTGTTCGTGAACTCCCCCGTGAAAACGTGACCTGACAGCTTAGGTACGGTTCTTATCTAATAACGTGGACGTTATCCGTTGAGGTGGACCACCACCTCAGGTTAAGAAATCAGTTTTCTAATTATTTTTACACACTTGCTTTGACAAACGAAGATGATATATGGATACTAAAACTTGCAAGATGACATGTAGATGCTTACAAAATATATTTCTTAAGCTGAGCTGTCCACGTTAGCAGATACCGTCCATGTCATCAGATAAGGTACCTAAGTTGCTGGGTCACGTTTTTACAGGGGAGTTCCACTACAGGAATCGCACGGAATATCGAAGGCCACATAAAATCTCGACAACCATAAGTAAGCGGTCAATACAGAGGAGCTAATCTCGACTGCTTGCACCTGGCCATCAAGAAAAGTTCGCCTAAGCCCGCTCCCGTCACTTCTTTGGGTTTTCGCGTGCGCGAGAAACCATCCATCTCGAATCGCAGATAAGCCGTCGAGACAGTGGATCGGCCAGCCCATTAGCACACGCTAGTTATAATTTAATCGTGACGGCCAGTGTGGGGCCAACGAAAGAGATCATTATGCTCTGTTGGGTTGTGTTATATTAATTGGGCTGGCCCATTTTCACTTTTTAAATCTTAAAAAATATTTTATAATTTGCATACATGTTTATTTCCAAAAATGTGTATAATTTGTAAAACAAATGTGAAACATTCTCAATTTTTTTTTAAAAAAATAAATAACTGTACAAAATGATATCACGTTGCATCCTAATTATTTTTATATTTTGTGTTTGTCCATAATGTACCATATATTATATAAATATATGTTTAAAATAATAAATATCATATTAAATATTGTAAAAGGTGTAATTTGTAACATTACAATGCAATGATCTATATACAACGGTGTTCCGATTAAATGGTGAACATATAAAAATTATAGTATCCCTCTCACCCGTATTTCATAAAACTCAATAGAACGATAACTAATACTCTGCCCGATATTACCCCTTACATATGGACCTATTATTGCGGACATAGTTTCGGTGTACGAATTTTTATTGGTGTGCATTTTCATGCCGTAAACAATATTAGCCATTAATCATAACAAAAATATTTTTGAATTTTATTAAAAAAATTAAGCTCTGTTGACCGTCGAATGGGGTGAGCTACGCAAGCCATCGAGATAGGACTCTTTCTCAACGGTATGTACAAAAGCGGTCGAGAATAGCTTCCTGTTGCGACGGTAGTCAACGATAACCGTCGCGGCAGGTTGTTTTTTACGGCCGAAAAATCCTAGCCGTAGAGATATGCATACTAAATATCTTAGAGGGTGCATGACATGATGTCCAATGCATGTGTGACGACCATTCAGGAGTACCATAGGTCAGTAATCTTTACTCACAATACATTTAAGTTCTATGAGTTCGTTCCTAGTTTTCACCTTGCCCTGTTTTTGTAGCAGGCAGGAGCAGCAGAACCTACGGCTGATTAATACAACAAGGCGAGACTGGAGTGGTGTCAGGAGAACGCCTGGGAGGCTATAGGGAGGAAGTGGGGCAGCCCTGATTGGAAGGAGAAGTCGGAGAAGGCCAAGAAGAATCGAGGCGTAAAGAACTACAAGTCTAACACCGGGAGGTGGTCAATCAAAGTTGGGGAGGAAAATGGTAAATATCACTTTTTTATTCTTCGTCACTTCAAATTGTCCTACTAACACGTATTTGATCATATTGCAATTTAGTTGACGAACACAGGAGTTAGACCATGCCCGATGGACGTGTGAAGTAGGCCCACACGAAAAAGGCGCCGCCTAGTGAACAACCCAACTTAGATCCCTATGCATATCTCCGTTTGGTAAGTGTCGACAACATTGTTCACCACCATTACCTTATGTTCATTCATGTGTATAATTCTAACACAATGGCATGCAGGAGAGCTACAAGCGCTTACATAGAGGAGCATGGGGAGGAGAGCAATCCAAAGACAACTCCCCTTGACCCTTACATGATCCATAAGCGCATGGGGGGTAAGGTTCACGGGCGGCTGGCGATCAGTGGCATACATTATGATTGCAACAACAAAGCTCACTGCTATTTTACATATGTTGTAGGTCTTCAGAGTACATGCCCGAGGTTCGGGCTAGCCAGAGCGGGGGTGAGACCCATCGCCAGTTCGAGGAGCGCCTGCAGAGGGAGAGGGAGCAGCAACAGAAGAGCCATGAGGAGGAGCGGGCCTATGATAGAGAGATGATAAGGGCCATGTAGGAGAGACTGAGGACAACATAGGAGATTTACGACAGAAAGCTGCGACAGCTTGAGGCATTCGTCACGAGGGCAACATGTTCGCACAACTTCATTTCATTCTGAGATGCATATATTGTTATATGGACTAATGAACTCAAGTATATGTGCAGGCCGATCTAAGCCGTCATGTGGGGCTTCCTGGCAACTCCTCGAGATAGGTGAGGACGGCGGGCCCCTACGTAGGTGGCCCAACTATATACGTTAGCCACCTAGCCCTTCCAGGCACCTATGTTGGCCAGAGAAGCTTCGCCGGATAGATGGCACCACCACCTGGCACCTATAGGACCCAACCAACCTTCGTCCCCACGCCCAACTATCCGAACGCCAAACGCCCTTGGTTCCGTGATCCAACGGTGAGTCAATTGTGCCAAATCAATGCACTGTCGCATCGGATATATAGAACTTGTCAAATGCCTAATTGTAACATCTCGCAGGACGACGCGAAGCATGGCGAAGACACCTCTAGAAACTTGGCCGGCAACCTCGTGGAGCAGCTCTTCGGCACCCGCCACCGCAGCTGTAATCTGCCTTTGTATGATGCTTGTTTGCGTGATAAACTACTTGTATTCACCATCTGATTGTGGTTTGAATATTATGATTTTGGTTTAATATATATGTGGTATTGATATTTACAGAACTGTATATATATGTGGAAATGTGGGATATTTGAATGTGCCGGTTATTTCTTGGTTTGCATGTTGCAGCTGCTGCTACAAAATTCTGGTTTTTTTTTGTAATGTTTATAAATTTTTTTGTTGCTCCACAATTATTCTCGATGGCTATGGCGTGACCGTCACTAAAAACAAGGGTGCCCCCACCTGCCAGCGCTGGGATGGGTCGGGGCTCTGATGATCAATCTTAAGCAGCCGAGATTTCGTGGGGTGGGCCCACTAGACAGCGTTGGCCAAGCCAGGGCAAGCTGCGAGCATATAATCATTACCGACGGCCATAGGCCATCGAGAATAATCGATCGGGCTTGGTCGAGTGTGCGCACGGCCTGCCTCATATCTTTCTCGACGGCTTACGGTCGTCGATAAAGGTTCTGGCCCCATGTTGCGCCTGGACTGGTTCCTTACCACGACAGCTGTCTTAATGCTGTTGAGATATCTAATGTCGATGGCCAGGCCGTCGAGACATGCCTTTATTCTCGACCGAGCTGTCCTGTGGGCCAAATCTTGACGACCGACTGTCGAGAAAGACTTCTCTCGACGGTGTCAAGGTATTTCTCGATGGCTTTGGCCGTCGAGATTTTGCGCGATCCATGTGGTGTTCTGGAGAAGAGTACGCGTGTTCACATAAGCACACTACAAGAAACGCGCACAATGTTGTCGACCCGTGGCCAACGACATTACATGCATGTGTGGTCAACATAGCCTGAGGCTAACGATAACAATAGTGCATGCATGCTGCTAGGGTCGACTTGGAGGTTGGCTAGCAGGACTTGTGTCGTCGGCCACCCAAAGCCGAGGACACAAGTCGGCCGACCAGACAGCACAATAACAGCTCAAACAAGGCGGGCCTCACACGTCAATAGGAATTTGAATTTGTCGTTGTCTATAAGTGGGTTGACAACACCAGCCTCATCGGAGCCCACCTCTAAGGCCTTTTGCCCATAACAGGCAGGTGGGCCCAGTGTAGTTTGTGTTGTCGGCACCCTTGGGGTCGAGGACATTGAATTTTCCAACATTATATTTTTCCCCTTGGAAAATGTTTAAAAATAGTTCTGTGGCATCAAAAAAAAATCACAAAGTAATCTATGGTTCTATTTTCCTTATAGTAATTAGATGATAGTCACGAAGTTAACGTGCCAAATAGTTCGTACAACTACAAGGAGCTCTTCTAATCATTAGTTGCACCACTGAGGTGATAAAGATCCTCTATGTATAGTGTATCAAAAAATTTCATTTGACATATATTATTAAAGATCTCATTTTATCAAGTAAATGTGGCAATAGATCATGTGTATAGCATCGATCATAGTGGTCACAAAGTAGGGAGACTTGTGTTGTTGGTTTTGGTGTGGCTGACTACACTAGCCATTTGTGTAGTCAGTTCTTTTCAAGTCGACGACACAAGTTCCACGCCCACATATATTTCCACATCATAGGCAGGTCAACCTATTGCATACAATGTGTAATCATTGCCAAGGACCATGAAGTTTCCTGTTTTCTTCCTTGTTGTTGGAAAATGTATATAAATAATTTTGTAGTAGGAAAAAAATTTAGAAACTTACGGACTAATCTATGGTTATTCTATTTCACGTTATAGTATTTAGATGGTCGGCATGAAGTTAGCGTGCCAAGTCGTTTGTGTAGTCGATTCTTCTCTCGCCAACTACACATTCTATTTTCGATGATTAATAAATCTTATTTTTAAGTAAAACTAAGATAAGAAAGTTTATTATTCATCATAATTTAAATTTATCTTTAAATTATATTTTCGTAATAAAGAATAATTATGAATTTGGCAAATGTATTTTTGTGCATGGGCTTGGGCACTTTGTGTAGTCGGCACTCATAAGGCGGACTACATAGGGCGTTTGTGTAGTCGATTCAACTCTGGCCGACTACACGAGAAAATTGAGTTTTTGCCACTCGAAATGTTGTCGCTGGAAAATTTGTCACTCTCAGCGTGACGCTCATAGAAATGTCACCCCAAACAATTATCCCTCGCATATTTGCCGTTTATGGACATTTTCGTCTAATACACGAGCCAAATACGCAAGAAATACAAAAAATATACGTAGGGGCCCACATGTCATCCTCTCCCCATCCTTCTTCCTCCTCCTTCCTCCTTCCTCCCAACCTCCAACCTCCGACGGCCCCATGTATATTTTCTATGTTTCTCCCAACTGAATTATGAAGATAACTAGTCGTAGCAAGGAAGATTAGAAGACCTTGATCGGCTTGAAGAGGCTAGGGAAGCAGCAATGATCCAGTCGGCCAAATACCAACAGGACCTGCGTCGCTATTATCAACGCAATGTACTAACCGTACGTCCTCCAAGGGAGATCTGGTCTTTCGATGGATCCAGAAGCATGAGCATAAACTGTCCTCACCGTAGGAAGGCCCCTATGTGATCGATGAGGTGACTCACCCGGGGGCTTATCGACTCAAACGTGAGGATGGATTGGTTGTGCCTAACACCTACAACATCAAACATCCACGTCATTTTTATTCTTGAATCTTGTATTCGAGTTTCCTGTAAAATAAAGACTTGTTTGACTTGCTACTTACCCGTATACGACTAAGCAGTAAGTCAGGGGCTACACTAAATAGTGTGCGGCTGTGCCACATCCTATCTTCTTAATAAAGTTGCTTTCCCTTTACAAACGACTGTCGAATTTGAGTATCATGAAATTCTGAGTAGTGGCACCTTGATTCGCAAATGACAGTGTTTAGTCACTCAGCATGTGTCTAGGGAGAGAGCAAAGCGCCAATTCCTAGCACTCGGGGGCTTGACTAGTCGAGAAAATGCATTACACGAAAAGTATGATAAAACGGCATTAGTAGTATTGAGGATCAAAAACTGCATACATCATAGAATCGTTTTGACAAAAAAGTAATATCTACACATTTAAATTCTCCACTAAAGCAGTGGAGGTCTCCTTCTGCTTCGCTTTAAGTACTTTCTGGTTTTCATCCAAAGCTTTGTACTTTTCATGAAGAGAAGCCAAAGCTTTGTCGCGACCTATAGAGAAATTGATTATGAGGATTTTCAAGACTAGCAATGAGCTTGGCACCACTCAGATGGGTTCTTACTTCGGATGGTACTGGCTTCTTCCACGTGGTGGAAATGCAGTTCGGTGACTTCCCTGTGAAGTTCCTCAATTTCGCCATGGTATTTTGATTTTTGCGCGTAAAGCACATTGTCAAACTCATCCCGTGACTTCAGTTGCCCGATGGCTTTTCGAAGACATTGGGACTTTTGGGCCGACCGCTTGCTCATACGCTATGCAGAGACAAAATGATCATATGCATTTCAATTGTGATAATGTTCAAGACGCAAAGGTGGTTTATGTCAAATACATCGAAGCTAAACTTTGCCATGTTCTGCAGCATTTCCAACTCTTCTGCCTCCTGGGCATCATCTGCCTCGTAGCCTTCCATCTCCTTCCTTCATTTTACAAGGAGGTGTTGACACCCAAATTTGACAGAAAATCGGATGTTCAGGAAAAGCTGAATATGATAAAGTTTGTTGGGCCAAATCGGAAATGGGCTTTATCGGCAAAGAAGAAATTCGGAATACCAATACTTTTGAGAATTCGGAAGAAATACAATGAGATCAGAAGCGCATCGCGGTAGATTAGGTTATATAGGTATCGATTTTGTAATACTATAAATAGAACCTTAGACCACGAGAAAGGACATCTAACACTCAACACACAAAACACTTTCTCGAATCCGGTCGACCTCGTCGAAAGGCTTCAACTCGCAGGTAGAGCTATCTCGATGGGATAATCGATTCTCTCCTTGTAACCCATATGCATGGCTGCATCAATTTGATCTCATGTATACAAACCATGTCAGACTGTCTCGGGATTTACCGATCTTTGACATGTTTTCGCATATTGTACTATCTCGATTTAATCGATCTGCAATGTGTATTTATCCTGTAATGCCGATTGGTAAATATTTCATATGCTTTTCCCGAATTTGATATATGCAACTGTCTCGTTCAATCGATCTTGTATATGCCATGTTTAGGATCTCGCTTGTGGGAACGTTTACCGATTTGTATTGCATTTACCTTTATCAGTCTTTAGACCTTTAAATCGGTTTATTGGTTTATATCTTAGATTTAGACTTGAATACTGTCTTGGCCTGACCAATTTGTTCAATCTGTTTCTTGGTTAAACTTGATATATTGATATTAGGGTTTATTGCTGATGCTATTATAAAATACCAAAAATAAGTGAAAGATTTAGATTTGAAAGCCTATTTAAATTTATTTGCTCTATCTGGCATTAAGCCGATAGATCCTGGTAATCGGTTAACGAAGAAACCGATTACAGATGACCTGATCTGGCTATTGACGAAAGCCGATTAGGTTTATATTACTGATAATTTTCCCCTTATTGATTCACAGGTCAAATCAATTGGTACGCTTGGTTTGAGTTGCGACGCGATCACTGAATCGACGCTTCTGCACGTGTGTTCGCAAAAGCCCTCGTTTTTGTGTCAACATACTTTTTGGCACACTCGGTGGGACCAAGATCAAAACCGACAAGATGACGCGCACCGATACCGAAGCGGTACGTACTGGAGGCGCTCAACCACGCCGCCGAGGGGGTGACGTTTGACTGGCCGAGCCGGATCAAAAGAAAGAAGTCGAAGATAGGCTCGCGAGAATTCATGAAGAAAACAAGAAAAGAATGCTTCTCGGATATCGAAGATGCGCAGTGGCCAAGTTACAAAGACTTCCATCGGAGATCCGTTGCTCACGGCGATTTTTCCGGGTTATTAGAGACCAAATCAACAGCTCTGTTTCGATCGATGCTTGATCAATCATCGGTTTTAGGGCTTAATCGTCCAGAAGGGCAAATGTCTGCGTTTATAACATGATGGTAGCCAAACCCAACAGATGAATCGGAATATCACTCAAGGGGTGTATCCAGGGGGCCAATATCCAGCTTATGCTCAGCCAGGGGCATCAAACGCTGGGTCTTCCCAATTGGGTCCGCCGCTGGTTGTTAACCCAACTCCGATTCAGACAGTACCCAATCATCAGGCTATGGTTCCGATCCTAGATCCGATCTGTCAGCCGACAAATCGTGGGGTGAGTGAAAACCTTGAAGAGATGACTAAGAACATGGTTTACAACATGATGAAACAGTGCGGGTTCAACATTCCTAAGTTTGCACCTCACTATACTATGCCGTATCCGTCGGCTTTTAATGAAACCGAATATCCACACAAGTATCGCGTTCCCGATTTCGCAAACGCTAAGTTTAGCGGGAGTGATCACACCTCTACACGTGAACATATTGCCAGATTTCTGGCACTTTGTGGCGAGGCTGCATCGAAGGATACTCTCAAATGCCGATTGTTCCCGCTATCTTTATCGGGATCGGCATTCAACTGGTTCACATCGCTCCCTCCAAACAGCGTCACTTCGTGGCCAGATTTGGAGAAGAAGTTTCACGAATATTTCTATTCTGGAGAAAATGAAGCAAGGATCACTAATATCATGATGATTAAGCAGAAATTTGGTGAGTCATTGAATGATTACCTGCGTCGGTTCAGGGAGGTGAGAAACCGATGCTATAGCCTTTCTCTGCCAGACAACGAATTGGCAGAATTGGCTTTTAAGGGTCTGTTGCCTGTCAACCAAAAGAAGGTGGGCAACCAAGAGTTTGCCGATATATCTCATCTGGCACACAAAATCGCTCTTTACGAGAGACGATTTTCTGACAACTCTTACCCTGGACAAAGGGAGTATCGGAATAATAGCAATAACAAAGGAAAAGAAAAAGCGATCAATGTGGTTGATGCTGATGAAGGTGAAGAATCCGATGACTCCAATGACGAAGATATGGGTGCCTATGTTGCTGAATGGGTAAACAATAAGAAAGAATTTGAGCTTGGATGGATAAAGCCGAAAGGTGCTGAGAAGAGCAAATACTCCTTTGATACATCTAAGTGCGATCGGATTTTCGATCATTTGTTACAAGAAAAACAGATTCGGCTTAAGCAAGGGCACGTTATTCCCCCGCTTGAAGGGCTAAAGAAGCGCAAATATTGCAAGTGGCACAACTCTTATTCGCACGCCACCAAGGAATGCAATGTGTTTAAGCAGGTGGTACAGAAGGCGATTGAAAGTGGCCAACTTCGTTATCAAAGCAAAAACTCCCAGATCGACACAGAGCCGTTCCCGGTCGGCTTTGTTGGGATGGTGGACGCTAAGCGAAAGGCCGATGATTCCGAAAGTTCCAGTCGGTTCAAGGTGCTTGTTGGTGATAAGACGATCGTAGTAGAGGACAGGCCCGAACTAAATTTCCGATCGTCAGGCCGACGTGGTGGAAGGATTAGTGAGTGGCGCGAAGTGAAGCGTGGTCCTAATCATAAACCGATTTCAAGATCAAAGCCGAAGCCGACCTTCGATCAATTGATGGAAAAATATGGCAGGATGGCCAAAGAAAGGAGCGTCGAATCAGGTGTTGCAGGTACTGTTCAAAGGGATCCAAATGATCAAGGTTGGGAAATGGAACATTGGGATTGTCCCTTTTTCCGATACTGCTGGGAAGAGAGGATGTCGTTGCCTAATTTGGAGGATTGTCCGATGAACCATGCGTTTGTTCCTCCCAAAAGAGTATCGGTAAAAGATCGGCTAGTGTTTCCTCGTGAAAGGGCCGAAGATATTCCAGTGACGAAAAATACCGATGTGCATCGGCCTCCTAAGGTTCCGTTGTCTCAGTGGTGCCCGAGTGGAATCACCAAATCCCATAAGCGGCGCTTACAGCGGATGAGGCACGCCGAAGCTAAGGAAGCTGAGGCCGAAGAGTTCAGAGATGCTCTTTTAGAACAGGTAAAGCCGATGAGGCCGGCTAGGGGCAAGCAGGAGTGGAGGCCCAAGTTGCGATCGGCTGTCATTATTGGGAATGATGCCGATGAGGTGTCGATCGCCACCAATATGGTCTGCGTGCTGCCGCGGGAATTCATGAACGACTATGAAGAGGCTGCTGCAGAGCTAGTGGTGGGAGCTGAAGATGCTGTATTTAAAAAGCCAGAGAATTCTCGTTTGCATCTTAAGCCATTGTTTATCATGGGATATATGAATGGCAAGCCTATTTCCGGGATGATGGTAGACAGTGGGGCTACGGTAAATCTGATGCCATATTCTGTCTGCCGTAAAATCGGAAAATCTACTGAAGACTTGGTTAAAACTAACATGGTTTTAAGTGATTTCAATGGGAATCTGACGGAAGCCAAGGGAGTTCTGGTGGTGGAGCTCACTATAGGGAGCAAAACAATCCCAACAGCTTTCTTTGTGATTGAAGGAAAAGGGAGTTACAATGTCCTGTTGGGAAGAGATTGGATCCACGCCAATTGCTGTATTCCATCTACATTGCATCAAATCCTGATTCAGTGGATTGGCGATCAAATAGAAGTGGTGAGGGGAGAATCTCTGACCGCCGAAACCGATTGTGCCGATATACACCATAATCTGGAAGCACTATCGGGAAAACCCTTAGAGGATTGTGACTTCCTCAGTGTTAGTAAGTTGGGGTTCAAACCGACGAATCTGGAAGGGCAATCGGTAACCCAAGGATGTGAGGGTTTTTTATGGGAACCGCGGCTCTAGAGGGCATTGAATATAAGATGGGCCAGGGTTTTATATCGGCTGATGAACTGGAGAAGATCGATACTGGAACCGATGGTAAAGAAAGGCCCACTTACATCAGTAAAAAGTTACCGTGGGAATATAAGGATCGGCTTATCCAGATACTCAAGGATCGGGTTGATTGCTTTGCTTGGGAATATCATAAAATGCCTGGTCTAGACCGATCCATAGTTGAACACAAGATTAAGATGAAGCCTGGGTTTTGGCCGGTAAAACAATCGCCAAGAAGAATCAATTGGAGAATTTATGATCAAGTCAAGGCTGAAATTCAGAGATTGTTGAATGCGAAGTTTATTCGGCCTTGCGAGTATGTCGATTGGATTTCTAACATAGTGCCAGTTGGTAAAAAGGATTCTGATAAAATTCGGGTATGTATTGATTTTCGTGACATGAACAAAGCAACATATAAAGATGAATATCCGATGCCAATTGCCGACCGCCTGATCGATGCCGCTTCAGGCAATCGGATTATCAGCTTTTTGGATGGCAATGCTGGTTACAATCAGATTTTTATGGCCGAGGAAGATATCAGCAAGACCGCGTTTAGGTGTCCTGGGGCTATCGGCTTGTTTGAGTGGGTGGTCATGACCTTTGGGCTGATCAGCGCCGGAGCTACTTATCAGAGAGGGATGAACTTAATTTGCCATGATCTGATCGGCAAAATTGGTTGAAATTTACATTGATGATGTGGTAATTAAGTCTCAGGAAGAAGAACAACACTTGGCTGATATTGTGACCGTGTTGGATCGATTTCGGAAATATGGTATGAGAATGAATCCAAAGAAATGTGCTTTGAGATACGTATCGGTAAGCAAATTCACAGGTTTCATGGTGCATCAGAGAGGTATTGAAGTTCATCCCGATAGAGTAAAGGCGATCCTGAATACGAAGCCTCCCGATTCAAAGGTTCGTTTACAAGAACTCATCGGGAAAATTAATTATTTGAGAAGGTTTATTTCGAACTTATCGGAAAGGATTATCCCGTTTTCCCCATTGCTCAAGTTGAAAAATGCCGATAAGTTTATTTGGGGCCGGAGCGTGCAGAAAGCCTTTGATAGCATTAAAGAGTATCGATGAAACCGCTTTGTTCGTCGCTCCAAAGGAAGATTTACCGTTCAAATTGTATCTATCGGTATCGGATAAAACGATTGGAGCAGTTACGGTCCAAGAAATTGACAAGAAGAGCATCTTTGTTTTCTATTTAAGCGAAAGTTATTAGATCCGAAACCCGATACGATGGTGGAAAGGTATTGCCTTTGTTTATACTTTGCTTGCACTAAATTAAGGCATTATTTGCTTGGATGTTTGAATGCAAAGTAGTATGCCAAACCGATGTGGTCAAGTACATGCTTAATCTTGCCGATAATCGAAGGCGTCTTGGGAAGTGGGCATATACTCTCATCGAGTTTGACCTGACATATGAGTCTCCAAAGGCTGTCAAGGGGCAGGTTTTAGCCGATTTCGTCACGCATAATCAAGGAGTGAATTTGTCGATGCTTTTACCTTGGGTAATGTTCTTCGATGGATCGGTTTGCGAGAAGGGATGTGGAATCGGTATTTTCATTGTCTCCCCTGGCGGCGTTCCTTACCGATTTGGTGTTACAGTAGATTTGGGGTTAACCAACAATCAAGTGGAATATGAAGCTTTGATCCAGGGATTGGAGTGGTAGTTTCAAGCCGGTGCTATCGTCGTGGAAGTATTTCGAGATTCGCAGTTGGTAGTTTATCAGATGATCGGCAAATATGATTGTCACAGTGACCTGCTTCAGGAATATCTGGACAGAGCTTCTGATTTGGCTAAATATTTCGATGTGTTCAGAATTCACCATATTCCAAGAGAACAGAATTGTGAGGCCAATGATTTGGCTCAAGAGGCATCGGGTTATAAGTTGCCGATCATGGAGTTAGAAATTGTCCCGATTGCAAGCGAAGTTCCGATTGGATGGCAAGCTGAGATTATCGGTTATTTTAAAAATCCACAAGGGAAAACTGATAGGAAGCTTAAAAGGAAGGATCAGAGGTATGTATTAATCTCTGATAAGCTGTACTATCGTAGTTTTGATGGTTTACTGCTTAAGTGCTTGAATGAAGAAGAAGCTAAAGTTGCAATCGGAAAAGTACATGAAGGTTTGTGTGGAACTCATCAATCGGCCTATAAGATGAGATGGATGTTAAAGCGTGTAGGGTATTTTTTGCCGACAATGGTAGAGGATTGCTTCAGATATTATAAGGGTTGCAAAGATTGTAAAAAATTTGGGAATATTCAACATGCGCCTGCGTCTATCTTACATCCGATTGTGAAACCGTGGCCTTTCAGAGGATGGGGGATTGATATGATTGGGGAAATATTTCCATCCTCGTCCAAGGGGCATCGGTATATTTTGGTAGCAACGGATTATTTCACTAAGTGGGTAGAAGCTGTACCATTGAAGAAAGTTACTGCTGCCGAAGCGATCGAGTTCGTCAAAATACATATAATTTACCGATTTGGTATTCCTCAAACGATCACTACTGACCAAGGATCGGTATTTATGTCAGAAGCGTTTCAAGATTACGCTCGAAGCTTGGGAATTACGACGATTAATTCTTCGCCATATTACGCTCAAGCCAACGGCCAGGCGGAATCTTCAAACAAGAGTGCCATAAAGCTAATCAAGCGAAAGATCGATGAAAGGCCGCGGGGTTGGCATAATACTTTGGCGGATGCGCTGTGGGCGTATCGGATTGCTAAGCATGGAGCTACGAAGGTATCGCCATTTGAGCTAGTTTACGGCCAAGAAGCTGTTCTTCCAGTTGAAGCCATCACCGGTTCTACGAGGGTTGAAGAGCAGAATAACGTAAAATCCGATGATTACAATAGGTTGATGATGGATAAGTTGGATGACATGGTGGCAGTTCGGTTAAGGGCTCTGGAACATATTGAGCGTGATAAGCAAAGAGTGGCCAGACATTATAACAAGAAAGTTGTGCCGAAAACTTTTGAAGTAGGAGAACTCGTATGGAAGACGTTTTTACCGATTGGCTCTAGGGATCCTAAGTATGGAAAGTGGTCTCCAAATTGGGAAGGACCATTTAAAGTCAATCGGATTATTCCTGGTAATGCGTATCTTGGAGGCGCTCGAAGGAGAAGTTTTCGGTAAAGCAATTAACGCCAAGTACTTGAAAAAGTATTATCCTAGCGTTTGGGTCGGAGCTTGAGCTAGGGTTTGTAAAAGCCGATTTTATGAATCGCCTATAGTTCAAAAGTCGTTTTGCACTTGGCGCATTGAAAGTTTCTCGACACGTTGCTGTTGATGTAAAGCCGATTCTCAGGGAATCGTCTACAGATCTAATTATTATACAATTTTGCTCATTCCTGTTGAGTAAAAGCCGATTCTAAGTGAATCGCCTAAAGACGTAAGATAAAAATGATTGCATTACAAAGGCACGAAGGCCTTAATTGTTTTCGCCCAAGGGGCAAGATCAAACATTGTTTCTTAATCGGTAAAGCAACCGATTCACACATAGCAGTAACATTTGGCTCACAGGCCAATTACTCGCAAAATTCATAAATAGTGGCCACAGCGCTGGACATGGTATCTCGGATCCGATTGATAGTTGCTGCGTCTTCCTCGGCGGATCCAGGAATTATCGGGATCTTTTTCTTCGCGTCCAATACTGCTAGGCCGCAGGCCTTCACAATGTTATATTGCTCCTTGGCTACTGACTTCGTGTCTTCGAAGCTTGAGAGGGCGTCGGCTTCGGCTTTCTTGGTTTTCAGTTCGGTTCGAGTTTGACTCGGCGCTTTGGAAGCAACGTTTTTTGCCGATTCCGCCTTCTGCTTCAGCAACTGGAGTTTATCATTTTGGGCGTTGGCATCTTGTACTAACCCTTTCAATTCGGCCTCTGCATCTTTCAGTGCTTCCCTTTAGTGGAGCCGATCCAATGCAGCATCGAAATCGGCTTTCTCTTTGGCGAGGGGCAGCACTTTTTGGATGGCCGAGGCCACCTGCTCAGGGAGGACCTGTGTGATGGAGTCGGCTATTTCTCGGATGGCGGAAGTGTTAGCCAAGAAAGCTGACTCATCACCAAACAGTTCCCACATCTCCTTGAGCTTGGCGATGGTCTCCGAGGAAAATCGGTTTTTCTTGGTAGGCTCTGGAGCTGGTGAATCGACGATGACGGCTGGTGGCGATGAAGTCCGGATCGGTGAAGCTAGGAAATCAAGCTCGTCGTCGAGCCAATCCATACTGGACGGGTCGAAGTTGAGCTCATCGTCTTTTTTCCCATCGTACGTGATGACCTGCGTATATACTGCTGTTACCCGGACTGGGCTGCGAGGTTGAAACATGTACTGGACAAAAGTATTTAAAGTTACAAGCGATCGGGTTTTGAAAAGTGCGTAAATGAAAGAAAAGAAAAGCCGATTACGTCTTGTGGGTTGAAGGTCGGAGGTGTCTGAGAAGCTGGTAGAGGAGCAGGGGTGCCATCTTTCTTTTTGGAAATGGGGGAAGTATCCTGGAATCCAAATCCTGATGACTAAAGGGTACCGATAAAGAAGATTGAGCTTGCAGGATTTAGGGCTTACTGTGTCACAGATAGATTCGGTGCTATCAGGAGTACGCACCTTTGGAAGCCTCGGCTTTTTACCGGCCAGTTTCTTCCTCAGGCCGGTTTCACCATCGGGTTTCCCTGTTAAAGAAAGACAAATGCGAAATCGGATATTTACAGGTATGTAATGATAAGCCAATTATACCTCTCTTCTTGGATTGTTGGGAGGAGCCTTGGGCAAAGGCCGATGCAGACTTTGCTGTAGAGTGAAGTTGACCGGCCGCTTCCCCGATCAGTTTAGCCTTGGGACGCTTCTCGCCGCTCTGAAAATATGCAAAGGATTAATAATCGGAAAGGAACAGTGAGAGTTAGTAGACGCACGCAAGTTAGTAACCTCGCTGCAAGAAGACGACGCATGGATTTGGGATTCTGTTCTTTCATCGTCTGAATCTGATGAGGAAGGTCCCGATTCTGAGGAATTTTCTTCCTTGTCTTGATCAGAGCTATCGGAATCGGTGTTACTTGAGCTGCTAGTTTTCGATTCTGATAAAGCCTCTGTCTTGCCTGAGATCTTAGGCCAGTTGGGCTTGCAGGTTTTCTTTCGGCCAGTGACTTGTTCGATTAAGGTTGAAGCTCCGCCTTCTGTAGCATAAATATTTTTTGCGATGGCTTCCCACCAGTCATCGAACTTTGGCGAGGTATCAGCCCACATTCTAAATTCCGATGGCATATCAAAATCGATGTGGGCAACTGAAAGAATCCCATAAGCCGATTGAGGGCTTAGATCCTCCCTGGCATTCAGTTGGCGGTAAATGAAGAGATCGGGGATATCTTGCCCAAGGTTGAACTGCCGAGCAACCACGGCCGGATGGTAGAACTCGTAAGATGGTTTTCTGATGTGGGTCCTTGTGCTCAGGATGGCAAAGAAAATCCCTGGAGAAATGAATTCCTTGTATGCTACTAGAGCTGCTCCTTTCAAAGTGTTTTCCAATCGGAAAAACGAAGGAATTGGATATCTATCAAGATCGGTATAGGGATTGAACTGTTGTAATCCGTATTCCGATTCTGACATTGTGAAGAGGGCAGCTAAAGAATTAGCAAGATCGTCTTGGTTGAGGCGTCGGCGGTTGCAGTTGACTGATATCATCTCTCCATAGGATCTGCATGGCCGATCTGTCTTATCGAATTTATTCTCGCTTGGAAATTGCAGACCGAAGTCTAGTTCACCAAGAGAATTGTATATATGGAGTTTCAGGAATAACCCGATAAACCAGAACGGTCCGCCAAGGTTGCCAACTGAGTGCTGAGCTTTTGGTGAGCAGAGATCTTCCCTGATCTCATGCATCATCCTGTAGGTGGCTCCTAGCAGATATTTCCCGATTGCTAGTTTTTGGCCTGATGCCAATGCTTGCCACTCCACGTATACCTTGCTCGGCCGAGTGGTAGCCACGTAAGAAGAACCGATCGAGCCACATGTTCAAGAAAGCAATGTGCTCTTCGTCATCCACTTCATCGGTTTTCTAGTGAGTACTGATATAGCGTTGCCATCCGAAATTCTTCTCGGGTACCAACTTCAAGGTGGCAGTCAGGTCAAAAGCAGATAGCATTTCGCCATCAGGGCTAAGACCGGTCAACATGGCTACGTCCAGAAGTGTGGGGGTGATCGGTCCAGTCGGAAAAAGGAAAGCATTTGCGGTATCGCACTAAAAATAAGCCGATGTGGCCATGAACGGTTTGTCTGCTGGTGGTGGGAATAGGGAATGCAGAATGGCATCGGTTATTCCTAGTTCATCCCATTGCTCTTGCTTTTGGTTGTAGACCCGAACGAGCCAATCTTTGTATCCCTTGATCGGGCTAGGCCAGGATCTAAAAGCCGATTTCCAACTATTGGCAATAAGCTTATCGGCAAATAATGGAAGCCTCCCTACGGAATGGTATATGAAGTCCGATGGATCCCTTTCCCCTATCGGTCCCAAGGAATACAGAGCTTCGGTATTTGAGCATTTGAAGAGTACCTAAGACATGATGCCGATTGGGTGATGACTGCGCGCTGATCACTGGGGCTCCGGAAATTCCGATGCAAGAGACGTGAGAGAGGAGAAGACTGTGAAAATGATGGCGAATGGTGCGCTATTTATAGCCGTGGTAAAAACTAGGGTTTTACCGCGCTTTTCGGCGTTACAGTTTCAGCCTATATTGTCTGTTGGGCTGACACGTGTTCTACAAATGGGCTGAAAGCGAGAAGTTACAGGGACAGAAATGTGAAGTGTTACGGTATAGTAAATCCGATTTTACTTGGAAGTTCGGCTAATGAAGTACTCATTGCCAAACTTAGGGGCATATGTTGACACCCAAATTTGACAGAAAATCGGATGTTCAGGAAAAGCTGAATATGATAAAGTTTGTTGGGCCAAATCGGAAATGGGCTTTATCGGCAAAGAAGAAATTCGGAATACCAATACTTTTGAGAATTCGGAAGAAATACGATGAGATCAGAAGCGCATCGTGGTAGATTAGGTCATATCGGTATCGATTTTGTAGTACTATAAATAGAACCTTAGACCGCGAGAAAGGACATCTAACACTCAATACACAAAACACTTTCTCGAATCCGGTCGACCTCGTCGAAAGGCTTCAACTCGCAGGTAGAGCTATCTCGATGGGATAATCGATTCTCTCCTTGTAACCCATATGCATGGCTGCATCAATTTGATCTCATGTATACAAACCATGTCAGACTGTCTCGGGATTTACCGATCTTTGACATGTTTTCGCATGTCGCAACCCCGGCTTCACCGGGATCCACTCACAATCCATTGCTAGTCCCAGAGATCAATGCTAGCAACTTGTGAGCGACAATTTGTTGAACATCATCACACAGTCATAATAACTAAGAGAAATTACATATTATGCAAAAGTAATTGTTACACAACTACTTATTACACTTGTTTGATTAAGGATGACATAATAATGTCCATAATATACCAGAGTGCGGAAATTCAAATATGCATCGGAAAAGTATGATGATGCTCCAATCCGACCCTTCAGCGCCAGCTAATCCTCATCAAAGTCCAGAACAAGATCCTCCTGATCCTGTAGATACACCGGACCTAATCCTTCTCCTGAATACAAATTTATCCGTGGTTTTTGTATAGTGAGTACACGGCTACCCAGCAAGAGTCCTTATAAATGATGTGCAAGGATATAAACAAGAACAGGATGGTTAATTTGCATAAGTACCTATTCTAGTCAAGATTAATTAAATTGTTGTAAAAGCATTTGTTGAACAATTATGAAGACAACCAACTCCCCAAGGTAACAAACAGAGCTCGGCTTCGAAAGCCCCTCTGCAAGATTGCACAAGCCTCGAATACTCAAAACCAAAACCAACCCATCAGAATATTATTACACACATGAGACTACCATGTACGACCTTCCTCCCCTCCCATAACCGTGGGAACGGCTATCATGATAGTTTTAACTCTGCAGAGTGTAGCACACTTTACCCATAAGCCGAGTGGTACTTTTGCATCTTAGCTCTTCCTTAGGAGCCCAGACCAAGTAACAATACAAGGCGATTCATTAGTTCCCTCTGTTAACACCGATACCCCCTCTAAGGATTCGCACTCGGGCCCCCCCTTGAGCCAACGGACCGCAGCCCGATCTTTTCAAAGTAAAGTGTGTTAACAGTCTTCCCTAACTACTAAGCCAGGACTAGCACATGCTGCGCAACATGTTAATGCTAGCACTTATGGTTGCGCTTGTATGGTTTGGCCGGATAAGCACACGCCCAAAGTCCTTAGACCAAGGTGACTACCTCCAACAATCCACATTCCACAAAACCACCCGACTATGCCACCTTTAGTCAACACACGCCACGTAGGTTTTAGTTGATTAGGTTAAGTAACTCAAAGATCTCCTATCATACCAAGTCACAAGAATAATTAAATGATGAACCTAGTCAACTACCAACCCACGAGCACTAGCAACTATGCACAAGGATAGGCTCGGAAAATAACTAAGGCAACAACAAATGTGTTAAATTCACGTGGTCAATGGCGCAGTGTGAATATTAGGTTTCTACCCTTCCCATCAATTTATGCATGAGAAAATAAATAGAAACAATAAGCGGGTGAGTTTTGTAATTTGGGAGAGCAAGATGCAACTATCTTGCCTTGGTAGTACTCGGTCTTGCGGGCCTCCTTCGAGCAGCTCCTGCAGCAGTCTTCCCGATCAACAACGAACACGACGATCTACGGCGTATATGCATATGTGCAAGAAACAGCAAAACAATCAACAGAACATATAGCTCAATAAAATATATAAAATTCTAGGGATTTATGGAAAATAATGGCTCTGGAATCACCTAATTTGGAGTTCGGATGCTCCCGGAACAATTCCTGGAAGTTTAGGATAAATCAGAAAAGGCTGAAAAGATTAAACCGAGAAAAACCGGCGAACCGATCGAACCGATCCAAACCGGCCGGCTCGGCGCGGCGGGCTGCAAAGCGGCGGGACACGCGGCGGCTTGCGGCTGGTGCGCTGCGGCGACGGCTGACGCGGGCGGCGACACGCGCGCGCGGGCGGAGACGACGGCGGCGCGACGCGCGGCGGCGACGTGATCGGGCAACGGCGACGACCAACGGCGTGGCGACGCAGCGTGGCGGTGGCGGCGACGCAGGCGCGCGCGGCGCGGGGCCGAGGCGGCTGCGGCTGGGCCAGGTGGCGGGCGCTGGCTGGGCGCGGCTGATCCGGGCGGGCGTGGTCGCCGAGGTCGCCGGCGGCGATGTCGGCGCGGCGGAGACGGCAGCGGCGCCCGAAACTTCGGCGAGCTTTTTCTCCCTTGTTTCTTGGCCAAACTGGGCGATCCATATATCCATCTTGACCGTCTCGACGAGATCTACAACATGGCACCATCTAATCTTGAGTTTGGTCAAAGCACAGAGAGAGATCTGTAGAAAAGTGTTTCGATGGGGAGGATTTTGGCGGCTAGGGTTTGGGACTTGAGGGATTTCGTGATGGGGGGTTGGGGCAGGGGTCTTGGGTGGTTTATATAGTGTCTTGGACGACCTGGGTTGGGCCTTGGGCTAAGAGGGGTTGGATTAGGACTCGAATTCTAATCCCGGTAAAATTCAGATAGGCTTCGGGCTTGTTTAACAAGAAAACAGAGTTTCCCTTACTGGATTGGGCTGAAATTTGGAGGGTAGTTCGGATTAGGCTACAAAAAGGTTCCCTCCAAATTTGAGCACGAGATTCCCTCGTTTGCTCATTATTTGATGGATTTGACGAGCTCCCGACAAGACGGCAAAACTCCAAGGAATCACGAGCTAGCTTTGGAATTTGGATATGAAATTTGGAGGGTTGCTTGATGATGGCTTCAAAGAATTACTGGAATTTTTCCAGAATTTTTCAAAAAGGTCTTCTAGGGTTTTGGCTTAAACCTTAATTTAAATTAATTATAACAGGGTTTCGTATATAACAATTCCCTTTTAATTTATTTTTGGGTTTTCGAAAATACAAGTGACATACGACAAAATAGAGGATGTCACATCGCATATTGTACTGTCTCGATTTAATCGATCTGCAATGTGTATTTATCCTGTAATGCCAATTGGTAAATATTTCATATGCTTTTCCCGAATTTGATATGTGCAACTGTCTCGTTCAATCGATCTTGTATATGCCATGTTTAGGATCTTGCTTGTGGGAACGTTTACCGATTTGTATTGCATTTACCTTTATCAGTCTTTAGACCTTTAAATCGGTTTATTGGTTTATATCTTAGATTTAGACTTGAATACTGTCTTGGCCTGACCAATCTGTTCAATCTGTTTCTTGATTAAACCTGATATATTGATATTAGGGTTTATTGCTGATGCTATTATAAAATACCAAAAATAAGTGAAAGATTTAGATTTGAAAGCCTATTTAAATTTATTTGCTCTATCTGGCATTAAGCCGATAGATCCTGGTAATCGGTTAACGAAGAAACCGATTACAGATGACCTGATCTGGCTATTGACGAAAGCCGATTAGGTTTATATTACTGATAATTTTCCCCTTATTGATTCACAGGTCAAATCAATTGGTACGCTTGGTTTGAGTTGCGACGCGATCACTGAATCGACGCTTCTGCACGTGTGTTCGCAAAAGCCCTAGTTTTTGTGTCAACAGGAGGGGAGGAGTGTAATCAGGGGCCGCAGGGTGAGGAACCTTCTGGATTTCTGGCTCCGTGCTCCTTGGAGCTAGGGTTGGGATAGGACCCCTGGCCTTGAAGGACTGATGAATGCCCAAGGACGGCGAAGCAGTCGGTGGGGGAGTTGTGTCTTTGGTTGGCTCCTTAATTGGAGTTGGATCAGCTTGTGAATGCGGAGGTGGGGAGTGGTGGTTGTAGAGGCTGATGCTTTTGCACTTGTCTTGCCCCTGGAGATACCTGAGGTGGGCTTCCTGTGAATAGAAGAAGACGTCAAGAACTCAACTTCGACAAGATAACCGAAAGGAGTTATGAAGGGAAACCATTGTAACATTTTGATCTTTACACCCACGCTTTTCCAAGCAGCTTGCCCACTCGGGATTGAACCAGAACGTCCTCCTAGCCCTGATGCGGCCTCTGGGCTAGCAATTGGAGGTGATTGAGGGCTTGAAGCTTGTTCAGTTGGGGTAGTGCTAGACTTTGGGTTTTGGTGGCGCCGGTGCAGAAGCGGAGTGTCATCCTCTTCTTCGTCTTCATTTGGGTCTTTAAACATAATCCCCTTGCCCTTTTTTGGCTGGAGGAGCATCAGCTGAGTCCTCTGCAGGACACTTAAGATGAGCTTACATATGGATAGGAGCTTTAGGGACTGGAGAGACCGACAAGAACGTTGCACGTTCCTGCAAAATGTTTAACCTGGGTCATCTATGGTGGAATTTTATCATATCAACTGAAATTGAAAGAAAGAAAGTTCTTTGCTTACTGCTGGAGGCGGGTTAGACAGTCGATAAGGACTTCGGTCAACTAGGGATTTCCAAGAGATCTTGTCCTCTCTTTCCCGAGTGGAATCTTTGAACCCCGAATATTTGAATCTGAGGTGCACCAACACCTTCAAGGGTTGGACATGGCAGAAATTGTAGTTTATGATTACACCGACGCCGGTCAGCCCCTTAGCTTTCAAATCCCAAAGGAGGTGAAGCAGTTCTTTAACATCGCTGTCGTTGCTCTCAGCGAGAGGGCAGGACCAAGAAGTGAGGAAAGTAGGACAATTCCCTGTGAATGGTGGAAGGACGGGCGAAAGATTGGCACGGTAAAACCATTCAGCATGCCAACCCTTGTTCGAAGTTTTCATTGGAAGGTCAAAGTAAAACTTCTTGGCCCCTTCCCGCAGCTGGAAGCCAGTGCCTCCCATGGCTTTGGGGGATGTTTTACTGGGGAAGGGTTTGAGGAGAAAAAAAAGATCGAAAGAGGTCAAAGTGTGGTGCGATCTTGAGATACGCCTCACAAATGTGGACAAAGACGACAGTTTGAAAAAAGGATTTGGGATTGAGGTAAGTCAGCTCGATTTCATAGAAATGCAGAAGTCCCCTCAGGAAGGAGGAGCAAGGGAGGCCAAGGCCGCGGAAGAAGGACTCGAAGACCACCACCTTATCAGAGCGAGGAGTGGGAGAAGACTCACCGGCGACGGCGCGCCATGAAATCAGCTCTTCCGAGGGGAGCACGCCGGCGGACACAAGCTTCTATAGCCGCCGATCCCTGGTGATGTACTTCATCCACTCTTTGGAGTTCTTGATCACCATCGCTGCGGCAGGAGACGATGGAGCCATTGCCGGATCAGGATAGGTGGCGGCGGAGCGTGCAAGGGAAGGAAACCCTAGCGGCGGAGTTCGTTGGAGCGAATGAAATTGCAAGTGCGAAAAAATGGGCTGGGAAGAGCGGTTCGCTCCCTTGTCCCCAAATTTTAAGAGCCATGAAGTATGTTCTGGGCCAGGCCTTGTTTCGTACCAAAGTGCGGCTTCTTCGGTAGATGTTAGATCGAATCACTCGGGTTCGCTGATTGCTTTTCGCGGAGGAGGATGGCAAAGCGCTGAGTTGTGAATCAAGATCTGGATCGGCTTAATGAAGATCACGGAGGAGGATGGCAAACCAGCCAGGATTTAACAAAAATGAGAGTTGGAGCAATTCAAATGGCCAAAAGATCTCCATTACTTGATGGCTCTTAGGCCAAATTACAAAAGGCTTTGCAGCGCAGCACGGTGAGCTAGGGCTCGTTGCTGGCTTGCAAAGGACCAAAAGAAAAAGGAAAAGTTATCCTATAACCATCTGTCTGCAAGGATGGGGGCTACCAGTGCATCCTTCAGTTGGATGCGCACTGGATACTGCTGTGGAAATCAACGAACTAGGACCCTAATGGACTCTTGGGTGTGGATTTCCGCAGGTGCCTCACGCCATTGCCCCCCAGAGGTCTTCCAAGAGGGCGTGAGAGGCGGCGGCTTGCTCGGCTGCGCTGATAGCCCATTGATCGAGTTCTTCGTCTTGACCTTCCGTAATGGGAGAAGGGAAGAGGATAAGTGTTTGGCGAGAGGAAGAAACTTCTTGAAGACTGGATGCGACTCTATGCACTATGTCTGGATTTTTATATATGCCGGGAATAAGAAGAGACATGGATCCAAACCCGTTTGAACGTACTAACACAGTAAAACCATCATGATGATGGGACGGAAGTAGGTGTGGACTCAGTTCCCAACGGCAGCGCAAGACGCTTCAGTTTAGCCAAATGGGCGCGAAGACTCTTCGCATTCCTAAATGGGCTTGGGCTTAATTTGACTAAACAAAGGGTGATCCCCTTAACAGGCTTTCTCAACAACACGTTACAAACAATAACAATATATTGTCGACATCGAGCATAGTTTGGCCTTGGTACACCCTTGAGGGCATATGACCGGAAGCGCCACCCATTGAAAATTATTTCATAACATACCTCATGTTGGGTCACTAGCCAACTTTGCATGTTCAAGGTTGGGTGTTGATGAAACTTGGATACTATTTGGAAGGTATGCCCTTCACAGGTCGCCAGTTGTATACCGCAGCTCGGATACAAATGCCTCTCGACCAAACTTTATCCAAAATGGTACGCCCTTAAGTGGTTCGCCAGCTGATCCCTTCTCCGGTTGGTACAGGTATAACCCGGCTGAAAACGTGCCCCATGTTGGGCCGAGTGCTAGTTCCTACAAGTCAGGGTCAGGCGTTTGATGTTGTATATATTCTAAACGCACAAAATGCAGTATGCCGCAAGACGGAAACTCTGATTGTGCGGATTAAGACGCGCATCATGATGGGCCGATTGCCATTGTCACAAAGTGAGAATGGGTGCCAAGCAGCCAAACTAATGGAATACACCATTAAAGGTAGAGTGGCGTGCCTCAAGAAATAGGCCAAATGCTGGCATCTCAAAACTGCCGACTCGGGCATTGCTCTCAAAATTATAACCTAAGATCTCTTTGAGTTCTTTACAATCTCCTTTCAGATTACAGGAACGATCAGACGAACTAGTCGGCGAGACATCTGACTCGATTGCAAAGCACTCGGGGCATACTGTGGACTGCATGGGCCTCGGGTATCCTCACGGAAGGCCCATGAGGTAAAAAATAGGGGCAACCAGAGTCGGCTGGGTGGAGATGATAACTGTTGACATCGAATAAACACCAACTTTATACGTCAACATATTCCGGTCCGGCATTTCGAAGGGAAAAATCAAGGTTTATACTAACATTTTATTTATTCTAATAAAGTTCCACAAGTTTTGGTGAGTTTTGGTCTACAGGTACAAAATGGGAAAAACCGGAGCCGAACCAGACAAAAAGCCGGGCCGGCCGGCCTGCCGGCCCACCCTAGGCCGGCCGACCCAGACACGTCACCGATCCGGCTCTAACTTCTCCCAAGTAGCTTAAAAGCACAAATTGAACACATCTACACCCTCCATTGCAGTTAGTTTGATCTAATGGCAGACCCCGTTCCTTCAGAAATGAGCATAGGATTCTATTGGATTCCTAACTTGCGGGAGTCAATTAGAGAAACCGACTTGAGGGGATGGTCTACACCGTCCATGGAGCATCACAACAAAATTGGACGGCCAGATGAGCTAAAAGTGGGTCAGCCAACCCATTAGGCCGGCCGACCCCCTCTTTGATGCTCCTTGGTTTCTCCTTTGGAGGGGACTTGGTGACACTTGTCCCTACACGTGGAAGTCCCTAGTTGGCTGTGGATCACTATAAATAGACTCCCTCACTCACTTGTAACACAATACACCACACATTACAACACTTTTCATTTCACTTAGTAGAGTAGCTCTTAGTCTAGTAGTAGTTGGGAGTTAGAGTCAAGTCGAGCTGAAGCTAGGAGTTCTAGAAGTGTCTTCAGAAATTCGGGTAATAGCTCTTGCACCCTTTCCTAATTGTTTCAATTAGTGAGATCACTTCATTCATTGTCTATGTGTTGATCTTTATTTGAGTTGAGTATATCTACATGAATGAGTTGTGTAGATTTGCCTTACCGATAGCTTGTATTCGTCTGGAATCAGTTTAGGTTATCATTCATATACTGTAAGAGCTAGGCATTGAACCTAAATCAACTTCTTTTTAGTACTGAGGAAGATTGATTGGAAAAAGTAGCAGATGTGGTGTCTGAGACTAGGACTAACTTGGTTTACACCCGGGCCCACGTATATGTGGTAGGTGGTAGGTGGTGACAGTCCTATCCATCCGTAGATATTAATTATCTTGTGCGTAACCCACAGCGTCCGGCTTTGGATCAGTAGAGCCCTATCGGAATGATCATAACCATTCGGGATTCCAATTCAGGATAGCGGGTGGTAGTGAATGTCCGAGCTCCGACGACGAATACCAAGTGAACTACTATTTTGATTACCAAAACTCACTCAATAAACTGAATCACATAATTTTGTGAACTTATTAAACTCGTCTAGTTGTCCTCCTAACTGTCTATCTAGCTAGAGTAGCTTTCTCTTTATTTGTGTGTGAATATTTATCTTGTGTGTGTGTGTCACCGGTCCTTTTTATTTATCCTAACCCCCGTTACCTAGACTGGCTGGTATTTTAAATAATTAAGATATAGAGGATTGTCTCTTTGACCCTCATTCCCTGTGGATTCGATAACTCTAGGAATACTCCTGTGAAAACTACAAGCGATATCCGTCCACTTGCGGATTAATTTCTTTGAGCGTAACTATTGCCAACAATAACCACTCGGACTACATGTGACTTGGATGTCAAGGATAGTCCCGAGGATAGTGTTTAGTTCTTTGTGATTAGGCGATTCATACTTGTAAACACCGGTGCGTATACGTGCTGGACTCCCTAGAGATGAGATCTGGTACATCATACCGGATAAGACCATGTAACCTTATCCCCCTGCACTATATAAAAGGAGGGGAAGGGCGTAGAGGCATAAGCTTTCTGATCATCAGACCACTACCATCATAATTCCAGAACGCAAGATTAGGGTATTACCTCTGCCATGAGGGCCAGAACCTGGATAATCCCTGTCTTGTGTTACCATTGAGCTTGAGATCTAGCGCACAAGCCCATTCAAATCTATTGCCGACGATAACCGCCGATGGAACACCCATCAACAACTTGTCAGTCAATTGTTACAATGACCTGTGCAAGCTGGTAGATGGTGTCCTTCCGGCAAGCCACAAGATGCAATCAAATATGCATGAATCAAGGAAGCTCTTTGATGTGCTAGGAATGTTGTACATGAAAATTAACCATTGTCTCAAGTTTTACATGCTTTTCTGAAAAAGATGACTCAGTTCTAACTCACTACAAGCACTGCATAGGGAGTCGGTACATGGAAGTAGTGTCTAGACGGTAAAAAGAAACAAACGATTGTGGCATAGAAAACATTGTGTTTCGTTCCGATAACTCAACGTCTGCAGCGGTTGTACATGTTGAAGACCACGGCGATACACATGTCGTGGCACAAAGAGGGACTTAAAAAAGAGGGTGTGATGATTCATCCGTCCGATGAGGAAACTTGGAGGTATTTTGATCAGCATATAACATGTCCTCTCAACTATGCATTAAAAAAGAGTACATGCCCTTTCTCTCATTGTACCCAGGCCAAAGAATTTTATCAAACATTTAGATTTGTTCATACAACCCTTAGTGGAAGAGTTGAGCGACCTTTGGCGTAAAGGTGTGTCGACACATGACAGCTACACGGGGAAGGATTTTAGGATGTGTGCTGCATACTTGTGCTCTATCCACGATTTTTGAATGTATGACATGTTCTCAGAATGGACCACACATGGACGGCTCTCGTGCCCCATGTGCATGGGTAATAGCGGTGCATTTCAACGAGAAAATGGCGGCAAGGCCTGTTGGTTTGACCACCACCATTGTCACCTAGAGCTGGACCACCCATTTAGGAATCAGAAAAATGCATTTCACAAAAACACAATACTGATGGGAGGGCCACCCGAATGGATTGAAGTAGTCGATATTATCGAATGACATGACGATATCGACGAAGGGGATGGTTATGTGTAGGAGTATGGCGAGGAGCACCATTGGACTCATAAATTTTGCATTTATAACCTGCAGTATGCAAAGGACCTGCAGTATGTACAAGGCGGTTGCAAACACAAACTAGGACATCGTTAATTAGGAGGACCAAAGATAACCAAAAAAGCATGTTTGTATTGTGCTCTGATCTATAAACAACCTACCATGAACATTGATGATCGTGATCGTAAACCAAGAGCAAAGTACTGTCTAACACATGCGCAACTCAAAGAGGCCTTACTCTAGATAAAAACTAAGGTGAAATTTCCTGATGGTTGTGCATCAAACAATCGTCACATGGTCACTCTTGAACAATGTAAGTTAAATGGAAGAAAGACTTCCAATTAAGTTTTCATAGGTCACCAAAGCACAGTTAGTTGTTTTTCAAGATAATGGAAGAAAGACTTTCGATCTCTACAACGTGAGATGTACACATCTTTATTACATTGTAACAAATTAATAGTTATATGTTGCCATGGGGAAAACTGTAAAACAAGATAAATTTATATATCCACCTGTAATCATATTAATAAATAAAACATCAATTATGGTAAAAGAAGATGGTCAAGGCCATGACCGGCCTTTGTTATGCTCATTTTTTATCTTCATCTGGCCACGGTGATGGACAGCTTGTGTACATCTGAAGAAAACTTGCAAGATAGTGATTTTTTTATTTTATCAAGGAAAAAGTCTATATTACACACTGAACTATGACCCTTCGTCTACATATCCCCTGAAATATGAAACCAGGTATTCTGCCCACTAAAACCATAAAACCGGTGCGAATACCCTCCGCGGTGGTTCTAGAATTGTTTTGCTTGTGTGGCATCTGCCGTGCAAATATATCAGCATCTACAGTTAGCAAAAGTGTTGGGCCCACATGTACAGTCAGCTTTCTCTTCTCTCTCCTCCTCCCTCTTTGTCACTCTCCTCTGGCCTGCCCCTCCTCCTCTCTCTACTCCGGACGCCCCTCCTCCAGCCTCTCTCCACCGGCCAGCGGTGTGGAAGCGGCCGCGGTGGGGAGGCTCCCGGGGTGGAGGCGCCCATGTGTGGTGAAGGCTTAAGGCCACAGATGACTACGGTGCACTGAAGACGGCGACGGCATCCCGCACCAGGGACGGCGATGTGGCGGCGGCGCCCTGCAGGTGATGAAGATGAGGACATGGGGAGGGGTCGGTGCGGGTAGGGACCGGCGCGGGGAGGGGCGGGGAGGAGGGGCTCGGGGAGGAGGCGGTGTGGAAAGGGGTGGGGAGGAGGGGCGGCATATATAGGGAGGAAGGGCGGGAGGACAGGTGCAGGGAGGGCCAACATGGGGAGGTGTCAGCGCGAGGAGGGACCAACGCGGGGCAGCATGGGGAGGGACCAGCACTAGGAGGGGCAGGGTGGAGGCGGCGGGGTGGAGCAGAGACAGGAGAGAGGAGAGAGGAGAGGCAGAGAGAGGGGAGAGGAAGAGCGGGACTTAAATAAGGGTCCCACCTTTTATTTTGTTTGTTTGTTTGCAATTGGACTGCCACGTGGGCAAAACCATCTCTAAAGCCATTGCAGAGGTTATTTGCGCCGGTTTTTTAGTTTTGTGGGTTAGAACACCTAGTTTCATAGTTCAAGGGGTATGTAGACGAAGGATAATAGTTCAGGGTTTAATATAAATTTTTTTCTTTTATTAAATATTATCATTTTGACAAATCCAAATTAAAAGGCAGTTACAATACTAGACTAAAATAATTTTCCCACATTTGAATAAGATTAGTGGGTGACCGATTGCTCTCCAAACAGATTAGTAAAATGACAATTGAGAAAAAGTTCGATGCTGGATGGTTTCTGAACTGTTACAGAAGCAACATTTTTTTTCTACAATCCAACCACGTATAAAAAGGTTGTCCTTTCTTAAAATAATTCCTATGTTTAAATACCAGAAGAAAATTTTGAATTTCAACAGAATTCAAATTTCTTAATTAATTTGTTTGGGTCAGAAAAAATAATTCATCATAAAAGGAGTGCACGGAAAATCCATCATTCTTCCGTTACAGTAGAATCTAGCGAAGAACATCCTGTTCGGCTGTAAGAGCATTTTTAATGGGACAACTCAGCAGGCTTTAAGGAGCCCACCTCATCTTTTTGCTTTTGAGGGAGAGAAAGAGAGTAGAGAGATAGAGATTAGCTCTTAGGCCTTGTACATTTCAGCTTAGTGTAGCGTAGCGTAGCGTTTCTGCAAAATTTATCTTTTTTATATAGCCTATTTGGCTTAGTAATTTGTAATGATTTTTGTCGGGTTTTTAGTATTCCTTTTAAAGATCCTAAAAATATTTTTAAATTATTTTTTTATAATATTTAAACATCTCTTTAAATACTTTTAAATTTTGCTGAAACGCTATGCTACGCTACGTTAAGCTGAAATGTACAAGGCCTTAATCAAGAGCCAGTGTATATAGCGGATTACAAGCTGCATTGCAGCTATTATATATGAGCCCATATTAATTTTAAAAACCAATGCTATAGCTAATCCATTTAAAATGTTGTTTACAAACTATATATAGATGACATGGAGCTTTATTATAGCTAGTATTTGGCTCTACTATTGAAGATGTTCTAGATTGAGCGCAGCTAGGTAAGATTCTGGTTTTCCGTGACGGCCAAAAACAGTTATGGAAGGCCAAAGACCTGACGAGAAATTCTATGGCATTACCGGTACATGCGTCTAGGCTACTAGGTCATAATCGTTGTAGCTCTGATGGTTATATCGAATTGGCAGGGGATTAACTTTTTACCTTACGGGTCCTGTCACGAACCCACACAGTCAGTCCTGAATCTAAGCTAGTAAAGAAGCCCTAAAGCAACAGACAACCGCAGGAACTTGTATACTGGGATTAGACCGCACGCCGGCCGTCAGCTCCATGCATGCCTTCATCTATCTCTTGAGAGAGAACTACTCCTGTACGTACCAGCACGCCCTTTCGTAGTTTTTTCCTTTAATTATTTTATTATATTTCTAATATACCTTTTTTGTGATGTTCCCTAGCAATATCGGAGACAGGATAAACACTCTCAAATCCGCCAGCTTCGACTATCAGTTTCGAGTTTTCGAAATCGCACTAGCTAATCAAAACAATCAAAGCTTGGTTGCAAATAATTTCAACGTTAAACACCCAGTAATTCAATACGTTGATTCTTTCTTTCAAGGCAATGCAGTTCGTTTCTTGGTATGGCAAATTGGATAAAAGGATGACATGACATAGAATTAATACTGAGAGATAAAGAGATCGAATCTTATTCGAGAAACCATTTAGGGCATGTACAAAGGCATTTAATAGGGTGTCTCTTAGCAGCACTATTTAATAGTTTCGCTGATGTGGCATGGGGTAAAATGTAAAAATTACTAGAGTCGACTCTTGGTGAAGAGACTGACTCTTCACAAACTCCTAAGAAGAATTAGAGAGGAGCAACATTAAATAGCATAGAGGCTCTTGTGCATGTCCTTTGTACATGATTTATCTCTTTGCTTGGATAAATGTGCTAAGAGACATCTTTGGACTCTCCATTGTACATGCCCTTATAGTACTCTCATCCCAAACCTTTAGAATTAATGCATAGAGAGAAGATGGCTACCATTTATACGCTCATCCCAAACCTTTAGAATTAATGCGCAGAGAGAAGATGGCTTTGGAAAAAGGATAAGGTATTAATAATGAAAAAATGTTCAAATATATTGTAATGAAACCACCATTTCTTTTATAGTTTTTAGGTGACATGACACATATTTACATGATGTTTAGAAATCTTGCATTTCAACAAACCTTTTGTCCTTAAGGCCATGTTCTTTTAAGCTTGACATCTTTACGTTTTAAATAGTTTCTCTTAAAGTTTGCAAAATAATTTTTTAAATTTTTTAAAACGTCTTTCGAGTGGGTCAAAAATTTGCTATAGTAAAACACAACTCAACATTAATCTGAAACAAACAAGGACAGTCATTTCAGCCGTTCAGCAGTTCAGCCGTGCAAATAGCTCAAAAGAACAGGGCCTAAATCTTTCTTAATTATAGCCTTGTCAATATCTCTAACTTGCTTTTGTAGCATCAGGGCATCTCCAATGGTGCAATCAACTGTTATAAAGTTGCCACATTAGCTTTTTGCTTATGTGAAGACGAGAAAAAGAAAAGAGATGGAGATTAGCTCTTACCTGAGAACTTGTGCTTTATAGCGGATTATAAGGTGCATTCACACCATTACATATGGACCCAAATAAATGTTAAAGGCAATATTATATATAGTTAGCATGGTTGGAGAGGTTGTCTATTTGAAAATGCTTTTAGTTTGGTTGGAGTGGTACACCAAATTAACCGAGTAATGGCCAAGCTAGGCCAAATGCTTGCTGTCTAGCTAGATTGTGAATATGAACAGAAATGAACAAATTAATCAGATGGAGCTATCCGTACGTATGTGGTGCAAGTGTTGAACCCCAGCGTTTCGCCGGGAGCCGTACATAGGTGGCAACTAAACCACGTAAGTACGTACCACCTGCATGCATGCAGCTACATATCCGTCAACACCACTCAGAAGTTCAAAAGCTTCTAATTGTCCTTTCTAGCTCAGTGGAAGCCGTAATAATGCAAGCAGATTAAGACAGATGCTATTTCTAGCTAAAACTGCAGTAGGAGCATGCTGCCGATCGATCGTGTGCACCATCTCCAACGGTCGCCCCACAAAGAAATATACTGTGAGAGAGAGAGAGAGAGAGAGAGAGAGGTATGCATATATGGTGGTATCATGGTATGGTGTGCAACCTCTACCTTCTGGCTTGCAGCTGCAGCTGGTTTCATGCAAATATGAACTATGGGACATTTTTGGCGAAAAGGAGGGAGGAAAGCATCGATCAGACGGCCGGGGGCACTGCTTTCACTGCTTTTTAAGAAAAAGAAACCGGTCAAAAAAGCAACCCAGGCTAGCTAGGATACACGAAGAGGGGGAGGAAAGGGGGACAAGGAATGGAAAGCATGACCGGTGCCATAGTGTATAAATTTTGGAAGGATCCATCGCCGTTTGATTTTATTTATACTCGACCCCGTTCAATTATTGCTTGACATATTTCATGTCTATATAGACTTGCTGTCTGTACTTCGAAAGGAGAATGGGCGCACGTATGTCATGCACATCTGCCGGCCAATATGCTTAACTGATGCACTTATTAGTCGGTCGGACAAGTCTGCCTAATGGCTGTCACGTACGTTTATTCATGTGATGTTAGAGCCCTAATTCATGTCATGTTACGTTAGAGCCCGCTACGATCCTACCATCTTATGGCCCACCAACGATCGGGCTCCTCCCGAGATCAACACCTGGTCTCGGGCGGCCCAACTGGAGTCACAACAAAGGTCCAGGCCACTCCATTAGAAATACTAACATGATAGATGATGACCACCCACCTTTTAAGTTGTGCTCCTCCATGCCTGTTAACGGATGTGGGACTAAACTCAAAAATCTCCCCCATCACACATCGGACCCTACACCATGCGATCTCTTAGAGATGTTCCGTGTTCGGCCTGAAGCTTTGATACCACTTGTTAAAACCCGATGCGATCCTACCATCTCATGGCCATTTACGCCAATGCAAAGTCACGAACGAGGACACCAGAGAAACGATGTTTGCTAATGCAGTTCAGTTTTTAATTACATCTGCGGAGCTCTGATTATGGGCGCTCTTTCCCAATCCATAATACAGCAGCATACCGGCTACATAGGTCATGGCCACAAGCAGACCGCTGACCTCTCAAACCTATACTACTATTATACAATTGTTGTTCTGGGTTACACCAAGGCTGTCCCTCTTTATATAATGGAGGTCTGTCTAGAGTCCAACTCCTACTATAAACCAACCCTGCCTAAAAGTTCAATTGTAATCATTATTGTGCACATATTTGATACAAAACCAAACAAACTTCACCTTGAAGATATATGACATTCTCCAATTTAAAGTCATTCCAGCGTCTTACATGAACCTATGTACCCGGACTCTAATTGATTCCTTCATTTCTAGATCCAATCTTCGAGCCCTTGAGCAGACTTCCCAGCCGGCCAATGTGCACCACATCATCCGTGCACGGCAAAACATGACAAACCCTGGTCATCTGTATCTACGTCACAGCTTCGCCGATCAGTGTCGTGACGCAACGCCTCCAGTGCAACATCCGGTTGCATCACTACTGCCGTCATTCTGTGATATATCTGATATCCTTCTGCGTCTGTCGATCTGATCGCGAACGACAAGGTCTTTATCGTCGCCTGCCGACCTCGCCAGCTACGTTGTCGGTTTGATCGCCATGTTTGGTAAATCCCTGCCAACGGTATCCCAAAGAACGGTTCGTTCTCATGCCCGAAGTGTCTGACACCAACAATCGAATCGTCGATCGCCGCCATGCTCCACCTCCCACCAATGAGGTGTTTTCTATGCGCCCGTGTATGCATGAAACTCGTGTCTCCCCCTAAATCTTCTGCATGGCCAACCTCACCAACCCACTCTGATTCCACTTGTTAGGATGTATGCCAATGCAAGATCACGAACGACATCAAGAGACACGATGTTTGGCAACATAGTTTAACTTTCACCTACATATGCGGGGCTCTGATTAGGGATGCTCCTTCCCAGACCATAATACGGCAGCATACCGACTTCCCAGGTCATGACCACAAGTCGGCCGCTGACCCCTCAGACCTATGCTACTATTATGCAATCGTTTTTCTGAGTTACGCCAGGGTTGCCCCCTTTTATATAGTGGAGGTCTGGTTACAGTCCGACTCCTACTCTAAACCAACTCAGCCTATTACAACTCAGAGTCCAATTGTAACCCTCATTGTACACATATTCGACACAAAACCTAACAAACTCCACCTTTAAGCTGTTCCAATGTCTTGCACAAACTCGTGTACCCTGGACTCTGGCTGCTTCTTTCTTCTCATCCTTGAGCCCGTGTACCTTGAACCCGTGCACGAATGTTCAAGCCCTCGAGCAGGCTTCCCATCCCCCACCGTGTACCACATCATCTGTGCACGGCAAAACATGCATGCCGCACCCTGGCCATCTGCTTCCACATCACTGCTTCGCCCTCATTGTTGTGATGCAACGTCTCCAGTGAAACATCCGATCGGCATAAATCCTAATATGTGATTTAGAACGTAAATATTCCATGTAAAACCCTAGCGCACGTGGCCTCTCTCATTGAACCATACGTTTATACCGGACATCGAATCGGCCAAGCATATACTCCCTCCGTTTTTTTGTTTGACGCATTTCACTTTTCAATACATCTTTGACCATTCGTCTTATTCAAAAATTTAGTGCAAACATGCAAAATAATAAATCATATTTAAAGTACCTTTATTGATAAAACAAATCACAGCAAAATAAATGATATTTGAATAATTTTTTTATAAGACAAATGGTCAAAGATGTGCTCGAAAGTCAAAGGCGTCAAACAAAAAAGAACGGAGGGAGTATTAAACATATTCAGCTCACATCAATTGCACAAGAAACAAGAAGGAATCAGGGGGCATTAATCTGAGATAATCTACTGAATTGAACTGTACATGTTAGTTATCATTTGCAATTTACTTTGACTAGCTGGTACAACATTCAAAATGCTATATATTAATTCGATAGAGAATTTAATATTTAATTATCATTCAATGGCGCACCATCATTAGAATCACTAATCGGCTGCTGTAAGCGTAGCTTCATAAAATAATGCTAGGTACTCCTCCAAGATATAGAAAAATGAACTGGCACCAAACGCTAATAGACACGTCGATCTCACATGTATAGCTTCAATTCCATTTCGACCTAATTAATTGTCAATGCCTTTGAGTTGAAAGTAATTTGTATAGGTCGTTTGTATGCATATAGCCTTTACAAAAAAAAAAAAAGAATTTTACTTTTTCGTTGAGAAACGAGCATAGTGCTCTACAATGTTACTGACTTATTTTCCCTGTTAATTTGACCATTAAAACAAAACTGGCCATATATGCTACTTATATCGGACTAGTTCCTAAGTGTGCAGCACTGCAGGCAGGAAGAGCTAATCTATATCGGTTTTAGTAAATAAAAATGGCTGCTATTTTAAGTATATGTGGCACAGCCTTTAATTTACAAAGTGGCACAAATAATTTACTATTTATGCCAGTTCTAATTAACAGCCGACACTGATATTTAATTTATACATTTATAAGTGGGCACACGCGCGCGCGCGCACACATATATATATATATATAAACATGTACAAAAATATGTGTACTAGATTGTAAATAGTACCAACACATGTGATAAATTTCACACGCAAACGTGTGATACGCCATATTATAACTTCATCTCTCGTCATGCCAATCCAATCATTCCCTGTTGTGCCATGTTGATCTCTTCTTTTCCTACCAACTCACCTCCTTCATTATGCTCTTCTTAGTTTTCCAGCTAGTTTCCGCAAGCACTCTCGTAGTTGCTCGACTCACTGCTATCATCATAGAATTCTAGTCACCAAGAGGAACACTTTGTTTTCAACTTTGGCATGGAGCAAGAGCTCAGTGTCAATGAGCAAGAGGTGTAGTCTAGCGGCCAAAAGAGTCAGGAGACTGGGAAGAAGTTGTCTCTTGCTCCCACTGTCCACCTCATGTCATTCAAGTGGCAATTTCCAATTTCTGTCACCTTTGACTCCAGCATCTTCAGCTTCGATGTTACCTTGCCCCTTTCAACGATGATGATGAGGATTAGCGCCCATTGTCATTGATGATGAAGATGATAATGTGGACGAAGAGGAAGATGATGACCAAGTCTGATCACTACTACGCAAATGGTCTTTAGTCCTGGTTGGGAACAAGCTTTAGTCCCGATTTCCGCAACCAGGATATTAAACTCGGGACTAAAGACATGTGGTTTTTAGTCCGGTTCCCCCAACTAGGACTATAGCCACTGAAATATCTAAAAAATATGACAAACCCAAAATTCAAAACTAGGATCTGCCACTACATGACTCTCCACACACCCTTTTAACCAACCCACCCACCCACGCGTATTGATTAGAGTAGGATATGCATTCCTTTTAAAGTTTACTGGAATGAGCCTTTAGTACGAACCGGTACTGATGAGCCCATATCAGTACGGGAGTCCGTGCGCCAG
This sequence comes from Raddia guianensis, assembly GCA_036346415.1. Taxonomy (NCBI): domain Eukaryota; kingdom Viridiplantae; phylum Streptophyta; class Magnoliopsida; order Poales; family Poaceae; genus Raddia; species Raddia guianensis. The sequence goes on along the minus strand of CM070537.1, from coordinate 17,761,191 downwards.
CTGGCCTGTACCCGCCTGCAAAAGGTATCTTTACTGTTGCCTCGAACCAGTACTGAAAGTTTAGAATTGCTACTATTACTATGAACTGGTACTGGTGCACTATTAGTATCGGTTTCATTCCGACCACTACTGATGTGCCGGTAAATTAAGTCATTTCTCTAGTAGTGGATGGTCTTATGATGACAATGTCGATGACCATGGTCACTCCAACTAGGATGACCAAGAGGACTACGATGACCACGACGACCTCTATGCACTCGGCTAGCCTATGAAAAAATATTAAAAAAAATAAAAGTGTTAATTCCATTCATAAATTGGCAAAGGTTTTTGAATGTATCGCATCAGTGAGAAACGATGGCTATAGACCACTATAAAAATGGTGACTATGCTATTCCCTCCGTTATGAAATAGTAATCGTTTTGGACATTGACACGGTCTACAAAATAGAACTTTGATCATAGAAAACTATTATAAATTTATTTATGTTGCATTAAAAATTATAATATTATGAAAGTTCTATAAAAAGATGAATCTATCTATATGATTTTTATGTTCTCAATCTAAATAGTTTAAAAGTTCTCTATAGACAAAATTTTAAAATTTTGACTTAGTACAAGTTTGAAACGACTACTATTTCATAACGGAGTGAGTATTGTCCTAGACAAAAGAAGGTCTTGCTCTATATATATGCCACAGTGAAATAGAGAAATGTGGCCTTATGCCACTCTAATATATTTCTTCACTAATAATGTTCAAAAAAATACGAAGCAAACTAGAAAAGAAAAAACACTCACCTAATGAAGTTAGAGAATCTCAATCCCTCTGACATGGGGCCCGAGCTTAGGACACCCATCCACCAGCGGTACATACATCTCGCCCCGAGAAAACCTCTCTTTTCCCTAAGACACGGGAGAGATGAGCGCAAGCCACTTTATTAAACTAAGTGCCTGCTCATCATGATCAGTCGAGTCTTTACATTGCCATTGGCATCCACACTCAATACTCACACCAAAGACCAAAGCAATGAAAAGAATGCACTCACAGTGCGTGTGTGTGTGTGACAGTGTGATGAGTTATCTAGGCTGCTGCATGCACCTCTCTGCATGCAGTGCGAGGCGAGAGATTCTCTTGTGCTGCTATGCCCTTTGCCTTCGGGAAGAGGGCTCGGAAAGGAAAAGGCATGGAGTGGCTTAAGCGCCGGAATAATTTTTGTTACGCCCTTTTGTTTCCCGTTCCCTTTCCATCTGCTTGCTGCAAAGGCATCCCTGCACTAAACCCTAGATGGCTTTTCCTTTGCCTTTGGTCGACGCCATTATTAGGAGCTGCCACGTCGGCGAATACAGATCACCTCAAAAGGAGAAAAAATGTTTTGGCCGTCGGATTGGCAGCGTACGCCTGAGATGGGGTAGGACCGTAGCATATGCCCAAAAGGGAATTTTGCTTGTTTTGAGTCTAGAAACTCTGAGTGCTATTTGGTGCCAAAACTAGGCAGATACTAATATAACAATCAAAACTTTCAAATAGTATGTAAGTATTTCAATGGATGTTTGAATGGATGAGAAACATTACAATTATGACATTGTGATTGAGGGGAGCTGGAGGCTGACGTTTGTTTGACGTCATTATTGCAACATGTCACATTCGACTAGATCACATGGAATTAAGGTTCTAAGAATGGGATTCATCCTTGATTATTGGAAATTAATCCCTAGTCAATGGTGATCCATTGCGATTTTACATGTAGTCAGTCATTTGTCGGTCAACCTAATTAATTGGTCAAACCCGATTAACACCAACTAACCCTAGGCTAAGTAGAGTCGATTCAAATTGAAATTTGTGCACATGGAATTAAAGGGAAGATGGGTATTTTGCCTATGGTTGTTGGATTGGCTTCATAGGGAGGAGACATTGTCACTATCCATTTTTTGAGGAGATTGTCACTATCCATTGCATCATCATTGTCACCAATTGAGCGCTACGGAGTATAAAGTTTGTTTGCTCCTCGCCTCTCTCTGCTCCTCACTTCGCTCAAGGTAACCACCACCAAGTTCTCCTTGCTCTCGGTCATATCTGCAATGCCTCTGACTACTGTCTGCTCCACCAAAGATAATTGTGTGCCTCTTTGGCTCGTTTTTGATCTCCTGCCTTCTGGTCATACCTGACTACAACTCGCCTACTCTACTTGGGAGATTAAGCGGATGGGTATAGGATGTGGACAAAAACAGTTAGGCAATAGGGCTGGGGAGAGAAATTGGTTAGGCCTAGGTAGGATGGCTCATAAGGGGATGAGAGATGACCGGGTGTTTACACAAAAGTGAAAAGAAACTGTGAGTTAAGCGAGGTAACCAATTGCTAAATATCCAAAATATGCCAATTAATGTGCACTGATTAATTTCCGATTAATTTCAAGTCATCTGATTAAACCCTAATCCCTAACTCTTCGTTCGGTAACCGAATAGCAATTTCTGGAAACTCACAAAGAATACGGCACTTATTTCTATTGAAAAAAGTTGTTGCAGCTATGACCAACAAATCGGTCACAAAAAACTATGGGAAAAATATTATGTCACAATAATTAAGTCAATCATATATCCACACAGAACAGCTTGTGTTTCACTAAATCAGTTTTTAGTTCTAAACAAGTTTATTAACCCTCAACGGCCGGAACCTTCTGATATGTTTCAGGTCCTGGAAATTAGACACGCCAATATGAATATTTTATATACATAATTCTAAAAAAGCCTAGTAATTATGTCTGCAAGCTAGTGTTATGGCCCATGCATATATAGACGCATGTAGCATCCTATTTTTATATTTTGAAAGACATGGATGTGCTGTTCTAGGTTTATCTTGCACACCGGAGTATCAGCAATGTACCATCCGTGTCTGCCACTAGGAGATTAAACTAGATGCCTGAATGCTACATGGCGAGCTATAGCACGGTAGCTTCTGTTCTCGAGGGGAACAGAGAAAGCTAGACGCTCATGCATGACCACGTCAAGTTGGGCGTCCTTTGGCCTTTGGGAACTGAATTGCTCTCTCTCCCTCACGCCTTTGTCCATCCCAATGGAATGTCTCTCTTGGCAATGTTTAGAAAAGGAGAATGTTCGAACCAGATTAAAAGGCTATGGCATGCGTCCAAAATCAGCGCATTGATCTTTCCTTGCATCTAACTGTACGTCTAGGGTTCTTGGAATGGTGGAAAGTGGAAACGACTTATTTATCAAACCTCTAGGGGTTCAGCACCTTTTTGTCAAATTAACAATGATAAAGGTTTTCTTAAAGAGGTTTCGCTACAACACCTACTATATAAAGAATAAACTTATTTATAGAACAATCTAGGTATATTTTGGATCTAAACAAACTATTTCTAGCTCTTGTATTAAAGACAAGCTACGCCCAGGTGTTTCTTAGCTCATATTAAAGACAAGCTACATCAAAGATGACAATGAGATGAATATGTGTGCTGGTTTCGTTGATCGATCTTGGGGCTAAAATCGACAATTCGTATCAGAGCTTAGGTTCAACTCGGATATCACAATAAAAAATGTCGATGGTACCGCATAGAGCAGGAGCATCGCTGGTGAGGCAAGAGACCCCGCCGTCGATGATGTACCCACAACTTGTGAGGAACAGCTATGCTATCTGGGCCATCAAGATGCGTGTAGCGATGGAGGCACAGGAGGTGTGGTATGCCGTCGATCCAGGAGGTGACATGTACAAGAAAGATGGCGTGGAATATCGAAAGAATCGACTGGCACTATCGACAATCTATAGTGCGATTTCTAAAGACCTCATGATCATCATTGTTGGAATGGACTCGGTGAAGGCGGTATGGGAGGCAATCAAGACAGTGAACATCAGGCATGATCACGTGATAGAGGCGAAGCTACAGTTTCTTAAACGTGATTTTGAGAATCTCAAGATGCTGGACGGCGAGAACGTAGAGGCCTTTGCCACCAGGATCTCGATGATCATTAATGGCATCCAAGGGCTGGAGAAAGACAAGGACAAGCAAATCTCGGAAGTTGAAGTTGCCCGATGCTTCTTGCGTGCGACACTGGGGAGATACATACAGCTCGTTATCTCGATAGAGGAATGTATTGACTTGAAGATCTTAATATTGGTTGATCTGATTGGTCTTTACCAAGCGTACGACGAACGCATAAAATCCACTATTGGTGATCTAGAGTACCAAGAGAAACTGTTACTCACCTGATAACAGTGGGAGACACTGTCAAAGAAGCGAGAAGGGTTTTCTGGAGGTGGTAGAAACAAGGCCGATGACAAGGGTTCTAGTAAACAATTCAAGTCAAAGAACGTTTACAACCATTGTCATGGACATCGACACGACAAGGGTGGTCGTGCCGATGATGACCGGTCAAGCGATACTAACAGCAATGGTCCGTCAGGTGATATCAACAATGACAAGTTAAGCAACGAAAAACGGAACTTTCGGGTTGCAAAGAACATGAGCAAGATCAAGTTTTTAAAGTGCAATGTATATATGGGCATTATGCATCCGAGTACCGAAAAACCTCGTCGTAATCATTATTAGCGCAAGGAGGAGGTGAATCTCATTTATAAAGACATTGATGATGAACAATACCTACTTCTTTCCACGCATGTGCAGAAGGTACATAATGTGGTGCTTTTAACCAAAGAGTGTGTGATGTTGAGGTCATGAGTTGAGCGTGAAACACAACCTGCATTTACAAAGTGGTTATTGGACATTGGTGCCAGGACAAGTCATTGTTCAAGAAGTTGGATGAGGGTTTTCAAGGAAACAGGCCAGAGGTCATTGTTCAAGAAGTTGGATGAGGGTTTTCAAGGACAAGTCCAATTTGCCGATGGGTCTATTGTGCAGTTCAAGGGAAAGGATCAATTCTTCTCCGATGCAAAAATGGAGAACAACGTGTACTCTCCGAGGTATATTTTATACCCAGTCTCTCCAAGAACATCATCAGTTTAAAACAATTTGTCGAAGGCGCGCGCAAAGTCATAATGCACCAAGAAGATCTATGGGTCTATAAGCGAATCGAAAACTTCTCATGAAGGTGAAAAGATCCAAAGACAGATTATATATATGATTCAATATTGAACATATATACCAATGAGTATAGTCAACAAAACGCACAAAAAGAGGTTATGCCACATGATATGGTCAAGTAGGGAACATTAAGTGCAACTCTAACTGACCTAACAGATGTGGTAGGGTCAGATCCTTTATGTGTCATAGAGGAGGCAGCTAATATAGAGAAGGACATGCTTTTGGTCAATGTGTTATCGCTATTACCAGTGCATCATCATTTTGTTTTTGCTTGATGCAGATATTGTTACTGAATATATCTGATAACAAACTAATGTAGATATTGAGAATGGGGCGTTGCATCCATTCTTAAATATTCTTTATTGTAGTACATCAAATAAGATCTATCCAATCATATTGTTAAGCAAAGATATAAAGTGTGCTCAAATCCCTATCATTGAAATTTGTTAGGTGCATACGGATGATGAGCTTATTTTTTCCATTTGACTGCTTTTAGTTTTATATCTAATGATACAAGTTTTTACTCGAAGGTATTTGTAATTCTTGATCACACTTTACCTGTAAAAAATAGTCTAATATAATCCTAGTTGAAAATATAGTTTGCTTCTCAAATTTTATAATTTATTATTGATTGCCAAGGAATTTGTCTGATGTGAGCATCGGCTCTTCATTTGTTTTTGTAGCTTGTGAGGGTGATTGTGTGGAAAGAAGAATGGATATGACTCATCTTCAAGAAGTAGCGCCTGCAGTGAATTTGACACCAAAAACAAGAAGGTCATCTCTGACACCACCTGTTGTCTTTGTTGGTACTCTTGATGGTAAGCTTACCTTAATTCTACATACCTTTTTTTGTTGTGGTAAACTAGGCTCGGTCAATACTGTATAATATAAATGCGCTAAACTAAGTTGTTCATTCTTACTTGGTAGATGTCGTTGTTGACATCGACATGCTTCTGGATGATGATAATGATGAGGATGACAGTGACTATGCAGAACTTGAGGATGAAGAAATTGAGGCTAAAGAAAAAGAGGATGAAATTATGGCCAGTATGCAATCCCCGCTTAATAGATGTATAAGAAAGTTCCGTTCTAAGGCTTGGCAAGAATATATTCCTGTTTTAAGTTACGGGTGAAGTTACCAAAGGGCATTGCAAGCATTGTAGTATACAAATTGGAGCTAGGCGCAGGATTGGAATGAAGCGCCTTGACCATACAATTGAATGCAGTCATTATGTCTTCTGATAGTGAGATTAGGTGAGTGGAGCTTCGATCATGACGTCTCACGGAGGGAGTTAGTTAGGATGATAGTGTTGCATGAGCTGCCATTTTTAATAGTGGATTATGATGGATTTCAGAGATTTGTTTCTAGACTGAACCCAGCCTTCAAGATGTTGTCCAGAAGAACAGTAAGGAATGACTGCCTAAGAACATTTGAGGAGCAGAAAAAATCTTTGAAGGAGGTGCTTAGCAAATCAAAATCAAGAATCTCACGTACAATGGATCTATGGACATCAAATCAAACCATGGGATACATGTGTGTAATATCTCACTTCATTGATGCCAATTGGAAGCTGCAAAAGAGAATAATCAAGTTTGCTCTCTTGGAAACACCGCATACTGGTGTGGCAATACACAATGTGATTCTCAACGGCATTCAATATTAGAATTGCGAGGATAAATTATTTGCGATCACTTTGAACAATGCAAGCAGCAACAGTGCAATGGTAAAATTGTTAAAGAAAAATCTACTTGCAAACAACATGTTGGTTGCAAAAGGTAGATTTTTGCATCAACGTTGTGCAGCCCATGTGCTCAATTTGATATGCCAAGAGGGATTAAATTATTTGAACCCCATTGTTAGCCAAATCAGGGAGAGTGTGAAGTGTTTTCGAGGATCCCAAGCTCGGAAAGAAAAATTTGAGGCAATTGTTTCACAGAGGAGGAGAAGGAGATAATGATGGCACCAACGACAGTGGTATTTCATCATAGTTTGCATGACCTTGCGAGGGTCGAAGAGGCTCAAGTTGAATCTCAGCTCGTTCAAAGCGTTGCACCATGCAAGAAGAAGAAGGAAAAGAGGAAGAAGAAGAACCGAGTATGCAGAAGTGACTTGAAGGTCAAGTTTGGACTACAACCCGCCTTCAACAACGCCTACTACCACAACCTATTGACACAGAGGGGGATCCTGCACTCCGCCCAGGTGCTCTTCAACGGCGGTGCCACCAATGGCCAAGTTCGGAGGTACACGTCCAGTCCACGTGCAGTCGCGGGATAATGACGATCGATGCCTTTGTCTTGGTTTAGTCTTATAACCATTATCTCCATTTTTTATTCTATCCAGTGGGTTCTCTATCATATCTTCAACAACTTTCAATTTCACAGAATTCTTTGTCGTGCCTGGCTAAGAGTGTCGTAGATCTGCTCAATGTAAGCCTCTAATTTGGCTCAAAATGGCATACTTTTGGTCAATGTGTTATCACTATTACCAGTGCATCATCATTTTGTTTTTACTTGATGCTGATATTGTTACAGAATGTATCTGATAACAAACTAAATGCAGATATTGAGAATGGGGCATTGCATCCATTCTTAAATATTCTTTATTGTAGTACATCAAATAAGATCCATCCAGTCATAGTGTTAAAGACAGACATAAAGTGTGCTCAAATCCCAATCATTGAAATTTGTTAGGTGCACACAGATGAGCTTATTTTTTTCCATTTGACTGCTTTTAGTTTTATATCTAATGATACAAGTTTTTTACCCTAGGGTATTTATAATTCTTGATCACACTTTACCTATAAAAATAGTCTAATATAATCCTAGATGAAAATATAGTGTGCTTCTCAAATTCTATAATTTATTATTGATTGCCAAGGAATTTGTATGATGCGAGCATAGGCTCTTCATTTGTTTTTATAGCTTGTGAGGGTGATTGTGTGGAAAGAAGAATGGATATGACTCATCTTCAAGAAGTAGCACCTGCAGTGAATTTGACACCAACAACAAGAAGGTCAGCTCCGATAACACCTGTTGTCCTTGTTAGTACTCTTGATGGTAAGCTTACGTTAATTCTACATATATACTTTTTTTGTTGTGGTAAACTAGGCTCGATCAATACTATATAATATAAATGCGTAAAACTAAGTTGTTCATTCTTGTTTGGTAAATGTCGTTGTTGACGTCGAGATGCTTTCGAATGATGATAATGATGAGGATGATAGTGACTATGTAGAACTTGAGGAGAAGAAATTGAGGCTGAAGAAAAAAGAGGATGAAATTGTGGCTGGTATGCAATCCCCGCTTAATAGATGTACAAGAAAGTTTCGTTCTAAGGCTTGGCGAGAATATATTCCTGTTTAAGTTGGAGGTGAAGTTACCAAAGGGCATTGCAATAATAATATTTATGCCTTCAATAATAATACCTCTCTTTTGAATTACATGTTCATCTAAATTGAGCATTGCATCAATTTTTGACAATGTTGATCAAGATGCTCTTACATGAATTTCTGGTTCTGCAGGTATTTAAATTCACAACAGTTCTGGTTCTTGCGCCCTTGTCCTAATTTTATGCCCACCAAAACTTAGCTGGTAAAATTCTAGGCCTGTAGCCTATAGTAAATCCATATGTTCCACAAAAGGTAGCGACTGCCTACATGGTAAAGTAACCAGACCAATTATGAACCCACAAGTAACTAATATGGTTTATTGATAAATTACTGCCAAGTAAACTTAGTTCTTGTTTTCTTTTTCTAATTGTCTTGGACGATCATGTAAATTGGTGGTAATTGTTCGAGGGCTACAAAGATGGTTCAACTCTTTATTCAAGAATAATTGATGTCATCAAGTTTGTGTGCAAGTTCATTTGTGTGGAAAATATCACGGATTCAGTTTTTTACAAAGCTAACATGGTCAAGAAATTTTGATCCGGTTATTACACATTTCTATGGCTGAGAAATGAGATAGCATGTGTCCTAATAGCTGGTTGGAATGATATTGCTTTTGGTACTGCTATAAGATTGTGATAGATAGCATTAATAGCTAGTTTTATCATCTCTCTGCATGTACTGGACTACTGGAAAAACTCTACAATCTACAGGATGTATGGTTATCAATTTGGTGTCAATTTTTGTGTCATATCATTGAAGATTTCTATATTCATTTATCAGTATGTATGGTTATCAGTTTGGTATAAATTTTTGTGTCATATCATTAAAGATTTCTACATTCATTATCAGTTTAGTCAATGCTTTATGCTGTGATTTACTGAAAAGGAATTTCTTTTCGGTGTGATCAAGTTAATGATGAAATATCGTAATTGCCATTTTTTGTACTTTCTTAAACCTACTTACCTGACACTTGTCAAGGACAAATATTGTCATGTTTACAATTATAGTATGGGTTCTAATCCAACTGTACTATAACTTGTTGCATGATCTATTTCAGTATTGATTAGTTAATTTGATTTAGTATGTACCGTTTCTTTTGAGGTGCCGGATAATTGGTGGTTGTTGCATTGTCTATTTCATTGTCTCTAGAGCCTAACATTCCAACTATTAATTACATGTAACAGATTGATGCGAAAAGGCTCGAGAGTTGGAGCAACAAAGTTGAAACTGAATTTGCTGCTGAGGAACAAAGCAAAAGCCGAAACTTGTCTCTAGAGCTGTCTTTATATATTGTATTGCAATAATGCATAGTGTACTGGATTTTGTTTTGTACTAATGATGCCATTTAATGCTAGTAGAAGACTTTGAATGAGATTCTACAAAATTAAATTTTTTAAAGCGTATCGACCCTTTTGACCCAATGGGTCACCCAACATGATCCAACGGGCCGATCCGTTGACCCCTTTCTAAAAAATGGGTCGTGTGGGTCGGTTCTAATGGATGAAGGGTCGACCCATTCCCACCCCTAACAAAGGGTGTAAGTTCAGCAGCTGAAAAATATATGATCTATGAGCTACATCCGAGTGTTTCTAGCTTGTATAACAGACAAGATACAATAAAGATGACAACAAGATGACAATAAACCTACAACTAATTGGATTGATCTTAGGGCTAAAACCAAAAGCAATATCTAGGTTCACGATTATTTATATAGAATTAAAAAATTAATTGTAAAAACTATAATTTGAATGTTAAGATAACAAGGATGAGACTACGCGTCGGATGTCCATCAGACGCCCACCCTAGCCGTCCAATACAACGTGTTCGTCTGCCTGGGTGTTGTGCTGCGTTTGATCTACCGTGTGCTTAGTTTGCGGTGCATAATAATGATCAATTAGTTGCTTCGTGGCTCTGCTGCATCATGCTCTGTCAATCTTCTGCATCTTTGCCCTAATTAAGCTCCGGCCCTCGAGTATTGATCCGTAGGCAATGAGGCAAAGCATCAACACATACAAGGCACTGAAACATAGGATTTGAATCCAACAAAAACACATAACTAAATCTTAATGAAACATGAAAACATAACTACTAAAACATTGAAATTAAACCAATGAAACATTTGTTAGCATGGTGAAACATAAGTTAGCATAACGAAACATTGAAACAAAGCTAAAAAACATTTGTGTAAACATGATGAAGCATTCGAGTTATTCTTCCGAAACAAAGGTACTAAAACTTTTTTTTTTGGGAAACATATATAGCTTTGCATTAACAAGCTACACAGTTACCACTAATAACATTATAGGGAGTACATTTTATAAAAACATATACAAAACATAAACCCTGTAAGGTCCAAACCAACCAATACCATCGGGTGCTATTGCAGTATGTTAAAACAACTTTTGTAGTACTTTAAACCAAAAGGTGCAATATTTTAAGTGAACCAAATGTTACACCAAATCAAACATGTTATATATTAAGCCAAATATTGCAAAATTGAAAAGTAAGCATTGCGACGTTGAAAGGTAATTGCGACAACAATTGAATTAGAACATTGCAACTTTTCATTGAAAATAATTGCAACATTAAAAAGTGGAACTGAAACATTGAAAAGTAATTGTTGCAAAAACTTTATAAAATTGTGATCTATTATTTCTGTAGATCCTTAGCATCATATGCATCCATATATTTTCGTTTTTTATTGTCGCATTATAAATATGTATGGTTTTTCATATATATGCTAGATACAAATTTTGTTGACGCCGCCAACTAAGCTAGAGTCGGTGTTGACTTTGGTGATCAAGGCATGTCCAATGTTGACTATTTTGCTCATATCCCATGTGTCGACGGTTGGGATATTGACCCAAGTCAACCAAGGTTCTTCAGGAAGGAGATATGAGACACGCCGAACAACCACGAACAAAGAACGAACAGGAGATGGGGTTTTATCCTGGTTCAGCCTCTCGGAGAGATAATAGCCCTACGTCCAAATTTTCTTATATATCATGATGATTATAGAGATGGCTCGACGAGACGAACAAGTCTCGGCGAGATTATGGGTGTACAGGAAGCAGTATGCAAGGGCCTCCTCCCCTCTACACGCCGTAGGGGCTGGTTTATATAGTGCAGAGCAAACCGACCTACCGAGGGAATATCGGGCCGGGCTAACTACGAGATCGTAACGAACTCAGTACATGCCAAATATATCCCGAGGCAGATAAGACATACTCCTAGTCTTGGGGATCACGACTCCTAATCCAATCCGGAAACCACGTCCGGTCTTCACGTAGTCAGCGTAACTCTTGTTCGAGCCGGACTCAAACAGAATCTTAGGCTATTACGCACCGCGCGGTCAGAAGCTGTTCGGCAGATGCATATGGGCGATAGAACCTTCCAGGAGCCGGGCCTCGTAGGTCGTTTGATTGGGCCGTCGAGGAGTGGGCCATGGCAATGGGCCGTAATTTAATCCCGACAGCTAGCCCCGAGACTCAAGTGGAAGGACTCACTAGAGTGGGGTCTTCCTCTTGAGACTCTAAGTCACGAAGAGGGTATTTTTCCGGTACAAAGACGTGCAACAAAGCATCGAACAGATTATGGTTCAACCGAACAATACTTGTTCGGGACCGAACAAACCCGTCCGGCGCCGAGCAACTCTGTTGCGTCGAACAGGAAGCGACGTCTGTCCGAGCAGAGCACTCAGCCTTCGATGTAGAAAATCGGAAGAAATGAGGTGAATCATCTCCTTGAGGCTGAACGTCATCAAGGAGGGATTGGATTCTTGGTAGTAAAGAGCGTACCACCGCATCCGGTAAGATCAGATCTTTCGGGAGAATGAACATAGCAAGTCGCGAGATGGACTCGTGCTGCTGCATCCAGGCATTCAGATGCCTAGGAAAAGATAGGGGAACCACCTCTCGGGCTAGAGCTTGCCCGAGAAAATAGAGATTGCGCTCTTGAACGAATGTCGCGCTCAGAAGCGAAGGTGATGTGCCCCCAAACGTAGATCGTGTGCCAGGAGCAGACAATGCATACGAGGGGGAAGGTGACCTAGTCCCCGAGCGTAGAGCTCGCCAAAGGAACTAGGTAAGGAGGTCTAGCCCCCGAGCACGGAGCTCGTTAAAGGAACCGTAGCACGACCAGCGAAGACGCATCGGTAGGAGCCAGCGCCCGGCGAAGAGCTGGTCGTGCGAGGTGATCCACCCGAGCACGGAGCTCGTCATGGGACGGATCTGGCCCGGCGAAGAGCTGCCGGTCGCGGGTGAATCACAACCCGATGCAGTCAGAGGCGGGTGAGGTGAATCAGTTCCTGGGCATGCGCGGAGCATGCCCGGGAAGAGAGGGATGCACACTTCGGTTGTGGTGGGGAAACCTGGAACCTCGCCGCGACCATCACCGGAGTCTGACGTTCCCGTTCCTGCATTTCCTGCAAAAGACAAACAAGAAACAAAGCCAAGGGGAAAAAGAGAGCAAGAACAGGCTCTAAGAAGAGCAAAGCGAGTTTTGAAAAACACGCAAAAGACGACCTACCCGCACAAGACATAATTTTTTCCGCGTACGTCCCCCGATAGCGTTAGTGTCACCTTGGCGAATGCGGAACCGACGCAAGGAGTGCCCGCTATGCGATGAAATCGCTTACGATGGGCGGACTCGTTGGTGGTGCATTGCTCCGGATTACCGTGCAAGGAAGGATGTAGCATGGATAAAAAGACCATGCGGGCAAGTGCAGCCTTTGCGTGGCTAAGACCGCTAACCGTGGAAGGCGACGGGACCTTAGCCGCAGCAAGACGTGCGAGGCGAAATCTTATCCGGGCATGGACCCGCGGCGTTAGTGTCGCCTCGGCGGTGCGTAACCAGCGCTAGGAGTGCCCGTTGCGAGAATCGGCTACGGTGGGCATGCCCGTTGTGATGAGAATCGGCTTACGGTGGGCAGAACTCCATCGGTGGTGCACCGCTTCGGTTAACCGGAATCGCATGTTTGTCGCCAGATAAAAAGACATGCTCGTACGCGGGGAGCGCTACGGGAGCGAAAGACCAACGAGGTTTTGGAAAACCAACGCTAAGGAAAGGAACTGGAAAACTGAAAACGTACCGGGGTTGCCGAAATTTAGCTCAAGTCCCAACTGAACGAGGAGAGGCAGTCCTCGGGAGTCAAGCGAGCACTCAAGACCGCCGAAAGCAGCGCTTGAATCAGAGCGAGAGTCGACCGAGCAGCTTTTCCCGCAAAAAGAGCAAAGAAAAGACAAGGACGAACAGAAACCAAGAGCAAGGCGAACAAAGACTAGAAAGTTTTAAGAAAACCGGTAGAACGCTTAGCCTAACTCCCACTCGTTGTGCGGTACCGCCGAGGACCTGAGTTTGCGAACTCGAACAGTGCACAAGAGAAAGAGCGACGCCCTAGCCCCTGCAGACGATGCGTGAAGACCTGAACTTGCGACTTCAAGCACGTGCGTAGAGAGTTAGAGCGACACCCGTATCCTGATCGACTCGTTCCAGGAACTGCTTGTTAACGTAAGTTAGGCGATTCCGAGGGTAACCGAACAAGGAAAGTGCCTCAGCCGCGGAGGGCTTACGAGAGCAGGCTTTACCAAGTGGTCGTGCCGTGAGCGGTAAGTGCCTCTGCCGCGAAGGGCTTACGAGAGCAGGCTTAGCCGCAAGGCTGGATGCCGTGTTACGCAACTCTGAGTTTAGGAACTCGTTGAAACAAGATAAGGGTAGGGAAACCCTTAAGATTGCGGAGCCAAGAGTTCGCAAGACCGGGCAGCCATCAAGTGTTACCAGAGAGAAAAAGTAGTCTGAGAAGACAAGTGGTGAGGAGGACCGCAGGGGGCCGCGAGCATTCACCGCTCAATGGGTTGAACTTTACATGGCAGCCCGAGAGACTTGGGCGAACTAAGGCGCGAAATTTGAGAAAAAGCGCGAAGCTAGGAAACGAAAGACCTACACGAGGAACTCACGAAGCTGGTCGATGTTCCAAGTGCTGGTCAGCTCTCTCCCGTCATCCACCGCCAGGCGAACAGCCCCGGGATCCGGAAGGAGTTTTGATCCAGTCCCCGAGCACGGAGCTCGTCGTGGGGACCAGACGCGCGCCCCGGGCGAAGAGCTGCCCTGCGAGAAGTTGATCCAGTCCCCGAGCACGGAGCTCGTCGCGGGGACCAGACGCGCGCTCCGGGCGAAGAGCTGCCCGGCGCGAAGAGATCCAGCCCCCGAGCACGGAGCTCGTCGCAGGGACCAGACGCGCGCTCCGGACGAAGAGCTGCCCGGCGCGAAGAGATCCAGCCCCCGAGCACGGAGAGATCTGGAAGGCGATCAAGATCGAAGGGATCGATCCGATCTAGCAGGGGAAGAGACATCCTGCCCTTCTGAGTCATAGTCCTCAGGAAGAATCTCCTGGTCGCTGATAGAGTTCGACATGTTCGATCTGCGAGGTCCCCACGGACGGCGCCAGCTGTCGACGGTTGAGATATCGATCTCAAGTCGCTAAGGTTCTTGAAGATTGAGATAGGAGACACGCCGAACAACCACGAACAAAGAACGAACAGGAGATGGGGTTTTATCCTGGTTCAGCCTCTCGAGAGATAATAGCCCTACGCCCAGCCTTTCTTATATATCACAGATGATTACAAGAGATGGCTCGACGAGACGAACAAGTCTCGGCGAGATTATGGGTGTACAGGAAGCAGTATGCAAGGGCCTCCTCCCCTCTACACGCCGTAGGGGCTGGTTTATATAGTGCAGAGCAAACCGACCTACCGAGGGAATATCGGGCCTGACTAACTACGAGATCGTAACGAACTCAGTACATGCCGGGAGACATACTCCTAGTCTTGAGGATCACGACTCCTAATCTTGAGGATCGTAACGAACTCAGGCAGATAAGACATACTCCTAGTCTTGAGGATCACGACTCCTAATCCAATCCGGGAAACCACGTCCGGGTCTTCACGTAGCCGTGCAGAACTCTTGTTCGAGCCGGACTCAAACAGGAATCCTAGGCCATTACGCACCGTGCGGCCAGAAGCTGTTTCGGATGCATATGGGCCAGATAGAACCTTCCAGGGAGCTGGGCCCTGGTAGGCTGTTTGATTGGGCCGTCAGGGAGTGGGCCATGGCAATGGGCCTTAATTTAATCTCCGACACCATGATTACATTTGTTTCATTAGAATTTCACATATGTTCTGCTATATTACAAATCTAAAAGGCTATATGAGTAGGCTTAGCTAATCCAATGACATACAACATGACATGATCCACTGTAAGTTAGAATTTTATTGTTTAGCCACAAGGGCGGGCCCAAAGGGTAGTCCAGGTAGGCCCAGGCCTACCCTGGATTTTGGCCCAGCACTATACTATTTGATTTTTTTTGCAATTTTGGGCTGGCCCAGTAACCCACACCTCATTTTTCCTTGCCTCAGCGAGCCAGGCAACGCACGAGAGGAGCGCACCTCCTCGCTTGCGAGTCGCGACGCCTCCTCCTGTTCCCAAATCCCCATATGCATCGGCGCCACCGCTGCCCCTGCCCCTTGCCTCCCCCCATCTCGGCATCTCCCTGGCGGCGCCGCCCTCCACCGCCCTCTGCCTCTCCCGGCGCCCTGGCCTCCTTCTTCCCAACGGCTAGCTCCTGGCGGCGCCGCCTCGACCTCCGTCGGCCGCCCTCCGTCCTTCCTCGGCGGACGGCCTGCCCTCTGGCCCTGCCTCCCTCCTCCCGGCTCCTGGTGGCCGCCTCCGCCCTCCGCCTCCGTCTCCGCCTCCCGGCAGACGGTGCCTCTGAGTAATCGCTTACCGCCTCTACACAATATACATACAAGTTCTACTGCTCTATTGCCTCTGCCCTCTACACAGTACACATACAAGTTCCTGGTAAGTATAAAGTATATATGCACGCACTTGACACTTTGACAGCACTCTTGAGTCTAGACGCAAATGTTGCACATTTGATTGTTAAGGTATGAAGAGGACCGGAACCGGAGATATTGCGTCGCTTTTTAGGAAATATGGAGCGAAGAAGGCAAATAAGATTGCATCTTCTTCTTCCCCAATTCCAACCGTGGATGAAGCACGAAATGAAGAAAGAGAACCTTCTCCGGCCAAAGAAGAATTACCTTCAATTGAAGAAGAATTGCCTCTCGTTGAAGAAGAATCACCTCCGGTTGTGATTGGGTATGAAGAAGCATCTATGGTCTACGATGTTAATTGTCTTGAGCACAAAAAATTGCCTCTTTTGATGCACAAAAAATAATTAGGCTATCCAAGTTTTATCCTAAAGACATCTCAAGTGTAGATTTGATAAGATTTGAACTCCAACTTGATAATTTTATTGAAGATATGAGAAATGATGCTACATTTGAAGGACTGAACAATCTTACTGAGCTCTCTATTCGGCTTCCTGAAACAAATAAGGATGATCTTTATGATTTGGTTTACTTGGTCCTTAAGTTGGTATTGATCTTACCGGTGGCGACGACAAGTGTTGAAAGAGCTTTCTCCGCAATGAATCTAGTGACGAGTAGGTTCAGAAATAGCATGAGTGATGATGTATTGAATGATTGTTTAGTTACTTTCATTGAACGTGATATTTTCTCCGATGTAAGCGAAGATGGCATAGCTCATTCTTTAATGGCTATGAGGAGGCGTAAAGTGAAAATGTAAGACTAGTTTTTGAAATATTTTGAATTACTTCTATTGTAATATACTATACTATGTTGCTTCGTAATTTTTTTTAAGATGTGTTTTAGATTTTTTTTGTTTAGTTAGGCCTACCCTAGGATAAAATCCTAGGTCCGCCACTGTTTAGCCATGCTATTAGGTATAGACTTTTCTATCCTCATCGAGACTATATACCAATGTTTTTTGTGCTACATTCAAGAATGAGGATAGTTTGTGCTGTCGGTTTTATTAAATGAGAATCTTGTGTAGATAGGGCTACCAGCGGGTTGGATTATTTTCATAAAATCGATTAGGGTGGTTGGTTGTTTGGCGGGTGTGGCTTAGCATGAGATTCGGGTCCAGTGCGGGAATGACCTTAGTCCATAAGGACCGACATGTTGTGGCCATCAAATTTAAGTGCAGTATTGTGATCAAGAGTTCTTGTATGGGTTGGCCTTGACTGAGTATATTTCAAAATCTTGGTTTGGACATCCCGTGTGGCGGAGAAGGCGCGGAATCTCATGATGTCATCCTTCATGCTCAAAAGGGGAACACAACCAACAGGAGGTTCATCTTGCGTTGCAAGGAATCCTTAGAGGGGATGACGACTAAGAGCTAGATGGTTAAAGGTCCCGTCACAGCGCCTCCGACAGGAGCATGTCATGTCTCATAGGTATAGCATACGACCTGTGCGGAGTATACAACTATTATATTAGTCATGCCCAAGGTTAAGGGCGGACGACAGAGGCGTGATCACAATGGTAGTTTTCCAAAATTCTTTGGTTTCCAAGATTTTAAAGAGAAAACCATGATGTCCTCGTGTGTTTGATTTTATGAGACTCGCGGCGGGGATGCTAAGAGGAAATTGGGATCTTTGATGAAAACGGGTGGCTTAGCCAGATTCGGGGTATCGATGGTGAATCGATTGGTTTATGAAATAAATAATTTCAGATTTCAGATTCAACTGTTTAACAAATTGCTTTGCAAAACTAAGCAAAAGCTAGCATTTCTGCAAAAGAGACAAAACTTCTTCCTTGCCTAACCTACTTGTGCTTTATAGTCAATTGGCTTGCGAGTATATTAAATATACTCACCCTCGTGTTTTAATCGCTGGGATGCTCAATTCAGCGAGCAGGACCTGAGCCGATGACAAGTATTCTTACGTCTGGGAGCTCACCCTACGTCTTGCCTGTGGGAAAAAGGTTTATTTGTTGTTGTTGGATTTTATTGAACTAATCATGTCTTCCGCTGTCTAAAAGGCATACGTGTCTAGAACTTGTAATAATGGCCATGTTGGCATATGCACTTTGATTGAGTAATAATGCTTATGTGATGATGATTATATTCTAAGTTTGGTTATTTGTATATTCTAGCTACTTGATATAGGGACTAGAATAGGTAAGGCATATAAGAGATTCGACTCTATTTTTGGGTCCCAACATAGATATGGTTGCATACTTTTATAAATAGTTTTCTCACACAAAAAAATCTTATTTTTTGTTTGATTCTTACATTAAAGATAGTCT
The DNA here is from genome assembly GCA_036346415.1 of Raddia guianensis. Lineage (NCBI taxonomy): Eukaryota > Viridiplantae > Streptophyta > Magnoliopsida > Poales > Poaceae > Raddia > Raddia guianensis. Next base: position 17,742,583 of record CM070537.1, on the reverse strand, counting down.
AAATTTTAATGCATGCTCTCTCTATTCCCACCTCCACGTCATGATATGTTCTGCATCACAAACCTTATAGATTGTTTAGAGACATCTGACATAGACAATTGTACACGCTTAACGGTCAACATAGCTCCCTGGCTTCTTGTAAAAACATTACAAACTTGGTGTTACCAAGGTACGGAAGCCCTGTGCAAAATGCTGCAATCGTAAAGCTATTTTAAGATCATTAGGAAAGGGTGAAAGAACAGTTTATAAAGGGAATCATCGTTCCAGGGTCAAATTGTATTCGTCTTTGCCCCCACCAAAAAAGGAGATAAAGGAAAGAAAAAAAAAAGCAAAACACAAAAGCTATCACAAAGTTCATATCCCATATCGACATCTTTCTCTCACACACAGTCTTGTTTTCCTTTTCAAAATAAAGACATGCCACTAGATTACAGCAGAAAGGATGAGTAGCCTGAAACCCAAAGCACGTCTAATTTCTGGCGATTAAAGGTCTGATCACCTATCACGCGCTGCCCTTCTTTTACCAAAAGAAAAGAAAAAAGAGGGTGCATCAAGTAGTTGTGAAAAGAAACCGAGACATGATATATATACCGTGTATATACGTGCATACTTTTGGTCAAAACTGGCCGTAGACCTAACTTACGGGTAATACAACGCCGATTCAAAGCTGACTCGAAACATACATGGAGTATCATGGGAAATCATATGTAGAGGAAACATATTAATTCCGGATGAAATCATATGTAGAGGAAACATATTAATTGCAGGATGAGAAATAGGTGCTCATGCGTTCTAAACAGCTGGTCATCATTCATTGTCGACGATCGGGGCCTGTTTGGATTGAGTGAAAATTAATCAAAGGAAAACTGGAGTATTTGAATCTGTAGGAAAGAAATACTATTTGTGTGCTTGGAACAAAGGAAAGTTCTTAAAGCATGTACGCACATTAGGAGGAATCAAAACATGCGGTTTCAGCTAAGCCTAGGATTCCAAAGTCTTCTTATTTTTTTGCATTATTTGGAGGAAACAAAACAAGCGGTATTCAGGAAGGCTCCGGTGATAGAGAGGTGACCGCGAGGGAGCTAGAAGAGAAGAGAAGATAAGAGAAGAGAGAGACCAGCCGATATCTAGCCGAAGCCACCACCAGGATTGGGGAACGACAGATCTAGACCAGAAGATAAATAGGAGTATTCTAGTTGTTACGTTTCTAGTTTCTAGTTTGTAGGAAGGGTTGTCTGGCGGCGGCGATAGCGGATCAGGTCTATAAGATCGAGGCAAGTGGCAGCTCATGTGGCGGTGCTCCCATCGCTCAAGTTGGAGATCTTCCTCGCCTGCCCGTTGCCTCGTTGTGCACAGCCACTTCATCAACTCAAATAAAGGTGAGCTATGTAGACCTTCGCCCGGGATTCCGAGCCAACCACTAGTGGTGGTGCGACTGGATCTAGTGCCGTGAGGACAGGAAAAGGCTACCCCTTTGTAGTGGTGTTTTTATGGTGAGGGATCTTCGTCAGGGTTAGTGCTAGAGAAGTTCAACGGTGACAGCATTTGTGCCGTCCGGTCTTTATCATTGTTGGCCAAGACAAAGGTTTATGGTTTGACGATTATTCTTGATTTAGGTCTTTTTCTTTGTCACCCTAAGTAATGCCTGCAGAGTTGGATATAGTGGCGTGATTGCTCTAGATGGGCTTCTTCATCATTACTCGCAGAAGGGAAGGGGGCAAAACTTTCGTTTGTTTGCATTGCTGCACTGTGAGGATGTGTCTGTAATTTTCTATTTAGCCTGAGGTTTTGATGTAATTTGTAAGTTTTAGCTGGAATGAAATGGAATCCTTCTTAGAAAAAATGCGGTATTCAATAAAGCCAATTTTTTTATTAAAAAGCCACTTGTGACTTGAGCTAAAAAAATGAAATTTATTTCTATGTTGGCCTTATAAAACGTGATTACCATTCCTCTGTTTCGAACACCAACTTTTTATACAACTCCTAATTTTTCCCATCCTTTGTGCTACACGTGCACTCCTTTGCAATTCTTGCATTTTCTTCGTTATTATTTCAATTCGTTAAAAAAGTCCATTAATTAATTGTTTGTTTCAGCGATCCACTCAATTTGCACGGCGGGAATTTTTTAACCGGTGTATATCTAGATGTGCTGGCGTCTCTGATGCATTATAACAATCGAGAGATTGCAGTCTTGCACATGTGCTAGTCTGACAGAAAAGAAAAAAAAACATGAGCAAAACAACAGTGACGCTATGCAGATTTGGAGATTGCGTCTGTTCCCCTGAAGCCGGATTAGCGTGGCACCTGATGTCAATCAGAGGGGACACAGCCAATGATTCGACACACACCAGTGACTAATCGACCAGTTATTCAGGAACTAATGAAGAAGCTAGATGCTAGTTATCTTGGTGGATCGGCCGTCGGTCTGCGAGCTGCGAGCGACGTCGTACGCCGGATGAATGGCATTGGCATGCATGACTGCATGAGCATGAGCATGCATGCCGGGATAAAAGCAGCAAACAAGAGGAAGGAGAAAGCGAAGGCGAGAGCTTTTGCCTGCGCGAGCAGCAGCAGCTGTGTGGAAAGGGAAAGGTCGCGAGGGCACAGATCATGCCACAGGGCATCCCCATCCATCCGGGGCTCATGCGTTGCATTGCATGGCAGAAACGCAGGAAGAAAGAAGGAGAGATGAGAGAGGGAGAGAGGGGAGCAAAGCCTGGCTCGGGCCATGCAAAGCCACAGCGGCTACTACCACCCTCCTCGATAAAGAGACAAACCCTCGGCTGAAAAGCTACCCCATCTCCCCTCCTCCGCCCTCGATCAGCCTAGGCAAAAAGAAAAACATGCTCCTCTCTCTCTCTCTCTCTCTCCCCCTCTCCCTCTCCTTCTGCATCAGCAAGAGAGAGAGAGGCGATGATCCTAATGGAATGAGAGAGAGAGAGAGGACAGTGTGGTGCATGGAGCTAGCTAGTGAGCAGTACTAGCCACCACAATGCTCTATAAAGATAAAGAAAAGCGGCCATGAAAGAAGGCAGCAGCTCAGCAGCTACGCACATACACTGATACTCCCACACACACACGCACATCGCCTACAACTGATAGACAGAAGAGAGAGGGGGAGCACTGCTCTGCCCCTGCATTTATTGCAGCGCTAGGAGAGGTAGTATACTGCGTACGTAGAAGAGAGGAAGCACGAGAGAGAGCTGGTGGCGAGCTGCCTGAGAGGAAGAAGGAAGGAGCAGAAGTGGGGTGGGGGGGTTGGGTGCGGGGTGAGGTGAGGGATGCGCGCGGGGGCCTACACCATCCACCAGTCGCTGACCGCCGAGGCGGCCGCGGTGCTGAAGCTCGCGCTGGGGCTCGCGCGGCGGCGCGGCCATGCGCAGGTCACGCCGCTGCACGTCGCCTTCGCGCTGCTGAGCACCGCGTGCACGGCGCCCGCCGGCGCCGCCGCCTACGGGCTGCTCAAGCGCGCGTGCCTGCGCTCGCACCCGGCCGCCGCGGGAGCCTCGCCGCCGGCGCCGGCCGCGCACTACCCGCTCCAGTGCCGCGCCCTCGAGCTCTGCTTCAACGTCGCGCTCAACCGCCTCCCCACCTCCGGGCCGCACTCGCCTCCGCCGCCCTCGCCGGCGGCGCCGCCGCCGTTCGCGTCGTCGCTCATCCAGCCCAACCCGACGCTCTCCAACGCGCTCGTCGCCGCGCTCAAGCGCGCTCAGGCCAACCAGCGCCGCGGCTGCGTCGAGCTCCAGCAGCAGCAGCCGCCGCCGACGACGCCGCCGGTAGCGGCGCAGCAGCAACAGCAGCCGCTCCTCGCCATCAAGGTGGAGCTCGACCAGCTCATCATCTCCATCCTCGACGACCCAAGCGTGAGTCGGGTGATGCGGGAGGCCGGCTTCTCCAGCGCCACCGTCAAGAGCAACCTCGAGGAGGAGAGCGCGCTCATAGTCTCGTCGTCCTCCTCCTCTCCTCCGCCGCCGGCAATCCCCCCTCACTTCTTCCTCGATCCCAGCATTGGCATCTCTGGCGGGATCGGAACCAACACCGGCGTCTTCGGGTTGTGGCCGGCGCAGTTTTTGACCTCGCCGTCGCCGGCGATGGTAGCTCCGTCCTGCAAGGAGGAGGACGTGGCCGCGGTCTTGGAGGTGATGGTGCGGAAGCAGGGGAGGAGGACCAACCCCGTTGTGGTCGGGGACTCGGTGTCCATGGCGGAGGCCGTCGCCGGCGAGCTCCTGAGGCGGCTGGAACGCGGCGACGTCCCCGAGGAGCTCGCCGGCGCGCACCTCCTCAAGCTGCAGCTCTCCTATGTCCACGTCCGGCTGATGAGCCGTGCTGACGTGGACGCCAAGGCCGCGGAGCTCCGCCGAAGCGTGGACGCCGTCCAGCGCGGCGGCCTCGTCATCTACGTCGGCGACCTCCGCTGGGCGCTCGACGAGGAAGCCGCCGGCGGCGAGCAGACCGCCTCCTCGTACAGCCCCGTGGAGCACATGGTGTCCGAGCTCGGCCGCCTCCTCGGCGACCTCCGCGCCGGCGCGCCGCCGCACGGGCGCGTCTGGGTCGTGGCCACCGCCAGCTACCAGACGTACATGCGGTGCCAGCACCGGCGCCGGCGGCCGTCGCTGGAGTCCGCCTGGGCCCTGCAGGTCGTCGTGGTCCCCACCGGCAGTGGCACCGGCCTGGCCCTCAACAACCTCCACTCCTCCTCCTCTCCAAGGTAAGCATCCAAACAATGATCCTACCTAGCCTCTCCCCATGGTACCAGCATGCTACATTGCTACTGCTCTTGTCCTGCCTGTGTCGCCTTCTCTTCTTGTTCTCTTGCTGCTCATGCAGTGCTCTCTGAGTCACTGTTACATGCAGCCTTGTGGTCGCTGTGATTGCAAACACAAACTATCTATATTCTATCTACTGTATTGTTTGATTCAGTTTTAGCTGTGTTATTATAATCAGAAAAGGTGGCTCTCAACATGTAGCGAGCTTATAAAAATTAACATATAAATATCCCACGGTATATTATAATTTGATTTTTACCTAAAAAGGAACTACTCATAGATTAAGGGGTTTCTCTTCAGTTTATTTACCTGTCTTACCTACTTTTTATCTTCTAAACAGTGTGCTCAGACCTACATGCAACACATACATCTACTAGTGATAAGATCTTAAGATAGGCTTGAAGGGGGCACTAAGTCCGTTCATAACAGTAATATGGAATGAGGTTATGAGGACCTCCAGGCTCCAGCTTCTTGTCATGTGAGCTCTGGCCAAGTGGCCATTGGTAGTGGAAACTTTAGGATGCAGTGAGCAAGAAAAGAAATGGTTGCTGCTGCTGGGGAATGGGAGTAGCATCTTTTTTCTTCTTGCCTCTGCAGTCTGCACCAAGAGATTCCGTCTGCGCCGATCAGTTTCTGCCTGCATCTGCATGCTTGCAAAAGGCTTCCTGTGATGCAGCAGCAGCAGCAGCAACAGTGCCTCCCTGAGCTCTTTTTTGGTACACCAATGCAGGCGATGTAGAAGCCCTGAGTCCTGACCTCTGATGCCTGCTGTTGCCGCTGCCGCCTTGTTGTTGCCCTTTCTTTCCTTGCCATGATGCACCTTTCATTCATGCACGCGCAAGATCAGTCGCCCTTCTTTCTTTGTGATTCCGTGTGTGGAAGAAAAATTCCAGATCAGATAGTGGTACTAGTATCTGGCTAGCTACAATTATGTAGTGATGATTATATCCCCTGCTCTTGGTTTTCTTGGTCAACAACAGAATGAATTCTTGGTAAACAACAGAATCCATGGCACTAATCCAAGCTGCATCTACAAGAAAATCTGCAGAAAGTTTTATTTCTCTTTGTCAAATGTTGAAACGTTTGCTTGCTCAATGGTTCAATAATCAATACACATCTTGTGTGACAGTAGCAGATTTTGTCATGGCTTTGTACTATGCTAATACCACCGGTAGTATGGAGTACTAGTGTGCATGCTCTTAACATGGTTCTGCTTCACGTCCAGCAATACAGCAGCAGCACCGGTGCAGCAGCAGAAGCAGGTCATGGCGACCAAGCCGCAGCTCGCGCCGGGCCCTTTCGGAGTGGCCGTGGAGCCAATGGCGTTGGCGGCGGCAGACGGCGAGCAAGAGGACAAGCTGGTGCTGTGCACCGAGTGCGGCCGCAACTACGAGCGCGAGGCGGCGGTCGTGAAGGCGGAGGCCGACGGGGACGGCCAGCGCGTCGCCCTCCCCGGCTGGCTGCTGCCGGCGGCTGACCAGGCGGCGCCGCCGCCGCCACACGAAGTAAGATCAGAAACAGAGACCGCCACTAACACTGCATTTGATATTCCTGATTTCCGGCCTGATGGAGTTCTCTTTCTCGGTTCTTGGGGGTGATCAATTCAGGAGAAGTATTTGGTCGAGCTGAAGAGGAAATGGAGCAGATTGTGCAGGAAGCTTCATCTGTGCGGCGGCGGTGGCCACACTGATCCATGCTCCGGGCTGGCCGCCTCCCCGATCCCATGGTGGTCTAGCTCCTGCCTCTTGCCGAGCAGACAGAGCAAGCCGAGCATTGCAGGGTTCTTGGGCATGGAGGGGCTGGTGGGGCACGCCGTTGCTGGCCATGACCCGAGCGGGAACCGGTGGTCGCCGCCTCGCCTGGGCGTCTTCGCAAGCACGGCGCTCGCCCTCCACAGCCTCCCGCACTCCGACTCGGCGACGTCAGGTGACCGCGCTCTAGGCGCTTGCAGCTCCGCCGCCGCGCGCGAGCTGGAGCGGCGGCTGCGCAAGGACCTCCCGTGGCAGCCCGCCGCCGTGTCGCCGATCGTCGACGCAATCGCCGGAGGCGGCGGCGACGGGAGGAAGGGCGCTTGGCTCTTCTTTAAGGGGGGCGACCACGCTGCCCACCGGCGGGCGGCGGCGGCGATTGCCAAGGCACGCTGCGGCTCAGCCGATCGGATCGTCTCCGCCGATCCGAAGCTGGGTGGCGCGGAGGGTTTCTGCTCTGACGTTGTCTCGAGGGCGCGCGAGATCGGCTGCGGCGGCAGGTTCGTGCTCGTCGTCGGCGACGTCGACCGCGCGGCGGAGGACGTGGCGGAGTGTCTCGTGGCAGCATCTAAGTGCGGCTCTTTCAAGGATCAGTTCGGCCAAGAACTTGACCTCTCCGAGTCTGTCGTGATCTTGATGGCGTCAGGATTTGCCGACGGTGTCAGCGATGTGATCAGCCTGCAGTTGTCGGTGCCGGAGGAGTCGTCGCCGTCCGACGAGCTCAAGAGGAAGACAGGCATGGAGACGACGCCACCGCCGAGGAAGGAACCCAAGCGGCCACGGCACGACACCGGCTGTGTCCTCGACCTTAACCTCAGCCTCTCCGCCGCCGACGACGACGGCGACGACGAAGACGCCGTCCCCAGCGACATCACCGACGAAGGCGGCGCCGGCGAGCACGGCAACGGCCACGGCGGCCTCTCGCGCCTCCTCGCGTCCATCGCCGCCGACGTCGTGACCTTCAACAAGAACGGACGTGCAGTGGCCACCATCCGATCGATGCTCGCCGGCGCAGTCGCCGGAGAGGTGGAGGTGCGCGTGGACGACGACGCCGCGGAGGCGCTCGCCGCGGCGTCGGGGGGCTTCCTCGAGGAGACGCTGGAGAGGTGGGTGGCGGAGGTGTTTGCGCCGGCGGCGAGGGCGAGATCCGGCGGGAAGACGCTTGCGCTGGGGATGGCACCGGCGGGCGGCGGCGCGCGGGACGCTGGGTTCATGGGCTCCGCCCTTCCGAGCAGGGTCCACGTGGACTGAGCTCACCAATTTTTGCTCCCCTGTCTGTCCCTAATTAGCTTAGCTTAGCTTAGCAGTCCAGCTTCTTGTATGTAAGAAAAGCAAATTGTGGAGTAGAATTGGAGATGGGTAATTTGGCATCCAGAACTGAGCGTGATCCAGTAATTTAAGCCTAATCAGCTCCAAAATTTTGCGAGCTGCCTAAGCCCGGTTAAACTTAAATGTTCAGGTCAAAACACTTCTTGAATCTCTCCAATCTAAACATTTTCTAACTGAATGAATAGTTGGAATATTGGGTTTCAAGAGAATCGAAATACGCAACTTTTGGTTCAATTGGACTTGCAGAGAGTTTTTGAGATTCTTAATACACGCTCAAATTATTTTTCACCGTTGATTCCCTCTGATCCGACGACCTAGGTGAGCTCTAATCCAGCATGGGACCATATCCAAGTCTGGATATCATAGTTTCAAAACAAGGCTACAAGTCTCCGTGATCAAGGTTATAGCTCTGCGATAGCATCGCTAGAGTTATTTCGAACGTAAATCACTATGCTAAGGAAACACGGGTGTGGCCACTAAATTGACTGCTATTTTCATTTTTTTTTTAACCACCATAGCACCGTTATGCACTTTTTACAACTTCCTTAAAAAATGAGACCAACAATTGTGATTTTGTTACTCTACTTCACTTTTACATCGATCATTTGACTTCAAGAGGTGATATTATTAACATAGAACTAACAAATGACCACTTTCTATGAGTGTATGAAAGAATACACTGCTACTGAAAATGGTCCTAGTTGGGAACATACTTTAGTCCTAGTTTTCTATTCGAGACATGCAATTCGAGACCAAAGGCTTCTAGGTTTTAGTCCCGGTTTCTCCAACCGGGACTATAGACTCGAACCTGGACCTCATTACACCGCATGATTCTCCACTCACCCTTCTAACCAACCCTCGCATACTAAATAGAGTAGGATATATGCATTTCTTTTGAAGTTTGTTGTAACGAGCCTTTAGTACCGGTCCGTATTACGTTACTAATGCAACTTCCATGATAGCTAATAATGGCTTTTATAGTTTATTTCAAGCCACTATAACACCCCAGCTCCTCGAGAGCCTAAGATGCTACTAACTCTACTAAATACTCTAAGTTTCGGTAGTATCTCCCTTGTTTATATGGACATTCACGACAGAAAGGCACATAAGTAAACTTTAAATGACTAAAAGTCTCAAATGTACAAAGCTCAACTACTAATATAAAGCTCATGTGGAAACCATATTCACTAGTTTTAAAGTGAGAGGTATTGGGTGCTAAGTTTAAATGTGCTACTCCCCATGTCCCATCCATGACGTTGCCATCCATTAACTAAAAGCCAAATAAAAGCAAAAATGAGTATTCACCAATACTCAGCAAAGTATATGTATAAACAAAACAAATATTGAAACCCCATAATAAATCATACTCAGAGAACAACCATTATTACAATAGCTTTATAGAATCCACTCAACTATTCCAACAATAGCTCCACATAAACCACTTCTCAAGCATCGATGCAATGCACATGCACATGCGTCTGTTTCTATTAAGCTTATACCGGTATAGCCAGAGTGTCACCCGTCAATGCACACCCTTGCCCGTCCTATGATGTGCGGGGGCCAAATACTCCCGTGGAGTGCCTAACAAGTAAGAATTCAGAGCAATCCGGACTAGTCACTTTTGACTTTCTCACCAACCTCACCGGACTAGTCAAGTATGATTTTCTCATCGATCTGGCTCATATGCATGTGATGCAAAATGCTCTTGTCATACAATCGTCACATACCTTTATCATATAACAATAAATATCAGAATACTCAATTTAATCATCATATAGCCATTAAAACCATTCATCCACAGGTCAAAGTCAAGAACATAACACCATATCAACAAGCCAATGCAATCAATTAATAGCTATATGTGTAACACATACTTGTCTTTCTAACCGTGGGAATCATAGCGATATGCGGGTGACAATGAATCTACACCACCACCTATAGAAAAGGGCGGACTTCAATGCAAAGTCCACACGATTAACATGATGAATAAACCAAGTCGCACCTACACAGACCCCTTGTCTCTTGCTATCCAAACCACCTCTCCAAAACCACCTAGGCCGAGAAAAATGACTATTTCATAATTTGGACAGCAGGTGTAAAAGAGGTATATCTTCCGAACCGCTTATTCGAACCTCATGAGCTTACCCTCTTCTAAAAGCTAACACCATCGCCCACAATTTCCATATTGCGGCCAACATTTAGTTCTCACAAGAGGCATCTCGAATAAACATTTTTTTAAAACATGCTGCACTCTAGATACTTTCATAGCCATCGTCCTCGATAAACACGACACCACAATCTACTGTCTGTAAAATAAAGAAATTGCTTAAATCTTGATAGGCAAATAACCCAATGGAGTGCAAAACCCTACCTCTTCATCCTCTTCCCATCTCCCCTTCCCCCCACTGCCTTCTTCCTCTTCTCTTCCCTAGCCCTCCCCCCCTTCTTCCCAAGTTGGCCCTAGTGCACACCTCTTCCACTAGCACAATATAGGGGCATCAGTCGTTAACTTGGTCGACTAGCTAAACGGGTGGAGGACAAGCACAGAACAACGGTGTGTGGCGGCGTCCTCCCGGTTGCCAGCGACGACAGATTGCTAGACCCAAGAGGTGGCAGCGACAAGCACGAGCACGGCGCCGGTGGTGGCAGGGCGACGACAGAGGCACTACCATGCACAAGTGATAGACAGCGCACGGCGACGCAAGGGCAGTGGCAAATGGCGACGCGAGGGTGGCGGCGACAATGTTGGAAGCGGCTGCACGAGGGCGATGCCCTAGCCTAACATGGTGACGACTAGGGCAAGTTGCCCCTGTCGTGTCTCCTTTTAAGCCCAAGGATGGGTCGGGCTCCAAAGGCCCAAAAATGAGAGATCACAGCCACACCGCAATGCCGCAAAAACACGATTTATAACCTTTGTTTAAAAATATATCAAAAAAAATGGCTTCAATTAAAATGGATCAGAAAATTTTTTTGTAAGCTATATCTAGGACTCAACAAACTATAAAAAGCATTAGATTATAATTAAAAACTTGAAAACTTTTTACAAGGGCATAGAGTGGCTAATAAATTATTGGAAAATGGTTTTGAGTGCTTTTGAGACGAAATAATTGTTTTTTTGCTGCCCTTCAGATGGGTGACACACTTGTATGTCACTCGGCTCACTGTCATAAACACAAACCGGATCTACATGTCAGCAAAACAGAGTTACATATATGTGTTTTGTTAATTTTGAGAGTGAGAAATCTGTAAATCCCTAGACAGAGGAAACGCTAAGGTAAACAAGAAAAAATATCATTACAGATTATTACCTGGATTTAAATTGAGAAAAAAAAACCCAACTACAGATTATAATCTGAACTTCAATTGAAAAGAACATGCCACATCTGTAATCTGACTATACCTATCACAGCCGCATCTGTCATCTGTCTATACCTTGCACAAATCTTTCAACAGGATAAGCACCCTAATTGCAACATGCAAGGAAGATTTCAGAGACAGACAGACAATGGTACGGCGTGTGTAGAGAGAGAGAGAGAGAGAGAGAGGGGTCATGTGCGCGCGCGCATGAACATGAACATGACGGGGAATAATGGGGTGGACGGGGGGTGCGAAAGAATATCGCTGGTTCCGATGCGTGGAAGGAAGAAAGCAGAGAGGGACAAAACAAAACAAAACCCCTGAGCCTTTGCGTTTCTTTTCGTTTCGCTTTCTTTCCTTCCTTTCTTTCTCCTTGATTCACCTCTCTCGATCACCGGTCGCCGTAAGAGACGCGAGACAGATGCGGATGCGGATGCTTTGCTTTCCCTTTCCCCTTTCCCTTTCCTCTGCGCGGCTGCCTTTGGTCGCATGCACGCTACAAAAGACACGGCATTGGGCGAGCCGCCGCTGTGCAACGCATCTTGGTGGCACTAATTTCTCCGATCTAAAATAATAGTTGTTTTAAAAATTGACACGGTTTTAAAATGTAACTACAAAAACTATTGCAATTTATTTATAGAATACAATTAAATTGTAATATTAAGGAAGCTTTTTTTTAGACAAATTTATCTATATGTTTATTATATGCTCAATCTAAATAGTTTAGAAGTTTTTTAAAAGATAAAGTTTAAAAAGTTTGATCTAAAACAAATCTAAAACAACTAGTATTTTAAAATGGAGGAAATAACTTTAAACCGCTCATGAATCATGAACAATGGTTTTCGACCGTTGTGGATCATCCAGTCATGAACAATAAACCTCCATATGGATGGTGCAAATTCAAGAATGTTTTGCAATTTATTGAGACTATTGTATCTTAGGTATCCTGTACCACATTTTTTTAGGACATGTTTATTGCTAACCTTAAAACATGGCCTTATAATTTATGGACATACCTCACAACCTTATAATTTATGGCTGAACCAGCATTTAAGGTTAACATCGTCTAGTTATGTGGTTGAGATGTCGCTTGTTTCCATTTCGTGTGCCAAACTTGCCACAGTTTGGTAGCTACACGGTTTGGCGTTCATTTGATGTGCCAAGTTTTGCCACAATTTATTAGCCAGAGATACACCTTATTCAGAGAATTTTGGCAACAGGTCAACGAACAACACATTCATAAATTCCATCTTGGAATGGGAGGAAAAGAAAGAGCAGAGCTCAGCGACCCATCATCTTTACCCTTTTTGCAGTTCAATTTTAACGCGTGCATTACCAACGATCAGCGGCAGAAAGAAGCCAATCAGAAAAGCACCCGTTTCTCTAAAACAAGCTTTAACCCTCGCCTTTTCTGCGCTGATCAAAAAAGTTACTGAACCAGGGCCAAATTCTGAAATAGAACAATCCTGGGAATTTTAAAACTGGTCACAGGTTTGTTGGTCCCTGCTTCAGACAACAGACAAGCCATCATCTTACCACGACTGTCAAGTTTGGACATCCATTGTCAAATCAATCAACCTACAACATCTCCATTCCCATGTGTTAGAATAAAGCGGCAGCAGAGCTTCTCACACATCAAATTCAGCTCAGAAGTGTATAATTGAACAAGCACAAACAGACGTCTATCTGGCTGTCTTATTTGACTGAACTGCTTGTCAAAGTTCACAGTTCTTCTCAGAAAGTGAAAGCAAACAAATAATTCATAAACAGCGCCTTTGACAAAAACAAATCATAAAGGAGCTCAGATATTATTTGTTACTATCGGCATGCGGGCTTGTTTTGACAACAGACGTGATTGTTCACATACACTTTCAAACAATTAGTGTACACAGCCCAACTCTGCCCTGAAGCTTATCAAAGAATGGATTGTGATGATTGTGTATTACAGGGGACAAAGGACGGATACAAGCTATTGTACAAAGAATCCTATCCAGCTAACTTAGCTCAAAATGGTATAAAGTAGAAACTCTACAGTGTGTTAACAAGGATACCTCTATAACCTGCCGAAGTAATGTACAGGGGACAACTTGCTCGCTGAGATGGCCGCCAACAGTTCTCCTGCCACTATAATTTAGAAGTTCAACACTGCACATGATGGAACTTCCAATAAAGTTATGAGCCGTCATCTGAAGGGGTTTCTTGCAAAGGCTGAGGATGCTGCAAGCCATCCTCTGGCATGTCAAACTCGACCAACGGCTTCAAGTGTTTTCTAATGGCATCTTGCTGCAGCTTCATCTCTTCAATAACCATAGTCTGTGCCGCCGTACAAGTTTGCTCATCTCTAAAAGCAAGGGTCCATCTCCCATCAACAAGATACTTCTTTGTTTTTCCTTTATATTTCTCTGGATCCAAAAAAGGTACTGTCGAGGGACGAATGCGTAAATGTAACCACTTTGCATGTTTTTCATCTATTCTTGGCTGAAACAAAGGCCAAAGAAGTTCATGTCAGATGCATATGCTCACAACAATAGTTATGTTGCAAGTTGCAAAACTAAAACAATTTTGAAGGATATGCTCAGCTTTATCAGAAGGATTAGGGCAAGACCATATTTAATAAAAAACTGAACAAAAGATCCAGGCAAAGGAAAAGAGGAACCAGACATAAAATGCTCCATGTCATCATGATACATTTGACACTTACATCAGATCCAGCCAAGGGAGCAGTGACACGAACAACTCCACGTTGTTGTTTGAGAGGCAGTTCTTCTAGAAGAAGAATCCACCCAGACGTTCCGTTAGATACAGCTAAAAAGCAGAAATTCCGTTCTTTGCCTCGCTCAAATGCTATACGACAAGGAACTGCATCAACTGCAATAACATGAGAAAAAATTAATGTATCAGCAAAAATAGAAGTGAATTAAGATACCCTTGCATTGTCAATGTTGTGAGGATAAAGACTTTCAGTAAAATCAAGACCTAAATTAACTTCGAGCCCAGACTTGGGCATTGAACTATCGAAGCCTGCTGCATTTGCGCGATTATTTACAGGCATATCCATTGGAGAGTAAATAGGAGGCTGATCAGTGAGAGTTTCTCCAAGGCAAAAGAGCATAACCTGATGCTGTAGCACAAAACCCTGAAAATACATGATTACACTTCAGCATCATCATCATGAAACAGTACAAATGAAGTAACTTCATATAGCAGATAAAATTGAGTATATATATCCATTTCATCTACAAATTAAGCAAATATGCTTAATCAACTCACTATGACAGAACAAACCCTACACTCGTAAGTCGTAACATATTGATTTCTTTTTTTTTAAGCAAAAAATTTACACCCTAAGCAACATACCAATCGTATCATATGTTCTCTCCCAGTCACACCCAAGTCAAGACCATGAAGTCGACTCTGCCAGATCCTTCTATCTCAATTCTCTCCCTCATCTCCCCAAACTCTAGACCATGGCATCTCAAGCGTCAAAGCAATGTCTATCGAAGCATCAACGGATCCAACACTCCTGCATCCTTCCTCTTGTTGCCGCCACCAAGTCAAGTCTTGATGGGGATGAGCCCGATCCAAGGCATGAGTTCCCGGCTGAAGCCCGGAACGAGAGGTAGAGGGCGGTCGTGCCTAACGGCGACCACACCCTTGGCGGCACAAGGCGCCACAAGTCAATTGTCGATGGCAGCGCTTGAGATTCTGTGTTTGGTAGTACTAAAGAGTACCTTTTCTTCCTTTCCTTCTCCCCTTTTATTCCACAGTTCAAAATGACACAACTTGGATAAGACTAGCTAACAAACTCACTCCCTAATCCTTAGCCAAAGCAAACAAACTTGAACAAACTTTAGTCCAAGCCTTAGCCATTTGTTTGCTGCGCTGGCTGCACCCCACCAGCCGCGCCATGCCCAAAACTGGCGCCCAAACCATGGCACTTTCTGTAGTAAACCTGGCTCAGGATCCCAACAATACTGCCCCCCTAGAAACCCAGCTTGTCCTCAAGCTGAACCTCAGGATAAGACCGGCGCAAAACCAATGCATCGACCCAAGTGGCTTGCATCTTCAGGCTCGCCTGCCCAATAAACCAAAAACTGCTGATGACCTTTGACAAACTGTTGCGCTAGAAGACGGTGAGGAACAGGTTGAACCGGCTGAGTAGAGGGCGACACTTCCTCTGGCAATGTAGGCGCAGAAGCTGGTGGTGTCCCCTTGAAAGCCTTGAGTAGATAGACGTGGAAGATGTCATGAATCCATGCCAATGGAGGGAGCTCCAAATGATAAGCCCCAGCGCCAATCCGACCAGCCACCCTATAAGCCCCAAAGAACCGTGGTGACAGCTTCGTTTGAGAGGTAGAAGCGAAAACTAAGAGCTACTGTCTGCTGTATAAAAGCTAGTTTAGCTAAAAACCAAGAAACCAACAAATTTTTTGGTATTTTGTGAGATTTTGGTTTTTTTAACCGTTATAGAATTCATCAAAGGCAACATATCTAGTGCTAATGACCGTTAGGTGCTAATATGTTAACATTAAATCTAGACCATTAAATCCATGATGGATGGTTCGGATATGGAGAGATGAAAACCCCATTAATTACCTCGTCTCTCCCTTAAATGCTTTCACACAACCTCCTTAACTTTTTAAGTGGAAAAGGGGCCTCCATCTCTCTATGTTTAAACCATCCATCATAGATTTAATGGTCCAGATTTGATATTAGCATATTAGCACCTAATGAACATTAGCACTAGATATGTTGCCATTGCTAAGAAAACACTACTTTATAAACCGCAAAAACACCAAACCACAAAAAGTGAAGAAACCAATTGCCCCCTAGTCTATGAATGAGTAATGGGCTGACTGAACTTCCAACATGAGGACTCTTGGGCCTGCACCTCTACGTCAAGGTGCATGTATGGCAGGGGCGTGAGTTCTAGTTCAAACCATTCCCGTCAACCTTTCTCCAACAGTGTTTATCCTCATGAACTAAGGTTTACGATAGTTACCATGTGAGTATTGCTGCATATAGATAGCATACACATAACAAATATAGAACACCACTATGCAACAGGAAAAACTTACAAAATCACCTTCAGATTTCAAATCAGACATTTATATAAAAGGAATATATCAACATATGAATCCATACCTTAACAGACATTTATATAAAAGGAATATATCAACATATGAATCCATACCTTAACAATCTCACATATTCTCTCCGCAATAGCAACAGAAGAATCACCTGAAATAAAATGCATGACTCAGCATATAATGCATTTTCGGGGTTGATCATTGCATAGTTGCAATACAGATTTGGTTTGAAGGCAAATGTATAACAGTGGCATAAGTGTGTGACCAATGAGTTCTAACCTCCAAAAGAACACGAACCCAGGGTCAAAATAATTGACTTGGATCCTTTGGGTGGTGAAGATGCTTCAATTGCTAACTCCAAAGAAAAAAGAGAGAATATTTGGTAAATTGCTAACTCCAAGGAAAAAAAAACAAAGAATATTAGGTAGAATCACAGCTTGTAGCACAAATAACAAAGAGAACTTACAATCCAAAATAAAAATATACCTTTCTTGCAATTCTTCCAAGCTTCTTTAATAATAGGAAAAAGCAAGTCGCACCAGCATCCTCCAGATTCCTCCAAAAGCTTTACACTGGATTCCTTATGTGAATCCTACATGAAACAGATTTATAACCAGCTGCGTGCAAATAAAAACATCTAACATATTACAAATGTATCAAAAGTTCCCAAAGTGACAAACTGAATGAAAGCCATTGCTATCAATGTGCAATTTCAACCACATCAGAGACAGGTATATCAGTACTATATGTCATGCCCAGGAAGAATTTACGTTTCGTTCAGTTTTTTTTTATAGAAAAATTTCTTCATCAATGGATAGGCAATGCTTGCAAATGGGACAATTAGATAGTAAAAGAAAGTATGCTCTCTATAATTTTGGATCAAGTTGGATTGCAAATTCAAACAAGGATCTTCTTGTCCTCATAAACTTCTAATTTTGTATACACTTGTGACCATAATCATCTAGTAAACAGAGACAGCATGGCTGAAACACAAAAAACGGAAGGAACATGCAATACTAAAATCAATCTTATTACTTGAAAGTTGAAACTAATTCTGTTTCAACCTTTCATTCATTATTTCATTGTATAACTTGAATTTGTTATTCTATTGCCACAACCAAAAAATTATAACAATCAAGGAAAGCTGAATTAAAATGTTGACTCTAGGTGAACATACTTTTCTTCAAAGCAAGGATAAGAAAAGATCATGAATTGCCGGGCAGTGGCCACAGGTAGTTAAAGCATAGTAACCAGATTCCCAATTCGATGGGTTCGTGGTTCGCTACTCTGTAAAAGTAGGGTTTGTTAAAGGAACACTTCTCCAATTTGTGAACGGAGATGCAATTCGTGAATTGGAGAATATTGTGTGTGTGTATATCTTAGTACATATGTCAGTAGTTTGTACAAAGGCCACACACAGTAGAAGATCCTAGCTGAATTATAGATAAAAAAAAATGGAAATCAACCCATAGGCCACCTTAACCCACAACCCATAGGCCACCTTAACCCACAACCCATGTCTCAAAGCCACAACATCCACACGACCACACTCTCTCACGCACCACCACCTCTCTACCTTAATCCACTCCCACTTCTCACTCTGCCACCGTCTTTGCTGCACCTCGATACACCTCAACGCCGCCAGTACTGAGGGATGGAAGCAAAAGGCCCTGCAGAGGAAAACTGGCAAATGGAGGGTGGCATGGAGGCAACAGGGACAGCAGCGACTCGTGGACGGAGCAGTCACCACAGATTTGCGCACAAGGCACGATGACGATGGCGCTAGCGACAACCACAGAAATGGTGGTAGCGATGATTGGAAGCAAAGCGGCGGGGCGGCGGCCCATGGACGGAGCAGTCACCACAGATTTGTGCACAAGGCGGGATGACGACGGCGCTAGCGACAACCACAGCAATGGTGGTAGTGATGATTGGAAGCAAAGCGGCGGCCCATGGACAGAGCAGTCACCACAGATTTGCGCACAAGGCGCGATGACAATGGCGCTAGCGACAACCACAGCAATGGTGGTAGTGATGATTGGAAGAAAAGCGGCGGTCTCTGTCTCTCTCTCCTCCCTCCCTCCCACCTTCCCCCCCCCCTCTCTCTCTCTCTCTCTCACACGCACACACACACACAAACACAACCCTATATTCTCTGGGTTTTGACGAACCGGGGCAGCGAACCAGATCACACTCAAACCCCGATCTAGTTCGCGCGAACAGGATTGTGGTTCGTGGGTGGGCCACGAATCCGGTATCTATGAGTTAAGTTAAAGTCATCCAAGGATTTGCTGAGGTCGGAATTCAAAGTGATTACAATAAATACATTCTCACGATTAATTCAGAGTGTAATTTATAAGATATACATTCTCACGATTAATTCAGAGTGATTACAAAGAAATACATTCTCACAAAACATTTAATAACTAACAAAAGCCGAAATTTAGTTCATTATTTCCCTCACTTCTTGATGGAAAACAAATTTAGTTATAGGGACATGGAACTTACATTATCAGTAACCAAAAGGGACCCCAACTTATCACAATGTCACTACACTTAATCTATATAATTACTAAATGAGAATTAACTAAAGATAAGCGCAATCAAACAAGAACCATGAGAAAGAAGACCACTACTATATCCTCTGAAACCCAACCCAGAATATCATAGGAGTAATAATGCACAATGAGTGATACCTTTAGCCGTCTTAGATGAAAAGCAGTGAACTCTTCCTCTCCATGGGGCAGCAGTTGCCTGAAAAGCCAGCCACCAACTAAACGAACATCTGCAGATATAGTAGGTCTGCAGAAAAGACCGACTAATGCATCGAGCACCTACAAACAATCAATGTGCATGGGAAAAAATGAGCAACTCTTAATATATGGAAATGGAAATGCATGGTGAAAAATTATAATTCATAGAGTGCATTGCATGATGCATCAACCACCAAATATATACTATAATTGAATATTGATTGCCAGATATAATGCATCATCCATCATGCCTAGGAGACTAGCATTCCCGACTCATGTAATTCTGCAGAATTGTAATGCTGCAGATATAATATTAAAAATAACCTAATGAAGATAGAAAGATGCAAGACATTCTTAGTCATTGTTGGCCCAGGAGCTCACACGAACACCAAGCAAAACTATCACAAGATCTCACACTAATGTTCACTTAGGAAGTAATTGAGGCTCACTATATTATAGCTGAACTAGTCCTCAAACTTGGCTTACAAGTGCTTCTACATATTCTATTTATAGGCTAAGCTGAATTGACCTCAGCTCATATATCCACAACATTCTACAAGTCCTAGTAATAGCTAGATGTTTCTAGTATCTAGTATCTAGTATCTAGTTCATCTATGAACTAGTAATTCTAGATTACTAGATGCTTCTAACATCTCTATATAGCTAACAACTAGCTACTCCTTCTACAATCTTCTAGTAGATGTCAAGATTATATCTAACAATCTCCCCCTAATCTTGACATCTTAATTCTAACTTGTTGACGCATTCGAATACTCCTACGATATGCGCAACACTAAGCATGCATAGGATGGCGACACAACTACTCAACACCCCATGCTTTACCCTTCATTTCTGGATGGCGACGCGGCTACTCAACATCCAGGACACCACTCGTCGAAACCTACTCTCAAACTCGATTTCAGGATGGCGACGCCACTACTCAACATAAGAGGTTCATCGCCTCTTACTCCTTGCTTCGGTTGTGGCATTCCTTAGCAAAATGTCCGAACTTCTGACAGTTGAAGCACCGGATCTTTACCTTGTCAAATTTGCGGTTCTTACCAAACTCTCTTTTGTGATTGCCCTTGAACCTTGCTTCCCACTCAGCATGAGTGAGTAGAAGCTCATTCCCTTTTTCTCGCCGGTGGCCACTATTCCCCTCCTCATATGCCTTGAGATGACCGACCACTTCTGCCAACTTCTTTCTATGAGCAAGCTGCTCAAAAGTAGAGACAAAATGCAAGAACCTGTCTGGCGCACGAAGAAGCTTCTTGATAACCGTGTGCTCCTCCATCTTTTCTCCGAGTGCTCGTATCTCATTGGCGATGGTGGTTAGTTTCATAGCGAAGTCAGTAGACTCTTGTCTCCTTCATGTACAGATTCTCGAAGTCCCTTACCAAGGTCTAAACATGAGCTTCCTTGACACGGTCGAAACCAACATGCAACTCTTGCAATGTGTCCCATGCCTCCTTTGCCGTCGTCTTCTCCGCCAAGACCATCATTATGTCCTCCGGTATAGCTTGCATGATAGCTGCGAGAGTCATCTGATCCTTGCGCTCGTCAACAACTTTCTTACTCTCCACTGCTTCCCACAATCCTTGCGTGCGCATGAAGATTTTCATCTTCACCACCCAAGGCCCATAGTTGTTGTCGGTGAGCATCGAATACTGAAGACTTACTACGCCTTCTCTTGTCGAAATCCTCGAGACAACCTCGCGGCCGCTGCTGCTAGGGGTGGGCAAAAAAAACCGTAAACCGAAAACCGAAACCGAACCGAACCGAAAAAACCGATTTTTGCGGGTTTTTCGGTTTTTCGGTTTATATTCGGTTTTGATTTCAGAAAAGTTCGGGTTTTCGGGTTCGGTTCGGTTATCAGATCTGAAAACCCGAATTCCCGAAAAAACCGACTTGAGTGCGAGGGCAACGGGCCATTCTCCAACCCTTGCGCACAGCCTCCGGCCCACAGCCTCTCGCCCTGGCCATTTTTGCAGCCGCCGGCCCACAGCCTCTCGCCCTCTCCAACCCTTGCGCAGCCGCTGGTCCAGCGCCTCCCCAACCCTCACGCCGCCGCCTCCCCAACCCTCACGCCGCCGCTGCTCCGCTTCTTCCCTAATCCCTACTCCTCCCGCAGCCCGCAGTTGATAGATCCGCTTGAGGAGCTCACGATGCACGGCAGCGTCGCTGCTCCAAGGCTCTTGCCGCTGCAGCGCTGCTCCAAGCTTTGCTCGTTGCCGCATCTCCCTTCTCACGAGTCACGATGCAGCTCACTGCTCCAAGTCTTGTTGGTTGTTGCTGCTCGATGCAGATGAGTAGATCAACTCTCAACTCTCAAGTGATTAGTGTCATGTTTATTTATTATGTGTTTGATTGTTTGATTTATTGCTTGATGAGTTGTTTGAATGTGTGGTCATATCTGGCTTATTATTTAGTATGGATCCGATTGATTTTGTTTTGGTGCATGACTTGCATCGGAATTTTTTTGGGTTTTATTGAAGATTAGTTGGACCAGCCATTGTTTTGCCTCTTCTTTTTTACTAAAAAATTTGGTTTAAAACCGAAAACCGAAATAACCAAACCGAAATATTTCGGTTAATAAGGTTCGGTTTCTAGTTTTGCAGACAAGAATTCGGTTCCTGGTTTCCAAAAACCGAAATACGAAAAAACCGAATAACCCAAACCGAATAAACCGTTTTAACCGAATGCCCACCCCTAGCTGCTGCCATCGATTTTGCACTTTCCGATGTCCGCGGCATGACCTTCGTCATATGGTGAAGCTAACAGCTCTGATACCAATTGTTGATCCAGGGGCTCACACGAACAGCAAGCAAAACTATCACAAGATCTCACACTAATGTTCACTTAAGAAACAATTGAGGCTCACTATATTGTAGCATAACTACAAGTAGCTATTAATATTTTAGTCCTAAGAATAGCTAGATGTTTCTAGTATCTACTATGTGGTTCATCTACGAACTAATAGTTCTAGATGCTTCTAACATCTCCATGTAGCTACCAACTAGCTACTCCTACAATCTTATAGTAGATGTCAAGATTATATCTCACAGTCATAACACAATATGTACACGAACATGGATAACTCCAATAAAGATGCTAGTGGTACTGTGGTAGGCATTATTATTGAATAAGATAAGATGGTCTTTAACCTATATGCTAACTTTGATACAAGTCAGAGTGATCGGGAGTTCAGGATCCGTATCTCATATGCCTATCATAACTTCACTTTATTAAGGTGTGTTTTTTTTTTAAGGGAAAGGTGTCGTAGAGTTGTTAGCCCACCCTCTAAATGAACATAGCAAAGCAGAACCTGCACTAATGAGTATAGAATTCATGTATAAATACAATGGCAATTCAATTAATGACTTGGTAAACAAACAAAACTAGAAAAATGTTCCACCCTTTTTTAAAATGAAAGTATACTCCACAGATAAGAAACTCAACTGGTAATGTGTATAAGGTTCAACAAACAAACCTGGTATCTGTGAACTTTGGAAGTCATTTGCCGTGGATGATGACACCGTAGTCCATAGTTATCCTGTGGAAAGAGAAAAAAAAATGCAAATAGTTCATACTAGCACAGTGACAATGATAAACCCGCGGCCCAGAACCCATAAACAGTACGCGCGGTAATGTAGCACTGTGAACAGTACCACAATACTGTAGCACAGGATTAGTTAGGAGGTTAGTTAAGATTAGATCGAGTAGTTGAATTAGATGAGATCAATTTGTGTCGGAGATAATATTAGTTAAGATTTATTTCTTATAGTACAAGTCTCTTATCCCTATAAAAGCGATGTGTCGTGTATCTTGCTATTCATCCAATCAAACGAAGTAAATTGAGATTAGTCTCTCGTAGGCGATGGCTCCGATAACAACCAACTCGCCGAGTCAAGGGCCTTACCCGTTGCGTGCTTATCAAGCACGTAACAATTTGGTATCAAAGCAGGACAATCCCTCGGGATGACGTTCCACTCTGGGTACTATGCCGGTTGTTAGTACGATGACCATTCTCCCTACGACGATCATGACGATCGACGCTTGCACGAAAGTCTTCGGTCTTACCATGATCTGCGTCCTATCGAGAGGCGGCGGTACCGTTACGACAACTACCAGCGGGATCGTGAAGATCAGCGTCGGTCTGATCAACCGAGTACCGAGACTGTTCATGGGTTTTTGGCGGCGGATGTATCAGACAACACTACTTCAAAAACAAAGTCCCAAACAAACTGAGGTAGGCTAGAAATGAAACCCAATATATATATTGTTTAGCCCATAAATGCAGCCCGTTAAATCCCAGCATTATGAATAAATGATCACTTTTATTTTAAAATTTGCCAAACAAAAAACTATAATATTTGTGTATTGTAACCACCAAACCAACAGCCAAAAACTATCAAATCTGGTGGTTACATGCATCCCCACAAGTCACGGAGACGGTTTATTTATTTTTAAATTAGCTAAACAAAAAACTACAATGTGTTTAGATTAAAACTATCAAACCAACATCAATAAACTATCGAAATCTGATAGTTACATACAAGCGCAACTCACATGTCAATGCATTAAATAGTCATGCAAAAATCTTTTTCAATCGTTTTTCAGCGTATTTTTCAAATGGAATGTCAAATTGACAAACGGTTTTCACCATTATGTTCTCCACATTTTTACAAACAAAACAAGACGGAACTCGATATAAAATAATATTTGTTATTATCATAAAAACTATAATGTCAATGGTAGTTTACCATAATGTATCTGGTTCGCTGCCCTGATTCAACTATCGTGGTCATAATATATCTATAATTTACTATGACTCGTATAGTTGGATTATAGTTATTTTCCATGTTAGTAACCGAAATCTTACTCTCATCGAAAAGAGGATGACACTAGGAGTTGAGACAATTTTCTGGTTTATTTCTCACACAATGCCATACCAACCTGAGGGGTTGGGCTTACATACTTATAGCTGGCCAAGGCAGCCAAGCATATACCGAGATGCTAGTCTAGTCTAAGATGCTATCCTAGGATGCTGTCCTTAGATGCTGTCTTAGATGCTAGTCTAAGATGCTAGTCTAAGATGTCACTTCTGATGCTGTCTGATCGTCTGTTCATCCAGCTTCAGCTGACGATCATCTGCCACGTCTGCGATGCCTGATTCGAAGATTGACGCTGTTATCTTCGCTTTGAACACCCACTTAAGAGTGATCGCATGACGGCGACCACGGCGAGATCAGCCGAGCCCCAGCGCGGTTTTTTCCCAGCGCGATGCGCCGAGATGGACGCGTTGAGAAAACCGCACTGGAGCTCATCGATCTCCTCGCGGGTCACCGTGGCGATCACTTTGCTGGGTGTTCGTCAAGAGGGATTTAAGCCGCGCATCGCTGCACAAGGCTCGATCATGCACGCTGGTTTCGCGGCAAAGAGAGGATCGACTTCGACGATGCTTTCGCCCCGCGGCACGGATGGAACTGCG
Organism: Raddia guianensis; assembly: GCA_036346415.1. NCBI lineage: Eukaryota > Viridiplantae > Streptophyta > Magnoliopsida > Poales > Poaceae > Raddia > Raddia guianensis. The sequence continues at coordinate 17,718,049 of CM070537.1, read as the reverse complement.
CGACTCCTCCTTGCGCCGGGCTGCCCAGAAGGTTGGCATGTTCATCACATGGACGCCAAATCGGGCGCTTTAACGGCGACTTGAAGCTGAGGAGGTCTACGCAGACCACCACCGGATTTGAGATCCCCAAGACGGAGAAAGAAGGTGTCATACCGCAAGGCTCTCTATGGCTTGCGGTAGTAACCGAGGGCATGGAATGCCGTTGATTCCACGCCAGCGGACGGGATTCGAGCAAAGCCCGCACGAGGCGGCCATCTACCGCGGGCAATGGTGAAAATGCCCCGCCGCGGTGTCTACGCTGACGACTTGGTGATCACCGCACCAAGGATGCGAGGCGGCTTTCAAGAAGAGATGAAGGCCATCTTTCGATGAGCGACCGGGGCCTCTCCTTCTACCGGGAATCGAGGTACACCAAGACGACCCGGATCATGTTCGACAGCATCGCTTACGCTAAGCGCTGCTGCTGAGCTAGCCGGTCTCACCGATCGAACTCCACCTTTCCACCTTACTGGAGAGAGATCAAGTCGAGCCGCGACAAAGACGACGGAGAGGCGGATGCTACACAAGACCGGGCGTTTTGCGAGCCTTCATTACTCGCCCACACACGGCCGGATTTGGCGCTTCTCCGTCGGCCACGTGAGTCTTGTTCATGCAATGATCGACGACGAGCACCAAAGAAGTCGGAAGAGGATCATCCGCTATGTCATGGGACTCTCGACCACGGCTTCTACTACCCGAGGTGTCCCGAGAGGCACACTGTCACCATAAATGACAAATGATTACGGCGGCGACATCGACACCAAAGAAGAGCACGAAGGGATTCTCCTCTTCCTCGCAAGTGCCTCGTTAATGGCAATACCAAGCAAGCAATGCATGGCTTCGCTCAAATCGAGGTCGAGTACATAGCTGCCTCCGCCGCTCGACCAGCACTTTGGCTTGCTCGACCGCCAGCGATCTCGGGCAGACATCAAGCTGCGGAACTCAGTATGCGGATAAAGAAGTCCGCCTGCCCTCGCAAAGAACCCCGCTTTCCATGAACGGAGCAAGCACATCCGGTAAAGTACCATTTCATCCGAGATTGCTTGGACGGCTAAGCATCAAGGCGACTACATCAACACCAAGGACCACTTTATGGACTCCGCTTCACCAAGCCTCTTGGGAGATCAAGTTTTGAGCTTTGCTCAGACCGGATGGTCCAATCTTCCCACAAGACGACGCACAAGACTTAGGGGGAGAATGTTGGAATAAGTCTTTGTACTATTGGTCCTTGTGGTCTTTGTGGTCTTTAGAACAGCATCTTAGACTAGCATCTAAGGACAGCATCTTAGAACAGCATCTTAGACTAGCATCTTAGACTAGCATCTAAGGACAGCATCTTAGACTAGACTAGCATCTTAGATTAGCATCTCGGTATATGCTTGGCTGCCTTGGCCAGCTATAAGTATGTAAGCCCAACCCCTCAGGTTGGCATGGCATTGTGTGAGAAATAACCCAGAAAATTGTCTCAACTCCTAGTGTCATCCTCTTTTCGATGAGAGTAAGATTTCGGCTACCAACACTAAGCTCACAAGCCTGACAGACTCAAGCTTATGTTCCTACTCAACAATCCAACTTGTCCATGTTCCATAACATGATGACGTGCCACCTAAGTGCACGACTCCACGCTCAAATGAATTATTTGCCACCTTCTAGGCTTCTAACAAGTGAGACAAGAGATTTGCCACAAGCAGTTTGTTATTATAGCATATGATAGTGTACGACTGGTGGCGTGCACCATACACAAAAACACAAATTTGGCCATGTAGCAGATTTCACTAGATCAAACAATATCTGCAAAATGTCTAACCAGCAGTTTACCTGAAGCCTCCTGACATAAATATCAAAATCGCTGCAGATGCTATCATCTGTCATCCCACTATTGGATGAAAATAACTGCCTTTCAGCTAGATCTTCACCTACCAAAGCTTGCTACAGATAAGAGAATACAGGTGTCAGATAATTTAGTTAAATTGCAGCATCAAGATCAATTTTTTAAATAGTCTGAAGAAACACCAAATAAAATCAACACCATAGCTCTGTTTCTCCAGCAACAGCACAAACCAAACAGAACCATATAGCTCGAACCAGAACAATGCAAGATTGAATGTAGCAACATACACACATAAACTTTGTTATAAACTATGTATGTCAAACACCAAATATTTCAAACAATGTGTGGCATTAGTGGAGCAGTGAAGTGTCTTTGCAGTAGAAAGTACAAAGTATAGTGTCACAGCATGTTTGGCAATCCTCGCTAACATATTAAGGTAATCAATCAAAATCTACAAAATGAAAATGTCAAAATGACTGCCACCGAATGAAGATCTTATCTATTTTTCTCATTTTCTCCATGCAAAGAGCCCTATCTTGCAACTTGCTTAAGTTTTCTCCCTCAACAGCATACTTTTGTTAACATTACTAGTTGGTGTGCATGTTTCAGCGCTGCGCTCTGTTCATGCCAGGCCCTTGGGTGCGTAATTAGTTGGGAAGTGAACATAAGAATAGTAAGTTTCCGTATTAGATTGGTTTATCTCTAAGTGAAACACATTCAATCTATTAGTGAGATATATTTCTTAAGAGTCAAGTGAAACATAGAATGTATCTAAAAACAAAGAATATCTAGTCTCTTCTCAATTTCATCCCCCTAGGCTATGATGTCTTAAGATCCTTCATCTTCAGTTGTGCTGTATTCACCGTCCTCATTGGCAGTTACCCTTATTAAGCTGATTAAGATTCATTACACTTGTTATCAGAGTTATAGCTTCTAATCGGACTATGAAATCTGATGATAACCACCATTGAGAAGATGTTGCCATCATCCTCAGCGTTCAAGACACTTCAGAAAAATGGTGGCGGCAAGTGACAAGGTGAAAGAGGCAAAGAATGTTGCTTGACGGTTGCGCCGCTGCCACCAGCATGCCACAACTAGTGGTGGGAGTTGGGCAGTGCCGTGCTGGCCCGGCCCGGGCCTGTCGTGCCTCGGGCCGGTGCAAAACCAGCCAGCACGGCCCTTTCAGCACTTCGGGCCGTGCCGGGCCAGCACGGAGTGCCAAAATCTAGGCCCGGCACGGCCCAAAAGCACGGCGGGCCGGCTTCGGGCTGGGCCGGCACGAGCACGGCAGGAGAACAAAACAGCAGGCAAAATGATTTTTTAGAAATTCATGCGTTGCTCAAATGAAAAAGTTGTTTATACAAAAAAGATGCGTCTCGAAATCTACAACTTTCGTGTTCAACCAAAATTCATCCGAGCACCATAAGACCTCGAAAATGGCGAATTACCGAGGACGGTGCCGTCGGCCCGAAAGCAGGCAGCGAAAAAAATATTTTTTATAAATTCCTAAGTTGCTCAAATGAAAAACTTGTCTACATGAAAAAGATGCATATCTACATTATCTACAACTTTTGTATTGAACAGAAATTCATCCAAGCAATAGAAGACCACGAAAAACACAAAATACTGACTCGTGCCTCTTTTCGGGTTGGGCCGGGCCGGGAGGCACGTCGTGCCTGGTTTCCAAGCCCGGCCCGCACGCCATTTCGGGCCGTGCCAGCCCGGCCCATCAAATCCACGTGCCGTGCCGGGCTACAGGCCTGTTTTTTCGGCCGTGCCCGGGCTGGCCTGTTTGGCACGGCCCGTTTCCCCAGCTCTAGCCACAACCTTCGGTGCTAGCAGCTGTGCAAGTAAAGCATTCTACTTAATGTCATTGGCCGATGCCATGCTTTTTGCGCTAGAAAAACAACAGTTTATTACATGAACTGGAGGGAGCATGAATTAATGTGAGAGCCCTGGACATGCTATAGCAGCAACCATCACATGGCAAATGGAATTTCAAAATCTATCCCAAGTCAGCTTAAAGAACACCATTAATACCTTCAACTATTAACATAGATAATTAATCAAGTAGATACAATCAAACATCATAAATATGATAGCATGATTACTGTTTTATATGGACATCTGAAAAGCACGTCATTATTTCCTTCAAATTATTCACACAGATGTTCATGAAGTAGGTACAGTAACAATTCAAAATACATAGACATGAAAGCATGTTTTGGATGTGCTAATAGTAGGAGTGTAATAGTGCTGCAAAACAGCAAGCAAATAGAAGTAAACAGTACTTACTAATAGAAGCTTCTTATGCTGCTTTCTTTGAGGCAGAATCCCAAGTGCATCTAGCATTGATTCATCAAGTTCTGTAAAGCAAACATGTACTCAATTATTTTTTTCCTCTTCTTGGGTGGGGATGTGGCACAATGAAACACAATGAAACCAATAATACAAAAACTGACATGCACACCTTTTGTCTGCAATAATGTAGCAAATAAGCACAAGGAACCCAAAGCTTGGAAATCATCCCCTGCAGCTATATATGACAGCAAGTGATCCCTGAAAAAAAGGATGAATTTATACAATGATATAAATGTGAACTTATGCAGGAAATACTTTCAACATAAATACAATATTATAGTTATTAATCAGCATATACCAATCCCACTAGATATTCTCGGAAAAAAATATATATTTTAGCAAAGAATACCCTGTCCACAAATTGCTAACCAATCTGGTATAGACAAGTAATGAGTAATTCAGTTCTATTGCACGTTTGACTATGGTATGTAGATCCCTCACTATACCACTAATATGGTAACACACTAACACATTAAGAAAAATACATAACACTAACATTGTAGTGTTATCCAGCGTGCCTGACCTGGTCATTGACCCAGCCAAGGCCTCAGGTATATAGTTGAACCAATTAGTTGCCAGTCAGACTGGATGTTTTGTTTAAATAGAAAATATACATATGTGAAGCATATATAGATTTACCAAAGTATCTTATGCCCATGGGTCGACACCAATAACATAATTACGGTGCTATCGTTGTTCTCTGTGGTATTTCAAACATGTTTTGTTATACCAAACTCTGCCAGAAGATGGCATGGCACAATTTTTGTGGCTCAGAAATCGCATGCCATGATTGTGGCACAGTATAGCAAAGAACTGTATTTATGACAAGTGGGCCACTACGATAGGACTATGTTGAATGCCAAAAATGTGGCATCAAACCAAAGCCAGCCTAACAGAGTCAAGATTATCTAACTGCGTGAATATCTAACTGGGTGATTATCTAACTGAGCAGTGGAACATTGATGCAATGAACCAAACAGGCCCATATCCTCTATAGTTATATGAGTTTTAGTACTAACAAGAACTATAGCTGAGGAATTTGGATAATCAAAGGCTCAAAGCTCATATAGAGCAATAATAGCATACCTTACAGTGTTGCCTTGACAGCAATCACTTGTTGATGAATGATCAGGCAGGCATTGCAATTGTGCAGAAGACAAAGAAATCGATTTGTCTAAATTCTCTTCATCTGGCTGCTCCGCAGCAGAGGTACTGCTGTGCTGATTCTCAGGTATGCCATTAGGTGTTCCTTGTTTTCTATCAGGACAATCAGTTTGATGAAAAAGAGCAGCGGCAACAGTACTGGCCATATCCTTGTTCTTAAAAATGTGAAGTATACAGCAAAGCAAATACATGGAAGTAGTGACACTTATGCCCAAATCCTAAAGAACAAAAACGAACACAATAAATTATATAAGAAGATTAGGTATCACAACTATGTTAAGATAATGCAAAAGAACTCTTTCTTTCTACACTTACAGTGTGCTGCCTTTGCAACGATGGGAGCAAGAAACGAAACACCAAATGTTGCAAAATATTTTCGGTGATGAACCTTCCAAGATCAGGAATACCAGAAGACATAACATCACTAAAATAATATAGTGCATCTTCAATTTGCACAACTGCATCTTCAATAGAGGCCATTGACAGAGAGGAATCTGCATTTCTGTAGAATAAGAACACAAAAGAATATGAATGGCTTTTCAAAAATTAACATAAATGTCAATCTATTTATGCAATAATCTTACCGTATAGAACGAACAACCAACTTATCCAGGTCAATGCACTGCTTCTGAAAATGTTTGACCATGTCTGAGAAATAATCTGAAAGAGGCTCACGTGAAACAAATCTGTTAACAGATTCATCTCCAACTGAAAGCAAATAATTGTGTGGTAAGCGACAGTACAAATGCAAGTTTAGAACATGCATAAACAAATGTAGAATGTACCATTTAGACCTTCCCGACTCACCATGATAGACATTAAGTGTCAAGGTGCGTATAGCAATTCGGATCATGCTATCTTCATGAAATGCAAACTTTAAGGCCTCAACATAAAGGGGAAAGGAAATGACCTCATTCTGCAGATAACATAGAGAATATATTAGACTATTTGTAAACAAACAATCTATGATTAATACCGGATATGTGTAACGTAACTAGCCCAGACTTTTAAAAAATAGTTAATGACGTGAACAAGACAACCAGCTGATCCAATGGAACTAGTGTCACTAACAATAAGGTCTACTTGTTATTTAAAAATGATTATTCCTTAAAGTAGTGTAAGAGCATGAGCAGCAGGCCCCCTATCAAGGGCCTGCATTTCAAAATTTTTTGAATTAGCTGTGCTGTATCAAGGAGCTCCTCTCTGCTTTTGTTTGAATTTTTCACCCGCGGTACTGTAGCTACAGTAATTTCGGAGTGTGCTGGGGATCCTCTAATGACTAATGCCTCTGTGTGGAATTGCTATTTGCTAGCCATAATGACATGTCAACAAGGATCCTCAACAATAATGTTAAAAACATATTTTTGCAGTTCAATTCAATGCATCTTCCATTCAATCTGAGAAGGCCTGCTTATAATTAGCAGCTAAGAATTTTCATGAGTGCTACTATCCTACACAAAACCTAATCAGCAGATACAGAAGAGAGGAATATAGATATGGTTTAGTGATCAAACGAAAGCAAGAAAACAGACAAGAGTATTTTATCCTGCCCAAAGTGCAGAGGAAGGAACTAGAACAGTACATTTTTTGTCTTCACAAGCAAAGATATTGTGTTCTTGTTCAACTTCCCACTTATTGCCCTTCATGAAACAAGAATCAAGTAAGCCTATACATAATAATAATCAAAAACAAGTAAGGAAACAATTTTAGACGGGTGTTACAAACCGCAAAAAGGATATGTAAAATGATAGCATCTCATCAATTTGAAAATCGAACGAGTAAGTTATCAAAAAGTTGATGTGCTCATTGCTGAAAATATAATCTGCATGAAACATAATCACTTTTAGAAAAGATACTTGAATCATACAACTTTGCCGTCATAGGATAGATAATGCAGTACTGATTAACTTACAAATTGAATGTTCATTTCTCAAATTTTGGATCATGATACTCATTGTCTGTAGCAACTGTAGTGACACTCTCGACAGTTTGGAAATCCTCAAAATACGAGCAAATTCACCCATGATCTGTTTCTCCATAAAAAATCTGAAAGAGATATCGACAAAAATAAATAGATGAAATGTTACATTTGTACCATACGGGCCTATTTGACACTTACTCGAAGAATGATGGATCATGCTGGTCGCCATATATCATCAATTCCGCAATTGATCTCAATGCTTCAACCACAAAATCCTTCATAAAAAGAAACAGATATAATGGATCAACTATAAAAATCTCACTAAATTCTGAAATCGACCAGGATGACCAGCTTATCATACCTTATTAGCTTCATAAACAACATGAACCTTCTGCAGCTGATCTGTTAGATACCTGCAGCAACACACCAGCTTAAGACAAAATATAAGAACAATGATACTCCTACGATATAACATCAATACATGCTAAAGAACTAAGATGCAATAACTTGTGTGTTTAGACTAATATTGTTCATCGAATGTGTGTTATAGCTTGTGCGCCCCTTATTTGTTTAATTGCTGGAATGGAAGATTTCATCTGTTTCTTGTGTTGCAGAACACATAATTCTCAATTCATTAAGATATAGTGTGGAGACAAACCAAACAACACAGATTCTGAATAATACGGAATAGAGGATTTTAATTATTGCTAATCCGTTTGTCTCGAACCTCACAGCAGCTTTACATATTATCTCCTTGTCTTTCACTATTCCTTATGTTAATGGCAAATGCAAACAGTAACGGTGGATGAAAATGTTCTTTCCATCAAAGGAAAAAATGCAAAAACACAATCTTTTAGAGCCTTTGCATACGATAGTAGGAACCAAAAGGACATGTGCATATACTTCCAGTGAACAACATCACATTAGATGATTGACCTGGAAGGGTTTACTCAGACTCTTCTTTCATCAATCAACAGCCACAGCTAGCAGCAGAGCTATCGCAATAATAGACATCGCCTACCTTATTAAATGAAGCTACTTGCCAATCTAATACCGCCTGTAAATAACCGAAACGACCTTGTAAGAAGAGTTAGCCAATCAGGAGTGCCTGGCTACTTAGCACCAAATTAAGAAGCAATCAGCTCTCAAGTGCGTTCCAGCTTCTCCTTGCCCGATCAGATTCAAACTAAGCAAAGACAATACTCCACTTCGCACAGCCGACCCGAATAGAGGCCTGCTTCTGGCCGCACGACGGCGCAGATCTGCGCTCGGTGGCCTCCGAACACCTAAGGCCACGCCACCTCGCCGAGAAAGGAAAAACAAAATACGAATCCCTAACGACACGGGGAGATTGGGGGAAGAGGGAGGGAGGGGCGGCAGCGGCGCGCACCGGAGCTCTTCGAGGGAGAAGCGGTTCCTCGCGCGCCAGAACAGCCACATGGCCGCGAATCCGCGGCCCCCGCCGGCGTCGGCGTCGCACGAGGAGGGCGCGGGGGCGGGGGCGGGGGCGGGGGCGGATCTCTCACCCTGCGCGGCCCAGGGTGCCGCCGCGGCCGCAGGAGGGGGGACGCATCGCATCCGCGGGCGGGGGGGCGGCGATCGCCGGCGGGCGGTGGGTCGGGGTCGAGGAGGGCCCCTCGCTTTCCCCCTCCTCCTCTTGCTCCCCCTCCTCCTTCCTAATTCTTCCTTTCTCTCGCCTTTTCGCCGCCCGGTTGCTTGGCTCGGCTGTCACTGCCGGGCGGGCGCCGCGCTGGAGCAACGGTAGTATAGTCGACAGCCGGAGGACGGCGTTGCGTTTTCCTTTTCGAGTCGAGTCGAGTCGAGTCGGGAATAGAATAGGGTTGGGCTCCGCGGAGAATTCGGTATTGCTTTTGCTTCGCCGCGCGCAATGAAAGCTGCCGTGGATCCTTCGAGTTCGAGTGCTGGTGATAGTGGATCCTTCCGGTGTTCCGATGATGGAGCTCGTTGAAACAAATATACGACTACGACATCTCCATCGCCTACCGGCAACAGCAACGGCAACGGCAACGGCTTGGATTAGAATCGGAAGAGTGAAAATCATTGGTAAGAGGATCACGAGAACATACCAACACAAATGTGATCATGACAATCTTTGGTGTTCATTTACTCCCTCCATGTTCGAAATACGTGACGTTTAAACATTTTGCATCGAGTGCTGGAAAACTTTACGTTTAGCATTTTTTTCCCTCTACTTTTGCTTCTACGAATCAACTACAGCAGCATTGTGGGCTCGTTTGTTTCAGCGTCGGCCGGCATGGCGTTGCGTTGCGACCGCGTCGTTTGAACGCGCGGCTGGCGGCAAAACGCAACGTAATGCAACACGCGATTGAAACAAACAACGCCTGTATTTACTCATTTGTACGGCGCATGCATGCATGCAATTTTTTATTGCCTCGTGGGTTAACGAGCGAGAGTAAACACAGTAATACTACCAGTAACAGATGACTGTATGTGCTCCATCTGCCTGTAACACCTACTCAAAGAAGAACAAGAAGGAAGCTAGATTAGCGAGAGCCCGTCGTTTAGCATGTTGTCGTCGCCGTCGCCTTCAACACAGCAATTGCTGCCATCGTCACTGTCGGGGTCGTCATCCTCGCTGATGCCGTTGCTGCTACCGTCGTCTCCGCCGTGGTCGTCGCCCTCGCCGATGCCATGGCGGCTGCCGTCATCACCGCCGCGGTCGCCGCCCTCGCCGATACGAACAATGCTTCCGTCTAAACAAGCTTGCATGTCCATTAAATGGGAGAACCCTGAAGTTCTTACAGATTATGTTGATGATTCTTCTGAACCGAAGTTGTCCAATAAACACTTGAGCCCAACGCTCCTGAAGACTCCATTGAACCTGAGTTTAACACAAGGTGTCTACTCGATGGTTTTAGAGATCTGTCGGTTTGGCAACAAGAAACGGCTAAGGTCACGTATAAACTTCTTATGCCCAAATTCTTTTAAAACATGTATTCCTACCATCACTATGCAGTGAGCTGTCTTACAGCCTCATCTACCAGAGAAGAATTGCACTTGATTTGCAAAGGAAGTTTCCCTTCTCTTTCTACCATCCCCTTCTTTATGTGAGGAATTTTATATTTGTTTCCTCCTCCTTTTCATAGACTCCATCAAAACCAACGGCAATGTCAAGAATATTCGATTCGACTTATGTACCAAATACTCATAGAAGGCTTGTTTTATAAAAGCAAAGTTAGCTTCAGCTAAAATTACGAGTCGGATGAACAACAATAAAAACACTACCTCTTCAACAATTGGAACAAGTTCCACCCTTTTGTTGTTGTCTTCTTATATTGAACCGACTGGATAGCACAAAAAAAATCCAAATCTAAATTATTAAAATCTGGTGAATTTGCTGGTTGGTAAACAAGTTTAATATCAAATCCGTCTTGTTTAGCAGCTTCACAAAATATTGGATCTGTTGGTATGATATGGGGCTTAGCATTCTCTTGTTGGATAAAGATGGGCTTTTCACATCTTTACGTGGCCACTTCGATCGAATAGCAAGCAAAACCTTGTCGATAATAAAATTTCTAGTGACTTCCTTTGTAATAGATGCGATAGGTTTCATCTCCAATGTTTCGGCAACCCGATTAACACTTGTTCTTTTAGCGGCTTCATAAGTAATCAGAGGAAAGCACCCAATTTTTCCATCAAAAGTGCAATTTCCATCGGAATCAAACCTCGGACGAGCAAGGGTACATAAGAACATGATTTTTGGGATGAAGTTCTTACTTTTGCATGTCCTTACATGCTCATCTTCGTTTGGAAGGGAGCAATATCTTTCTGTTTTTCTTGTAAGGTTGAACCATTTTTCATCAATAAAAACAACATCAAATAACCCCCTAAATATGGGATCATTGGATATACTTCTTGGTTCAAGACTTTAAGCATAGATAGACACCATTCTATCTTGCGCTTCTTGTTTTCTTATATTAAGGTTTTATACTGTTTGATTGACGTCTTATGAGACCTTCCCGTTTCAATGCCATCAGCTTGCATTTACTCACATGCAATTGAACACATACATCTTCAATTGTTGTTCGATCTGAAAAGGGAATGTCATGTAGTGCAGAAATATCCACTTGAACTCGCTTACGACCAGAGTTGCACTTTTTACTTGAAACATCAACTATAATCCCTTGATCAAGGTAAACTTTTCCTTGTTTCCAAATACGCTGGACGGATCTAATTCATACCGCAAAAAATGCAGCAACTTCGTTGGTGACATTACGCTTCAACCTTCCACGACACTTTTTGCTAGCAAAGTTTGAAATATTTCTCTCCTTATAATAGCATTAGGCACATCTTTCCGACCTATATTCTCATCAACTTTTATAGAAACATGCATATGGATTAGAAATTAAATTAAAGCATGGCAAAACATTTATATATAAAAATAATTCATGAGCAACGAAAGAGTTTACCATTTTCATCTAGTGGTTCCATGTTCATATACTCAACGTTCAAATCGATCCCATTGTTCAAAGCATTTTCGTTATCTTCTATAGACATAAAACATGTGAATTCAAAAAAAAATCTTTCATAAAAAAGTCACTTCAAAGTGATAAAGTCCTTGTTTGTTTCAGATTAAATTAAATTAAATTAAATTAAATGAAAATTTGTTATTTTTGTATAAGTCACTTGATGTAATATTTTGTAGTCATGTTTGCGGGGTTCTAAATAGTTCCTCTTAAAGTTTGTAAAATATTTTTCCATAATTTTTGAACACCTTAAAACATCTTTCGAGGGGTCACAAAATTTGTTACATTAAAACATAACATTAAGCTGAAACAAACAAGGCCAAAGCAATGAGAATATTCACCATTTTCATTTGGTGGTTCCATGTTCAAATCGATTTCATTAGTGCACAAACCAACCTCGTCGTCAAGAGTATTTTGACTAGCATCTAGAGGCAAAAAAAATGTGGACTTAGAATAAAAAATGTTTCAAGAAAAAAGAGATGAATTTACTTCAAACTCAAAAAACAATGAGAGAGTTTACCATCAACGTTCGGTGGATCCATATTCAAATCTATCTCCACTAGTGGCCTTCTTCCTTTTAAATTGACTGCCGTAGTTTATAATGTGGTGAGAGAGGAGGCAATATCATGTCTTTATATAACTGAGAGGTACAGAATATATTTACCTCCAATAATGACTGTTCAATTGATCGGCGTCAAAACAAAAATAATTTGCATGCATATGAAATTTTCCCTCCATTAACTGGCGGCAACAATAGCCAAAAAAGGACGTTGCATGCAAAAAAAATCCTGCATGCACGAACCGCTGATCTGGTGACTTGCATTAAGTGCTTCTACCACTGGGCTAGGTGATGACACTAACTTCTTGAAGCAACCACCATTTAATATAGTAGGTGAAATGATAAGCAAACCTACTTCTCCTGGAGGTTCGAACCCATCTTAGTATTGTGAATCATGTCTAAAACATCCACTATTGTGGAACTGGAGGGAGTACTATTTTGTCAACGTCCACGGCACATTGATGTATTGCACCGTGTCAACATATTCACTAAGGATAAACATCGCCAAGAGAGCCTAAATGGCTAAATCCAAGCCCAACTCAAATTCTACTCCGCTTCGTTCATTAGCAACTAGTTTGCAATCAAACAGGCATCCAGACCACATATAACATAAAAAATAAAATTGAGGTAAATAAGCATTAAGAGCTAGCCTGACCTCAAAATTTTGTTTGAACTATTATGTTACTTTTCTAGACCAAAACAAAGTGGGATATGCGCCGTATTCCGTTCATATTTAGGCTCTCTGTCTTGGCCAACCTCCTCTCCCTTTCTCAAAAATAGCTACCCTCTTATAGAGTTTGAGTTCGTGGGTGATGGATAGACAACACGTATTACTTGTCTTCGGGACCCGTGAACTCGTGTGTGGTTAATCATTTCACAAATTCATATTGTATTTACCGTTGTTCTTGTTCTTTGGCTGCATTGCAGGAACAACCTTCATGGTCAGGTCAACCACGTTTCTAGCATGATTGATTAGGGCTATAGACCAATCTCCTGTGATGGCAAAACCAACCGAAGTTGCTTTGTTCAACAAAACTGCTTCAACAATTGGACGCGGGGGCACTCGAGATAGCATTGAACCAGCTATTGTTCGATGCCCATTGTTGGTTAATGGTTATCTGACAACCATTATTGATTCTCGTATACCTCTTTGTTGATTTTGTGGAGGCCACGTAGAAATCCAAACAAATGATAAAGAAAATCATAATAATATCTAATAAACGCTAATTTGAGTCCAAAATTTTTGAGGTACTTGATGGAGACGGGGTCCCGATCTTCCGACAGGTATGGATAAACACGATTGGTGGAGAACTCGACGTTGACGATCCGACTTCCAATCAGAATTGATCTAAGCCTGCAATCGCTACACCACTGTCTCCGTTCGTTATCAACCACGCCAAGACGCGGTTGACCTCACCACGAAGGCTAATTCCTGCAAGCGAATCGAGAACATAAGCAAGAACACGGTAGATGCAATCACAATATTACAGATTACCGATTAAGCACACAACTTGGGGTTCCGCAAACCGATAAACGGCGAAGCTGCAACGGCAGAACAATCTAAGCAAAATCCAAGTCTAAACTAGCGACGGCTACTGAATTTATAGCGACGGCTAGGGTTTGGGGCGCAGCCCCTAGGGTACATAGGCCATGGGCCGAAAGTGGAGCGGCGCAGCGCCCGACAGATCCCGGCAGATTCTGGTCGCAATATTGTTTCGACGATTTCCGCTGATCTATAAGGAATTTGGATATGGGACTGGATCCAATGGAAATATCTCGTCGAGGGCTTATCCTTGCATACCAAGAACGTCCAAAACGGAGTCCGTATGAGGTCAGGGCACCCGTTTTAAGTTGAGTGCACGGAAATGGCCGAACCGGACTCGTGGACAAATTGGGCTCTTTCTTGAGCCGGCCTTGCAAGGACGTGACTTGTGGGACTAGAGGGTGCCGAAGAGGTGGAGATGCGTCTTCCTTGAATACGTCTTGAGCATGGGGAGGTGGCCACGGTGGAGGCCGAACTGCTGGCGGTGACAACACAATATCAGCATGATGAGCTTGTCGGCTGTGCACGCGACTTGTCGTAGATGAAGAGTTCGAATATGAAGTAGTCGATCGAAGAGTCGTCGACGTGCATGCTGGCGAAGTAGTTAACAGAAATCTTGATGACCACCACATTGAGGTAGTGTTGGTCATACCTATGATGGACATGGTCATATCATCCTCCCCTTCTTGATTGTGAGTCGTCCTCAACTCATCCTTGTTTGTCTGCAAAAGATTAGCTCCAAAGACAGGCAAAGCAACAAGCATATCATTTGTAATCAAAGTGTTAGAACCATATTTATTAGTATCCACATTCTCCCCTTCTTGAAATTTTTCATATAATTTCAAAACAAATCTAGAGGCACTTGATGTCTCCTGATTATTGATAATGTAGCTCTCTAGTTGATCACATGGTTGCACATCATAAGAAAAATTCATATTTAAGCAAATGTACACTCGATTCACCATGTAGTTTCCTTCATCACTATTTTTACCCACAACATGCAATGTGTTTCTAGATAAACATGGGAAATTAACAAATCTCTCCTCTAAATTATTTAGGTCACACAAAATGTCAAACTCAATGTAACCCAAAATATTCAAAAAAGAAAACAATTTTAGCTCATCATTTTCATTAGCAAGATGAATAAAATGTTTATTTTCAGCACAAGTGTTTCGTTCGGAAGCAAAAGTAACATGTTCATTCACTAGTTGTGGCATAGATATAAGTGAAACATTATCGCACAACTCTTCTTTATCACAAGAAACATCGAGCAAATCATCTTGTGACAAAGGTAAATCAGCAATTGGTTCCACAATTTGTTGCTCTATCAAAGCATGATCCGTGGAAAGTTTCAGCACATCAAAATCATTCTCATCTTGATTGAGTGTGGTACCTTTTTCATTACCTTTATTTTCCTCCTCAGCTGATGTAGGTACATATTTAGTTGTAAGCGTTGGAAGCAGGGGTGAAGCGTCATGTATCTCCTCATTCTTCTTGTTATCATTCGTGGCCAAATCTTGCTCATCCTTCTCTTGGTCGGTGGAAACAGATATAGTGTTGGTGGAGTGTTTTTCTTCCAACATCTCTTGTGTATTATTAATGTTTCGACTGCAATTGTTGATCATGGCTTTCATCTCTTGTGTATTATTGTTGATCATGGCTTTCATCTCCTTCAATAAGTCTAGCAACTCCTTATGACGAACAAGCTTAGTATCGTTTTGATTTTCGATTGATGATCCTACCATTGTTAGTAGAAAACAGAAAATAACACAAGAGTATTATCCCTATCAACTACTAGGTGGTAGAAGGTGGAATCACACGCTCTCAAGCGTCTTACCACGCTCTTACAAGTGTTCTTACCAATGCTGCAGGAGGTACAACCGGTGGCTGGTTCATGATACCGAACGAGTGTGAGCGAAACGATTGCAAGTTCGAACCAGAACTGATAAGAAGTATGTGGAGTTTGGATAGGCAAAATATAGTAGCAAGGAATATGCAATTATCGAAATCAGATTAGCAAAGCTGAATAAATATCCAAAGTTTTTATCAAAATTGCTGGCCTAAATCTGTCCTTAGACCTAGCTCAAGCAAGCAAAACAAATAACATAACACTTTGGATACATAGAATGCAAGCACTTCTGATTTCTTTCTTTCTTTCTTTTTCTTACTTTTTTTATCTTTTTTTCTCTTTGTGCGGCTTCTTTTTATGCACTTGCCTTTTTCACATTTTTTTTGAAATATCAATAGTGCCGCATATGAGAGATTACAAGATATATACTCAAACACTCAATTTTCTCTCGCTGGATAAACAGATCTACTATGCAGAAAATTTCTATGCTGTTTTAGGATTTTTGGAGGCTTGAAACACTAAAACGTATAACAGTAAAGTTGTAGATCTTTTCGTGCTGATCAATTTGCATATATGGAACACCCAATTTGGATAAAAGATCTAGGAGATTTGGCCCCGCAATACAGACTGCTCAGAAAAATCCGAGACACATACAGAAACACTTCCAACGTGATTTTGGATCTGAAGATGGCGTTTCTGGAACTTTGTGCAATGGACAAAGTTGTAGAACTTTTTCCGGGCTACAATTGAGGATCTAAATTTGTTCAATTTGGAGTTCGGATAAAGGAGATAATGACAAAACACCGAACTATACAGATTGGTACCCGATTTGGACGCGGCGGCGACGACGACGTGATGGGACTCGACGTCAAGATGCAAGAATTAAACTAGACCAAGAACTTACTCTAAACCAGCAACAAGACGATGATGATGGATACAAATTCAACAACGCGAAACTGAAAACGAAATTGCAAAGGGCACAAAGGGGCTTGGATGATGCACGAGATGATGAACTAAAATCTTTTTGTGGGCAATTTTCTGGACTCTAGGTGAAAGATGAACAATGAACAAAGGGGATACAAGTATACCTGACGGGCAACCGAGACTCTGATACCACTTGATGGGGACGGGGGTCCCGATCTTCCGACAGGTATGGATAAACACGATTGGTGGAGAACTTGACGTTGATGATCTGACTTTCAATCAGAATTGATCTAAGCCTGCAATCGCTACACCACTGTCTCCGTTCGTTATCAACCACGCCAAGCCGCGGTTGACCTCACCACGAAGGCTAATTCCTGCAAGCGAATCGAGAACACAAGCAAGAACACGGTAGATGCAATCACAATATTACAGATTACCGATTAAGCACACAAGTTGGGGTTCCGCAAACCGATAAACGGCGAAGCTGCAACGGCAGAACAATCTAAGCAAAACCCAAGTCTAAACTAGCGACGGCTACTGAATTTATAGCGACGGCTAGGGTTTGGGGCGCAGCCCCTAGGGTACATGGGCCATGGGCCGAAAGTGGAGCGGCGCAGCGCCCGACAGATCCCGGCAGATTCTGGTCGCAATATTGTTTTGACGATTCCCGCTGATCTATAAGGAATTTGGACATGGGACTGGATCCAATGGAAAGATCTCGTCGAGGGCTTATCCTTGCATACCAAGAACGTTCAAAACGGAGTCCGTATGAGGTCAGGGCACCCGTTTTAATTTGAGTGCACGGAAATGGCTGAACCGGACTCGTGGACAAATTGGGCTCTTTCTTGAGCCGGCCTTGCAAGGACGTGACTTGTGGGACTAGAGGGTGCCAAAGAGGTGGAGATGCGCCTTCCTTGAATACGTCTTGAGCATGGGGAGGTGGCCACGGTGGAGGCCGAACTGCTGGCGGTGACAACACAATATCAGCATGATGAGCTTGTCGGCTGTGCACGCGACTTGTCGTAGATGAAGAGTTCGAATATGAAGTAGTCGATCGAAGAGTCGTCAACGTGCATGCTGGCGAAGTAGTTAACAGAAATCTTGATAACCACCACATTGAGGTAGTGTTGGTCATACCTATGATGGACATGGTCACATCAGTACTTGTCAGCGGGAGAGATCTCCTAGTGCATTCTTTGATATTCTTTACAATTGACCCATTCTGAGCACTTCATGCACTATGTCATGGTGACAAAACATGTCGACCGTTGTAGTCCCTTTTTATACAATTCCCCTATATTGACATAGTGCGTGGAAATTTCCTCGCTTATCCCTTGTAACTCTTCGTGATTTCCCTCAACAATTGTGTTCAATGGTTCCGATATCCCAGCATCTGTATTTGTGCACATATCTTAATCAATGATTCTGCTAGCCCATTTTGTGTATGGACATATGGTACAAAATGCTCTACATCGATACCCAAAACCACACAAAAATCATTGAATATTTTTGAGGAAAACTCAGCAACATTGTCCAAATGAATGAAATTTATCCTATGATTAGGATGATTGGCTCTTAATTTAATTATTTGGGCCATCAGTTTTGCAAAAGCATGGTTCCGTGTAGACAACAAGCTTACATAGGACCATCGTGTAGATGCATAACATAGCACCAAAAATACCTAAACGGCCCTAACAAGGGCTGATTAGGGCCACATATATCACCTTGAGTTCTATAAAAAAAATGCAGTGATTCATCTATAACTTTGAGATATGAAGGTCCTATTATCAATTTCTCTTTAGCACAAACTATGCATATGAAATCTCTAGGCTTCGGGATATTTGACCTTTTGATATTATGGCCAACATAATGATTTACAAATTTTCACACCATACCCACACCTGGTTGACCTAGGCGATCATGCCAGATCTTAAAACAATCTAGGTCTTTGAAAATTATTTTCATCGCAACATGTGGTTAATGTCTTACATATGTGTAGTACAATACATAAGAGAATGAAGGAAGTTTCTCAATATTTTTTAATATTTGTTATACTTGGCTAAGAGTAAAAACTCTTTACCGTGTACATTGTGAGTTTCCGCATGGAAACCATTCATACGGATATCTTTAAAACTTAATAAGATACGTTTTGAGTCAGGATATATTAGAGCATCCTCGATTTCAATCATAGAACTATAGGGATAATTGTTATTGCTTTCCTAGAACCAACAATTAATGCATCAAATGCATCGCTCCTGGCGATAGTCATAATATTTCCTTTTCTTTTAGTAAGATTTTGAATATATTTTGTTTCCCTCAAGATAGTGTTTGTAGTATAACTATCAACAAGACAAATTTCTTCCTCCATGAATTGTTCCACAAATTCTATAAAATGAAATAAAGTAAAATTCAGCTCTTGAATTAAACTTTTATAGAGAATAAGACCTTTCGTAGATATAAACACATATATACATTTACATATGTATGTTTGGAAATTATAATACCACACGCTCACATTGAGCAGTACATATAGACCTATATTATAACATCATCTATTGATTACAAATATACATGTAAAACAATATATGTATCACAACATGGTCTGATTACATAGCATAGAGATTATGTTGTAGACTACTTGGTGCCTCCAAACATGTTTTGTACTCAATAAGCATGTTATCTATGTTCATGTTCACTTGTTCAACATCAAGCTCATGCCTTGATCCTCAACATCAAGATACATATCTTGATTTTTAACAGACTCTATCTATTCAACAGGCATATCCAAATCTGTTTTTGAAGTGAAGTGACTTTCAACATTGTCCCCTTGCTTCTTCTTGTCCTTTCGAATGGACTGGGGGTATAACTAAACCAGATGCTTTGGAGTGTAGCACTCACATGCCCAATGTCCCTTGCATCCACACTTGAAACAAGTCCGTGACTTGTCTAAGGATTGATTTTCTTTATTTTCATTTTCCCTTTTTCTTGCCTTTACCTTTCTGCATTATATTCCATCTTCCCTTTTTTATTATGGTCTTTCTTATGACCATGGCTACCACTAGCCTTTTGTCTATCATGTTCTCATCATATACTTGTTGATCACAAAATCTCAGTCGAGAATTGATCTTATGAACTGTACAATTATATTCTGCAACTGATTTAAAGTCTTAAAACCTCAACACTAACCATTCCCATTGAGTTTCAGGTAGTATAATAGATTTTTGTTTATCATAATGCTCTTTAAGAGATTTCCATAATTGCAATGGACTTTTCTTACATCAAATACTTAGCTTTTAAATCAGGATGAAGATGGTGTCTTAAAAAATGCAGAGATGAGCATTTTGAAGCCTCAACTAATATTGGTTAACCCCCTTATGTAGGGTTTGCTATTATATTGCTGAGGTTCGTGGTTGTTAATTAAATAAATTTTAACACCCAAAGCCCATGTTAGGTAATTACTTCCATCTAAGGCAACTTAAAGAAATGTCTTGTTAAATAAATCAGTCATTCCTACATATTTTTATGTATTTTCCATTAATTTACTTTTACAAAGTAAATTAAACATGTATATAATCAGTAAAAGGTCCGTAGAATTTCCAAAATTATATAGCATGTTTCCTTTTTTGCATCATATTTAAATGCGGATAGCATATAAATAAACAAATAAATAATGTAGATTTATATGGCTATTAAACATTCTTTACATTGATGTAGGCTTTTAGGGCCTGTTCTTTTCAGCTGATCTGGACGGCTGAAATGACTGAATTTCGAGAGCTTCTCGAGGTAGTCTCGAGATTTAGACCTATTTTTCTTTGACTTGCTTTTTAAAGCGTTAGGACCCACCTTCCAAACAGCGAAAAAAGGAATCAAAAACACAAATCATATGTCTTTTCAAAACATAGACAAGTTGTTAATCTATTAAGTCGATAAGCTGTTAAGTTGAAAAGAACATGGCCTTAATTTTGCATTTGCATATTTTGGTGTTACCTACTTAGTATGGGATTTATGGCCGAGCCATAGCGAGGAGTAGCTCACCCATAATCAATGGTCTACCCCATTGCTTGATCTTGCATTGCTAGTTTTGGTAATTACCTTCTTAGTAAATTAGGCCCCGTTCTTTTGAGCTGATCTAAACGACTGAAATGACTGAATTTTGAGAGCTTATCGAGATAGTTTCGAGATTCGGATCCATTTGTTTGACTTGCTTTTGAAAGTGTTAGGAACCACCTTCAGAACAACGAAAAAACGAACCCAAAAAAACAAAGCATATGTCTTTTCAAAACGTAAATAAGTCATAAAGCTATTAAGATGAAAAGAACAGGGCCTAAATAAAATGGTGTAGACCTTACGAAGAAGGTAATCACCAAAATTAGCAATGCTAAATTAAAGCAAAGGTGTAGACCATTGATTATAGGCGAGCTACTCCTGATGTAAGTCCTTGTACATTTCAGCTTAGCGTAGCATAGCGTTTCATTGTACCAAAATTTGAAAGTCTTTAACGAGAAGTTTAAATATTGTAAAAACTAATTAAAAATAGTTTTAGGATTGTCGGGGATAAAGTTACGGCCCATTGCCATGGCCCACTCCCTGACGGCCCAGTCGAACAGCCTGCCAGGGCCTAGCTACCTGGAAGGTTCTATCTGGCCCATATGCATCCTGCCGAACAGCTTCCTGGCTGGTACGGTGCGTAACGGCCTAGGATTCGTGTTTGAGTCCGACTTGAACAGAGTTCTGCACGACTACGTGAAGACCCGGACGTAGGTTTCCGGGATTGGATTAGGAGTCGTGATCCCCAAGAATTGGAGTTTACCTTATCTACCTCGGGATGTATTTGGCATGTATGAGTTCGTTACGGACTCGTAGTCAGCCCGGCCCGATTATCCCTTGGTAGGTCGGTTCATCAACACTATATAAACAGAGCCCCTACGGCGTGTAGAGGGCACGACGTGCACGACCTATACGCACGAGGTCTTTGCATAATACATCTTGTACACCCATAATCTTGCTGAGACTTGTTCGTCTCGTCGAGCCTCCTCTTGTAATACTCTTTGATATAAAGAAAGGCTGGACGTAGGGCTATTATCTCTTCCGAGAGGTCTGAACCAGGATAAAAACCCTTGTCTCCCTGTTGCTTGCTGATCGCTGTTTGTGGTTGTTCGGCGTGTCTCCTATCACCCTCATAAAGAACCTTAGTTGACTTGGGTCGATATCCCAACCGTCGACAGCTGGCGCCATCCGTGGGGATGCGCAGATCGAGCATGTCGAACTCTATCAGCGATCAGGAGATTCTCCCTGAGGTCCACGACTCAGAAGGGCAGGATGTCTCTTCCCCTGCCAGATCGGATCGATCCCTTCGATCTTGATCGCCATCCAGATCTGGTTCCCAGCTCCGTGCTCGGGGGCTGGATCTCTTCGCGCCGGGCAGCTCTTCGCCGGGCGCTGCGTCTGTCCCATGACGAGCTCCGTGCTCGGGCCGGATCTCTTCGCGCCGCGGCTCTTCGCCGGGGCCGCGTCTGTCCCCGCGACGAGCTCCGTGCTCGGCCGGATCTCCTCGCCGGCAACTTTTCGCCGGAGTCGCGCGTCTGGTCCCGGCGAGCTCCGTGCTCGGGACTAGATCAAAACTCCTTCCGGATCCCGGTCGTTACTTTGGCGGTGGATGGCGGAGAGAGGCGACCAAAGACTTGGAACATCGACCCGACAGACGTTCCTCGTGTAGGTCTTTCGTTTTCTAGCCGCTCTTTTTCTCAAACTTCGCCTTAGTTCGTCCAAGTCTCTCGCCGCCATGTAAAGTTCAATCCATTGAGCGGTGAATGTTCGCGCCCCGCGCGTTCTTCTCACCACTCGTCTTCTCGGACTACTTTCTCTCGGTAACACTTGATGGTGCCCGATCTTGCGAACTCTTGGCTCCATGGTCCTCGTGTTTTCCTGCCCAGATCTAGTTTCAACGAGTTCCTAAACTCAGAGTTGCGTAACACGGTTTCCAGCCTTGCGGCTAAGTCTGCTCTCGTAAGCCCTACGCGGCAGAGGCACTTACTGCTCACGGCACAACCACTTGGCAAAGCCTGCTCTCGTAAGCCCTCCGCGGCAGAGGCACTTTCCTTGTTCGGTTACCTTCGGAATCGCCTAACTTACGTTAACGAGCTGTTCCTGGAACGAGTTGATCAGGATACGGGTGTTGCTCTACCTCTCTACGCACGTCCTTGAATTCGCAAACTCAGGTTTTCAAGCATCGTCCGTACCGGGGGCTAGGGCGTCGCTCTTTTGCTTGTGCACCTGTTCGAGTTCGCAAACTCAGGTTTTCGAGCAGATGCACAACGGGGGCTGGGAGTTAGGTAGGCGTTCTACCGTTTTTTCTAAAACTTTCTAGCGCTATTTTGCCTCGCTCTTGGTTTCCTGCTCGTCCTTGTCTTTTGCTGCCCTTTTTTGCAGGGACTCAGCTGCTCGGTCAGACTCTCGCTCTGATTCACACGCTGCTCGGCGGTCTTGAGCTGCTCGGCCAGCTCCTCGACCCTTCATTCCGCAATGCTAGTCCTCACGACCAGCGCGCGAAGCTACTCGGTTTCTTCCCGAAGAGCCTTGGAGAACTGTCTCCCCTCGGTCAGTTGGAACTTGAGCTGAATTTCGGCAACCCCGGTACGTTTCCAGTTTTCCTTTTTCTTTCCCCAGCGTTGGTTTTCCAAAATCTCGTTTACGCCTTTCGCTCCCGTAGCGCTCTCCGCGTACGAGCATGTTTTTATCCGCAACAACTCGTATGACTCGGTTAACCAAGCGGTGCACCACCGAGGAGTTCTCGCCCACCGTAGTCGATTCTCATCGCAACGGGCATGCCCACCGTAAGCCGATTCTCATCGCAACGGGCACTCCTGGCGTTGGTTCCGCACCCGCCAAGGCGACACCAATGCTACACCGTCCTCGCCGGATAAGATTTCGCCGCCGTCCTTGCTGCGGCTAAGGTCCCGATCGCCTTCCCTGGTTAGCGATCTTAGCCACAGCGGGGCTGCACTTGTCCGCACACGTCTTTTTTATCCATGCTACGTCCTCCCTGGCACGGTAATCCGGAGCAATGCACCACCAACGGAGTCCTGCACACTGTAAGCCGATTCTCATCGCAACGGGCACTCCTGGCGTAGGTTCCGCATTCGCCGAGGTGACACTAACGCTATCGGAGGGTGTACCAGGGAAAATTATGTTTTGTGCGGATAGGTCGTCTTTTGCGTGTTTTTCAAAACTCGCTTTGCTCTTCTTAGAGCCTGTCGTTGCTTTCTTTTTCCCCTTACTGGCTTGTTTCTTGTTTGTCTTCTGCAGAAAATACAGGAACGGGGAACATCAGACGCCGGTGCTGGTTGTTGCGAGGTTCCAGGCTTTCCCACCAAAACCGATGTCTGCATCCCTCTCTTTCAACTCGGGTACGCTCCACGCATGCC
Source organism: Raddia guianensis (assembly GCA_036346415.1). Classification (NCBI taxonomy): domain Eukaryota; kingdom Viridiplantae; phylum Streptophyta; class Magnoliopsida; order Poales; family Poaceae; genus Raddia; species Raddia guianensis. The sequence goes on along the minus strand of CM070537.1, from coordinate 17,693,926 downwards.
CGGGGACTGATTCACTTCGTCCGCGTATGATTTCTTACCTTTGCCAGGTACTGACCTTCACAGTTCGGCTAAGTCAAGGTAGTGCGCCACCAACGGATTTCGCCACCGTAGTCGATTCTCATCGCGGGCATGCCCACCGTAGTCGATTCTCATCGCAACGGGCACTCCAAGCGTCGGTTCTGCACTTGCCAAGACAACGCTAACACTGTCGCAAGGAATACGTCATGGGTAAAGCGTTGATTTCACACGTTCTCTTGCGGCTCTGACTGCATCGGGTTGTGATTCACCTCGCGACCGCGGTTCTTCGTCCGGCGCGCGATCGGTCCCCGCGACGAGCTCCGTGCTCGGTGGATCACCTCGCCGGCGGCTCTTCGCCCGGCGCGGGCTCCTACCGGGTACGTCTTCGCCTGGTCGCACTTTCTGGTTCCTTTAACGAGCTCCGTGCTCAGGGACTAGATCTCCTTACTTGGTTCCTTTGTCGAGCTCTACGCTCGGGGACTGGGTCACCTTCCCCCTCGTATGCATTGTCTGCTCCCGGCACACGATCTACGTCTGGGGGCGCATCACCTTCGCTCCTGAGCGCGACATTCGTTTGAGAGCGCAATCTCTATTTCCTCGGGCAAGCTCTAGCCCGAGAGGTCGTTCTGCTATTTCTGTTCATGCTTTCCTGGGTATCTTCATACCTGGGTGCAGCAACACGAGTCCGTCTCGTGACTTGCTATGTTCATTCTCCCGGAAGATCTGATCTTACCGAATGCGGTGGTACGCTCTTCACTGCCAGGAATCCAATCCCTCCTTGATGACGTTCAGCCTCAAGGAGATGATTCACCTCGCACCGGCGACTCTTCGTCCGGAAGCGTCGTCCCCACGACGAACTCTGCGCTTGGGACCGGATTTCGATTCAGATCGAAGGTCGAGTGCTCGCTCGGACGAAGTTGCTTCTGTCCGACGCAACAGAGTTGCTTTCGACGCAAGGCGGGTTGTTCGGTCCCGAACAAGTCTTGTTCGGTTGAACCATAACCTGTTCGGTCGTCTGTTGCACGTCTTTGTAGCAGCAAAATTTTTCTCTTCGTGACTTGGAGTCTCAAGAGGAAGACCCCACTCTAGTGAGTCCTTCCACTTGAGTCTCGGGGGCTAGCTGTCAGGGATAAAGTTACGGCCCATTGCCATGGCCCACTCCCCGACGGCCCAGTCGAACAGCCTGTCAGGGCCTAGCTACCTGGAAGGTTCTATCTGGCCCATATGCATCCTGCCGAACAGCTTCCTGGCTGGTACAGTGCGTAACGGCCTAGGATTCGTGTTTGAGTCCGACTTGAACAGAGTTCTGCACGACTACGTGAAGACCCGGACGTAGGTTTCCCGGATTGGATTAGGAGTCGTGATCCCCAAGAATTGGAGTTTACCTTATCTACATCGGGATGTATTTGGCATGTATGAGTTCGTTACGGACTCGTAGTCAGCCCGGCCCGATTATCCCTTGGTAGGTCGGTTCATCAACACTATATAAACAGAGCCCCTACGGCGTGTAGAGGGCACGACGTGCACGACCTATACGCACGAGGTCTTTGCATAATACATCTTGTACACCCATAATCTCGCCGAGACTTGTTCGTCTCGTCGAGCCTCCTCTTGTAATACTCTTTGATATAAAGAAAGGCTGGACGTAGGACTATTATCTCTTCCGAGAGGTCTGAACCAGGATAAAAACCCTTGTCTTCCTGTTGCTTGCTGATAGCTGTTTGTGGTTGTTCGGCGTGTCTCCTATCTCCCTCATAAAGAACCTTAGTTGACTTGGGTCGATATCCCAACCGTCGACAAGGATCTTTAAAAAGACTACTAAAAATCTGAGAAAAACCATTAAAAATTATTACATCAAATAGGATATATAAAAAAGATAAATTTTGATACAGTGAAACGATATGCTACGCTAAGCTGAAATGTACAAGGTTTAAATCAATCGTGAAGAAGCCTGATCCATTCGGAGAAAGAGGCTTGAAGATGGAAGAGGAGTAGATCGGTGAAGGCGTCGTCGACCCCCTTGTTGACAGGGCAGCGTTGGGAAGAGGCACTGCAACTGGTGTACCTAGTGATGGGGGCATCTTTGCCCGTGCCCCTACAAATACAGTGCGCCTCCCATGCCGACCATCCCTTCTCCCTCTTCTTCCACCCCTTCTGGCCCTTCTAGCTCTACGACAGTGAGAAGATCTGGCCAGCTCTGCTGCCTCTGAATTGCATGGCTATCTATTACATTTTGATCTTCTGCCATTTGCTGTGAAGCCATGGCCATCAATGTCGCTGTTGGAAGTCGCCACCATGGTGTGTTTGCAGGAATGGTTATGGGGAAGACAAACACCGAGGGCTACTCCCCACGAGCGGAACACATCGAGCCTTGTCCTCATCCTTGCTTGATGGAAATTTCTCTCCACAATTGCGATTAGGAAAAAAGATTATAAATTCTAATTGGATCTTCACCGATGCAAAGTGATGAGAATGTGTTGTAGTGAGAAACCAATAGAGAGTGGAGCGAGTAAAAGCAAGAACATCTTTATTGCCTTTCTTTTCACTGTTGTATTGCACAATGGGCATTGCCCCCTTTATGTAGAAAACATGTACACACAAAAATGAGTACTTGTATGCGCAGAGATGGGGGGAGAGAATCAGTTGTACTGAAAGATGGCGGTTTTTATTTGTCCACATTGTATTATTTCACAACAAAAAAAAAGGTTGTAAGCATCCATAGTAATTCGTTTTCAAGGAAACGTCGATTTTGAGCTCGATGTCGCTGGTGCAAAGGGCCCATCGGCCCATGTACTTTGAAACATTCCACGCACAAGCAGAAAATGCGAGATCAAAAAATTCCACGTCGATTGTGAGTTTGTGACAACGGAGCTGATCGTGGAACAAACGGACAAGATGGAAACCCGCACCGCAAAGATACTCCGAGCCTGTAGCCCGCTCCACCTCCAGCCCGCCGCGCTGCCGAACCCCAGCCCGCTGTAATTCTCCTATTCCCTCTATCTCCTTCCCGTCGAATGGACGCCGCGCCCCGCCCGCCGCGACAGCAGCAGCACCACCACCGGCGGCGCCGGCATCCCTAAATGCGCCGCCCCCTCGCCGCCGCCGCCGCCCTCCGCCTCCTGTCCTCCTCCTCCTCCTCCTCCGCTCGCCGCCTCCTCTCGCCCTCCCCCCTCCACCACCTCCTTCTCTCCCGCCGCGACGACGACCGCGGGGACCCGTCACCTCCGCCTCCGCGCCCGCCTCCTCCCTTCTCGCCCCGCCCGCTCCTCACCTCCGCCTCGGGCGCCGCCGGCCTCCTCGGCCTCCGCGTCTGGCGGACGCTTTCCCCGGCCGCGTCGCCGCCCCGCGGGGTTACCGTCGTCGACGCGCCTCCAGCCCGGGTCACCCTCTCCCGCAGTAAGATTGGCGCCCCTTTTCCTTCCTCCTCTCCGTCTGCTTCGTGGTTTGCTAGGTGCCTTACGTGTTGCGTGGTTGTGGTTGTGATTGTGGTGCAGGTTATTCCCTGCGTGTCGGTAAGGGCAAGAAGAAGGCACAGTTCGACGATGAGCACAGGTGAATCTGGTAGACCTTTCTTGTTCTCTTTGAGTGTATTGTGTGTCTGCCATAATGCTGTTAAGCTCGTTACAAATTTATTGTGTTTTCGGCCCTGCGTTCTCGATGTTCTTTGCATTGAAGGTGTCATTTAGCTAGGCAATTTATGTATAAACCTTTGCAATGAATAAAGTGTACTCTGCTGACTTAAGGGAGAAGGTTATGGAATATATGCTACTGTATTACGATGGAACAGAAATGCTATTGCCACTAAGTTGTGATGGACAAAAATGATATTCCTCCTACAAAATGAGAAGGAGAGCAATGGAGGGATGATATTATTCTGTAAACTTGAGAGGAAAAGTTTGTGTAATATATACCTATTTGTTTTTTTGGAGGACAAATGATAGTTACTCCTACAATAAAATGATGGAAAATGTATACTTTCAAATGTTTCGTCTGTTCTTGTGAAGTATGACATGATGATCTCTGCTAAATTCTTGCTGGCTTATGCACAGAACCCTCCCCTTTTTTTCAGAATGATAAGTGAATGCAGTTATAAGGGCATGCATTAGCTTTGCGTAGTTTACATTGAGAGTTTATGGGCAAATTAGCGGCAATTAATTCTTTCTTAGATCTTAAGATTATTTGCAAGATCTTTTATTAATGTACAATTTGTTTCATGTAACTGTTAATGGAATAATCTCAGCCATCGAGCGGTTAACACAGCGCTTTGGTGTAATTTTCTCGTCTTCTCACTAAAATTTGGTGTGTGGCTTTCAACTTCTAGTCATGTTATGCTAGCTGAGCTAGTTCATTCTGCTGCAGACTTTGCTAACCAGGTAACTTGTCCTTTTCTATAACAGTTGATGTTTTACTTTTCCAGTCTATTATATGACCTCCAAAGGTTATCTGTTTATTAAACTTCAGGCTCTTCTTGCATATGGCTTAAGCAGCTCAAGACGTGCTCCAGATGCTCTACACCCGTATGTATAACTCATAAGCACAGATGCTTTTTCAGCAAATAAGTGACCTTTTTACTGTATTTACCTTGTCTTGTGAGTTCTCACTTACGTGGAAAATTTCTATCTTATCTTGGAGTAAAACATCTTTTATTTGAGCTATTGAAGATGCGGAAGAATCCTGGTTTTCTTACTTATGTTGGCAATAAATACCAGTCACTTGAGAGCCAGTGATACTATTTGGGATTTTTAAAACTGTTTTTAAATCGTTAATCGAAGGTTAATGTCTTTTCCAGTTATGGTTATTCAAAAGAGAGATTTGTATGGTCCTTGATATCTGCAGTCGGAATATTTTGCTTGGGTTCAGGGGCTACTATTGTGCATGGAGTTCAGAATTTATGGAGTTCTCAAGTATGGTAACAATTTATTTTTTGATTCACTACAAGTTATTACATATGTGTTCCTTTCTTGTCGAACATTACAGTTTTCGTGTCTTGATACTTGTTTTTGACAGCCTCCAGAGAACATTCACTATGCTGCATTAGTGATTGGTGGGTCGTTCCTCATTGAAGGTGTTATATGCGTACTACCAGTCTACTTGTTTTCCTTATTAATTTAATTATCTAGTTATCCTTGAGTACTCCTGTTTTCTCTTAGTTATACTTGTTTTCCTTATATATTTTAGTCATACTTGTGTAATCGCGTTGTCTATTAGGTGCCTCGCTTATTGTTGCTATAAAGGCTGTTAAGAAAGGTGCTGAGGCAGAAGGAATGAGTATCTGGGACTACATTTGGCGCGGTCATGATCCAACTTCTGTTGCTGTCATGACTGAAGTGAGTAAATTGTTCTAAACTACCTTAGCACATTTTTCAGGTAGTTCATTCACTTCATGCAACTAAATTTTTCCTTCCATTCTTGATGTTAATTTAGGTACTTGGAATTCACATCTGGTGTTTTTCATTTTAGTTGGATTTTTTTTTGTCTTTTTACGGTTTTACCACTGCTTTCTTGATTTCCTTCTCATATCCCAGCGTTGCCCTGCAGGATGGTGCTGCTGTTACAGGCCTTGCTATTGCCGCAGCATCTTTGGTGGCTGTTCAAACGACAGGAAATGCTATGTATGATCCAATTGGTTCCATCATTGTTGGTAACTTACTGGGAATGGTACGCTAAGTCATGTTGGTTCCTATGTACTTATCTGTTTCTACAGGTGGCTAGTAAATTTGAATAAAAAAACATTATTGTTTGTGGTTTGTGCTTGAATTTCAATTTGTGATATTGACAAACACATCACCTTGATTAAATGAGCTAATTTTTACTTGCAAAATCTAATGAGAAACTGTGTAAACATATCTAATGTGAAACTGAAACAAATGGAAATGAATAGTTCTCATGTTTTAGAAGTGACGCAAACCTACTTATTGGAGCATCTCTACTCAGTTATATGCTATATTGAATTTTCTTTTGTTCTCTCAATATATGAGTGCTTCTTGGATCTTGGTCTGTACCAGATCTGTAGCATCTTCTTTTTATTGTACAGTGTGTTTTCCAGTTTTCCTCACATATTGTACTGTCAAAAGCTCTTATTTTGTTGCTGATTATGTTTCTTTTGCACTTCATGTTTTTTAATGTACACATCCAGATCTTTGTACTGTAGTTTTTCCATAATTGTAGAAAGTGCGAAATGTTGCTTTTCATTTTAGAAAATAGAATTATCTTGTCTGTTATAACAACAGTCAATCAACCGGTAACTATGAAGCTTCAAGACCAAAAGTTTCATAGCTGCTTTACAATTTGTTTATTATTGGTGTTTATTTTTTATTTATTGAATGAAGTATATGCCATGCTTTATTTAAGTAATGTTCTGTAAAAGCTGTATGCTTCTTTCTTTAGTTGTTGGCTTTATTTATTTATTTATTTATTTATTTATTTTTGTATCACTTGACATCACATACCGTGCATTCTTCTCATACTAAAATTGTGGATGCTACCCATCTTTTAACGTGTTTCTAATGCTTCAAGTAAGTACAAACTAACACATTTGGATGTCTGTATGTATTTGGATTTTTTTCAGACCTAAGATGGGCTGTTTAGTTTCAGCCAATTATTTAAAGACCCCCTAAAACTTGATTTACGTCTAAATATCGCTTACAAGTGATTACAGTGGACTAATAAACCCCTCGGCCTGGTTATCTCACTTTGGGTAAATGTCTGAAAAATTGCTTTAGTTTCAGCCAATTATTTAAAGACCCCCTAAAACTTGATTTACGTCTAAATATCGCTTACAAGTGATTACAGTGGACTAATAAACCCCTCGGCCTGGTTATCTCACCATGTCACTCGGGGATGACACATCATAGACCATATAAACCGTGCTGCGCTGGTTCTGCCTATCAATGCCTGCTGAGAGCATTGTTTTAGGCCTTGTTTGTTTCAGATTTGAGCTGCGTTTTACTGTAGCAAATTTGTGACCCACAAAAAATTATGGAAAAAATATTTTACCAACTCTAAGAAGAACTATTTAAAACCCCACAAAAAATAATCACAAAATATTACAACATTTGGCCTATACAAAAATAACAAATTTTCATTTAATTTAATTTAATTTAATCTGAAACAAACAAGGCCTTAAAGTCGGCCGACTAGTCGCGATTAGCCGATGACTAGTCAGCAAGTCGTAATTCCAAGTTGAGTCGAGGTCTCGACCTCGACTCGTGCTCCTTATCATGTGCAGGCTGCACATGTGCTATACACATGCTATTCATGTCATGTGTAGATGTGCTATACACTTACTGCTCTGATTTTAACAGCTGCATTACAGCTTCTTATCTAGCTTTGTGTAATTTAGTTTTTAACAGCTACAATTTGTTGTTGATTTGCATTGCAAATGTGCTATTTATGTATTAATTACAAGTTATACTCAACGATTTGTATTGACTAGTCCACAAGTCGGTCCCTTCGCGACTCGACTCGACTTTACGACTCAAAAACCTTGGCTGAGAGAAGTTAAGGGATGGATGGAATGAATTGTTCTGGTTTCTCACATGACGAAGTTGGTGATAAATTGGGCGGCAGAGGGGGAGGATGAAGACAGGGATGACAAGCTCCCTCCCGTGACCGCTTCCACCAGCTGGCGCTGACATGGGTGACACGTGGCAAGGAAACGGGGCTGATGTATTTATTAGTGCATTGTAATTGCTTGTAGGGGGCGGATGTAAATTGAGTTGTAGGTCTTTAGATAATTGGTTAAAACTAATGGTTGTTTTCAGATATTTACCTATCACTTTTGATGGTCCATACTGTCAGGAACAACTTGCTGTTTATTACCTGTGAATAGTAACCCATGCCAAACTTATTTCAAAACGGCATGTCCTAAGGTAGCTTAGTTTTAAGTAGTTACGTACATATGCATTTAACAGTTGCTAGGTGCAAGATTTTTTTCTTTGCAAACTCAAAATGGAACCAGTAGAATGACTGAACGAGCTTTAACCAATCAATTTTTTTTATTAATTGCCATCTGAAATGAACAATATCTTGAAACTTTAACTTAGACAAAAAAATATCTTCATACAAATTCTATCAGCGAAATTTGCAATCCAAACAGATTCTTAATATTTTCCTCCTTGGTAATGTCCACATCATTGATTCCTAACTGAGATTTTGCTTCTCTGGTCCTGTTTGGGTTACGTGTAGCTTTTGTCATAAGCAGGAGTTATTCCTGTGTGGCAAGGTGTGCATGGCACCACAATGCGTGATAGTGGTTTAGGGGAGGATGGAGCTTGTATGTCCTGATCACAAGCTGTAAAAAAAAAAAAGTAATTTCCAAACACCCAACTGATGAAACCCTCTCAAGCTGCCTTTGGAACAGTTCTGTGGTGTCATGCAAAGCGTTATCCTGCTAGTGTAACAGTGTATGAGTATTGTGCCTTGCTGCAGTACCACCTATGTCTTTGGTCACAACAGTCCCTTACAAAATTTAACTGAGAAGAACAAGAATGCTGCAAATTACAGTTCACACAGATCTAAACATATTGACTGAAAATTGTCATGTTCTGTGCTACGCCCTCTATTTCGTTCATTTCTGACCTTCTGTTCAATCCAAGGCAAAATTTTGAGCAATTGTGCTCTCTGTAGGTTGCTATTTTTCTCATTCAGAGGAACAGGCATGCTTTGATTGGCAGGGCCATAGATGATCATGACATGCAGCGAGTTCTTGAATTTCTGAAGTCTGATCCGGTACCTTACTAATGACGTAATTTCATAAAATTCACATAAGCTTCGTTGTGAAGCTGATTTTCTTGGAACTTGCAGGTCGTAGATGCTCTTTATGATTGCAAAAGTGAGGTGATCGGACCAGGATTCTTTAGATTCAAAGCAGAAATTGGTATTACTCTTTATCATCCATTCTCCAGCTTGCAATCATGATATCATTGTTGTCATATTCAGTTAGTACTTGTTACATCATAGCAGTTATAGACTGAGATGTTAGTTCCAATTGCACTCATCAGTCTACCTTTCTTAGCTTTTCTTAACAGTTTTTTGGGCTGAATAATCTCACAGATTTTAATGGAGTAGTCCTGGTGCAGAATTATGTGGAAAGGACAGGGCGTGGAATATGGGCAACACAGGTGGTGTTTTTGGTTGAGTAGTAGTGTAACTATATTTGGCCACTGCTGCACCTTTTCGGTAGTAGTATGGATCTGCCGCTAGTATAGTTTAGCAATTACATCTGTTTTTTTTGTTTAAATTCATTTCTGTTGCATTGCTCTGCGTTTTGCATAGTCAAATAGTGCCTAATTTTTCGCTGGTCAGTCAGTGATTGATATTTAATTGCTTGATTTATTCTGGCACTAATTATTTCACCAGCAACGTGTAAGTAATATTTCTCAAATATGAATAAGCCATGATAGAATAAATTACAAATCAGCTAGATGTCCTTGTTTGTAAAAGTTTGTCTAAAGGTGTGTGCATTTTGCTTAAGATCTCAATCATGCTCTTGTGTAGAGGAAGTAGGATTCATATCCAGTCGGTTTGCCAAAGGAGATTCTATATTGTACTGTTCATCGCTATTCCTGTTCACACAGAAAGATGAAAGCAGGCTTTGCACTTTAATTTTAAGATAATAGTATTCAATCAAGTCTAGTGAACTAGGAAACACCTTTTTGCTTAAACAACACTTTTTTGAGTGCAGGATTATCTCATCGATAACATTTGTCATTTGTCTATATATTTGTCTGAGCTTTTATTATTTTCTGTTTGCAGTTCCGAGAGGCTGCAATGTGTAATGATGATAAGGAGTTACTGAGAGTCATGGCTAACTATGGTATGCGATACCCGCTGCTCTAGTCCAGATTTATGCTTTTTCTGTTGGTCTAAGAGCCACTGCTTCTACAGGTGAGGATGTAGTTGAGGCTTTAGGGTATGAAGTGGATCGACTGGAGTCGGAGATCCAGAAAATTGTGCCTGGGATTAAACATGTTGACATTGAGGCGCACAACCCTGAAGGTCTCTCTCTTTAGAGCAACAATTTGTATATTATTGACATACTTTAATTCCATTGGTTGCTCACTTGATCGTCAATCTGATATCTCGTATGACCTTGCCATATTCTTTTCCTCAGATTTTTTGGCATTTTTGCCCATGTAAGAATGGGATGCTTGTAATTTGTTGAGGAAAAATGTTGAAGGAATGCAAACTCGAGCCTAACATTGGGTTGCCATATGTTTTTTGAAGATATGTTTCTAACTTGAGTAATAACTGAAACGAAGATAAAAATATCTGCACAGTACAATTGTTAGGACTCGGGACATTCCTTGTCATCGGTCCCATTTGGAACTCTTTATTTAAGTAGCTTTTGGCTTTTGCATTAGCACAAAGCTATAAGCATTCCAGTAAAAATCTGTACAAAATGTCTACACAGTATGTTGTTAGGACTCGGGATATTCCTTATTTTCGGTCCCATTTAAGCTGCTTTTGGCTTTTGCATTAGTAAAAAGCTAAGCTCAACGAGGGTCGCTTTTTTATCATGAGAAACAATTTAATTATGAAAGCACTTTTAACGTATAGTCTAATGATACGAATTTCAATAAAGCCGTTCTAGATAATTATTTTGATTGAGGCTCTGTTTGCAATTTAAATGGTAGCAGCAAATAGACCATGTATAACAATTCACCTCAGCCATCTGTAAGTATCTGTCATGTCAGATAGTTGATGATGCGAAGAAGAAAGAGTGCATAGATATTAAGGTCCTGTTCTTTTGAGCTGATCTGAACAGCTGAACGGTTGAAATAACGAAATTTCAAGAGCTTGTCGAGGTAGTCTCGAGATTCGGATCTATTTCGTTTGACTTGCTTTTTAAAGCGTTAGGGCCCACCTTCAAAACAATGAAAAATCAGACTCAAAAAACTCAAAGCATATGTCTTTTCAAAACATAGATAAGTCGTTAAGCTGTTAAGCCATTAAGCTGAAAAGAACTGGCCCTTAAGCCGTCTCTTAAGTAAGAGTCGACTCCATATAAGAAGAGTACATATCCGGTGCAATCAGACTTCCGGTGCAATCACCGTGCACCCGAACTAACAAAAGTCATGAAAAAATCCAAAAAAATTGTAGATGTACTCTTGAACTTACTCTACCTATGTATGAAATTTCAAGGTCAAATTCATCCTATAGTAAGATTTACAAAAAAGATAAAATTCTATCAATTTTAAACCCTTCAAATTTGTTAGAATTTTCTCTTTTTTATAACTCTTAATGTAAAATGAATTTGGTCTTGAAATTTCATACATAGGTAGATTAAACAATGAAGTACATCTACAATTTTTCTTGGATTTTTTCATGACTTTTGTTAGTTCGGGTGCACGGTGATTGCACCGGAAGCCTGATTGCACCGGATATGTACTCATATAAGAATTAAGAAACTTTGTGTGTGACCAAATTGCATATAAAAACATGCAACTATCTCTATCATTGTATATGCTATCTCTAGTGTTGTCTCTATGTGACATAGCAATAGTTAGAAATAGCTGCTGTCTCAACCATTATACATGCTCTTAGAGTATAATAATACGCGGGTGCTAGGGATCGAACATGTAATCTTTAGTCCAAAAAGTCTGACCCTTCTTTCAAAATGAGCATAGTACTACTAAAATATAGATGATATATGTTGAAACATCAACAATGTCCGATGAAACATGGCCGAGGAGTAACGAAATATTATTTAATATATGGGTAAAAAGCTGATGAATTATGCCCTTTTCTAATTTTTTATATAAGCAAGATATTTAAAAAAAGTGTCATCAGACAAAATTGAATATTTCACACATAAATGCATAAGAGTCTCCATGCAAAAATGAGGGAACGTCTTTTCTCAATCGTCATCTCCAAATCTGGCGAGTCTCCACGTCGTGCTCGCCAGATATTGCTGCCAAGCTTGCAAGACGACACTCCTCGTCGCTCTAAAGAGAGAAGGAAGAGATCGTAGAGATGGGGAATACAGAGGAGGAACAGAGATAGATAGAGGGAACGTGAGAGAGGGGCTAGAGGCACGCACTAGCAGAGAGAGGAGCAGAGGGTGTGGCCTGCTGTTGAGTGAAGTTAGGGGGCATTGTTCGGTGATGTGAGAGGAAGAGATAGAGAGCAGAGGGTGTGGCTGGAACAGTGGAAGGCCCCGAAGGATTGCACAATAAAGACAATGACCAAGTCGGTGTGACCGATTTATTCATGTGGCATTGGGTGTCTATGTGCAAGCAGTTCTAATAAAACTCACAAACTCGCAAGACATTGCTCTTTACCCAGAGAGCGAGAGCGAGAGAGAGAGAGAGAGAGAGAGAGAGAGAGAGAGAGGTATAGATGGGGAATAGAGAGGAGGAACATAGATTAGAGACGGGAAATGGGGCATGAGGAAGGGTGGGAGTAATGGAAGGAGGGGGAGGGTAGAGGCACACACGAGTAGAAAGAGGAGCAGAGGATGTGACCTATTGCTCGTTGAAGCCACTATAGGAATCTACATTACTCTCAAGTGCCAAAATAAGTTTCGACGGCTAACAAGAAACTGTCGAGCTTACGCTATTACTCTAGACAACTACGAGACAACTGTCGAGAATACTCATCCAGGGCAAGTACTCTCGACGTCTATATCAAACCGTCGAGAAACTTCAACCGTTCACCAGGGAAAGCTATGTCGTCTAGTTATCTTGACGTGAGCAGTTGAGATAGTATATACTTATTTGCTGCTCCCACACTAAGTTATAGTGTATTAGATGTTATTTTATAATTTTAAAATAAAAATTTGCACCTGATGTGTAATATATGAATTTGGATTTTTTTCTATTATTTGTATGAATTGTTGGGTATGTCAGTAGCCTAAATCATACGATATGCCCTTGGTAACCTAGCGATTATCTGGAATTCACTCACTCATGTGGGGGTTGTCGCATTTGATGGTCGAAAATTTTCAATTTTTTCACCAATGATGTTATTTGATGTATAAATGACTACGAAATGGATATTAGCGGCAACATTTTTTTTTAAAAATTCAAATATGCTGTGTTGACCATCATGGGGTTGCGGAGGTTAAAACCCTCGTGATAGGTACTTGTCTTGACGACCCCGGTAAAACCCATCGAGACATATCATCTGTCTCAAAAGTAGTCAAAGGAAGCCCTCGAGTGTACTTTTTTTTCGACGGCCAAGGTGAACATAGCCGTCGGGCGAGTTTATGAGTTCACTCGACGGTTATAGCGTGGCCGTCGAGAGAGCTGTGCTAGGCTCACGTGGGCCAAGGCTCTCTCGACGGTTGCATTGTGGTGACGAAAGTGCTCCGTTACTTCCCGCTAACAAAACGTTTCCAAAGGTGTTTCATGACCAAAGAGACGGCACAACAGATGAGGTGGCACAAAGAGGGTTAAAGGACGAAGGGTGATGTCATGGTTCATCCGTCCGATGGAGAAACGTGAAAGCATTTAGATCAGAGGTAACTTGGTTTTGCATTGGAACCAAGAAATGTGTCTGGCAATCGCGACTGATGGGTTCAAACCCATCAACTACGCCTCTCAATCTTAATTCCACCATCAGTTCTACTTAAAGAAGAGTCCATGTTTCTATCCTTGATCGTGCCTGGTCCCAAACATCTTAGAAAGAATCTAGACTTTTTAGTGAGGCTCTTGGTCGCAGAGCTTGAGAAGTTATGAGAACATGGAGCAATAACATAATATAGGAAAACAAATTCCAATTTCCGCATGAGGGCCACATACTTGTGGTCTATTCATGATTTCCCGCGTACGAAATGTTTTTAGGATGGAGCACACATGGGAGACTGAGTTGTCATGTATGCATGGATGATTCAAATGTGTTTCAGTTGACACACGGGGAAAGACAAATTTCTTTAACTATCAATGTGCTTTTCTCAAGACAGGGCATCCATTTAGGAAACTGAAAATGCACTTCGTAAAAACATCGTTGAGAAAGGACAAAACATGGTCGTTTGACCGCAGTTGCTATAAAGGCGTGGCGGGCCAGATTAGTGGAAGAAAGGAATGGTGTCTACGAAGGTTACAGGGAGTCACACCATTGGATGCACAAGTGCAGTTTGTATTCCCTTCTATATGCTGATGATTTGCTTTTGCCCTAAAATTTTGATGTCACGCACCAAGAGATGAATGTGACCCATGCAATATTTGGGACCAACTTTAACATGGCAGGCAAGAGCAAATATAATGTTAAAGCATGTCTCAATTGCAGTGAAATATGCAATTGACCATCTATGAACATGATAGAGGGTAGGGTCAAGAAGCATAAGGCCCTGTACTGTTTAACAGTCGCACAAAGGAGAGGAGTTATGGAGTGGTTTACAAAGAAGTTTAAATTTTCCGATGGGTATGCGTCGAATGTAGGTTGTGGCATCAATGTTATCCAAGGGAAGATAAACGAAATGAAAACCCATGACTACCATATCTTCATGAGAGATCTCATGCCTGTTGTGTTTCATGGCTACGTACCTGAAGAGGTTTGGATAGCTCTTGAAGAATTGAGTTTTTCTATAGGAAATTATGTGTTAAAGAAATACGAAAGAACAAAATGGCCAAGCTAGAAGATGATGTAATTGTGCTTGTGTGCAAGATTGAAAAAAATATTTGTGCCCCTTTTTTTCAATCCAATGGAGCATCTACTGGTGCATTTACCGTATAAAGCAAATTGGGGGGGAACTGTTTAGTATAGATGAATGTATCCCGTGGAGCGTCGCTTAAAAGGAGTTCGCCTAAAAGTTCCATAGCAGAATCGTACTACATGGAGGAGATCACCAACTTTTGCTACAAAAACCTGGCGGGAAAGCACAATGTTAACATTCAAGTACCAAGGTACAAGACAGCCTGCACTGATGTCCAATGCGACATGAAATTATTCCTTGTAAAAGGTAATCCTATGGGAAGAAATACAAGGCGAGAGTTATCACGAGAAGAAAGGCTGGTGCACTCTTATATGTGTTCGATAATATGGAGGAAATGGTGGACAAGCAAAATCAATTCATCCGAACTGAATGGACTAGCAGTAATAATCTTAATCCGGAGGAGAGAATGAAACTGATGAAGGAGGATGTTAGAGAGGGACTTCCAATTTTTTTAGTTTGGTTTTGAAATTCCATCTAGTTTCTTACATTTCATAACCTTCATTATCTTTTCTAACGCAGTGCACCACCCGTGTGAGTGTACAAAATTTTCTTCGTATCATGTCACGTGGAACAAGACAATGTAAAGGTGCACGAAACTTACGATGTTGATGGCTTCCGATTCCTGTCTGCATCTCACGAATGATCAAAACCTAATTTGAAGACGACAAATAGTTGTGCACTGTGCTACAGGGATGATGGCGTAGATTATTACGACACCATTGAAGAGATAATTGAACTAGTCTTCAAAGGAAGTAAAGAACTATCGGTTGTTTTATTTCGTTGCGATTGTATCGATCCTATCAAGGGGGTTAGATATGGACTGTCGACATTTGTTGACAGCAATATAATTTTGGAAAAAGTGCAGATTTGGTCCCTAAACTATGCCCGCTGGACCACTTTGATCCCTGAACCTCAATACACATGTAACAAAACCGGGCTTAACCGATCCTTTTACCGATCAAAATATCGGTATTAGGGTTTTCTTGCCAACATGGCGCCCACACGTGCAATTTTAGCACACATGGCGAACACATGGACTGACACATTTTTGCCTCATTATTAATCCCCTCAACTCTCTACTCTTCAAAAAAAATATCTCTCGGTCTCTTTTAAAAAAAGAGATTTGAGAGAGAGTGAGATAAGGCAATGAGATGGATGCCATGTGGCCATTAAGTCAGCAAAAATCCTACATGTATGCCATACAGGCAAAAAAAAACCCCTAAAACTGCCCAATAAACTGGTCAAAGGATTAATTTGGTCTAGTTTTTCTACATGAGGAGACTCACAAGTTCAATATTGAGGTTTAGGGACCAAAGTGGTCCTGTGGACATAGTTGAAGGACCAAATCGGCACGAGAATTTACACAGGTGTAGACCCTCGTGGTGGAGGTAATACCCTAGTCCTGTGCTATGAAATTATGATGATATGATCTGATGATTTGGTGATCGGTGTATGTCGAACCAGGGTCCCTAGCCCGCCTTATATAGTGTGGGGGGCAGGGTTACAATGTAGAGTCCTGGTCAGTTACGAGATATGATTTCTATATCTATCCTTTCTTGCCGAATACGTAGATATCCCGGATTACAATCATATCTCCCTATTTGGGTTCGACTTGTTTCTTTATCCCTTCCTTGCTGTACAAGGCAGATAATTATCCGGGTTGCACCCGTGCGCATGTAGTCGGCTCGGCCCATCCCTTGTTAGGTAGTCTTCGCGGCCCGCCATGCCGATACCCGAGGGCTATGTATTCCACAGTAGTCACGAGTCCTTCGTAATCGAGTTGCTGCCTTTCTGGTTGCACTCCAACTGAGTTATGCTTCACACCGAGTGCTTTCAGTTCTTCATAACGCTTCCCGACTGGTTTCTTCTTTATGTCGAGTGCTCCATTACATGCAAGGAGACTGTGAAGGACTCATAATGTTTGAATTTTCGACTTGTACCCAACCTGACTTATCGTTTTTTTGGCAGTCGGCCCATCATGGGGCGTACTGTTTTTCAGATAGGGTTTGGCCGAGTGGTACCTGTGCCAGACTGTTGCGGTATACGTACAGCTGGCGGCCCTTTTAGAGCGTACCCTCGAAACCTTAATCCAAAATCAACTCGTGATATCTTTTTCGTCTTATGAAGTATCCGGCTGTCGGCCCAATCATGGTGCATATCATGAGAAGAAATTATTTTTTATGTTGGTTTGGTAGGTACCCAAGACCTGCTTGACATGGTGACCGACAGTTGGCACATCATGGGGCGTACCATATTCCAAACTAGGTTTGGCCGAATGGTATCTATGTCCATTTGTCGCGGTGTACAGTTGACAGCCCTTTTATAACATACCGTCGAAACCTAGGTCCAGGTACAAAATGTTTGCAGAAGTCAAAATGTCATTCCCGCCCAAGGTGAAAACCAAAGGCGCTCCTTCTAAATACAAGGCCTGACGCGAACAAAGGGTTACCCTTCACTGTGTGCACCATTTTGCTCCCATCCACGCCTCTTCATCTTCTATTCCACGTAGCGTGCTCCGTTGCTAGGGTTAGCCGCTGCCGCCCTTCATGAAGAGGTCAAGGATACTTCCGTTGTCTTAGTAGAAAATTTGGACATCAGCCCCCTATAAAGTGTACACGTAGAACTTAGGCAGTATTATGAAAATATTTGTTTGGATGTAAATCCAACTGCTTTGTATATAACTTTAGCCCTTTTGCTCCTTTTCCTTGTTGATCTGAATTCCTCCTAGTAGTTGACTCCTTTCGTTATGCACTCTGCCCGACTAGTCTAGTCTCCGGGCTCCGGGAGGAGGCTCATGGCTCTTTATCCCTGGCACTTGTTTCGTCGTCCAAGGGGTCAGAGCTTTACTACTCAAAATAGTACTCGGATTCTTACAATCGTTAGGGAAAAGAAACAAAAAGGAAACTTAAAGGGATGTGTGCAAAGGGGCACCTATTAGGTGTAACCCCCAACTTACTTCTTACCTGGATACCAACTAAGTAGCAAGCCAAGAAACAACTCATATACATAAGAAATGAAAAAACTGAGTATAAAATTTAAGTGTAAAAGCGACGTAACTGCTCTGTGTTACACGAGTTACCAATGGTCATGCCATCCTTGTGTTTGAGTCTGTAAGCCCCCGGGCGTGTCGCCTCATCAATAATGTAAGGGCCTTCCCATGTCAGGGAGAGCTTGTGCTCGTTTTTCTGATTATTTCTTAGAACCAGATAACCTTTAGAGAAAGTGCGGCCTTAAACATTGTGATAGTGATATCGACGTAAACCCTAAAGGTAGTTAGCCGACTAGATTGTTGCGATGTCTCTGGCTTCCCCCAGTCAGTCGAGATCTTCTAGTCGGTTGTCCTCGGAGTAGGCCTCTTTGTAGTTCTGAACTCGAGGGGATCCGAATTCCAGGTCGGTAGGTAGGACCGCTTGTTGTCCTTCTATTTGGAGGATTCAGCGTGCTCCTTCTTGTCCTTCTGGCGTGGACGGTCGTCCTAGCTCTTGGCTAGGGCATCCGAGGCCATGGCGTAGCAGTCCGCCATGGTGAACATTTCGTTCATCGTGGTCGGCAGTTTCCGGGATATCTTTTTGATCAAATTAGCATCGCTGACTCCTTTCTAAAAAGCCGCTATGACGACTGCATCTGAGACGTCCCAGATCGTGTTTTTCTTTTGCGTGAAGCGTCGGATGAATTCCCGGAGAGATTCATTCTTCTTCTGATGGAGCTTACGAAATAGGATTTTTATCTCTATTCTTTCTTGCTGAATACGTAGATATCTGGGATTACAATCATATCTTCCCTATTCGGGTTTGACTTGTATCTTTAATTCTTTATCCCTTCCTTGTCGTACAAGGTAGATAGCAATCCAGGTGCACCCGTGCGCATGTAGCCGGCTCGGCTTATCCTCTGTTAGGTGATCTTTGAAGCCCACCATGCAGATATTTGGGGCCCATGTACGATTCCCATGGATTCCCAGGCCTTTCATAAGTGCCTTGAAAATTTGAAATGAATTGCTCACAGAAGTCTGTTTTGGAATCAATGGAATTCTCCGGAAGTCCCGTGAGCTAGATTTGAGCCGATGGGGGTAAGCATGACTGGCAAGTAATTATCTATTACGTTGTGGTCGCCACTGGTTGCCTTGACAGTAAGGACATAAACCAGCAGTCAAGCCTTTGGGTCCCTTTCCTCGTCAAACTTAACGGTGTTCTTAGGATTAGAATCTTTGGGCCATACAACTTGGCAGAGCCGAACGGTAAATTCGCGGACGCCATCAATTAAACTATCATTGTACTGTGGCGGAGATTGACGTGGAAGAGTTTCGAATCGGCGATGATCGTTATCCCGCTGGCCTTCTTGATGATCTCTAGGACCGTCGTAATGGTTGTCACGGCCACCATAGCAGTCATGGTCGATGCCAAAACGCTCGCTGTGGTCGTTGCGCCGGCGCCGATCATCCTCTTCTCGCTCTCGTCGCCTGGCGTTAAGGTCCTGGTGGAGGTCACGATTGAGGTTTTGGCGAGCGTCACCACCGCGATGAGGTTCATTTTGATTGCTATCAGTCCAAGTGATGGTTTGAGTGCGAGAGTGCGCCATTCCCAATGGATCCCCTTGGTTGTGCTGAATTGCTGCTGAATTTGGGTCACGATCAGCATGGTGGGACTATCGGCTTTGATCAGCGGGCCCAGGTTGTCGAGGAGCGTCTTGGAGGCGACGATGTTCTGCTGCAACGTGTGGAAAATAGCCTGGTCCCCCTCCTTATCTGCAAGATGTCTTCGTTGACGTCGTGTGCTTTGACAAGGAGAAACCGAGCGCATGCTTCTTTGCGATGAACATGATCCGCCGCTTCTTCGTGCTGACAGTATTGGGGTTCAATTCTCTGGTCTTCAATTAGGTACACCCCACGAAAATCGAGACAACTTCCTATGCCGCTCTCCGTCTCGATCTCCGAGCCAAAGGAGTAATGGGGAAGCAAGGTTTCTTGATCATTGAATCAAAGTGGTTTGCTGCAGATGACACCTACCATAAGAGATGTTCTTAATTGAGTCCTTGCTATATCCGGGTTGGAAACAGAGCCCCCGATGCACCATCTGCTGGTAGGTCGCGTCGTTCCCCAACCCGAAAGGGAGTCCGAGTTAAGTGCTGTTAACATCCCTCCTAGATTGGATGTTGTCCAAGTCCATGTGGACGGGCTTGAGTGCTCGACGCATTATTTGCTGACAAGCGGTGGCAGCACCTTCCAACCCGAACGGGAGTCCGGGTTAGTTGTCGTTGAACTTTCCCTTGGATCGGATCTGATCCAATTCCGAGAGAGTGAGCTTGACGAAGTTATTGGGGACAAAGTCCAGGCCGCCGAAGTGGAAAGCCTGGCCATAGGTGAAGGCGGCGATGACTCCAGTGATTGCTGCCATCAAACCTGATGAGATTGATCTTAGCGCTGCCCCTACCTGGCGCGCCAACTGTCGATGTTTGTTGTCGGCAATATAATTTATGGTGCAAGGTGCTGGATCCAAACTCGATGGTAACACAAGACAAAGATTTATACAGGTTCAGGCCCTCGTGATGGAGGTAATACCCTAGTCCTATGCTATGGAATTATGATGATATGATCTGATGATTTGGTGATCTGTGTAAGCGGAACCAGGGTCCCTTGCCCGCCTTATGTAGTGAGGGGCAGGGTTAGAAAGAAGTCCTAGTCGGTTACGAAATAAGATTTTTATCTCTATTCTTTCTTGCTGAATACGTAGATATCTGGGATTACAATCATATCTTCCCTATTCGGGTTTGACTTGTATCTTTATCCCTTCCTTGTCGTACAAGGTAGATAGCAGTCCAGATGCACCCGTGCGCATGTAGCCGGCTCGGCTTATCCTCTGTTAGGTGATCTTTGAGGCCCACCATGCAGATATTTGGGGCCCATGTTTTTCCAAATCAACCTTAGCTAGGAATGATGGAGGTGAAACACACCTGGAGGTAAAAAGGTATGATCCGTTCAATCTTGCTAACCAAGCAGAACAAGTGTATTACCTATCTTATCCATGCAACCATGCAATAAAAGGTAATATTAAACACGATGAGAAAGACCTGAAGTCTTGTTGGGTTGCGTACTAAGTTTGATGGTTTGGAAAGTTGACTACCCCGGCGTACGATGACTATCATCATCCAGTGCAAGAGCAATGTACGAACGACAATTTCGTGGCAGATATTGGCCATGGACTAGATAACCTAGCAGTCACAATTGAGGATGATATCGATGAAGTTAACCCACCCAACTAAACGGCCAACATCGAGGAACCTGTGAATGATCTTCTCGATGTCGATGACACATACTTCTAACTTAAGGTTATTAATTATGCATACGTTTTTACTTATTAAAATTAATATTGTTCACTAACATTACTTAAAATGCAGGATGGCACAACGACAAGTCAGGAGGAGCGCTTTCGAAGGGCGATTACCATGAGGGTGGGCACTACTCCAACGAGGAGTTGGCACTCACGAATGAGTCTGGGGCTGGCGAAGCGAACACACCAGGCTCTAGCCAGGCGGGGTCTACTCAGGCATCTAAAAAGAAGAGGGGCCCAACAAGATGCCCAAGGCGTCGAGAAATCCAGCGGATCGGATTGTGATTGTGATTGACGGGGATAGGTAAGTCATAATAACACACGAGATATCTTATTATCAACGCAACATACTAGCTCCCTTATTTCCATTCTCTGTAGCAACATGTTCTATGTCAATCCAATAAAGGACCACACTCAGCTAGGTCCTGCGCCTGGCATCCTGATCAGACAGTACTACCATAGGATGGTTGGAGAGGAGGGGCATCCCATCCGGCTTACTCCTGGGATGACTACAAGGTCGCCGAACACAGTGACAACACCGCCTTCGAGGAGATCAAGCGAGAGTTCTGAGTGAGTTTGAACGCATCTCGTTTTGCATTTGTCGCAAGGGTATTTACTGACATGACTAGCTCACTCGTTTGTAGCTTAGGTACTGTCCTCGTGTAGGGTTAGAGGAGACGGATTTCGACCCGGTGATAGACAAAAGTGCCAAGCAGAAGTTGCAGGATCTGATGTCCCGGGCACAAGTCTGGGCGGTCGAGGATTTCTATAGGTAACCACTTAATAAATTTCTATTCTTGGGTACATTTTTAACACATCCTAAATTGGTCATGATTTTGCCAGAAGAGAGAGCACGGTAAAAGGGTCGACAACTCTTTTGCTCGGACGAAGTACCACATAGCTCCGCAGTACATCACCGTTCGTCCAGATTGGGCCTTAAACGTCACCATTGGGCCAGCCAGGAGTTTCGTGAGAGGTCCGAGACGACTAAGAAGAACTGTGCAGCTAAAAAGAGCAGGATTATCATTGGGAAGATGTCCTTCGCCCAGCTCAGGAAGGAAATGGTAATCTACTTTTTTTTTCTATTTGCAACTTTGTTTTTGGCACTAACAACTATATTTTCTTTACTTTTATGTCGCAGGCCATCACAACCGGGCAGCTGCCTCCTGGGCTGCAAGTGTTCCGGAGGGGTCACTTCTCATAGAACAAGGATGGTTACATCGGGCCCGCGGATTCCATAGCTACGCAGCTAGAGGTACATACAATGTTGATACTGAATTTTCACCCAATCTACTAGTCAATCATACATGCCAAATCTACACTTTGATGCAGGCACGCTACAAGGAGGCTTACGCTAAGAAGCACGAGCAATAGAAGAACCTGGTGGAGGGGCCGCTTGACCCTGTGCTCATTGTTGACGATCAATTTAGATAACAATTAACATGATTCCGACCGTCAACATTTGGTAAAATGAATGGAACCAGAACTAAAACTGTGCAAATTTATAGAATTCCATGAGTTTTGGTAAGATTTTGTATGCAGGGACCCACTGATCGAAACTGGGCCCGAGCCGGGCAAAAGAGTGGGTCGGCCGACCCACCCTTGGCTGGCCGACACAGCTCCCTCGCCCAGTCAGGCCAGGGTCGCACCAGGGCTTCTACAAGAGATCCTAGAGCACATCCAAGCCGTTGTTTTCAGTCGGTTTCATCCAGAAAGAGGAGCACTTCTCAAGTTATGCATAGGATTCTAAAGGAACCCGATGCTACAGGTCTCCAACTGCCAAACTGACTTAAGGAGAAGATCTACACTGCACAAGGAGTATCCTAGCCAAATTGGAGGGCCGGGATCGACAAAGGCAGGCCGGCCAACCCCCCTAGGCCGGCCGACCCACTTCTTGATCCCTTTGGATTCCCCCTTCGGCAAGGGGCCTGCCCCCCTAGGCCGGCCGACCCACTTCTTGATCCCTTTGGATTCCCCCTTTGGCAAGGAGCTTGTGACACCTGTCCCTAGTCATGTCAACACCCTATTGGTCACGGTGGCCTATAAAAGGAGGTGATCTCCTTCATTTGAAGATGAACAACAAAGAGCAACACAAGTGAGAATGAAGTAGAGTTGTGCTACTCTCAAGTAGAGTAGGAGAGGGAGAAGAGTTAGTGTAGGGGAGGAGCCGGAGTGTCGGTATCCCTCACTAGAGCTCCGGAGGTGAACTCGGATGCGGGTTCTGCTTCCGTCTTCTTTCGGTAACACTCAGTATTGCCTTAATTAATTATCAAGTTCAGTCTATTTATTTTATCTCTATTGGTATTAGGGCCGTACTATTCTTGAGTGCTAAGATCTTTGTGCTTAATTGTCCACCTAGAGATTAGTATAAGAGGTAGTAGGGGTGCGTATCGAAGTGACGTCCTTGGTACGTATTACTACTAGGAACAAACGTGGTGTTTGAACTAGTTAGTAGCCGGTAGGCACCTGCTTCAACGGACGTGTGGTAGGTAATAGGTGGTGACAGCCCTATTATCCGGCTTAGACTTTGTGAAATCCGCCCCGTTAGTTGCAGACCAGTTGAGCCAAATCGGAACGATCATAATCATTTGGGAATTCCAATTCAAGATAGCGGGTGGTAGTGAGTGTCCGAGCTCCGATTCAGAGTCACAAATTAAATAAGAATAGAACTTGAACCTTTCTAACTGGTGTCCGAAGAGCCTCTTGATCCGAGATACATTTATCCCATTGTTGATTCCAAACCACCATATTCATTTTCATCCGGGTGAATAAGTATAGAAAATAGAAACTTCTCGTTCCTCGTGGGAGATCGATACCTCAGGAATACTCCAGGGTGAAAGCTATTGCGATATCCGTGCGCTTGCGGATTAAAACTCTAATAGGCATAAGAATCGCCAACACTCATCCACCCGACTATGGGTAGGAAGGCTAATGAGAGGCTAGCGATCATTCATTACCACCTAGGATAGGCTTTTGTCATATTTACAAGCCAACTCAGTTCAAATTTTATGATTACATGCCTGTTGTGCGGGCTGGCCACACACAGGCCGAGAGCCGACATGGCTTTGAGTCCAGACTCCAGAGGGAGAGGGAGTAGTAGAGGGAAGAGAACAGACAGATGTTGCACGCGATGCAAGAGAGCCAGAGGACGATAGAGGAGGTGCGAAAGAGGCAAGAGGAGGAGATGTCTCGACAGCGAGCGGAGTTCGAGGCCAGGTTCGCCTATTTGGAGAGCCCCTCTCGACTAGCTAGGGTATGTCTTTAAACTCTAAATATTCATCAACATGCATCTTACCATTTAATTAACACGTCACATGTCAAATCTTTTTTAGGCTGGCCTGAGTGGTACCAGTGGCGGTCCGGGGATCTATGGGGCCCACCACCATATGGTAGTGGATACAGGGCCCCGCCTCGCTACCAGAGCTACTATAAGGGCCTCCCATACCAGCCTGCTATACATCGTCCCTATGGTGCACCGCATCCTCAGCAAGCTCTCTACAGCGGCCCACCTCCCTCAACAGGTCACTACATGGGCCCACCTTGCTCACATGGTGGTTTCCCGTATGTTATTTAGGCGGTATGTCATTCGACCTCAAATCATGTTGTAGTACTTTATTTCGACACATAGCATTAACTAATAAGCTTATTTTTGCTTCAAGGGTTTGGGTTTCGTCGCCCCAGCAAAACTCATGTACACGAGGGAGGCGAGACATCAGGCAGCCAAGAGGCCAACTTCGTCAACAACCTCTTCGATAGCACTCCACCGATGTTTAACCAACCGTCCGTACCCCTTCAAGAGAGCCTTCGTTTAGCGAGCATTAGGTCACTAGCTTGTAATGTCGTTGCAAAACTCATATCCGTATGTACATTTGTGGACAACAAAGACTTGCGATGTTATATATGCATTTATTTGGTTGTTATGAATGTGTATGCCATTGATTTTGATTATACATGTGTGCAAATATGGTTGGGGAATATATGAATTATGCGCATTTTTGGGTTTATAGGTGTTGTTGCTGCTACTGTGAGCAGCAACTACTGCAATTTTGTAGATTTTGTTTTGCAAAAAATTTAAACATTTTTTTCTGCACTGTCTCTCGACTGCGAAGCCTATGTCGTCGAGAGACAACAACCCAGAACATAGGTTCTGTCGACGACGACCACAAAGCCGTCGAGCGGGAGCTTCTTCGAACAGAGTCTCTCTCGATGGCTTATATATGCCTGTCGAGAGAGGTGAACCAGGGATACGCACGGCGATGATGTTGGGTAGGGCCCACCACTTGGTTGTCTCGACGGTCTAGTTGTGGCCGTCGAGAGTATGACGTCTAGACGGAAACAACATCTGGAGCACTTTATTCAACGGCTTCAACCTTGGCCGTTGAGCAGCTTGTCTTGATGTCCAAACCATCGAGAACTGGTACCTCTCTTGATGAAGCATACTCGACGGCCTACTGTCGACGACGGCTATCCATTGAGAGAACATTTTCCCGACGATTATGGTGTGATTGTCGCTGGTTTGAGCCGTTGGTACTAATGTCAATTCCTGTATTCAAGAAGAGGGTGGTATTCGATGAAGTGAGAAGGTGTTGTTTGGTGAAGCGGGAGGAAGAGATAGAGAGAGATTGTGTGACTAGGGTAGTGGTGGGCATCGGAGAGACAACATGATAAAGACATTAATCAAGTAAGTGCGTTTGTTTTTCCTTTGATGTCAGATAGTGTGCAAACAATTCTAAAAATATTAACACCAATTTAAATTGACATATGTTCACTACAAGAATTGAACTTTGTGGTCAACGACACAGGCCAAAAAACGGCCAACACAGGTCTGTGTCGTCGGTAGGCTGATGACACAAATTCGACAACGCCGCTTTGGGGACATTGATGGTCTGTGCCGATGGCCAACACGGAATCCGTCGACAAGGACACATCGATGGGCCGGCCACCTAGCGAAGTCCAATGTCGGCGGCCAAAGATTATCTCCTAAGCTTTCCAACAAGTGTTGGATAACAAAAAACGGAGTTCAGGAGTCCAAGTTACGCCTGTTTAAAGTCGGACTGCTACTGGATGGCTGTGTCGGTGTTCTAAACCAGACAGATTTGTCTCGTGGGGAGATTCGTAGTTCGGTCAGGGGGAATTTTTGCCGCTCGCTCGCTCGAACTCATGCTCGTAGGGAGACACCAAATTTTACCTAGGTTCGGACCCCCTATGCGGGTAATAGTCCTACTCCTGCGAGGGTGGTATTTTCTGGAGTCTGAAGTGCTTCTTGAGAGCTCGTACAACAACGTGTATGTGGAGAAACTTGGAACCAACCAACCCCCTCTCCCTCTCCCTCCGGCCCAGCTCCCTTTTTATACTGAAAGGGGCGAACAGACGGTTAGAGGGAGAGAGAGAAAGAGAGAGAGAGAGAGAGAGAGAGAGAGAGATTCCATCGATGAGACTTCGGTCACAGCTCCCCTACTTGCCCCTGCTGACGTCAATATCTTTAATGGCTTCCTTCGATCGCGGGGTCGGATGGGACATGGGAGACACCTGACACATACACAGCTTTGCTCTGCCATCACATAGTGAAGGAATGACCGCTACAGTGGACTGGACAGGGCTGCAGTGCAGGCAATCATCTCTCTCGGTCTCACACGCCTGAATCCTTGCATTTAATACCGTTGATACGCTGAATATTGAGGAGGCCTTAGCCGAGAAGCTTCCTCCTCCTTTCGCGCGGATGCCCGCTGAGTGGGGCCGGCCGATGCTCGCCTGCTCGGCGGGGCGCCACACGTCCTGCTCTTCCACGGTGTGGGGGGTTTGATCGCCTGCTCTACGCCGAGCTGCCACGCGTCCTGCTCTGGCTCGGCGTGGTGGTCTGATCGCCCGCTCTACGCCGAGCTGCCACGCGTCCTGCTCACCGACAGGCTGAACAGAGTTGATGGCGTATTAGGCTTGTACTTGGGTCGTGGATGGCTGAGGCTTGGCCTTGTGGCACTGTACCTTTGAGGGGGACTTGAAAGGCTGGGTTTGTGGATCGAGACCGTTGAATGTTGAAGATGACGTAATGGAAGAAGCAACGATCACAACAGCAGGAGTGCACCTAGACGATATTGGATCAACGGTTGTGTCCTTGCTGGAGATGTCCTTATGATCATTCATCGTCTATGAGCATATATAAACAATCTCGAACTATATTTGATAGCATGGTTGTTTAACTGTATAAAGCCATAATTTTTTTTCATCTTGCAATCTTGAAATTAATTTTTTAAACTCACCTTGGCACCTACCTTGGTTGTGAGGACTTAAGGAGTAGGAATAGAAGTGGATCGAGTAGTCTGGAGATCGGTGATTAAGGCCTTGTACATTACAGCTTATCGTAGCGTAGCGTAGCGTTTCAGCAAAAATTGAGTTTCTTTAAAGAAAGATTTAAATATTGTTAAAAATAATTTAAAAATAGTTTTAGGATCTTTAAGAGGACTACTAAAAACCTGAAAAAATTATTACAAATTATTACACCAAATAGGCTATATAAAAAAGATAAATTTTGCTGAAACGCTACGCTGCGCAACATTAAGCTAAAATGTACAAGGCCTAAGCGCAACCGAACAAGCAAGCTAGATCTGGGCGATGCTTGATGTTTTCTTGCAACTTCTGAGGGTATGCCCAATGCTATCTTCAAATCACCCCATTTTGCTCTAAAATCACTATAGTAGGTAGGTAATAAAATATAAGAGAGTGAAATATAGGAATAGATAGTGTAATAATAGAAGGGGAAAAATAGATGTGACATTGGACATGTCCTAAGGGCATTTCCAACGCTACAACTATACGGTCCCTAACACATTGTCACACTAGTTAGGGAATAAAATATAATAGAAAGAAATATATGGAGAGATAGATCAATAATAGAAGAGTGAATAAATAGTGAATACGAGGATAAGATAGAGAATACGAGGATGCTCTGATAAGATGGAGAATACGAGGAGGTGGCCTTGAAAATACGCTGACATCACCACCCAAGTGGATCTTATTCCTGTAAAAAGGAAAGTGCATCTTATTCCAGCTAGCGCCTGGCGCGGACGTGGAGGCAAACGGGACAGACTAGCAGAAGCGCGTGGAACGGAGGCGAGGAGTGATGACTGATGACACTACTTCTAGAGTTCTAGTACACAGTACACACTACACAAGCATCAGGCAGAAGCCGCAAAGCCGGCGTCGTCGTCGACACCAGTCTCCACGTTGACGCCCTGGGCGGCGTTGCCGTTGCGCCTGAAGCAGCTCCGGCGGATCTCGCCGACGTTGCCGGCGGGCCTGGGCGCGCGGCTGAGCTTGGCCATCGAGGCGGCGAACTGCGCGAAGAAGGCGTCCTTGCTCTGCGCGAACTGCCTGACGATGCGGGCGGCGGCGCGGTCCTTGACGAGCGCCATGTCGGAGGTGAAGACGCCCTGGTTGAAGGTGAGGTCCACGAAGTAGCTGTTGTCGAACAGGTCGGGCGTGCGGACGTCGAGGTTCTGCAGGCGGCTGGGGTCCTTGCTGCAGTTGGCCGCCAGCTTCCTGGAGAAGGTGTCGTCCATCCGCCCCGACCGGTCGGCGAAGAAGGGGCAGTGCGCCCTCCCCACGGTGTGCGCGCCGGAGAGCGCCACCAGGTCGGCCAGGTCGCCGAGGCCGCGGCTGCGGAAGGCGGCCTGCAGGTCGCCGACGCTGGCGGTGGCCGGCGACGGGAGGGCGCCGACGAGGTCCTCGGAGGCCGGGGCGAGGCTGTCCAGCTGCCCCAGGGGCACGTCGTAGGACGGGCCGCCGGAGGCGACGACGGCGGCGCGGGTGGCGAGGGCGGTGATGTCGGCGCAGGAGACGGTGGGCCCGCACGCGGCGTGCACCTGGGCGCGGATGTCGTCGATGAGCTGCAGCGCGCGCGGCTGCAGCGTGGTGTTGGGTCCCATGTCCTGCTCCGTGCCGCGGCCCTTGAGGATCACGGACGCGTCGCACCCCTGCGGGAAGCAGTCGTGGAAGAAGATGCGGAGGAGGCCGGCCGCCAGCGCGATCTCCCTCCGCAGCGCCGCCTGCACCGCCGACCGCACGATGCCGTCCAGCTGCGGGCACGTCGACGCCGCGTCGCCCATCACGGCCACGGCGGCCGCGAGGATGATGACGACCACCATGGCCACCGCACTTGTGCCACTGCTTCTCGCCATTTCTTTAGCCCGTGGCTTCCTCACTCTCGCCATTCGTATTTATTTATAGTGCCGGATGAGTGCGCGGCTGATGCTCCAGAGTCCAGAGTCCAGCCTCCCAACACCAACTCCACTGTGTCTGTGACTTATTACAGCAGCGGCTGCTGTATTGGTATTGCGCACCCACGTGCATGAGGCAGGTCGGCGGAAAGGTCGTCCACTTGTGCCTTTGTTTATGGCGGTGCCTCGCATCTCGTGCCGGGCCATCACATGTGTCAACATTGAACCCGGTGTTTCAGCGCGCGGCGCCCCGTGCAGTCGCGGTCACCGGCACGCACGTTTCCCACCGCATACGGATAGGACCAGGCAGCATGTTTTGACTCTGACGGTGGCCCTGCTTCTCGTTTAGGACAGAGTTAGCAGTAAAATATAAAGAGAAATTAGCACTCCAATCTGTAAAGTTGTACGGCTGGAAAATTTGTTTTTATAAAGCAACATGTTTTATATATTCATCTAGATCTAGTGGTTATTCTGCCACACATGAACACGAGAGGAATTAGCAACGCAAAATAAGGGCACGTTTAGCTAGCTAACTATTAGCTGCTAATTATTAGCAGGTACTCTGTTTGGATTCATTAGCAGTTAGCAGGTTTGAGAGTGGAAAATACCGATCCTATCCTTGCTGCAATTAATACCTACCCAAAGAGAGGAAAGAGGAGCAATAAAGTAGGGGCAAAGCAGTCTTTTATCATCTATTAGCAGCTATTAGCAGTTGTTAGCAGCTTTGGAGGTGCTAGTGGGATAATTGTTAGCAATTGTTATCTGCTAACAATTAGTGGTTTTTAGCAGGCCTGTTTGGATCTTTAGCTGCTAATATTAGCAGCTAATTGTTAGTGCTAATGGATCCAAACAGGCCCTAAATAGCGTCAGTAATTAGCACACAGATGAACATCTAGATCTCTATGAACTGACTTTTACCAGCCAATCTACGTCGAACTCGAACTGGCGATGTGTTACGCCAGTAACTTACGGCCTCACATCGCAGATTATTCCTGCTCTGTATGCAAACTGGTCTGTCTCTATTGTTCTAAAAAATTTCTTCATGCTCTACCGACTACCGCCTCTACGCTATGCAACATTGGGGAGAAAATAACGATAATAATATCTCCTTACTCATCTGTGTGCTAGGTGAATAGTTTAAAAAAGAGCAAGCCCATTACAGGTGTTTATAATTGCAAATCCGTGCTAACAATTACTTAGATCAATCTGTACAGCGATAGAGTTGGCGGAGAAGTTACTACTGGCCAACTGGGATATGTGGTTGCTCGGCCAAAAATGGGACATCCTGACTGGCCTTTTCCTGATATTGCCTATTTGTCCAGAAGAATGAAAATTTCCACCGGCGACATGGCAAAGACTGCCATCAGCCGTAGGACTGCTAAGCACACATGCCACAGCCACAAACTTGTGCAAAGGGAGGAGAGGAAGTTGTGGAGGTCGCTAGCTGGCATTGTTAGTAAACCCGCATACCAACTCCATGAGGTCATAGTTGAATCGGACCCACTCCTTAAGTCCTTGTCCTGATCCTTCATCTCTGTTACCATTGATTAGAGCATCGTCAGTAGGTTCTCTAAAATACTATTGCGAACAGTCTGCAATCTCTATAACGATCAAACAGAGTCTCTATATTTAGAGACTCTATACGATCTCTATATTTTAACAGTGCTGGAGAGAATAAAAATATAGGAAATAAATAGAGATTTAGAGAAGCAATATAGAAAACAAAATATTTGCAAAGGGAGGAGAGGACGCTTAGTGGGGTCACCCCCAATGTTTTTTTTGTAAACTCGTTCAAGTGTTTGACGTAATGTTTGAATCACACCAGCTCCCCAGCGTGCTCATTTATGTCTGTTTCCATCAACAATCTTGCTGCCTGAGTTGTTTGTCGATTTATACAATGTGTTCCGGTTGTCATCTGTGTTCGAGTTGAATAGTTTACGAAGTGCAAGTTACAATTTGCAAATCTGTGCTACAACTGAAAATAACGATGAGCTAGCGATGGAGATATAACTGCGTAGCGCAGCGTAGCGTTTCGTTGAAACAAAATTTAAGAGTTTTTACATACAGATTTAAATATTATAAAAATAATTAAAAATAGTTTTAAAATCTTAAAAGAGCTACTAAAAATCTGACATAATTATTATAAATTATTTTGATACAGTGAAATGCTAGCTACGTTACGCTAAGCTGCCACCTAAACGAGACACCTCGACCGGCCCTGCTCCGCTAAACAGTCTCTCTTGATGCCCCTTTTTCTGCAGAAATCTGGCATTCCACTGTACACGTGGCAAGGTCTCCATTAGCTGCAACAACCCCCATGTATTTGCAAAGGGAACAGAGGAGGCTGGGGGGGGTTGGCTGTCACCATCCTTTGTAAATTCGCTCGAGTGTTTTGAGGAAATGTTTGAGCCAAAGCAGCTCCCCATCCTGCTCATTCATGTCTATTTCCATGAGTTGTTTGGTGATGCACGTTATCTTGCTGCCATGAGTTGTTAATTTGGTGATGCGCGTTAGCTGTTCTCAGTTCCATATCCTTTCACACCACCGTGGACAATTGGACATACCATCCCATTTCTCAACTATTTTCAGTAATACCTTAGCAGTCGTCCGATCTTCTTGCGAAATCAAATTTGTCTGTCCATACCGAATTAACATTCAAAACAAAATGTTCCACACATTGTAGAAGAGGACGGGTGTCTTGCCCTGTTGGCTAGCTAAGTTAGATGACTCAGCCCGGATGCCAGTGTTCGAGTCCCGCCTACGTCGTTGGCTAGCTGTGCATTTTTCTCTCATATTTCTTTTTTGTAGGTCGCAAAAAGTTCAAAAAAATTGAAAATTTCCGAAAATTAAACCATGGCTGCACAAAGAACATCCATAAAAAATTTGATGTTATTTAAAATTTTTAAAGTCCAAATTTACAAATAGTTTGCTCGTTCTTATTAAGGGCATATTTCTTCTCGATTTTCCACTTTCAATTTTACTTATGGTAGCTCATAAAAATCATAAATTTGAAAGTTTTGGAAACCATGTCTGCAAAAAACATCCAAAATTAAAATTTTCCAAAAATTAAAAGTTTTTATAATGCAAGATTTGAATTAAGGATTTTAATTTTGTCATGTCATAAAAAATTCATAACAAATTGAAAGTTTTCATAAATTAAACCATGCATGCACAAAGAATATCTGTAAAAAGTTTGATGCAATTCAAAAAATTTTGAAGTCCAAAGTTACAAATAGTTTGTTCTTTCTTATTAAGTGCAAAATTCTTCTTGATATTCCACTTTTCAATTTTACTTATGGTAGGTCACAAAAAAAGAAAAATTAAAAAGTTTCAGAAACATGTCTTCAAAAGAACATAGAAAATTAATTTTTTTTAAAAAATAAAGTTTTCATAATGTAAGATTCGAACTAAGCATTTCTTGTCGGTCGCAAAAAATCATAAAAATTAAAAGTTTCCAAAAATTAAATCATGCATGCACAAAAAAAATCTATAAAAAGTTTGATGTTATTCAAAAAATTTTGAAGTCCAAATTTACAAATAGTTTGCTCTTTCTTATTAAGGGCATATTTCTTCCTGATTTTCCACTTTTCAAATTTTACTTATGGTAGATCACAAAAAATCATTAATTTGAAAGTTTCAGAAACATGCTTTTGAAAGAACATCCAAAATAATTTTTTAAAAAAACTAAACATTTCCATAATGCAAGATTTGAACTAAGGATTTTATTTTTCGCAAGTCACGAAAAATTCATTAAAAATTGAAAGTTTCCTAAAATTAACCATGCCAGCACAAAGAACATCAATAAAAAGTTTGATCTTATTCAAAAAATTTTAGAAGTCCAAATTTACAAATAGTTTGCTCTTTCTTATTAAGGGCATATTTTTCTCGATTTTCCACTTTTCAATTTTATTTATGATAAATGAAAAAATCATATAAATTGAAAGTCTCGAATCATGTCTAGAAAAGAACATCCAAAATTTATTTTTGTCATAAATTAAAGGTTTTCATAATGCGGACTTGAAACTAAGGATTTTATTTTTGGTAGGTCGCAAAACATTCATAAAAATGAAAGTTTCCAAAAATTAAACCATAGCAGCATAAAAGAACTTACATAAAAAATTCATATTATTCAAAAAATTTTAAAGTCTAAATTTACTAATAGTTTGTTCTTTATTATGAAGAGCATGTCTTTTCTCGATTTTTCACTTTTCAATTTTATTTATGGTACGTTGAAAAAACATAAAGAATTAAAGTTTTTGAACCATATCTGAACAAAGAACATTCAAAATTGAAATATTTCAAATATTAAAGGTTTTTATTATGCAGGCTTCAAAATAAGGATATTTTTGTTAGGTCACAAAAAAAATAAAAATTGAAAGTATCAAGTAATTAAACCATGCCTGCAAAAGAATATCCGTAAAAAAGTTTGATGTTGTTCAAAATTTTTTGAAATTAAAATTTACAAATACTTTGCTCTTTTAATGAAAGGCATGTTTCTTATCTTTTTTTATTTTTCAGTTTTATTTATGGTAGTTCATATAAAAATCATATAATTTGAAAGTTTTCAAAAATTAAATATGGCAACGGTACGTAAATGCAAGAAAAAACATGGTGATGGTCCATGGATATATTTGAGATTTATAAATGTTGAATTATATAAAATAAATTAGGAAATAATAGATAAGTTTAAAAATAATAAAAAATCTATAAAACAAAAAAGTATCATAATGCACTTGTGCCTTACGAAACTAATACCACGTGCCACGAACGCGTAGCCATCGCTAGTAGTTTACAAAGGGCAAATCTATTACGGGGGTAGTTTGCAAATCCGTGTTAACAATCACTCAGATCAATAAGTCCAGCGATGGAGAGTTGGAGGCCGAGAAGCTACTAGTGGGACATGTGGTTGCTAAGCTAAATGTAAATGCCGGACTGGGCCTTTCCTGATGTAGCTTTTTTCCCCAGAAGACTTGAAAATTTCCACTGTCCACATGGCAAAGGCCGCCATAAACTGCAGGGCTGCTAAGCAAACCCGCTTACCAGTAATGTGGATGTCCTTTGCTCTGGTACACTTGGTTGGTTTATCATTTTGTACTTTGTTTCAGATTTTCTAATCTTTCTTGTGAATTGATTTTTTTTTGTTTCATAGAATCTTTAAAAATTGTTTGGTGATGAGATATGTAAAATTTAGAGATAGCATTAGGCATGCCCTCAGACATGAAATTTTGAACTATCGTATTGCAATTGCTACCGGTTCCCCTTCATAGCGTTGCTGCTTGCTGCTACCCAGATATCTTCTACCTGTCCTATGCCTTGCACCAAATCCTCTAGCAATTCCCTAGGCGCATCCTACCTAATCACCTTCCTCTTAAAGTTTAGCTCCAATCCTCCCTTCTTTCATGGACATCTCCCCTAAAATTTAGGATTTATATATTTTTTTATTCTTTTACGCAAAAATGTATTTCCATTTTGCGATTAGGTAAAATTAGGCTCCTGTCACCCACTCAAATGATGATCGCCCCATGAATGAGCGACAGGACTCCCTCCGTTATTGCTATCCAACGCTATGTCTTTGTCGGCCTTTGAAAGGGCGATAGACCCTATCGCCCTCCCAAGAGACCATTTGTTGTAATTCCAGCCATTGCTAACTAGCCGTTGAACTATCTGTTAATTGTAAACTAGTCGTTGAACTATCCGTTATGACCATCTCTGTATAATTATATAAACACCTGCCTCGTGCTGGAGAAGGAAGAACAAAGTGTAAACATTAAACATGGCAAAATTAAGGGAGTTTCCCTCACCCTGAGAGAAGCATGTAGTGAAGACGTTCCTCAAGGCATGCAGACCCCGATGTACTTAGGTTTGGACTCATGGCATGTATGTAATGTACTTTTAAGTACCCGCAATATGTAAAAACCATTTCAGCATTGCATTTGCTGGCCATGAGTTTTTCTGTAATTTTACAGGCCCACACGGCCCCCCAACACACGGAAAACACCATCGTGGCAATTTTTAAATCATCGTGTGGCCGTATCTCTCCCTCGCTCTCTCTCTTTCTATCCCTCTCTCTCTGTCTGTCTATCGGTGGTGTCAATTATATGATCGGCCACTGTTGTTGAAATCGACGTTTCCGACTGGGGTTGCGCGACCTCTCGTTCTCTGTCGGTGGAGGGGTGCAAAAGCCGACACGGATAGTTCAATGGCTAGTTGCAATCAACGGGATATTTCAAAAGCTAGTTAGCAACGGCTGCGATTACAACAAATATTGACCTCTTGGGAGGGCGATAGGCCTATCGCCTTTTTGAAAGGGTGATAGGGACAGCGCTGGACAATAGCTAATTAATGAAGGAGCCTTGTCGCCCATTCATGGGGCGATCGCCCTTTGAGAGGATGACGGGCCAAATTTTGCCTAATCTCAAAATAAAAATATATTTTTGCATAAAAGAATAAAAAATATAAATCCTAAAGCCTCCCACTAAATCCCTAATTGCATGTAAATTTGTTCTATTTGGTTTGAGACAATGATAAGTCGTTTCAGCAGATCATGTGCCTTGTGGAACTCCTAGCACTTGGACAAGGAGTTGTAGGAGGCCTTCTTCCAAAAAGGCATGCACGTTGAGCAGGGTCTTTAGGGGTGTGTTTGGCTGCACCATGAATTATCATCCAGCATGAAGGGATTGAGCCATGTCATGGTGTTCTGTTTGGTTGGTTTTTTTGAACTTGGACACCTCACTCCTCCCTTCTTTCTCCCCGCTGACCCTCTCCTTCTCCCTCACTCTCACCGCCCCACTCTCTCTCCCATCCTCTACTCCACCTCGACTTCCCCACTGTTGGTTTCTATTGAAGAATAGGTTTTGCGGAATAGATGATGTGTATTGATCAGGGGTGGAATATATATAGAGTACAGGAGATGGGCCTCCCCCAAGGCCCATATACTCTAACACTCCCCCGCAGTCTGAACGGCACTAAGCGGTTTAGACTGATACAAAGAAAACACACACTCCCCCGCAGTCAAAACAAAGTGTCCATCACTCCCCATGAACGGGCAGCGTGTACCTGACGTTCAGTGGATCAAACTCGTGAAGACCGAAGTGGGCAGCCCCTTGGTGAAGATGTCGGCGTACTGCGATGACGTCGGGACATGGAGAATGCGGACCTGACCAAGAGCCACCCGCTCTCGGACGAAGTGTAGGTCGATCTCGACATGATTGGTGCGCTGGTGCTGCACTGGGTTGGTGGAGAGGTAGACCGCGCTGACATTGTCGCAGTATACGACGGTAGCTCGACGAAGGGGACTGTGAAGCTCCTGGACAAGCTATCGTAGCCAGCACGCCTCAGCCACACCATTGGCGATGGTGCGGTATTCTGCCTCAGCGCTGGAGCGGGAGACAGTGTGCTGGCGCTTAGAGGACCAGGAGACCAAGTTGTCGCCGAGGAACACGCCGTAGCCTGAGGTGGACTTACGAGTATCAGGACAGCCTGCCCAGTCAGCATTTGAGTAGACAATGAGATCAATAGCCTCGGTGCGATGCAGGACCAAACCAAGCTCAAGTGTGCCCTGAAGATAGCGAAGGATGCGCTTCAGAGCAATAAAGTGATGCTCCCAGGGATCATGCATGAAGAGGCAGACCTGCTGGACAGCATAAGTGATATCTGGCCGGGTGAATGTGAGATACTGAAGAGCATCTGCTAAACTGCGGTAGAGGGTCGCGTTAGAGACAGAAGCTCCATCAGCAGAGAGCTTGGACTGAGTGTCTACCGGAGTGTTGTAGGGTTTGCAATTTGACATGCCGGCATGGTCCAGAATATCCAGAATGTACTGTCGCTGTGAGAGATGCATGCCACCAGACTGTGACTGAACTGAGACTCCCAAGAAGTGATGCAGGGGCCTCAGATCCTTGAGTGAGAACTCACGCTGAAGGGCAGCAACGGTCCTGTCCAGGAGAGCAGTCGAGGAGGCGGTCATGACAATGTCATCCACATAGAGCAGAAGATAGACAGTGTCGGCGCCACGGTGAAAGACAAACAGTGATGTGTTGGCCTTTACTTCAACAAAGCCCAGAGAGAGCAGATGAGAAGCAATCCTGCTGTATCATGCTCGGGGTGCCTGCTTCAGACCATATAATGACTTGTTGAGTCGACACACATGATCTGGAAGGGATGGATCAACAAAACCGGATGGTTGAACATAGTACACTGTCTCTGTAAGGGTGCCATGCAAAAATGCATTGTTGACATCCAACTGACGGATAGACCAGCCGCGAGAGAGAGCCAGTGTGAGAACAGTCCTGATGGTGGCCGGCTTAACAACTGGGCTGAAGGTCTCGTCGAAGTCAACACCAGGGCGCTGGGTGAACCCACGAAGAACCCAACGAGCCTTGTACCGATCGAGAGAACCATCTGCATGAAGCTTGTGCTTGAAGATCCACTTGCCGGTGACAATATTGGCGCCAGGGGGACGTGGAACAAGGTCCCACGTGCAGTTGGCCTAGACAGCATTGAATTCCTGACTCATAGCATTGCGCCAATTGGGATCTGACAGCGCGCCACGGTATGTCTTCGGGACAGGAGACAAAACGGTGGCGTGAAGGTTGAGACGCTCACGGGGCCGAATGGAGAGTCCAGCCTTCCGACGGATGACCATATGATGAGCATTGATCACTGCGGGAGGGGGCACATCACTGGCAACAGCCTGTGGAGCAAGTTCAACAGGGGCAGTGATATGCAGGGGTGAGGCCCTGCTAGCAACAACCTGGGGCGTAGAGCCAACAGGGGCAGCAGGGGCGGGTCCGCTGGCAACAACCTGTGGCGGGGAACCGACAGGGGCAACGTAAACCGACCAGGTGGCACCGCTGGCAACAACCTGCGGAGGGGATCCAGCGAGGGCGCGGTGACAATGAGCGATCGTCTTGGCGTGCAAAGATGGCCGACGTGACCACTGGTGGGGCAGAGACAACCGTCGTCGCAGGAGTGGCCGACGTGACCACTGGCGTGGCAGAAGTACCTGCAGAGGAGGTCGAGCGACGGACCCCTATAGGCATAGGATTAGGGCCGTCGGACTCTAGGAGAAAGTCGAGATCAGAAGGGGCGGACGGGGTGGAGGTGCCAGAGGCAAGGGGGAAGCTCGACTCGTCAAAAGTCACATGTCGAGAAAT
The DNA here is from genome assembly GCA_036346415.1 of Raddia guianensis. NCBI lineage: Eukaryota > Viridiplantae > Streptophyta > Magnoliopsida > Poales > Poaceae > Raddia > Raddia guianensis. The sequence continues at coordinate 17,655,558 of CM070537.1, read as the reverse complement.
GATGATGCGGTTGGACGAGAGATCCATACAGCGCCAACCTTTGTGATCGGATGGATAACCGAGAAAGATACAAAGGGTAGAGCGAGGGGCGAGTTTGTGCGGGGCAGTGCTAGAGAGGTTAGGGTAGCATGCACAGCCAAACACGCGGAGGTCGTCGTAGGAGGGGTGGGTGTGGTAAAGGGCAAAGTGAGGAGTGGGGAGGGATAGGGTGGAAGTGGGACGAATATTGATGAGGTAGGTGGCTGCATGGAGGGCCTCGACCCAGAAGGAAGGGGGAGGCTCGCTTGGAACATAAGGGAACGCATCACATCATTGGTGGTGCGAATGGCGCGTTCAGCCTTACCGTTCTGAGGGGAAGTGTAGGGACAAGACATGCGGAAGGCAACGCCGTTGGTGAGAAAGAAGGAGCGAGAAGCGGAGTTGTCAAACTCGCGACCGTGATTAGATTGAACACACTTGACAGTGGTGCCAAATTGAGTCTGAACATGGGCAAAGAAATGGGAGATGGTGGTGAAGGTGTCAGACTTCAGGCGGAGCGGAAAGGTCCACATGTAATGAGAGCAGTCATCGACAATGATGAGATAATACTTGTAATCGGAGACACTAAGAACGGGGGATGTCCACAGGTCACAATGGATTAAATCAAAATTGTGAGCAGCTCAAGAGGTGGAAGACACAAAAGGAAGACGGACATGACGACCAAGCTGACAGGCATGACAGAGGTGGTCAGGAGAATCCTTAGGCCAGGGGATAGCAGACGAGCTAGCTAAACAAGAGAGAGTCACATGGCATGGGTGACCAAGACGACGATGCCAGAGAGATGTGGTGGAGGTGCTGATAATAAACGCCTGGGAAGGAGGGGTGGAAGGGTAGATGGAGTAAAGGTCCCTGGAGCTATTGCACCTAACAATGATACGTCCGGTACGAAGATCCTTGACAGACAGGCCTATCGGGTCGAACTCAACAGAGCACTGGTTATCTATGGTGAACTGACGAACAGAAATGAGGTTTTTTATTATGTGAGGGGTGACAAGTATATTGCGAAGAGTGAGATCCCTATCACCTAGGGAAAAAGAAAGATGACCAGTGGAGGTGACCGGTAGGCGAGACCCGTTACCAACAATGATGTTGGTTGGTGAAGGAGCATAGGGTGGATGGGAAGAAGCGAGGTTACCAGCATCGGCAGTCATGTGAGAGGTCGCCCCGGAGTCCATGTACCACTCCGCACGGACAGGGGCCTGCGAAAGTGCAGGAGCGGTGGACGCGATTAGAGCGAAGGATGACGACGCTGTGGTGCCGATGTGTCCGTCAAGGCGGGACGCCGCGGCCAGAGGAGACGGCATGGGGCATGCGACCGTTGGAGGACGACGACATCGCAGGCAGGCAAGTACGGCGCCTGCGCCGAGCATGCCCGCAAGGCACTCGTGGCAGAGGCCATGGCCACACCGGAGAAGTGCGTGCCCCTGGTCGTCATAGCGGAGGAGACACCGGGAGCAGCACGACACCTGTGGCACAGGGGTCGCTCCCTCAACAGTAGGGGAACAGGGGCGCCAGGGCGAGGAGCCGAGCGAGGTCACGCCGGGAGGCGATGGCTGCGTGTGCAAGGCAAATGACTGTCTCGTGGTCTTCAGCCAGGCGCGAGGCCAAGACCAATCTTGGGAACGGTGACAAGGGGTCCCGTCGAAGAGCAGTTGGGGTAGGTTCCGGGTGGTCCGCCTGAGCCAAAGTGAGCGGAGGAAGCCAAGCCTGGCGGCCAAGAGATGGCCGAGCCACCTAAAGGAGCCGAGCCACCTGAGGGAGCCAAGCCGGGGGCCCAGAGGGGTGGCGAGCCGCCTGGAGCAGCTGAGCCGAGGGCCCAAAGGGGCCGAGCGCCTGAGGGGGCCGAGCCAGCAAGGCACGGACCAAAGGGGAGCAGGGGGCCGAGCCACACGGGCAGCCGAGCCGAACCTCCCAACAGAGCCGAGCCGGGCGCCAAAAGCCGGGCGCAATGAGTCGAGCCGCCAACATAAAAGGGGCCGAGTGAAGCCGGAGCCGAGCCGAGCCGAGCCGGTGCCCAAAGGGGCCGAGCCGCCGGGCCGCCCAGACAAACAGATCGGGAGGGGGATTTAGGGTTCCCTCTCCCGATGGCGGGCCATGGGCATGGCAGGCAGGAGGCCCGGCGCAAGTGGGTCCACCGGCGAGGCCGACGGCGCCAGGCCTAGGCCGGGCGGGGAGGGCGGCTATCGGGCCATGGCGAGGCCGACGGCGCCGTTGGGCTAACGGCTGCTAGGGTTTGCGGAAGGGTGGGGTAGAAAAGACCTGCTCTGATACCATGTTGAAGAATAGGTTTTGCGGAATAGATGATGTGTATTGATCAGGGGTGGAACATATATAGAGTACAGGAGATGGGCCTCCCCCAAGGCCCATATACTCTAACAGTTTCCCTCACTCAAACTCAACTCTCCTGGAGGCGGCACGATGTGGTTGGGAGGCGGCGGGCGGCGGTGACGGCTCAGCTCCGAACGGAGGTAGATTCTCAAGGCAGTGGTGCGGAGGCGAAGGTGGTCGCAGCGCCGATGGTTGAAGATGCCTCCTCACTTGTAAGAGCGGCTTCGCTCACTTTCAATTGCGTAATTTGTTGTTCGGAACCTACATTAAAAAAAAGAAATAAAATAGTAATTAAAAATGGCACATAAAGGGGCTTATGTGGAGGCAGACAGAGTTACCTTGAGCTAGGGCGATTCCAATAGTTGTTGGCTGTTGGAAATGCTTCCTAGAGCCTGAGAAGGCAGATGAAAACAGAAGATTAAGCACGAACTCAGGGATAGCATATTTGTAACTTAATTGGCATAAAACCTTGCAAATGTATCTTGAATTGAGTTTGCTTGAACATTCCCTGACAGCCCAGACTCCTGTTCAACACCTATAAAACGACGACAAAACCTATGAAACAAGGATAAATGATCCGCACGCAACGGGTGGGTAAAAAAAATGCAAAAAGAGAAGTGTGCAAAGACACGGGATGTATTAAAAAGAGTAAAATGCACGGACGACCTCTAAACTACTAGCCGAATCTCATCCAGATCCCAAATCAATGAAACTGCAGTTTTAATTCTCTAATCTTTTTAAGTGGGTTTGTCCCGGTCCAAAACTGCCATGTGACAGCTCTAGAGCTGACGTGGAGCTGATTTGGCCATCCATGTCACATAAGTTACTTTGAAAAATTAGAAAAAATCATAAAAAATTCAGAAATCATAAAAAATACGAAAAATAGTAAAACAATTAGGAAAATTCATAAAAAAGAAAAAAGTAGCACTTGAGGGCTTCGATAGGCCATGATGCTAGAGGTCTTGCTACAACTATGGAGGGATGAAAGGCGACCACACTGTCTTTATGTTTCTTTTTAATATGTTTATGATTTTTTCATATGTTTATTTGTTTCATGATTTCTCTTTTTTTAATGATTTTCCCGTATTTATTATGATTATTTTGAAATTTTCTATATGTTTCTAATGATTTTCCTTTTTTCCATTCTTTTCTTTTTTATGATTTTTAAAATAATTTCTCCACATTTTAATGATTTCTCAATTTTGAATGATTTTTTAAAGGATTTCCATTTTTATGCTTTTTAAATGATTTCCCCTTTTAAAACTATTTTATGTGACATGTCAGCGCCACGTCAGCTATAGGGTTGTCACGTGGCAAGTTTGGACCGGGGTGGACCCTGTTAAATAGGTTAGGGACCAAAAACCACAGTTTCATAGATTGGGGACCTAGATGAGAATTGACTATTAGTTTAAGGACCACCCGTGTATTTTAGTCTATAAAAAATATCTACCATAAAACGAAGCAAATCAAAAGTTGTGTCAGCCCAAAAAACTCTTTGGATTTGTTGGAATAAATAAATTGTCCCTCTTTCTTATCAGTTTAGGATTTTAGATGAGTTGATCGGTGCATACAATTTAATATGATACTAGAGCCTAATGTCACTAGTTTGAATCATGGCCAACGCAATCAAATAAGTCGGCCACTTCTATTCCATGCCTAAAACCTTAGAGAGCCTCTGTGCATGGGAGTGTTGTAATAAGTGAATTGACTATGTGCTTTGGGATATTTCTATTGAGGCCTGAGGGAGCCTACATGTGGAGGAGATGTAGAAGGGGAGCGTTGGAGTGAATTGTCCATATACTTTGGGATATTCCTATTGAGACTTGGTAGGGCCTCCATGTGCGATGTAGTGTTGAAATAAGTGAATTGCCTATGTAGTTTTGAAGGTTCACTTGACGATTGAGGCCGTGTAGTGGAGACAACAATTATCTTAACTATTATACATGATCTAACTGCTGGGAAACGGGTAGGCTACGCGAGCACAAATTTAAATTTTTTCTACCACGATTCACCCAAGATCACATGGGAGTAAGGGATCACATATCGTTACCCTTTACACGCCGATGCAGCGGAAGCAGATGCGTGCGCGTAGATGAAGTAATCGTTCACATCTTGATCAACACCGAGCAACTCGCGAGATGTTCGGGGTCAATCGTCGCCTGGTCAGGCTGGCACGAGGATGCTCTCCGCTTAGTCAGGGTAGATTGCCGCTTGCTCGGGGTGGTTGCTGAAGATTTAATCGAACAACGCATCCGCGTACAGCAGCGCCTCTACCGGTATATACACATATCGAGCACGAATGTCATGCGGGGTGTGCTGGCACCTCGCCACACGGCTAGGGTTTCTGGGGAGCAAGAGGGGCACACGATGACTAGGTGTGGTGAGGGCTGAACTCATGTTGCGCGCCGCCCCTGACCTCACTCTTTATAGACACGCTAGTGGGCTGAGGCCCACTAGGGTTCCATCTCCTACGCGTATAATATCCACGCATAAATCCGTTAAACAGTTCCAACCCATGAAATTTGTGACCCGTTAGGTTCAGTGCAAGTCTGCCATGGATCTGAAAACCCGTTTTTTGATCCACCGATTAACACCGGCACCTAGTAGTACGTATTGACCCCCGAATGCAGAGAATCAATATTCGGCTGAACCTTGATATACTCAATATCGATTACTTTGTCACATGATACCAGTCAAGCTGAAGATGAGATGGGCGCCACCCTTTTTGATAACTCAACCACTTAATTCGACAGTGTGATGGATAGAAATCATGACTAACTCCTTAGTCATATTAGCACGGTCGTGCACTTTCCTTATCTATCCACATGAGGGGGCTAGAGGTATCTCTCCCGTTATCTAGGAGAGGTAAATTTTATCTTGATCATCACACCCCTGGCTATGTATAACCTTTATAACTACCCTTTTACGGAGTAGCATTTGATGACAACAAAGCATACGAGTCGATATGCTGGCATTGACGACAATGTCAAGTTCAAGGACCAAATAGGCGTACCAATCGAGACTATACGTTGATGACACTTTAAGAGATAACAATCTCACAACGTTTCGCAGTGGGTCTGTCTGACTACTCATGTTCTCCAACATGTGTCCACTCTATTTATTCGATATCTTCATATCTATGATATATAAAACGTTACTATCAAACAAATACATGTGATGATCAAATCATCACTGCTCCTCGTGATGATATAGATCAGGAACTCGTTTACAATAACATTACTATAACAATTTGTTTCATAATCAAGTCTATCCAATAAATAAAATCATGACATATATTTAGAGAACCGATAATCAATATTATTATATGTACATAAATAAAGATGTATTACAATCATCACTATGATTGACATAGGAAATATTCCCTTCGCCGACACCTACATGAGCGGGCTAGCACATGTGACCTCACCAGGCACGAATGGCCCCAATCCAATAGCTATTTTGATGGTGAAAAGATGACTTGAACTTGTATATACGATCGAAATCAAATTGGTGGGAACATACGATTCCATGGAACAATATCGCAGCAAGGAAGACCTAAGCTGATTTATTGGATTGTGGGGAACTATCACAAGCACGACAAGTCTATAGAACGAGAATGTGGTGTCGTCGAGCAGAGCTTTAAAGGTGACTCAGAGCCCAAGGAAGGTGACTCGCACGGACAGCTAACTCTTTTTCAATAGAAAGGAACAACCAGACCTATCCAGCTGGCTGGTCACTCAGTGATTTGGCCTTGTTTGTTTCAGATTAATGTTGAGTTGCGTTTTACTAAAGCAAATTTGTCACCCCCTCAAAATACGTTTTAACGAGTTCAAAAAATTATGAAAAAAATATTTTACAAACTTTAAAATAAACTATTTAAAACCCCACAAGAATGACTACAAAACATTACATTATTTGGCTTATACAAAAATAACAAATTTTCATTTAATTTAATTTAATTTAATTTAATCTGAAACAAACAAAGCCCGTATCGTAGGTTTACTAATCAATGAATATCTCAAAAAATCAAAATCAAGATTATATATTTCAGTTTTCCTCACCTGATCTTAAAGAATTTGTTGGCATTTTTTTTGAAATTTTCAAAATTATTTAACACTTTGCGCTATTTTTAATGACTAAAAAATGCTAGAAATTAGTTGGCCAGTACCATTTACCAAACATGGCCTTTTTTTTACGTGCGACACGATGCAACCAACATGGATAGACGACCAAATAAATCAAGTAAAACAAAGGCTAAATTGCGAGTCAAACAAACTGTGACAAAAGACAACAAGAGTAGCAATACATACATCTGAAAACAGAGATTCAACTCTACCGATGGCCCTCGCTTACACGAGTTTTGTCAACTGAACTGGATTAAACATAAAAGGCAATATATATTGTGTGATCATGGCCAGCTACAATTTAACTCAAGAACCACGAAGGATATGAGACACCAGTACATCATCATTTTGCCATACAAACACAGCCAGCTAAACGAGGTGCAGTCTGACCAGACCCACCGACCCGCTACAATGGTTCTCTTGCAAGTTCCAACACACAGTAAAACTAGCTTAGCATCATAATCCAAGTATGAGAACACATGGTCAAGCTAGCATAGCAACCACAATTGATGTATAAACACAAACAATGTTTCCCTTGTGTTAAACTTGATGCGTTCACGTTGAGGCCCATCAAAAGTTACATGCAGATTACACAATGCATCACATTGGTAACTAGTAAGGCAATGACTGTGTGACAAAATGACTGATGGCAGTACAAATTACATAGAGAGGCTCTATATTACATTATTACTGAAATTTGGATCAGTTCTGTAATGCTTTTTATTAAGGGCAATTTCAGTACAAGAGCAGAGCTAAAACCACATGAATGAATTCTAGCATCAGAGGAAGAAAACAGGAATCATTTCACCCCCAAATATATTAACACAACCCTCTAAACACAATTCCCCTAAATTAAACGCAACATATGACCAACATAGCAATTTCCTCCACAGCTGCAACAAAAGCAAACGCCAAATTATACCCAACTCACAGTCAGAACAGGACTGCCTTTTGGTTTTATGTTATTGCTCCATGTCATACCATTGCTGTAAAAAGTCAATGAAACTGGGAAACATCCCTGACACAATGACGCCACACCCCACACCAAGTGAACAGAGCAAGGGGGCAGTGAACAGAGCAAGTAATCACAAAACATGCAGTGCTGATCACCTGACCAAATTGCTATTCAAATTAATATCAGATACAACCATGAGGCATGGTCCATGGATTCTTACCAATAAAAAGGATTTGACCTCTAAACCATTTCGACAAACACTTATGTACCAAGAGCCGATTTAAAGATCTAGAGGTATATGACCCTGTTCCTCTCTTCAAACTCCTCCAGAGGCAATCATAACAACCAATGGAGGCAACATGAGCACACATGTTCTTAAACTCATACAATACTTCCCCATCCTGTGTTGATAACTAAATTGATAAAAAACTTTAAAGCCTTGCTTTTTTTGTATGAACCCAAATTACATTTAGGCTTCACCATTTATATTGGCTGCAGTGTAAATTGACAACTACCTTGAGAGCCTTTTTCTCAAATGCTTCTGTATTTGATGGCTTAATAAAAGTGATTTATGCAATTATATCTTCACTCAACCATTAGTTTGCATTAAGATGTTCCAGTATGCATCGTTAGTGCATTGAACTGATGGCCTTGGAACATACATGTAAAGTCCACCCTAATAGATGAGCATAATGTATCCTTGGGATCAACAGATTCCATGATCTTTAAATATCCAGTAAGCATCAACAATGCAAGCAAGACACATTTCTGAGGTGCAAATACAACAGACAACATGAATGGACTAACAAACAAGTCGACTAGCTTGGAAAGACTGAGTAAGTTAGAGTCAAACAAATTGTTACAAAGACAACAGCAGAAGCAACATCTCAAACGGAAGTTTTGCCAACTCTACTGATGGCCCTGGCATCTACATGAACTTTGTCAACTCTACAGGATGAAATATAAGTGAACATCATATATTCTGTGGATCATGATGTGCTATCATCGAGACAAGAGAAAGGCAAGAACAAGCAGGATATGAGCAACCAATACATCACCACCCATACAAACACAGCTAGCTATACGAGTTGCAGTCTAACAAGACACTGACCCAGTACAATGGTTCTTTCTTGCATATTCCAATACACAGTAATGCTTAGCTTAGCATCAACAATTGAAGCATAAAACACAGTAATGCTAGCTTAGCATCCGCAATCAAAGTATAAACACAGAAGCAATGTTCCCCCTACACTATAACTTCATGCGTTGACATGGAGGGCCATCAAAAGTTGCCTGCAGATTGCACCATGCACTCAATATAAGTTAAGTAACAACAGTGCGTAGCAAAATGACTTATAGAGGTAAAAATCACACAGCAAGAAGTTGAATTGCTTTTTGAACAAACTTGGTCAGAGTTGGCACAAAAGGCTTTAAAAACTCGTTGCACTGAAATTTGATCAGATCGACTCTATAGCTTTTTAAAATTTATCAAGTGCAATTTCAACTATAAGCAGATCTTGAATCAAATTAATGATTTATAGCATCAGAGCAAAAAAGAAAGAGGAATCTTAACATTATATTCACTAGATGATTGCCTAAATGATTACTCATGACCCTATACAACCCTCCAAACATGCTCTTAGACCAAATTGATCATGAGGTATGACCCTACCAAAAATCCAACCGCATCCAATCGCGAGACCTACCACACGAAATCAATCAGCGGAGACAAGAATCGAGGCTTTCCAGATCGTACCTTCCAATTGAAGATCAGTGGTGGCTATGGCCGTGGCCGCTGCCGCGGGAGGAGGAGGAGCAGCAGCCGCCGCCACCGCCGCTGCCGCTGGTTCCCTCGCCGTCGTCCCCCGGGGGACTATGGCGGCCGCCGCCGCCGGCCTCATCGTCGCTGCAGTCCTCGTCGAAGGGAACCTCCTTGTGGAAGATGCAGCACTTCTTGGAGCTCTTGCGGCCGAGGGTTTCGTTGTCCACGGTCCCCTCCTTCCATGTGACCTTCTTCTTCGCCCGCCGCTTCAGCCTCAGCACCACCGTCTCCGCCGGCGGGGGCGCCGCCGCCGGCGCGGAGGAGGAAGGGGAGGGGGAAGGACCAATCGTCACGGTCGCGGATCCGGTCGACGACGGCTGCGGCGGCGCGCGGGTAGCCATGATCGCCTGCGATTTCGCCTCTCGGTCTCTTTATTTCTCCCTCTTTTCCTTCTCGCGTCTTTTTTTTTTTGGAAATTGATAAAATGGCCCGAAGTTCGTTAACATTTGATAAAATGGAAAGTTGGCGACTCTTTTATGTTTTATCATGTAAATGCCATTTTATGAAACTAATTTCAAAAACTAATCCCTCCCACTTGAATGTACAATTCTACCCCTGAGAAAAAACAAATGGACGAGAAGGAAACGAATCGACTTGCCCGGCACGGTTCTGCGTGGTGTGCTCACTGGTGTCGGCAAGTCCGGCATCGTCGCGCTGGTGTTGGATGTATATACATACAAGTAAATTGTAGCTGAATTTACAACTTGCGAATTGTTGCCCATATGAAATCAATTAATCGCAGCTCTCTCTGTACAGTATCAGCATAGGCAAACTTGTTCAGTTAACACCATTTCAGAGGGAGACATTATTGGATAGAGAAATCAACAATGCTACTGATTAATAAGAGCTGTTGGTGCTTTCAATTTCATGAGAAAAATACATCTCCCTCCTCTTCTTGGTGCGCACGCAGAGGGCGAGCGGGAGCAACTCGTCAGGGACGTCGCTGGGGCGAGGAAGCCCGCGCGCGTGAGGGCGAGGCAAGCATCGGCCTGAGTCGAGGACATCGTGCAGAACCGCTCGTCAATCGCAAAACAATGATTCGATCTGTATCCTTCTCAAGGGTAGGATTGTCTATTCAAGTGGGATGTATAGTTTGTAAGATTAGTTTCACAAGATGGTACTCATAGGGCAAAACATAAAAGAGCCACGAACTTTGGGTATTTTGTCAAGAATCGATGAACTTCGGGGCATTTTGCCAGTTTTCCCCATTTTTTCTCAGATTTATGGGTTGTTTATTTGAGCGAAACAGTGGGACCATAAAATACGACGAGTGTCCTCAATTGTGCAAATAAAGAGAAATGCCATTAATTTACGAAATACTGATCAGAGAACCTATTATGTACAATTAAGGTTACGGTGCAATCATGCAACCGAACTATCAAAAGTTGTATAAAAATATGAAAAAATTTGTAAATATACTTCATTGTTTACTGTACATATGTATGAAGTTTTAAAGCAAAATTTATTTTACATTAAGAGTTATAAAAAAAATTGATAGCTTTGATGAGTTCAAATTGATACAATTTTATCTTTTTTGTAATTTTTAATATATGATGAATTTTGAACTTGAAATTTTATACAGAGGTAGAGTAAGTTGGAAAGTACATCTACAACATTTTTAAAAAATTTTACAACTTTTGATAGTTCGATTGCACGATGATTGCACCGTAAGCTTCATTGGACAGAATATGTTCTCTACTAATCAACCGTATCCACCACAACAGGATATCCTTGTCTTCTTTCTCTGAAATGACCTTTTAAATGAGCACTGCACCTGCCCTCCACCTCTGCGCACATGCTTTTCCTTTCTCTACCTCGTGACCTCCACCTCCGCCGCGACCATGCCGACGCTGTTCAACTTAGGTTTGGGCTTGGGGGGTTGTTTGTGCCCGCTGGGCTTAAAGGTTGGTCAGAGTGGTGGCGGACCAGCGGTAGGAAGGGGAATGTGGATGGGTGAGGGGGTGACGAGGCACCTGCGTCAACTCAAAAGCCGCGGGTATTGTTGAAGGTGGTTGGGCCGTGTTGACGTCAAATAAACACCAATTTCATACGTCAACACATTCCGGAATTTCGGCTTTTCGAGGGAAAATCAAGGTTTATACTAACATTTTAGTTATTCTAATAAAGTTCCATAAGTTTTGGTGAGTTTTGGGTCTACAGGTACAAAATAGGACAAACCAGAGCAAGACCGAGAATAAGGCCAGGCCGGCCGACCCACTAGGCTGGCCGACCTGTCCACGTCACCGATCCAGCTCTGTTTTCTCCCCAGTGGCATAAAAATACAAGATGAAGACATCTAGACCATCCACTGCCGTCGGTTTGATCGAATGGACACGGTTGCTTCACAAATGAGCATAGGATTCCCTTGGATTCCTTTCTTGCGCAAGTCCAATTGATCCACCGGCTTAAGGGGTTAATCTACACCATCAAGGGAGCATCCTAGACGAAATCTACATCCGGGAGGTGAAGAAGGTGGGTTGGCCGACCCACTAGGCCGGCCGACCCACTCTCGGGCCACTTTGGATTCCCCTTTGGAGGAGGGATAGATGACACGTGTCCCTACACGTGGAGCACCCCGGTTGGCTGCGTAGCACTATAAATAGACCCCTCTCCTCACTTGTAACACAACACACAACAATACTCTCTCACATTTTCATTCCACTTAGTAGAGTAGCTCTTAGTTAGTAGAAGTTGGGAGTTAGAGTCAAATCGAGCTGACGCTCGGAGTTCTGGAAGTGTCTTTGGGAATTCGGGTAATAGCTCTTGTACCCTTTCCTAATTGTTTCAATTAGTGAGATCACTTCATTCATTGCTATAGTGTTGAACTTTATTTGAGCTGAGTATATCTACATAAATGAGTTATGTAGATTTGTCTTACCGGTAGCTTATATTCATCTGGAATCAGTTTAGGTTTTCACTCATATACTGTTAGAGCCAGTCATTGAATCTAGATCAACTTCTTTTTAGTACCGAGGAAGATTGATTAGAAATAGTCGCAGACATGGTGTCTGAGACTAGGACTAACTCGGTTTACACCCGGGCCCACGTATATGTAGTAGGTGGTAGGTGGTGACAGCCCTATCCATCCATAGATCACTAAGTATCTCATGCATAAGCCACAGCGTCCGGGTTTGGACCAGTAGAGCCAAATCGGAACGATCATAACCATTCGGGATTCCAATTCAGGATAGCGGGTGGCAGTGAGTGTCCGAGCTCCAACGACAAATATCAAGTGAACCACTAGTTGATTACCCTAAGCTCGTTCAATTAAACTGAATCACACGACTTTGTGAACTTATTGAACTTGTCTCGTTGTCCTCCCAATTGTCTATCTAGCTAGTGTAGCTTTCTCTTTATTTGTGTGAATATTTATCGTGTGCGTGTGTGTCCCGGTCTTTTCATTTATCCTAACCCCCATTACCTAGACTGGCTGGTATTTTAAATAATTAAGATATAGAGGTTATCTCTTTAAACCCTCGTTCTCTGTGGATTCGATAACTCTAGGAATACTCATGGTGAAAACTACAAGCGATATCCATCCGCTTGCGGATTAATTTCTTTGAGCGTAAGAATCGCCAACAAGTTTTCTGGCGCCGTTGCCGGGGAACGCTGCGGTTTCTCAAAAAGAGACAAAATTTTTTTTCCAAAACCTACATCTGAATTATTTAATTTTCCAGCCTAGTTTAACGGGTATTACCCTGCTCCGTCTTTGTTCTGTGGAACTAGCAGAGAGGTGGATGACCGGTTTTGATCTCTCGGAAAACTTTCAACAAAATCCGAAGTCACTGGTGCGAAGGACAAGACCTCGAGTCCTACCTCCGCAAATCCGTGTCTCTGAGTTAATCCAACCTCACGAGCAATCCTTTCCTCAGCACTGAAACACCTTCATCATTGATGGCTGCCGAGAAGACCATTCTAGAATTCTCAGCCCCGTCAGCACCAATGTCCCCACTGGACCTGCCACCAATGTGGGTGACGGTGGTTTCAAGATGAAACCAGCTCTTATCAACATGGTTCCGGCGAGCCCTTTTTGTGGCAAGCAAACGGAGGATGCCAATGCACATCTGCAGCATTTCCTGAAAATCTGCAGTACCTTCACCGTCAAGGGTGCAACTCCTGACGCTGCCCGGCTGCGCCTATTTCCGTTCTCATTGATCAGGAAGGCAAAACAATGGTTTTATACCAATAAAGATGCAGTCTCAACTTGGGAGAAGTGCTCCAATGCCTTCCTCACCAAGTATTTTCCTCTGGGCAAAACAAATGCCCTGCGGAACAAGATTTTCGCATTCCAGCAACACACGGATGAGTCAATCTCGGATGCCTGGGGGCGACTGCAAGAATATATACTGTACCACGGGATGCAAGACTGGTTTATTATTCAGAGCTTCTATCATGGGCTGAACCTTACTGCCCGAGAGCACCACGATGCTGTTTCTGGAGGAGTTTTCTTCTCACTCAGTGTAAGTGCTGTCCGCACTCTCATTGAGAAGATGGTCTTAAGCCAGGGCTGGAACGATGAGCGTTCGCAGCCGCAAACTCGAGGAGTCCACCAGATCGACGATATGGACATGCTCTCGGCCAAGATGGATGTGTTAATGAAGAAGCTGGAAGCGCCGAATCAAACTGTACAGACGCTCGAATCTCGCATGACTTGCGAGGTTTGCGGGAGCCTTGGACACTCTGGAGACAACTGCACTGAGACCCGACCGGAGGACACAAACTTCATCAACAATGGGTTCCGTCCTCAATCCAACTACACTCTGGGTTGGAATTTGAGGCCGAACTTTTCCACCGACAACCGTCTTCAAGGAGGTAACAATGGCAATTTTAATCGTAATAAATTTTCTCTAGATGATGTAAATGCTCAACAAAAAGAGAATGATAGCATTAGTAGGAAATTTCTTGCTAATGATAAAATTCTAGAGAGCATCAATGCACAACTAGAAGGATTTACAATTGTCATAAAAAGTCAAATGAGCTTCAATAAAATGCTAGAAACTCAAATAGCTCAATTGGCTGCTTCAATCCCTACATTTGCTTCGGAAAAGCTCCCGGGACAGCCGGAGGCTCCCTCAAAAGAAAATGTTAATGCTGTCGCAATACGATCGGGTAAAACCACCCGAGACCCGCCGCAAACTAACACTGTAGGGAATGAGGATATTATCTCCGATGAAGAAGAGGAGAAAAGTGAAAATGATGAAGAGCCAAGAGAGGAGCTGCCAAATACGATGAGAAGTGAAGCGCGAACCAATCCAAGTCCCGTTGAATTCACTGAGACGCAACTGCTACCATTCTCACGTCGCCAACGCAAGTCTACTGCGGACGCGCAGTTTGGCAAGTTTGTTGAGGTAATCAAGTAACTATATGTCAACATACCATTGCTAGATGCGATGCAGGTACCGACGTATGCTAAGTACCTGAAGGACATCCTCAACAACAAGCACCCGTTGCCGACGTCTGAAGTCATTAAACTGACTGAGGAGTGCAGTGCGGTGATTTTGAACACTCTCCCTGAGAAGAAGAAGGATCCTGGCTACCCGACCATCTCATTCTCCATTGGTGCACAACACTTTGAGCGTGCTCTGTGCGACCTCGGAGCCAGCGTCAGCATTATGTCCAAGATAATCTATGAAAAATTAAATCATTCTAACTTGTCGCCTACTGGCATGACCCTGCGGCTGGCGGATCAATCGATTCGCCATCCAATTGGAGTCGTGGAGGACATACCAGTGAAAATTCGAGATTTCCTTGTACCCGTGGATTTCGTGGTGCTGGACATGGAAATAGACACCAAGACGCCTCTCATTCTTAGGAGGCCATTCTTAAGAACGGCAAATACGACTATCGATGTTGGTGCAGGAGAAATTCAGCTCAACATTAACGGCCGAGATGAAACATTTAACTTCATGCTAAGAGCTGAACAATGCTCACAGGTACGCATATTTCGTGGTAAAAATGCTAAACCTGTGCAGGAGAAAACAACGGCTATACCAAAACCTCAGGTGGATAGGCTTATTGCTGCGATGATGAGTACCCTCCAATTGTTGGACGAGCCATTGCATCGTCCATATTGGAAGGGGAAGGAGAATAAGGGGAAATCCAAGCCCCTTCGGAAGAAACATGCGATCGAGAAATCGGAGCCGCAAGGGAAGATCAACGCCACTCAAAAATCTCAGATCAAACAAGTGTGGCGTAAGAAAGAAATTAACTCAAGGCGCAACAACTTCGGTCAAGGAACTAATTCAAGACAACTGAAGGTTGAATGCGGTCCGACTCGTCGACCGCGAAAGCAAAAATTCGAGCCCTCACCAGGAGGTAAGCCAGAAGTTTATCTTGCATTCATATTTATTTTTCGTGCATTTTCCACTGCATATTTAATTTATACCATGCATTTATCTTGACTATAAAAATACAAAAATATAAAAAAAATAAAATTGTGAAAAAGTGGGGCCGGCCGACCCACTAAATTCTGGCAACCACCCCCATGTGGGTGGGTCTTTTTCACCCAATTTCCACCACTCATTTTCCACTACACACACTACTCTATACATATAGGCACTAGGTAGGATAATTTATCCTCCTTAATCATGCATTTAATCCCATGTTTATCACTAATCATGCATTAAGAAAATCTATAAATACGGGAGTGACCTGCAGGTTGAGATCACATCCCTGCGGTGATTGCATGATCTCGCCTACAGCTCTCCTCTGCACTGCATATTTGCTTTCAACTGCACGCATACTGTCAACTAAAAAAATTGAGCAAAAATAAATTTTTGTGGAGGCAAAGAACTGCTAATTGTGACGACTAATTTTGGACGACTAACCCGTAAACACTTTCGTATATCCTTCGGGTATTTGTTCGTCCTAACGCTTGCAGGAAAAATGTCGTCATGGTATAGTAAGTTTGGCCTCATCATCGCTAAGGGAGCGAAGGGCGTCCACAAACGATTCAGCTCGTCCAGTTCGGATCGGACTCATACTCCGACCGAGATCGAGGAGAGCCAATCTGGAGAGACAATGTCCGTGGATTCCTGATTTTTGGGGTATCACGATGAATTTTCTGAAGCCCCAACAACCTTCGGGGTTGGCCCAGCCCCAGGAATGTGGATTTTGGTGTCGGATTAGCAAATTGTGCTCCATACCGACCGAGAGCGGCAAGTCTTCGAAGCGCCGAGGCGTCGGTCTTTTCAGCACACACGAACTTATGACCCGATGTTGCTGATCAAGACCGGCCTTCTAGATGAATTCAACGAAGCCTTCCGAGCCGTCGAATGGGAAAATTTTGCGCCCATCGTCGAAAAAGGTTCGCGCCTTCTAACTCTTGAATTTCTTAGTACTTTACGCATTTTTGATGGTGGGAATAGATACTATTTTAGGATCTTTAATGAAGAATTTGAATGCTCTTTAAAGTCCCTAACTAGTTATCTAGGCTTTTCCATCTTGTGTAGAGTTAATCCTGATAAGTTAGCTGGTTTTTATCGCGATGAATTCTGGGAATCTATTTCTGGCAATGATTATAACAAACCTCGCATGAACGATATTCACAACCCCACTCTTAGGTTCATGCATAGGTGGCTGACAATGGTAGTTAATTCGAGGCTAGACATGTGCACTGTGCGTCTTGATGAGCTGCAATACCTGTTTGCAATAGTCAATAAAAAGCCCGTCAATCTGACCGCAAATATGGTAGCTCACTGGGTAGAGATGATTAACCAAAAGGGGGATATTGACTGCACGTCTCTAATCACCCGCATTGTGGAGGGTATGGGACTGTTAGATCACTGTGAATTGGCCTTTCAAGACACACAATTCTAAATAATAGGAAAGGACCATTTCATCCAAGGCCACATCCTTCTGGTTGATGAGTCAGACGCTCATTTCATAAGATTTCCGAGCACCACCGCTGAGATCCATTTGCCTAATCCAAGGCTCGGAATCTACAGAGCCCGGACACTGACCATCGATTTTAGAGCCCTGGAGCCCCATAGGCATAGCGTCTCTGGCCCTGTGACACGCAATCACAAGACGCCAAAGAGCCGAGAGCAACTTTGAGCCAATGAGCCCCACCACGATCAATGGACGGGGGCAGCTGCAGCCCCTCATCACTCCGGTTATAGCGTGGGTTGGGATCAATGGAACCCGTCCGCCTTTTCTCCACATGAGTATGGAGGATGGGGCACGCACAACTTTGAGACCGGTAGCTCACGACAGTTTGATGTCGGTTGGACCCACTCACCTCGTGAGCAAGGACCCGAGAGACGACGGGGAGGACCGTCGTCGGCCCGCTACCCTTCCTACTTCGAGCCCTTCGCACAGGACCTCCATACCTTAGGACAGAGAATGGATACCTTAGTCGATGATATGGGCCACGTACACCAAACGTTGGCCCATCACACTAGGTACCACAAAGACATCACCCGTGACCTTAGAGCCAATACCACTACAACACAAGCCACGAACGATGCCCTTGCGGCATGGTTCTAGCACATCGGTTTTGACCCTCCGGCTCAATAGGTGTGTCCTGCTCTCTGTCGCTGCATGCTGTGGCCACTCTGCTTACTGTCTTGCCGTGCCTTACTAATACCCTGCCAGATTAATTCCCAGTAATTCTCTCCTGATCTGCCTTGCCAAAAATCTCGCATTGTCTTGCCCCGCATTTGAATAACTTTAGCTTTGTTCTTAGTTAATAGTATGCCCTTTTAAAAAAAATTTCAAAAACTATAAAAATTTGCAAAATCTAAAAAATACCAAAAATATTTCCCTTCGAATAAAATGTATAAATGTTGATTTTACCTAGAAAGGATATGATGAATATTGCTCTATTATTGTGATATAAATGCTGAGTATACAATTTAGTACTCTCATTTAAGTTTGACAATTGTTGGTATGAGTAGTCATCTTGCTTAATCTTGCTCATCGAGTGTTGACATTATTGAACCAATTCTAAGTTGTTGAGAGATATGATATAACAGAGATAAGGACTTAGTTACTTATGCCCCTACTAAGGCATAGTCTCGGAATTTATTTTGAAAAGAGAAAAATCTTGAGTTCCTCATTAGACTTTTTCATCCTACCAGAGCCAAAAATGCTAAATAAATTCAAAGCCTTCATTCAGCCACTTTGGTTGTGTTGAGTTTTGTCAAAAGTAAATTCTTAGGAATTAGTGCTCTTCAAAGCTGGTCATTTCCTTCGCGTAACCTTTGATTGGTAGCCTCTGAATCTGGTAATGCTGAATTCCACAATGGGATACGGGCATACATCTCGCCAGATATTCCTCCCTACAAAAACAAGCCAAGTTCTTTTTCATGAGTCCACCATATACCTACCTATTTGGTCTCCCAAAAGACTTCTAAAATAATAAAAGATTCATTCCTCAAATTATAGAAAATTGAGGCAAACAAACAAATGAAAAGATGAAGAGAGAACCATCATCTCCTTCTATCTTTATTAAAAAAAATACCTCTCAAAATTCTAGATTGAGGAATGATCTCAAATCAAATAAAGGATTCGATTAGACCTTTCCATAAACACAAGATCCGATGGGGCGGACTCATTAGTACCCCTCGTCACTTGCACTTGTGTTTCTTCATTCCTTTGGCGTGAGTTCATTCTCTCCTTCATCCCTGGAAGTTATTATTCTAATGACCAGAATGCGAAGTAGTACAAAAATTCCATAGGATCTATTTTTGACCTTACAAAATTATACAACCCAAGTAGGCCATATTTCCATACCTATGAGCTCCACATAAACCTTAGAATAGGAGGAAAAGAAGGCCATTAACAAAAAGGCCTGGGTGAGGATCAAATACCACCGAGAGATCTGAGAGTAATAATGAGGAACGAACATTTTGAAAAGAAAAACCCCGAGACATAGCTTAAAAAGGGCTGAGTTGACAAAGTTCTATCAAAATTATTCCATCTTTCAACCGCTAAAAGAAAAGACGAGATTTTGAAAACCTCGTGAGTTTAATGAAAGTTGGGGTACACTTGTACGAGTTTTTATCAACAAATAATATGGTACAACTTTGTATGCTTAGTAGTTATTGAATAATGATATTGAGGCAATCCTGATCCACCGGGTTCTCATTTGAGCTCTTTGCATGAGGACGAGCAAAAGTTCAAGTTGGGGGGTGTGTTGACGTCAAATAAACACCAATTTCATACATCAACATATTCCGGAATTCCGACTTTTCGAGGGAGAATCAAGGTTTATACTATCATTTTGGTTATTCTAATAAAGTTACATAAGTTTTGGTGAGTTTTGGGTCTACAGGTACAAAATGGGACAAACCAGAGCCAGACCGGGAAAAATGCCAGTCCGGCCGACCCACTAGGCCGGCCGACCTGTCCACGTCACCGATCCAGCTCTGTTTTCTTCCCAGTGGCATAAAAACACAAGATGAAGACATCTAGACCATCCACTGTCATCGGTTTGATCGAATGGACACGGTTGCTTCACAAATGAGCATAGGATTCCCTTGGATTCCTTTCTTGCGCAAGTCCAATTGATCCACCGGCTTAAGGGGTTAATCTACACCATCAAGGGAGCATCCTAGACGAAATCTACGGCCGGAAGGTAAAGAAGGTGGGTCGGCTGACCCACTCTCGGGCCACTTTGGATTCCCCTTTGGAGGAGGGATAGATTACACGTGTCCCTACACGTGGAGCACCCCGGTTGGCTGCGTAGCACTATAAATAGACCCCCTCTCCTCACTTGTCACACAACACACAACACTCTCTCACATTTTCATTCCACTTAATAGAATAGCTCTTAGTTAGTAGAAGTTGGGAGTTAGAGTCAAGTCGAGCTGACGCTCGGAGTTCCGGAAGTGCCTTCGGGAATTCGGGTAATAGCTCTTGTACCATTTCCTAATTGTTTCAATTAGTGAGATCACTTCATTCGTTGCTATAGTGTTGAACTTTATTTGAGCTGAGTATATCTACATAAATGAGTTGTGTAGATTTGCCTTACCGGTAGCTTATATTCGTCTGGAATCAGTTTAGGTTCTCACTCATATACTGTTAGAGCCAGGTATTGAATCTAGATCAACTTCTGTTTAGTACTGAGGAAGATTGATTAGAAATAGTCGCAAACGTGGTGTCTGAGACTAGGACTAACTCGGTTTACACCCGGGCCCACGTATATGTGGTAGATGGTAGGTGGTGACAGCCCTATCCATCCGTAGATACTAAGTATCTCGTGCGTAACCCACAGCGTCCGGGTTTGGAGCAGTAGAGCCAAATCGGAAGGATCATAACCATTCGGGATTCCAATTCAGGATAGCGGGTGGTAGTGAGTGTCCGAGCTCCGACGATGAATATCAAGTGAACCGCTAGTTGATTACCCTAAGCTCGCTCAATTAAACTGAATCACACGACTTTGTGGACTTATTAAACTTATCTCGTTGTCCTCCCAACTGTCTATCTAGCTAGTGTAGCTTTCTCTTTATTTGCGTTAATATTTATCGTATGTGTGTGTGTGTCCCGGTCTTTTCATTTATCCTAACCCCCGCTACCTAGACTGGCTGGTATTTTAAATAATTAAGATATAGAGGTTATCTCTTTAAACCCTTGTTCCCTGTGGATTCGATAACTCTATGAATACTCCTGGTGAAAACTACAAACGATATCCGTCCGCTTGCGGATTAATTTCTTTGAGCGTAACAATCGCCAACAGGCCGGCAACAGCAGGTGGATGGACACACAGTGTCATTCGAGGTAGGGTGCGTGAGGCCGGCATGCTGCGGCGGGAGGAAAGGTGGCAGAGCAGCAAGGCGGTTGTGGTGCTGTCGGCTGCGGATAGCGGTGGAGACGGCTATAGAGGTACATGGAGAAGGAGGCAGCGCGGGGAAGGAGGGGAGCGGATCGCCAACATGGTGAAAAATACGGAGTGGGGCGGCCTTGTTGCGATGCTATCCCAACTCAACAGGATCTCATCCCTTAGTCCGACTCTTCATTTAGCGAAAACACTTTCGGTCATATGTCTAACAACGTTGGACGACGCAACCCACATAGGCCCAACGAGCCAGCGATCAACCAACGCAGCACGTGGTTGGGCTCCACTAGCTTCTTCTTTGTATGCATTCTTATTTCCATGTCTATCCATTCCCATCCATTCCTAGGTCTTTCTTCATGGATATGGAAGCATTCTAATTGACCATGCCCTTCACGGATACGATTGACAACACTACAATAATGTAGTCCTCGTCAAATTTTTCATCAACTACTTCCTCAACATGTACAACAAGCTGGATACGATCATGTAACCTTATCCCCTTTGCACTAAAGGGAGGGGTAGTGGTCGTAGATCATCTCATCTAACTTTCCCCACAGCAGACGATCTCAAGACCTTCATTGTAATCGAGATCTTCATATAATCCCAAGAACACATGATAGGGTGTTACCTCATCATTGAGGGCCTGAACATGTCTAAAAATGGTTAGGTCTGAATTCGACAATGGAGCTTACAAAAAATTTATTTTCGAGTTAATTTTCTTATTTTTTAACTTGAGTTGCTCCTTATTATTCCTTAAAATTTGTATTTCTTGTTTCAAGTTATGATTTTGATTTCTCTATTTTTTATTATATTGATGCTTTTGTGTTACCATTTGGCTTAAGATCTTACGCAACCCATATAAATTTTATTGCTGACAAGTACCCCCATGGTTACACCCGTCGACACCCCAGATGGACAAGAGTTCATATCCTACTCGTCTACCGGTAGGCTATCCGCAATGGACCTAGTATAATCTCTAAGCAATCCAATACTATAAATAGAGGTGGTGACCCATGTATTGTGATCAATAATAAGAAATTAATAAATCAGAGCACCACCCTACATCTTGTCTCCTCTGTATACGTGACTGTTCATCTACGCCTTGGACTACACCTGATAGCAAGGTTTTACAACACGGTTATCAGCATGCTCGCTTTGAAAAAAATGATCCACGAGGAAAAGGCGACAAACAATCTACTACAGGGGCAATTGATCGCCGAAACAATCTGCAATCGATTCGCCCTCACGCCGGCTACCGCTCGGTTTGCCGAAAATTGTCCTACGCTATAGTAAACGAATTAGCAGAAGATCATCGCATGGTATTTAATTGAATGGCACTGAATCGTTGATTTTTGCAGCGAAAACTGTGATTTTGGAGTCAAATCCAAAACCGATCTTGTAGAGTGGCTCCAACTTTTAATCGTGGAACCGATCTATTATGCATGCTGGCCTTGGCGGGCACCACGCCACATCGATCATCCAGTGGCGCACCGCCGGTCCAGGTCCTGTCGTCGTAGCCTCGACGACCCCAGGGAACACGCCGCCGCGAAGATGCGGTGCCATCACCACCGATTGCACAACCGCTGTTGCCTCCGTCGCTATGCTTAGTAGGGATGGCAGAAAAACCCATGAGTTGAGACGACCCTCCCAATTACCACATGCTAATGACATTTGTTGGCTCAGAGCCATGAGGTAATTGTGTGGGCGTCAATATTTACACCCGTAGTACATAACACTACCTATGTCACCTCGAGTGCATTGCTCAAGTCAGAGTATTGCAGCAGAACAATAATTAAACCGAATCTCATGCTTTATTACATCATGAGGCCACATAGGGCCGAATGTATTATTGGTACAATAAAGTCCACTACTTACTTTTAACATACACGGCAACAGTACGATGCCCTCTTTATTGTAATATTCATCACCTATCCTCACACAAGGGGCTATTAAAGATAATATTCCAAAAGGCCCATATCCTCATAATATGGCTCCAATTCGAAGTGCCAGTTCGGAGTACTCAAAAAGCAATAATAGCAACATTTAAAATCAGGATAAACCAAGAGAAAATCTATCTTAGACCGAGCATAACTACTCCAGTTTTTTCCTTCTACTTTACTAGGATAAAATACCATATTTGTTTAAAAGAGTCGTCCAATTTTAATTTAAGAAAAACTACTAGCAATCGTATACGAGGCGGACTTAGCCTCCAAAATCTCTATTCCAGGAGACTGGCATGAATTCATGATTTTACCCTGCGCAGGTTTGTACCACTTTACCCATAGTCACCCCGAATAAATTTGGAGCTCAGAGTGTTTATTCTATTCCGGTAATTTACATCTCCAGCCCGGTCGTAGAACAAATGATGGCGTTTAAGTTTAGACGTGCCTTACTCACAACCTCATCCTCCATCACTTGTCCTCGTTTCCGTTTTACTCATTCCTGACGCCGGCCAATGAGTAGCATCTTAGCATAATATAGTGCTGTCGGTCGGGGATACCATGGGTCCGCTCATCCTGGGTACGCTCGCCCACCCCTCCTAAGTATCTACTTACCCAATATGGAGAATGTAACCACCGAAAAAATAACTTTCTTTAACCGCTACGCGAGGCCAAGGTTGATACAATTTGATACAACTCGGTATCCGAGTGATAGATAAGTGTCCTTATATGATATTATGTGAAGGGCCCCGCCTGACCTCTATACCTTTCCAGGGCACCTTCACCCACCATAATAATTCTACTGACTCGATCGCTCCAACGATCAAGCCGTTACTTTCATTGTCCTTAATGCAATTAGGTTTCTAAGTAAAACTTTAAAGGTAATATATATGCTAGAGGTGCATATGTCAAAATAAACATATATAAAGCTAAAATACTCTAATCAACATCAAAGAAATGCTTGCCTTCTATCTCAATCCAGTACCGGTATTATGCTCCGGTTAGTCGCTCTGAATCGGTTGGTTTAGATTAAATCATGAAATATCGTTAATCAACTTTAGAAAGTAACAAGTAAATAAATGTAAAATTTTTAGAGGACAATTTATCGATTTCAGCGGTGTTCGGTTTTCTCTTTTCTCTCTCCCTTCCATTCCCGCGCGGATAATGGGCAGCGGCGGTGGCTCTTCCTGGAGGGAGGTGGCGACAGCGGGGTGTGGACGTGTGGTCGGCCGAGCCTGCGGCCTGTGGCGACTCTGGCGACCGGAGAGGCTGGCCCAAGGTCGGTCCGTGCTCGTGGCCTGCCGAGCCCGTGGCGGCGGCGGATCCGGCGGCTGGAACGGCGGCTGTGGCCGGCCGTGCCCGCGGCCTACCGAGCCCGCGGCGGCGGTGGCTCCGGCGGCTAGAACAGCGGCCGTAGTCGGCCGTGCCCGAGGCCTGCTGAGCCCGCGAGGACGGCGGCTTTGACGACTGGGACGGCGGTCGTGGCTGAGCCGTGCCCGAGGCTTGCCGAGCCCGCGTCGGCAACAGCTCAGGTGGCTGGCATGGTGGCCGTGCCCGGCCCTTCCCGAGGCATGCCGAGCCCACGACGGCGGAGGTTACTCTCCTACTTTTCCCTTCGGCTTCCATATCTCAACCCCTTTCTCCTAACCCTAGCTTTTAATCCCTCCCCATTCTGATTAATTCCAATTAGCTCGATGCTGATGATTGCTTGAGTTAGTATATGATTGTGCTTTACATAGGTGATGTGTGTGAGGATTTTGGGATGATTGAGCCGAATACGAATAGGAGATATTTTTGGGAAATGCTCATGGTGATGATCTGGGGCCATGCTTGGTATGGGGCTTCGATAAGAGTAGGATGGTCTTCGGGACGCATGGTATTTCGAGAAGGACCGCCCGTGAGGCTTCAGTTCGAAGTGGTCTCTAGGACTCTTGGGCTCATGGCGCTCCGGAATGGATCCCCTGTGAGGCTTCGGCTCAAAGTGACATCTGGGACACGTGGTGCAGTTATTTGGGCCGTCTTGAAAAGAAAGTCTTGTCACCTGAAGTAGGGGACGACCCCTACAGCAAAGGCCAATAGGACTATGCTGTGAATAGAGACACTATAGAGGGGGCAGAAAAAAAAACACTACACAGGGATCGGACACAAATTAATGATGGCCTCGACAGAAAATCAGACAACTTGAGGGGCTTTCGGCAAAATTTTACCGACCGGAGGAGGTGAGGACGAACAGTTGGATCTGGGCCACACATCTTGATCGGACGACACGAGATTTGTTGGTGTCATGGTCGGGCTAGGAAGGCATGAAATGGGGTGGAGCATTCACGCGCTATAAAGTGATGGGTAATAAATTGGTTTATGGTACGATGGAAATGGTGTGGATATTATCCGACCGATCGGCTGACCGAATCGGTCGGATAGTGATATGGATAGTTTTGCGGATATATGGATAATGATGGATAATATCTGATGAATAATATTTTAAAAAAATATGGATAATATCTGATGGATATTCGATGGGATACTATCCAACTCATAGTCAATCAACACAACTCTGCATTGGCTAACACCAATATAAACATATCATATTGATTATTTTTAAATTTTTCATTTTTTAATATTATCCAAGTAATATCCGTTTGAACTATATCCAATAATATTGATATTTGATAATCCGTATTCATATTCGATATTATTTGTGTTTGTATCCGACAGTATCCATATTTGTATACATGTCCATACTATTCATATCCGTATCTACATCCAACAAAAAAAAAATGGATGAATGGATCTGTATTTGTATCCAGTACTATCCGATCATATCCGATCCGATCCTATCACACCCTAGTTTCTAGTCGTGTCAATCTAGCCATGATGGACAAAACCACTCAAGGGTTTTGTTCTTTTCAACTTAAAGTTGCTAAAAGTTTAATTTAAAAAGTTGTGATCCCTCAAAACGGATCTTGAAAAGTCCAAAATATTATTAAAAATATTTTTGAAACTATAACAAAACTATTTAAAACCAAATAATGACTACAAAATACTACATTATTTGGTTTGTAAAAATAACAATTTTTTAGTTAATTTAATTTAAACCGAAAAGACAGAGCCATGGTTATCTCTTATGTGACATCCTTGCATCTTCCGGCCGACTATGGCTTCGTGATCAAGGGCATCTGCAGATCATAAGGTCGTGCTTGAGGAGGATAATGACACAGGTGATCAGGTCCATGAGGCTTGAGGTAAGACCATGAGACAAAATTCTTGAGTTTGATATTTGATAATATTATTTATTCTTATTCTAGTCATCCATTGATACATGCACCGATACACGCACGATGGCTGGGAGGGAGATGCATCCATATCTTGATCACCTCCTTATAATTAGCTTCGCTATGAGCTCCTTGTATCGGGTTAACTGGGTAAGCCGGTGGACATGGGGGAGCACTGGAGCAGCACAGCGTGGCGTGTCCTGATTTGCGTTGACATGGGACTGGATCTGAGATTCAACGGTGCTTGAAGTCATTCTCAACAAATATGGTGTATGTGTAGAGAACGGCGCATAGTTACCTGCCAATCAGTATCGGCTGAGCACGAACCGGTACTGATAGTAGCATCAGTACCAGTTGAACCCTCACATTAGTATCGCTTCATGATATGAACAGGTACTAATGAGCAATTTGGCAGACGGGTGTAGGCAAGCTGGCACGGGTGCCCATCAGTGCCGATTCGTGTTATGAACCGGTACTAATTAGCCCTTTGGCAGGCGGGTGCAGGCAAGCTAGCACCGGTGCCCATCATTGCTGGTTTGTGTTATGAATCGGTAACGCTAATAATGCCTCGTTTCATAAATGTTCAAAAGAAATACATATATGTTGAGACCCATGTAGAGGGTATCCTGGTTTGATGATGAATATATGTGACAAGATGAAATTTGAAGTGTTTTGAAGAATTTTTATTGGTGCATTTGTGGAAATTGCCGTGGAATTGGAACTGGACCATTGTGCTAGGCTTGGGCTAGGTAATTGTTTTGATTGGACGTGGTCCGGTGGATTTTAAGCTGACACGTGGTGTGTTAGGGCTTCCTAATTGTGATGTCATGAAGGGATTATTGTGTTGTTAATTTTATGATGGACTAACCTTGCAGGTGAGGTAAGGTGTGTTGGTTTCGTGTGTTGTTCACCTTAGTGATGCAGGTATCGGCGGGTACGTGGCTGACACTTTGCAGGACAGCTGGAGGCTGGTGCGTCCGGAGGTGTGCAGACGACCGGGTTCGATAATCTGGCTGTCACATGAGGTGGCATACTCAAGAAGCTTAGCCATGGCGAGGAATTTGAGACAGCTGGAGGTTACGGCGTCGGTAACCTGGTGGCGAAGCTGGTTCTGACCGGTGGGCCCAGGCGTGGGCTGGCGACCGAAGATGCTGCGAAGATATTTTTCGAAAGAATATGTGAAGAATATTCTATCGGGAATGTGTCTTGTAGTATGTGTGTTGTACACCACTCATCCTCAAATGAAGGGTGGAGATGGGCTCTAGGTGTTAGAGCATCTCACCCATGGGCTATAAATAGAGGTGGAGGGGAGCACCTCCTCCTAATCCCCTTAGAGCTGAAATTTCAGAAATAGAGATGGTGAGTTGGGTGTGTAAAGGTGACACTTAGAGTGCTTGTGACCACATGGAGTGTGATTTGTAATTCCTCAACTCCTATGCCATGAAATCTCTCATCTTCATGATCATCTTGTGTTGATTTGCTCTAAGTTTTCTTAATTTTGTTTTTCCTTTTTGGAGCTCTTATTTGGAGATGAGTCTTATTGATTTCTTGCTGGTTCTTGATGGTCTATGAAGCCTTGAGGTTGCTAATATGATTTGCCACACTCTTTGCAACCATATGAGAGGCAAGAGATCAAGTTCTTGACTTGTTACAAATCTGTCCAGAGATTTTCATCCACGCAGCAGCCAGTAAAATATTTTTAGAAAAATCTAGAAAATCATTTTGGGACGATTCCGGTTGAAAAAGATGCGTGACTCATATACCCATCTGTGGTAAAAATTTGAAGTCCACTGGTTTCTTCATTTGGGAGCTATGAAGTAAAAACTGAGGCCCAAACTTTCTGCTCGAAGTTCTTGAGAGCTGTTGGTGTTTGATTTTTCATATTTTCTGTACATGAATTCTTGAGGAAATTTTTGGTGGAGTTCTTCACGACTAATGGATTCATAGGGAGAAAAATTCCCATAATTTTTGGAGCAACATAAAGCCACCATCTCTCTGGTCGAAGTAGAAACAATCTCTAAAGAATCTGTTTTTACTTTCCAGAAAGCAGCTTGTGTTGTTTGAATTTTCATATTTTTTCTGTAAGAAGTTTTAAGAAGATTTTTTGCGAAATGCTTCACAACACATTAACACATAGGGAGAAAAATTCCCATGATTTTTAGAGGACATTAAAGCCACAAACCTCCTGCTCCATGAGAGGACAAGGTCTGAAAGAATCTATTTTTGCTTTTTAAAAGTTGCTTTGAGATTTTATCATGATCTCTTTTCAAAAGCAAGATTTGAATTGATTCCTCTTTTTTGGACACTTGACAACCAGGATTGTGGTTCTAAAATTCCCACATATTCATATGGATATCATCCATACAAGTCTTGGGTACACATAGTTGTGATGTTGTCTATCGCGGTTTGATCTTCGACACCAAGTAGTTTTTACGAAATGCTTAGAGGGGATGCATGTGCAAAAATAAACCGTCAAAATTGATTGGCGTCTATTCACCCCCCTCTATCCGCCTAGCTCGGTTCTTCAATATCCTACTCATATCAATACGTGTGGGTGGGTGGGTTGAATAGAAGGGTGAGTTGAGAGTCATAAGGTCTCAAAAACTTCTAGGATTGAATCGCGGTTCTCCCATATACCAACAATATATTTTTAAATATCTATACTACTGTTATCACCGGTTCACGACCCTGGTACTGACGTCCTTGAGCATTTGTTCTAGTTTAAAAACCGGTTCTGGAACCTGTTGGGATGCGATACTAATATTCTCTTTTGTTGTAGTGTGGATCCGGTAGACATGACTTTTTTTTTTATTCAAATGGATTCATATATTGATTGTTGAAATGGTGTCCATCGAGCGACTAACAAGATTTTTCTTTTATTTGGAGAATCATTTTGTTCAGGCAAACTAAAAATGTAGATTAGGGGCGCAAATGGGTTGGTCCTAGGACCACCTTTGGCCCTCACTAGTTCATTTATTTGTACTAAATAGATTAAAAATCAAATTTTTAGTACAAACAAATGAACTAGAAAGGACCAAAGGTGGCCCTAGTGTTGGCCCATTTGCATCCGTAATGTAGATCCACTTTTAGTTTCACTATGATGTATACACTCAATTTCATAGGGTTGGTGTAGCATCCATACACGCTTCACTTTTAGATTGAATATTCTAAAGACACATGCTAGTTACACCTTGCAAAATTTTATACATACCCAACCCTATGTTTAATCACACACACTATTTTAGTTTGACTATGATGTACACGCTAACTTTTATATGGTTGATGCAAAATTCATAAATATGCTCAATTATGCACTCGTCATTTATAAATTATTTACTCTACAAATTAAGAGTATTAATATATACCTGGTAGTTCCACCTTGTGTAACAACATAGTTAAAGAAACTTGACAGACGAAAGCCAGGACTATGGCTCTCTTTGATCCGCGGTTTGATTTGGTTTCGTTGGGTTGAGCTAAAATTTATTATTTTTGTATAGACCATTTAATGCAACATTTTGTAATAATTTTTTCAAAGCTTCGTGGTTTTTTCTCAAAGATTTTGAAAAAATAAACTTTTAGCTTTTTTGTGCTTTTTGAGAAGCTCTCAACTTTTGCCTTAGCCAAACCGAACCAAATCACAAATTAAAGAGGGACTATATCGTCATTCGATCGGTGTAACTAAAACCAATCTGTTAATATAGTGAGCATCTTTAGCAGGATCTCTATATTTCATTCTCTATATCCCTTCTCTAAATCACTATTTATTCCCTATATTTCCATCATCTCCAGCAGAGTCTCTATCCTCGAAAAGATATAGAGAGAGAGAGAGTCTCTATATTTAGAGACTGAGATAGAGACCCTGCTGGAACGTTATAGAGGCTGAGGTTGTCCGCAATAGTGTTTTAGGGAACGTTTTAGAGACCCTGCTAGAGATGCTCTAAGCTTCCTTTAAGAATACTGGACGAGGAATGTTGATGGGGCCTAGCCATGCACCATGGAGCCAAGCGAAAGCAGTGGTGGAGGGAACCTAAGATCTTCATGGAGATCATCACAAACAGTGGGGTTAGTCTGAGGCCGTTGGGGATGTGTTATCATCGCTAGACCTTCAGTCTATTTTGTCTGGTGAGAGGCACCAGACAAGCTCCTCATGCTCTTGATGAAATGGCCATCCCCTCATCCTCTTGGTAGTAGACCGCCTCCACTTTGTCAAGCTCTAGATCCATCAGATACAGTGATAGCGACTGCTGCTGTTTGGTTGGCGGCTTGACATCCTCACGTGCCTCGTCATTGGCAACCTCCTCGTGAGGCGGTGCGGCCTCGTCATCGGCAACCTCCTCGTGAGGCGGTGCGGCTTCTCCTTGCATGCTGCACCGGTGGACTGGTACTAGCCATGGTGACATTGCTACAGTGTCAGTGATGTCGCGGGAGATGGTGGTAGCAACAAGGGCGAGGAAGGAGATTGGGCCATGGTGAAAGGATAGTGCTAGGAGAGTGAAATGCTGGAATCGATTGGAGGGAATATGGAATCAATTGAAATTAAGATGTATTATAAAGTAGGGAGGGAATTAGGAAATGCTTGTGAAACTCCTCAGAAGACAAACTATTATGTCTGTTGGTTGTAATCATGAAACAAAACATGGATATGAATAATCACGACTGTCCACCTACACATGCAGGAAAATCTTGATTTGTGAAAGTTGTAGCTACCAGTCTCTAGATTTTATATTTTTTTTGTTTCTTACATGAATTGACATCGATAAGCTTATTTGTAATGGTCAAACTTAAACCAATACTATTGTGTACAAGTATATATGACAATTTTAGTGTAGTGGCGGAAGAGGAGAAATGCTATAGGAGGAATCAGACTGACCGTGTGTAATACACACATGCTAAACCAAGCACCCAACTAGACAGGTCCTCTAGAGTTCGGAGCAGCACACGAAAAGGTCTACGGTCTGCCAAACAAGATAGGTGAGCTGAGAGTAGGGGTGTAAACAAGACGACTTCAAGTAAGCTTAGCCTAGATTGGCTTGGGATCACTCCACCCACTGAGCCGGAGGGGACGGGAGGCTCGTGCTCCACCCGCTGAGCTTAAGGGGAGGGGAGGCTTGGGGTGAGTCATGGATTGAGCAAGCTCGCGAGCTTTTTGTTCAGGAGAGAGGCGAAGGCAGCGACTGGCCGAAATAGGGATGCAAGTGGGGCAGACTGGCCGAAATTCGGCCGCCGAATCCATGACTGAATCCATGGAGCAGTCGACATGACCCGCAACCAGCTAGGCAGAGACAAGTGGAAAGGGGGAGGTGCCACTAAAGACGAGTTGGAGGGGACCAGCACGATGATAATCAAGCATATCGCATTCATTGGACAATGCTTTGAAATGTGGCCAACAACATATGCGACCTGGAGGAGATGAGTGAGAGGGGGAGGCGACAATGCCGTTGAGGGCGACTGGGAGCCCTGGACGAGTAGGAAGGATCCAGGGAGGGGCATGACGTCAATTGAGAGTCTGAGAGGGAGGGAAGTGGAGAGTAGCTGGCCGGCAACTGGATTGATGATGGATGGTGGGAGAGTGGAGACTTGAGAAGGGGGTGACCGTGTGGTGTGTAGGATTTAGAGTTAGGGTGTTGTGGTTAATTTGAGTGGTTAGGTAGGCTGCCTGGGGATGTCGATTGTTGGCCCGGTGCCAGGGGCGGGATGGATTTGATGTGCACAAGCTAGAACTCGGCTAGAACTCGCTAAACGACATGAGCTAAAGACAAAGCTTGGCTCAGGCTTCTTTGTGCATGAGCCGAGCACGAGCCTAGCCTAGAACCGAGCCAAGCCCAAGCTGATCGCGATCTTGAAGCTAAAGTTGTAGCACTAATTGATAGACTGGTATGCCACAGGGGGACACCACCCAAACCCTACAACTGACCAACACTAATAGAAAAGTAGGCTTTTCTACCAGCACACCTCAACCGGTTATTCCTGAACTTATAGTGATAGTTGCATCACTACCGGTTGAGCCAGGAACTAGTAGTAATATCCTTTTGAGCTACGAAGCGATAGTGATTCTTCCTGCACTATCACTACCGGTTTGAGCCATAAACCGGTAGTAATACCTAGGCATCACTATCGGTTTGAGTCATGAACTGGAAGTGATGTCTCGGTTGGTGGGTAGGTCATAAGGTATGCTCCTAGCTATATGTTACAACGTGAAAACACGTGGGTTGGCTAGATTTGTGAAGCTAAAATCAAGATGTCTTGGGTTTGTGTCCTGGTTCTTCCATTATTCTCAGCTTATTTTTAAACCATTTGTAGTACTATCTGTACCTGTTCAGCTAATTGGTATTGATACCCCTTGGACATCAGTCCTGGATGGCGTGTACGACCACAGGCATAGTCTTGAACCAGTCTAAGTACATTGAAAGAATTAAAAACTTAGCTCACTAGACCAAATAGTGTGCACTATACTTGGATTTTGGAATTGATAGTTAGAGGTGGCCAAAAGGGCCGGACCAACAAGGGCGAACTTGGACGACCCGCACTGTTCACCGAACCGAACTTGGGCCAAGGCCTCAGCCCGTCGGGCCGGCCCGGTTCGGTTTGTATAGTGATGAGCTGGCCCGGTTTGGTTTTGGCCTGGTTCGGTTCATCACTGTAGCATATTTATTTAATTAAATATATTCATTTATAATTATATATATTTCTAATGATATATGATGTATTTATGTAACTTATAGTGTATATTTGTGAAATGTAGGGGTCATTTCTTAATTTATTTAGATATTTTAATTAAAATGAACTAGCCCATATAAAACCGGGCCAGCCCGGTTCGGTTTGGTTACCGTGTGAACCGAACTTGGGCCGAGACCTAGGCCCAACGGCCCGATTGACCTGGTCCGCATAGTAACCGAATAACCGGGCCCGAACCGGACCAAACCGGGTATTATGAAGTTAAACGAGTCCGGATATTATAAAGATACATGGAAGGCTCTCTTATGTTATGAACTTAGAGTGCATCACATACATAAACTTAAGAGTAAAGAATGAATCCAATAAACATATTTGAAATATTCGGAAAAAAACAGTGTGCACTATACTTGTATATAGGGGTCGATGGTTGTTACAATATTGTATTCATGTTTCAAACTTGTGCTATGCTTTTAATAACGAAAACACTTCTACTCGGTCGTCCGGCTGTGCGACTTCAGCTCATCAGCGATGCAAAGGCGCGAACGCAGAGGTGGGTGCGACCTCAGTAGCATGCAGGTGGGTCCCACGACCTTTTTTTTTTTCTTTCGGCAACCATAATTTTTGACTGGATGCTCCAATCCACAAACCGTTTGCACCAACGTGTTCCTCGTATTTTACGAACAAAACAAGATATATGTTGCCATATAACTCTTCAAACTTATCTGGTGAAACTTGGAGTTCGCCTACTGAAATTTGTGTTTCGCCTAGTAAAACTTGGGTTTCATACTCGTAAAACTTTGCCGAACTGTCAAGTTTCATCAGGTTTCATCCAAATTTTTTCAAGTTTCATCAAGTTTAATCAGGTCAATTCAAGTTTCATCAAGTTTCAACAGGTTTCATCCAAGTTTCATCAGGTTACATCGAAGTTTCATCAAAGTTTCATCAGATTTCATCAGTACACGGTCAAGTTTCACCAACACACGGCCAAGTTTCGCTAGTATAGATGTAAGTTTCATAAGCGCTCTTTTCTAGTTTCACATCAAAAAATGAAAAAGTGAAAAAATTTAAAAATTCAAAAAGTATTTAAAATGAGTTGCTCTCGATTTTAGAAGAATTATGAAATTTATTCCACGTATTTTGAACACTGTTCGAATTTTATACAAAAATCAGAAGTTTATTTGGGAATTTAATCAAAGGACGACTAACAACGCCTGGGAAGGCTGGGACGCGGGCGCACTCAGGGGCGTTGGATTGGCGCGGTAGCCGGCGATCTGACGGACGCGAGTGGTCCGAACGGACGTCCGGACGCTGGCGCTCGCCTTTTAATAATATATTGTATTTAAATTTGTGTCATTTAAATCTAATAAAAACCATTATAATACGAGGTATAAGAAAGAAAGTTTTATTAGTATCCGTATACACACCGATTGATTAGTATCCGATCGAACATCGAAAATTATCAGAACCGAATCCAAATCCAAAAATAGTCAAACAAATCCGGATATTACAGGATACACGGAAGGCTCTCTTATGCTATGAACATAGAATGCATCACATAGATAAACTTAAGAGTAAATTAAGACCCAATCAAATAAACATATCGACTTGGTCACCCCTCCTACATTTATAGTCCTAAGTACAACCAAGCAAGCATAGCTCTGCTCAGCTCCCAATCTAATTTTCGACACAAGAATAATTAATCTTGTCATCTTGATGATGCATCAAGATACCCAGGGTCCAAAGATATACGAGCTTAGCACCAAGCATATATGCCATCACCATCGTACCACGCTCTCACGACAAGAACTAAAGGAGCAAAGAACCTTACAGACATGCAAATGTTTCGAGCGTAAATAAACATATTACATGGGCAGAGTAATAAGCATACTTGTCCATACGTTGACGCAAGAAGTAAGCGGATTCCACGTCACAACGTTGGTCGAGGACCTATCTCCTAAACGGTACCAAAATTAGGTTCTGGACATGCCGATCAATTTAACCTGAAAATTGACAAGGAAACGGTAAAATTCTATTCGGCTTATTGCTTGATTAGCTTGTTATTGGCTTATATGCCGATCCAACACCAATGTCTGCCAAGGCAAGTCGCTGATGAATGAATCTACCGGCTGTGAGAAAGCCGCGCGATAGAGCAGGTGCAGACCATATGGGTCTCGGGTATCTTCATAAAAGGCCCATAAAGTGGCGAACAGGGGCGGCAGAAGTCGACTGGAAGAGGATGGGAACCACTCAAACTACATCTGACTTGGATTCCGTTTGATTAGGGGATTTGTACCTATAAATACCGGTGCGTATACGTGCTGCATACTTTGAAGATAAGATTCGGTACTACATACCGGATATAACCATGTAAGCTTATACCCCTGCACTATATAAAGTGGGGGGTAAGGGCTGTAGACACATCGATAGACATCCCATTAGGCTGGATCATCAGATCACCACCAACATAATTCCAAGAACGCAGGACCAGGGTAGTTGCTCTATCGTGAGGGCCTGAACCTGAATAACCCTTGTCTTGTGTTACCTTCAAGCTTGAGATCTATCGCATAACCTCGTTCAAATTCATTGCCGACGATAACTCACAGTTAAACACCCATCGACAGTTGGCTCGCCAGGTAGGGGAGTGTCAAGATCGTTGTCAAGCTTGATGGCATCGTCAAAATCACTGGTTGCCGTCTTCACGCCAGGGCAAGCATTGCACTTCGAATCCCTAGATTTCGTGGCCGACGGCATCAACAACCTTCATCCCTCCTATCCTAGAGAGATCCTGTATCAAGAAGGTACCTGCGTTTTTCCGTCCTCTTCACTATTTGGGCTGGAGAATTCTGCAGCTACTTCCCCAAATCAATGAGCCAGCAATTTCATCCCGCATCATTCTCTGGAGTGGGCAGAGAAGGACTTGGCGCCAATGCTTCTCCGGACTTGGACATGGTCCAATCCGGGGGAGTCTCCGCGTCTTACATTGGATCTCACTTCGGGTTCAGTAACTCAGTTGCAACCTTCGTGCAGACTTTCCCTGAATTTGGGGCAAGAGATGACCACGCTATGAATCAACTCCAGATGCCAGTCGAAGCAATTTGATCGGATCCAATTACATTCGTGGATGTTATCAATGGTGGCGAACCTCTCGGACAAAGTGAGCAGGCCAGCCTCTCCCACTCGAATTCCAAGTCGGATGAAAGCACAGAGGTCTGCAACTATAACGAAGACTTTGTCCTCGGCGCCGACTATCCCCACTCGATTTCTCAGTGCGTAGGGGATGAAGCACGCGCCACGGAGGTGGCCAAGGCTAATCAGCGCCGCGCGGAAGATCAAAGGCTCATGCGCTAGCTTCGAATCCATGAGCACAACGTCCAGAACGAGTTGCAGGCGGTGAAGCTGGGGGAGCACAACGTTTACATGACCCCACAAGCTAACATCGTTGCTTCGAAGACTTTTCTGGAGACCATTGTTCCGCAACTCCCGGAAGACAGCCCGCTCATTCAGACCTTGGCCCGAGCAACGGCCATGGTTGAGATCGCTACGATCCAGCAGAATGATGCGCACCTGGCTCCAACTATGCCAGTGATGGCAAATAGCCGGTCCGCTCATAACCGGAGCAAGGCGCACGCGTCTGCCACCGGACGATCACACCGATCAGCGGGCCCCGACCTACGCCACGATATAGAAGCAAGAAGGAGGGAGCGTGTCGACAGCGAGCGAGCGTCTCGCTGCCATCGCAGTCACGCGCGACGACGACCACGCTGAGAGCATCGCCAGTCGGCATGACCATCATGGCGGGCATCCACGTCAAGGCCAACGTCATGAGCGCCGCAATAGATCTCCATGACACCAACAACCACGCCCCATGGAAGAAATTCGGGCGTACACGCCGGATCTCCGCCGAGTGGTCTGGCCGGATGGTTTCAACCTGAAAGGCATCTACAAGTTCGATGGCGAGAAGGACCTAAAGAACTGGCTGCAGGTTTATGACTTGGCAGTTAGCGCAGCAAGAGGTGATCAGAACGTCCAGACATCTCTAACGGGGCTCTCGGAGAATTCCATTGAATCTTGGGATGATCTCCAGGAGAAATTCATTGTCAACTTTCGAGGGACCTACGAAAGACTCGCCGGGAGGTGGGAGATTGGTCAATTACATTGTTAGAAGAGTGGGACTCTCCGTGAGTTTGTTAAACATTTTACGAACCATCATCGATCCCTTTTTTGCCGGATGTAAGTCCGAAGAGCTGATTAGGCGGATCAGGAAGCCAATCCCGAAGAGGCCATCCTCAACCATCGAGACGGCCACGACGGAGGCTTCGAGAAGAAGCCAAATGATGAACCGGGCAAGCTGAAACATAAGAAACGCAAAGGGGACGACATGATCACGAAGTTGGAGCGCAATCGACCAAAGCACCCCAACGGCAACGACTACAACAATGTCATGGAGGCAGTATGTCCTTTACACCCTCACGGGAAACACGCTGCAAAAGATTGCCTCATTCTGTAAAAATTCACAGATAATTCCAATCAGTCGGCGGCCAAAGGAGGCAATGGCAAGAAACAGGATAGGGACTATCAAGACGCGGAACGCGGGATTAGCTACATATTCGAGGGATCAGATACGCATGTGTCCAATCGAAAGCAAAAGCTAACTACTCGGGAAATCAACGCAATCTTGCCTGCCGAAGTTCCAATCACCTTTGATCGATCAAACCGCCCAGATCGGATACTTTTCCCAGGAAGGTACCCTCAGGTTCTAGACCAGGTCGTTCGAGAGACCAAGCTTAAAAGGGTCATGGTTAATAGCGAGAACGGAATAAATGTCCTTTTCATCAAAACCTTGAACTAGATGAAGATTCCTCTTTCCGAGCTAAGGCAGGGTTCATCTCCTTTTCATGGGGTGATCCCCGGGACGTCCGTGGTTCCACTCTGGCCGATCTCCCTACCTGTCACGTTCAGGAGAAAAGAGAATTATCAGACAGAAAGTCTAAGTTTCGGGGTGGCTGATTTCGAGACGGCATATTATGCTATTTCCAAAGTCTAAGCAGACACATCTAGGTCGGCCGGGTATTTCCAAGTTCATGGCAGTACCCAACTACACATACCTCGTAATGAAGATGTCGGGTCCTACTGGCGTAATCATGATCCTTGGTGATGTGAAACAGTGCTTTGTCTACGACAGCCAAAGCTGTGAGCTAGTATAGGCCTTGGAGTCTTCAGCTAACATGGAGAAGATTCGGCAGGCGGTTGCTTCCCTCAAAGAAGAAGGGGGACATACCAGTCAAAAAGCAAGCTAAGATCTCTATCCAGTCGGCCAAGGAGACTAAGAAAATTGTGTTGGACCCGTTCGACATGGCCAAAACGGCCGTGATTGGGACATGGCTCGACAACGAATAGGAAGACGCGCTCGTCACTTTCCTTCGGGCAAACCTAGATGTGTCCGCTTGGAAACGTTCGGATATGCCAAGTGTTTAGAGGAAGGTGATTGAGCACCCTTTGCACGTTGATGACAAGGCTAAGCCGATTAAACAACTATTGCAAAGATTTGCATCAGTCCGAAAGGAAGCCATCAGGGAAGAGATCACCAAATTGTTGGCAGCAGGATTCATCAAGGAGGTATACCATCGCAAGTGGTTAGCAAATCCGGTCCTAGTGTAAAAGAAGAACAAGATGTGGCGCATGTGCGTCGATTACACCGACCTCAACAAAGCTTGTCCCAAGAATCCTTTCGGGCTCCCTCGCATCGACCAAGTGGTGGATTCCACTGCTGGGTGCGAGCTCCTAAGTTTCTTGGACACTTACTCTGGCTATCATCAGATCAGCCTGAAGGAGGAAGATTGCATCAAGACGTTATTCATCACACCTTTTGGGGGCATTCTGCTATGTCACAACACCGTTCGGGATGAAAAACGATGGCGCCACTTATCAGCGCACCATACAGCGGTGTTTTCACACACAACTCGGCCACAACGTGGAGGCGTATGTGGATGACGTCGTTGTGAAGACCCGCGCCAAACCCGACCTCATCACGGATCTGGACGAGACGTTCGACATATCGGATGAAGCTTAATCCCGAGAAGTGCATCTTCGAGGTCCCATTGGGAAATTACTCGGCTTTATCATTTCTCACCAAGGCATCGAGGCTAATCCGGAGAAAATCAGTGCGATTATGAAGATGAAGCCCCCGACCAATCAAAAGGACGTGGAAAAGCTCACCAGATGCATTGTGGTACTCAGCCGCTTCGCCTCCCGACTTGGGAAATGCGGCATGCCCTTCTTCGAGTTTATTCGCCAACAGGATAATTTCCAATGGACGGTGGAAGCACAGGAGGCCTTCGAAGACTTCAAAAGGTTCCTCACTACATCTCCGGTGTTAGTCCCGCCCATGCCCCAAGAACATCTACTCCTTTACATTAGCGCCAAGACTCATGTAGTCAGCAGTGCGTTGTTTGTTGAACGGGTAGAGGAAAATTTTTCTCAAAAGGTCTAGGGTCCGGTCTACATCGTCAGTGAAGTATTGGGCGACTAAAAGATATGATATCCACATATCCAGAAGCTTTTGTATGTCGTTCTCATTACATAACGAAAGTTTAAGCATTATTTTCAAGATCACGAGATTTCAGTGGTCACATTTTTTCCGCTTAGAGACATACTACACAATCTGGAAGCCACCGGGAGAATCGCGAAGTGGGCAGTTGAGCTTGGAGCCTTTGAGATAAAGTTCAAGCCATGACTAGCCATCAATCTCAAGCACTCGCCGATTTTGTTGTGGAGTGGACGGAGTCCCAAACGCTAGCAGTAAAGGAGAATCTTGAGTACTAGACAATGTAGTTTGACGGTCCCCTAATGCTCAGCGGCGCGGGGGCTAGGATTGTTTTCATATCTCCAACTTGCAAGAAGTTAAGATACGTCCTTCAGACTCTGTTTCCAATCAGTAAGAACACGCTAAGTACGAGGCACTCATCCATGGGCTCCGCATCGCCATATCGCTCGGCATCTGGCGGTTAATGGTTCGCGGGGATTCTCAGCTCGTGGTTAACCCAGTACAAAAGGAGTGGTCTTGTATTGACGACAACATGGCCACGTACTGCTAGGAAGTCAGAAAGTTGGAGGACAAATTCGACGGGTTGGAGCTAACACATGTGCTCTGTCGTGACAATGAAGTAGTAGATGAGTTGGCGCGGATGGGATCTAGTCAAGCACAAGTGCCGACTGATGTTTTTGTCGAAGAGTTGCGCAATCCTTGTATTAAACAATCATCCCCAAAAGATAAACGGCGAGAAGGTCAAATAGAAGAGGAAGTCCTCTCCATTAACCTGGTTGGACGCAACCATACTTGGATTATATTCTTAACGATGAGTTGCCAGAAGATCGAAGCTTAGTAGAGTGCATAACCTTAGCCGATTGATAAGGTGACACACCCGGGGGCTTATCGACTCAAGCGCGAAGATGGATTAGTCTCCCTAACACTTAGAATATCGAACAACTACGTCGTTTTTATTCTTGAATCTTGTATTCTAGTTCTGTGTAATAAAGGCTCGTTTGACTTGCTACTTAGCCGTATACTTCGCAGCACCCTATCTTTTAATTAAGTTGTTTTCTCTTTTTATACGATTGTCGAATTTGAGTATCATTAAATTTTGAGTAGTGCGCCTTGATTCATAAATGACGATGTTTAGTCACCCGGCATGTGTTTAAGGAGAGAGCCAACCACCAATTCCTTGCACTAGGGGGCTAAAACAGTTAGGAAAAGGCGTTACACGAAAAGTAAAATAAACAAGTACTCGGATAAACGGCAAGAGTAATATGGGGGATCAACAATTAAACCACAGGACTGATTTGACAAAGAATTGAAGTTTATCTACAAATCCAAGTTATCTACCAAAGCGGCAGAGGTCTCCTTAACTTCCTCCATGTGGGCAGAGGCTTCTTCCTCGGAGCAGGTGAATCGCTCCTTTACGGCATCAAGGTGAACTCGAAGATAATGCACTTCACAATAGCCAATGCTTGGCTAGTACAGGTTGTCGCAACTTCCTTCATGAGAGCCTTCAGCTGTTTGGGAGCATTTTGCAGTCGAGCAATCACAACATCTGCATTGGCAGGCAACACCTCTTCGGGATGAAGGAATGGGAGCACCGGCGCAGCTGCCCTCAGAGTCTTGTTGCGTAGCTCGACGGCGAACTTCACCTTTTCATCGAAGACCTCAAATTGCGCCTTGGTTTTTATTTGATAAGCTGCAAATCAGTCGGCTAAGATGATGCAACAATGATATAAGAAGGCCTGAGTAGTGGAAGGCTTGAATTGGAACATTTACCTTTTAATTCTTGAGCCGCCTTCTCGGCCTGAACGTTATCCAAAAAAGCTACTCCCTCCAGGGCCTTTTTCTTTTCTTCCAATGCCTTTTGTTTTTCCTCCAGAGCTTTCTGCTTCTCTTTTAAAGCTGTTTGCTCTTTGAGAAGGGAAGCCAAGGCTTCGTCAGAGTCTGGAGAGAGATCGATTATGTGAATTCTCAAGATTAGAGATGGACTTAGCATCATTCGGAGTAGCTCTTGCAAGGATGGTGTTAGCTTTTTCTACGTGTCGATATCGTAGTTCGGTTACTTCCCTGCGGAGCTCCACGATATTTTGACTTTGCGCGTAAAGCGTGTTTTCAAATTCGTCTTTCGACCTTAATTGCTCGATGGCTTTCTGAAGACACTGGGATTTCAATGCGGATCGCTTGCCCAGGTCCTGGGCAAAGACAAAGGATGTTCAGAAGCGTTCTAGCCATAATGATGCTCAAGATGTGAAGGTGACTTGCCTCGAGCATTTTGGAGCTAAACTATGCCATGCTTTGTAGCATTTCCTACCATTCAACCTCTTTGGCGTCGTCAGCCTCATAACCTTCCATTTCCTTCCTCCATTTTACACGGAGGGGAGGAGTGTGGGCAAAAGTGGTAGGGCGAGGGATCTCCTCAATTTCTGGTTCCGAGCTTCCAGGAGCTGGGGCTGAGATAGGGCCCTTAGCCTTAGAGGCTGGACGAGTGCCCTTGGGTGGTGAAGTAGTCGGTGGGAGAGTTGCATGTTGGGCTGATTCCTCAGTTGGGGCTGATTCGGCTTGAGAACTTTCAGGTGGGGAGTAGTGACTGCGGTGGCCGGTGCTTTCGTACTTGACTTGCCCATGAGGATGCCCGAGGTAGGTTTCCTATGGGAGGAAGAAGACATCAAAAGCTTAACTTTGGTAAAATAGCTAGAAGAGGAAGGTGTTATCAGGGTGAACCTTTGTGACACTCTAATTTCGGTGACGCCTTTTCGAGTGGCGCGGTCGCTCGGGATTGAGCCAAAGGGCCCTCTTGGCCCTGATGCGGCTGCTGGATTAGCAAGCGGTGGCGATGGAGGGCTTGGATCTCGTTCATCGGGAGTAGCGCCTGACTTGGGGCTTTGGCGGCGCCGATGCAGAAGTGTCGTGCCATCCTCTTCCTTGTCTTCGTTCGAGTACTTAAAGACAATCTCTTTGCCCTTTTTGGCTGGAGAAGCATCAACCGAGTTCTCTACAGGATGCTTAGGCGGTGCGTCTTTATGGCTAGGGGCTTTGTGGACCGGATTGACCAAGAAGAATGTCGCACGATCCTACAAAAGGTTTGAGCTAGGTCTGACATGGTGGGATTTTTTTATATCAATCGGAATTGGTAAAAAGAAAAGGTTCTTTGCTTAATGCTGGAGGCGGATTCGATAGCTGGTAAGGACCTAGGCAGTCAGAATTTTCTATAAGTGTGCTGAGGGCTAAGAGATCATCAACTTGGGCAATCAGAGTCTTTTGGGGGAGCTTATCTTCACCCTCCCGAGTGGAATCTTTGAACCCCGAATATTCAATTCCGAGGTGAACACTCTCCTTCTAGGGTTGGACATGACTGAGGTTGTTGTTTATAACTGCTCCGACGCTGGTCAACCGCTTAGCTTTTAAATCTCCAAGGAGGGGAGGTAATTCTCAAAATTGGCTATCTTCGCTCTCGGCGAGGGGGGATGATGAAGAAGGGAGGACTATAGGGCAGTTTCCTGTGAAAGATGGAAAGATTGGCGGGTGGTTGGCGCAATAAAACTATTCAGCATGCCTGCCCTTGTTCGAAGTCATCATCGGGAGATCAAAGTAAAATTTCTTGGTCCCTTCTCGCTGCTGGAAGCCAGCACCTCCAACGGCTTTGGGGTTGTTTTGCTGGGGAAGGTTTGAGAAGATATAGAGTCCGAAAGAGATCAAAGTGGGGCGATATCCCCAAGATACTCCTCACAGATGTGAACAAAGACGACGATTTCAAAGATGGAGTTGGGATTGAGGTGAGTGAACTCAATTCCATGGCCACGAAGGAAGAAGGACTCGAACATTACCACCTCATCAGAACGAGGGGTAGGAGAGGACTCATCGGCGGCGGCGCGCCATGAAACTAGTTCCTTTGTGGGAAGCACGCCGGTGGACACGTGTTTCTGGATCCGCTAGTCGGTGGTGAGTGAACTCAATTCCATGGCCACGAAGGAAGAAGGACTCGAACA
Organism: Raddia guianensis; assembly: GCA_036346415.1. Lineage (NCBI taxonomy): Eukaryota > Viridiplantae > Streptophyta > Magnoliopsida > Poales > Poaceae > Raddia > Raddia guianensis. The sequence goes on along the minus strand of CM070537.1, from coordinate 17,612,100 downwards.
TTACCACCTCATCAGAACGAGGGGTAGGAGAGGACTCATTGGCGGCGGCGCGCCATGAAACCAGTTCCTTTGTGGGAAGCACGCCGGTGGACACGTGTTTCTGGAGCCGCTAGTCGGTGGTAATGGACTTCATCCACTCTTTGAAGTTCTAGATCGCTCTTGCGGCGGCGAGAGATGGTGGAGCCATGAGCGGATCGAGATCGGCGGCGGCGGAGTGTGCGATGGAAGAAAACCCTAGCGACGGAGTTCGCTGGAGTGAATAAAACTGCGATTGCGAAAAATGGGCGAGGTAGAGCAGTTCGCTCCCTTGTCCTCGAATTTAAAAGGGTCGTGGAATGTATTATGGGTCGTGCATAGCCAGAACTAAAGTACGGCTACTTTGGTGGATGCAAATCGAATCATTCGGATATGTCGACTGCTATTCACGAAAGGGAACGACCAACTGCTGAGTGGTAGGTTGAGATCTGGTTCGGCCTACTCGAAGACGAAATTAGTCAGGATTCAACAAATACAACAGCCAGAACGGTTCAGATGACCAAAAGTTATTCATTATCAAACGGCTCTTAGGCCGGATCGCAGAAGGCTTTGCAGCGCAGCACAATGAGCTTGGGCTCGTTGCTGACTTGCAAAGGATTGAAAGATAAACAAAGAAAAGGACGAGCTACCCTACGGCCATTTCATATAAAGGATGGAAGCGACCAGTGCGTTCTTCAGGGGGTGCGCACCGGGAAGAGTTGCGGGCAGCCGTGGACCAGGACCCTGATGGCTTCTTGGGCGCGGCGCTCCGCATACTCTTCCTGCCACCGTCACCACTCGGTGTCCGCGGCGGCGTGGGAGGCGGCGATGTCGACAAGGTTTTTGGTGCAGTAGATCTCCCATGGATCATGCGCTCCTCCTTGGCCTTCCATTGTGGAAGAAGAGAAGAGGTCGAGTATTTCACAAGAAGAAAGAACTATTTGGAAGCTGGATGCGGTTCTATGCGCTGCATTAGTGTTTTTATATACACCAGGAATACAAAGAGACACAGCTTCAAACCCGTTTGAATACGGTAAAAGCCATCATGATGATGGGACGGGAGTGGGTTTGGATTCGGTTCCCGACGGCGGCAAGCGACGCTTCTGCTGGGAAGAAAAGGCGCGAAGACTCTTCGCATTCCCTAAATGGGCTGAGCCCAATCTGTTTAGGCAGAGGGCAACCCCCTTAAAAGGCTTTCTCGACAACACGTCACAAACAGTGGCAATACGTTGTTGACATAGAGTCTAATTTGACCTCGGAAGACCCTTGAGTGCATATGACCGGAAACGCCACCCATTAAAAAATGTCGAGAAGTACCACTCGGTTGAAAATGCGTCCCATGCTGGGCCAAGTGCTGATTTCTGCAAGACAGAATCAAGTGCTTGACACTGTATACAACATAATGCGCAACATGCAGTACACCGCAAGACGGGAACCGCGATTGCGTGGCTTAAGGCACGCCCATGATGGGCTAATTGCTGTTTTCACAAGATGAGAACGGGTGTCGAGCAGCCAAATCAATGGAATACACCATTAAGAGCAGAGTGGCGTGCCTTACCAAATAGGCCGACTGCTAGAATTTGGTATCGTCGAGTTGGGCATTGCTCTCAGAATCTCTTGAGTTCTTTACAATCTCTTTTCAGATTACAGGAACAATCAGATGAATTAGTCGGCGAGACATCTAACTCAATTGCAAAGCACTCGGGGGCTACTATGGACTACATGGGCCTCGGGGTATCTTTATACAAGGCCCATGAAGTGGCAAACAGGGGTGGCCCGAGTAGACTGGACGAGGATGGGAACCACTCGGACCACATCTGACTTGGACACCAAGGATAGTCCCAAGGATAGAGTTTGATTCTGTTTGATTAGGGGATTTGTACCGGTAAATACCAATGCGTATACGTGCTGGATACTTTGAAGATAAGATTCTGTACTACATACCGGATATGACCATGTAACCTTATCCCCCTGCATTGATGGGTGGTGAGGGCCCATATTGACTATCATGAGATCTTTTCTTGTAAGTGGTAGACATATCCTTTCTTCCTTAATTCATTATTCCATGAATTCCTCAAAATGAAGCTCATCGAAATGCAAAATCTAAGACTACTATAAGACTACCAATAAAATAAGAAAAAATTCAAACGATTAAATTACTTCTCCCGAATATCCAACTGACTGATTAATTTCTTATAACGTACTCTATTTTTCTTTGCCAAATAAACTAGAAAATGTTAACGGTTTCCCAAAACTCTTCGTAGACCTCTTTCCGTTTAAAAATCTTTTTGTGTAATTCCAAATGTGAAGCAAGTCTCCGTATCTTATTGGTGAAACTGAATACTTGAAATTCAATAGAACCCTTGTTTTCTTCTTTTTCTATTTTAACCATAAAACCAAAAATTTTTCTACCTCCTTTATTTTTTATGTATTTTTCTGATTAGGAAAAATAAAAAATTATGTCAGCTATTTTGAAGTTATTCTAATCTCTGCACACAAAAATTTGCAATTATTCATCTACTACCGGAATTTGGATTTATTTTATTGATGCTAATTGGATTTGGATACAAGGGTACATTCTTTTATCTAAAAGAAAATAATTTTGCTGATTTATTTATTGCTATATCCAATTTATTGATACACCATTTAATTGATATCGTTTAGCAAAATGAAACACATGATATGCACCCATCTTTCTGCTTAAGAATTTCATGAGATAGAGATATGGTATAAGAAATAGGCTATTTATTAAGTAACTCTAAACGAATTGTGGATACATCTGTATCCTTAAGATACTGAAACGACTGCCATTATTCGTATCAAACCAATAGCGATTCATACAAGCTAAATCTTCTAATCAATGGTGGACCAATAATAAATTTTTTTATATGTATTAAGACGCTTGGCCTGATTTTGAAATTGTCCAGAGTTTTTTATGTTGTTTTCACTGCAAAATGATGGATCTCCTTCCATAAATTTCCAATTACGAGTACGAGAATTGAAAGACATGAAAATTCTCAATTCTCTACGGCATATAGGAGATAGTTAGAATATTTTCATGGACAAGAAAATCAGAAGAATCTTTCTCTCTATTCCGCGTCTTAGACTTCTATTAGTTTCTTTTCTTCTTTAATGAAATAGCTATAGTTTGATATAGAATCCATTTCTCAAAGTAGTGGAAACCATTCTCTTATAGAAAATGCTTCGAAAATCGCTATTCCATCTTTTAGGTATCGTGAAAAGTGATACCTATGAAGATCATGCATTTCAGTCGCATTAAGATCCGTTTTTCGAGTCCATGATATAACCAAATTGGATGGATCTTCAAAAGGCTAACGAAGGGATATTCAGAAAGCTTGCAGAACTATGAAGCCTCACCTGTCGACAGCAGGATAATGAACTAAGCCTACTGAATAGCAAACTACTCAATAAACTTCAGATCGGTAAGGACAAGCAGTAATCAAGCCAAAAAGCCAAATACTAGCTTGCAAGATAAACGCAAGCACTGTATCAAACTTAATCGAGATAGCAGTATTTGCGGGAAGATAAACACAAACAACAAATCGAATTGAATCGAGACAGTATCGCTAGCTTGCAGGATAAACACTAGTGAAGGTTCGGTTTACATTGAGACAGGTTCCCTTACGAGTTAAATCTTTTCGGAAGAACCGAGTTGATTTGATGTACTATGAGAAACTAATAAAAAAAGTCGATTGTATTGTCAGAGCTGATCTGCTTTACTTGCCTGAAAAGGGCCTTTTGATGAGTACATCGCTACATCGGATACACCCATGGGATCAATGACCAAAGTCCTTCCAAGTGACCCGCGACCTTTGATCATTATGCAAGGACCAAACACACAAGCCAGTGCGCGACAAGTCAATTATCAGGTAAACTCGTTTCTTGGGTTAAATAATTATACTTTGGAGAATAGACTGCTGCCTAATAACAATATTATACATAGAAAGTTAAACAAGCACCAGCTACAAGGCACCAACGCACCAATAAAGGCAATAAAGCATGGTGGGAATGCAAAGGGATTCCACTCGGCCATCAATGACCAGTCTGAATTAAAAACGGTTTAGAGAATGCAAACGGACTCCGATTGGAACGTCTGAGTACTCAATGGAAAGATAACTTCGCCATCTTTCCAATGGATCTAGGAACACCTTCAAATTTGAAGCAAGCTGACCGCAGCAGTTAAATCAATCTCGTAGATAGAACCTGTGTCTTGCTCTTCTTGGCTGTTGCATCACCATTACTTTGGGCTGAGTCCCCATATATTCCTAGTGCGTGTGAGCACCTTCTAGAAGCTACCCCTCTTCCTATATATTGGGAAGACTCTTTCTTTTTCTGTTTAGGTTTTGTTCATATCTTGTTGTCTTCCAGATTGGAGAAACACTCTCAAAATCCCTAGTGTCAGTTGACCTATCGATTTCGAGCTTCAGAACCTCAGTTCAAGTGTGTGTTTTATCCTTATTCTTGCGAGTTCTTCGATTGCTTGCAAGGATAGACCTTCGTGGTCAGGTCATCCGGATTTGGCGCTGTTGAAAACAATCAGGAGTGTGGTTTAGCGATTGCGGACGCTTATCCTTGCGTGGTTTCTAGCCGGATCGTCAAAGTCATCCTCCGCCCAAATCGAAGTTATCCTCTCATCGGAAGATCAGTAACCCGTGAGCGCATCACCTTTTATACTACTAAAGTCTTAAACTGATACGCAATCGGCTCACATATATATATCTAAGGAAACTAATAGTTAACTAAGGAAAATTAATACCGATTAGAGCTCTTTCTCAACACGTCACCAATACCGACTAAAATTCTTATCTAATCATCTCACAAGTCATAAATCCAAACCACACATCTGTCAATAATTTCTAGTTTAAATTGGCTTTTGGTTTATATCATTTTACAAATTCATCAGCTTTTTTAAGCCTGATACCATTTTTTTGTGTCAACAATATTACGCCGTTGCATAACAAAATTTACATTTCTATAGTTTTTAAGACAAATTTTCAATTTTCTGGGATCCTTCCCGAATTTACATGAAAAACAGGGCCTAAATGCAAATTATACAAGCCAAGAATGTGTCCAAATAATTATGCAGCAATTAAAATGACTAAATTAGCCATTTATTCGAACAGTGGATTATCTAATTCTGCACGAACTAATTAATGGATAAATTTGCAGATTATTCAATGTATTTTCATTTTCTGTACATTTTGGTATAATAAATATACAAAGGCTGCCGCATGTGCCCTCGATCTCACCATTTTAATGACTCCAGCTCACCTCGAACCTCAGGCCGGTCAAAATGGCCAATTTGTCGCCGTCTCGGGCGAGAATGCCTGCATCTGGATGACTGCATGCAATTCCTATCCGATCAATCAGCTGGCATGGACGTCGACCTGACAGGCTACTACAGTGTTATAATTATTGTTCTATCTGCAATAGACATATATATTTTATCCTTTTGTCCGCAGAAGACACGTGATTGGTTTTGGAATCGATCTATTGATACATGATGGAACACCCTCGCTCACGTTTCAGAAGAGGAGCGGTCGACAAAAACCTGTTTACGCTGATTCATTATAAATGATAAGAACATCATTGATGCGGTTGTCCATGACGAGAGGACGTCGAACTCGCTGCCGAGTCCGAGTCGGACTTTCAGGACCAGTACACCTTCAAAAGGACGCTCAGATCACATACGACGTCTAAATAAGGGAAATAAGAACTCTACGGAAAGCTTACGAGATAAGCTTTCCAACGGATCCAACCACGCCTCCAAATTTCATCCGAGTCAACGGAAATCGCGAAAACAATCTGATGGACAGAAACTTTTCGGCGCTGCGTCGCCGTATTTTTGGGCCCAAAGCCCGTGTATCCCTAGAGTTAGGGTTGAGCACGTGTGGGCACCTGTTTGAGCGCCTCTTCTCTGGCCGCCACCCTATATAAGTCCCACGCCGTGGTTCGTTTTAGTTGGATTTTGTTTAGTTGATTTCGTCACTGTCGTGTGAGATTTCGCCTTGTTCTTCTTGTGTCGGCTAGACCAACATGACTAAGTTTCTGAACCCCATTATCCTTAATATATATATTTGCAATTGAGATTGCTTATCTTGTGTTCTTCCTCGTTCTTCGGTTGCCTGCAAGAATCGTCCTTCGTGGACAGGTCGATCGTGCCTCTGGTTCGGTCGATAACAATCGTCGTGGTGGTTTAGCGATCGTCGGGATTTCCAGTTCCTTTGCGGGGTTGGAAGCCGGATCGTTTAGATCTCCGTGACACTTACCGAGTTATCCTTACCATCTCTCACCAGAAGATCATGACCCCGTGTCCGCGCCCATCAATAAACCAATACAGATGATCTTATTTACATCGGTTTTTATATAAGGGAGGAACGGGATAAACACATACGAGCTGGTTCTAGACAATAAATTGACGCTAATAAGTAAGTATTTGTGTTGGTTCATGTCTTTGCCGGTCCTAACTACAAATCGACAAAAAATAGAATTTTTTGTGTCGTTTCATGCCTAGAACCGGCATCTTTTTTGTCAGTCCGTGAGTAAAACTGGCAAACATATATCTATGCCCGTTCTAACCACGAGCCGACATAGATGTGTAATTTTTTTAAAAAATCTAGATCTTTGAAATCTTATATCTTTTTTATATGAACTCGGCCGCAAATGAACTTTATATGTGCATTGCAGCTCTTGAGAAGATCTAGAACTTTGTAGTTGACATCTTTCTCATTTGAAGCAATATATATGCCTAAATAACCATTGTAATGATGTTTTATTTATTATTATTCAAATGAAATCAGATTCAAAAGAAATGAACATGAAAATAGTATGCTTTCATTTTGATGAGATTCACAACTTTATAGTAAAAAACATTTCTATTTAATGTCATTTGCATGCATAAAAAGTTGTTTAGAGATTCATAAAATATAGGTCAAAACATATGCAAATCATAATCAGAACAGATGGTTAGAAGGGTGAGGTTGGAGTGAAGATGTCTTCAGTGAATAGTATGCTAAATGTGCATAAGTGATTGTGGTAGGTAGGTAGGGATGTGATACTGGATTGAAAAAAGAAAACTGCTATAGATGACCTTGTCCTTCTTCATCTGTGTTTTTCCTCCATTTGTTTTAACCAAATCAAACTACAAATGAAAGAGGGCTTTACTGTTGATGTCCAGTTATTGTGCGGTTGACATTGATGACAAATATTATCGACCGCGCGCCATGTTTAAACCTTCGAAGCTAACAAGTAATCTTGACGATCCATCCGAGTCAACGGGAATCGCGAAATCAATCTGACGTACAGAAACTTTTCGGTGCTGCGTCGCCGTATTTTTGGTCCCAAAGCCCATGTATCCCTAGAGCTAGGGTTGAGAACGTGTGGGCACCTGTTTGTGTGCCTCTTCTCTGGCCGCCGCCCTATATAAGTCCCACGCCGTGCTTTGTTTTAGTTGGGTTTTGTTTAGTTGATTTCGTCACTGTCGTGTGAGATTTCGCCTTGTTCTTCTTATGTCGGTTAGACCAACAGGACCAAGTTTCTAAACCCCATTATCCTTAATATATATATTCGCAATTGAGATCGCTTATCTTGTGTTCTTGCTCGTTCTTCGGTTGCCTGCAGAAATCGTCCTTCGTGGACAGGTCGATCATGCCTCTGGTTCGGTCGATAACAATCGCCATGGTGGTTTAGCGATCGCCGAGATTTCCAATTCCTTTGCGGGGTTGGAAGCCGGATCATTTAGGTCTTCATGACACCTACCGAGTTATCCTTACCATCTCTCATCAGAAGATCGGGACCCCGCGTCCGCGCCCATCAAGTGGTATCAGAGCATCCGTTGCCTGGTGAGAAAATTTTTGTTTTCTGTTTAGTAGATCGGTTTTATACCTAAAGTTCAGAAAATTGCCACGCCCAAAAAGTTTTGCATCTACTATTATCCGAGCCACGTTTAGTCTTTGCAATTGTTCTCGCTGTATATGTCGTTGAGTTTTTGCCCACAGTTCGTCTTGTTGCTGGTTAGTCGAGTCTAGATCGGTTTTAACTGTCTTTGATCCAAATTGAGTCCTACTCGATTTGCCCCGCTAGCCGCCTTGTGTTGCTGTCCTGCCATCGCAAAACATAGATAGGTAGCAAACCGCCTTATGTCAATCGTCCTGCATCGCTAGCCCTCCAATTCAGCCACAGCACACACACTGCTCGTCGCCGAAACGCAGAAAAACGATAAAACAGCTTATCCAAGAACCCTGATCCAGGAACTTCGATTTGGGTCCACGACCACTTGTTGGATAGATCTCGACGAGAAACATCCAACCAAAACTCACTACCTCTGTTTTGGTCAAATTAGAATCCCGAAAATCCATCAGAAAGATCACCTATCTGGCCCCGGAAGTTTCTGCACGCTTTTCAGAGCACACTCCAGAATTTGTTTCGGCCACCCCAACCTCCAAATTGAGGGGAAACACCTCTGTATCCACATTTCTGTGTTGCTGAGGCTAGGAAAATATCAGAAAAATCTTACAAAATAAAAAAATTGAGAGAGAAAGAGGCCGCGCCGACAAAAGAGCCGCGCTGAGATTGAAAAAAAAAGAGAGAAGAGAGTTTGCAAGGGAGTTCTTTGTGTTCAATTACAGCGTGCTTAGTCTGAACTTAGCCTTTTGTGCCTTTATTTTGTGCTATCCCTATATTCCAGCTTGACCTACATCTAAGACTAGGCGAGTTCCAGCACTTGTACTACTCTAGGCTATCATTCACCTTTGTATTGCTGTTTGAACAATTGTTTATCCTTTGCTACATATATAAGCATGTCCAAACTCCACCATCTACTAACCAAGCAGAGACGGATCCCAGCCATCGCTTTACCACTCTGTGTGATCAAGTTATCGCCGACCAGTAGCCGTTTGTACCTACTGCTTGCACGCTAAGAATTGGTAATAACAAAGGATAGGTTAGAGAGAGCTGTTGACACCCACACACAACAGTAGCATATAGTTTACATATATTCTTGTGTGTTTTTGTTGCTCCCACTAACCATGTTAGGAGGAAGTAATAACGAGTCCGTGCTTAACGCTGATTTCGCGATGTATATGGAGGACCAGCAAAAGGCCATGGATGATATGGCCAATAGCATCACTCAACTGACAAATGCAAACGCCCACGGATGAAGCGGCTCGGGAGAAGGATTGTCAACTTGATCACGAGAATGGATGACATTGAAAGAAGAGTTCCTGCCCCTGCTGCCCGTGTGCCTCCTGCACCCCCTGCTACACCGGTGCCTCTTGTAGCCCCTGCTGACCGTCGTGTAAGATCAAGCCTCCCATGGGCTTAATGATTTTGGTAATTGATGGCAACTAGGCCGTACAGCTAGAACGGCAAGGATAAGGACCTTTGTTTTATAGTTCTTCTGATTTCCTTGTGTGCGTCCTTGGCTCGACTACATCTCTCTGGTTGCAGGGTCCCACTGAGCACAGGTGTTAGTTTTGAGCGAACCATCTAGAGCGAGTCCACCTGTCTAGGTTCGAGAGAGTTCGGGGGAGCGACAGCTGTCAGGGTTTCGTAGCCTCTAAGCAACCCGAGCCAAATATTCTATTTTAGGCGTGAAACTTCCCGCCCAAGTGATCTAAACCTCCCGCCGATTTCACAAGTCGATAAAGTAGGGCCACAACCCTAGGTGTGATGTCGGGCGAAGTCGGTAGAGCCAAAATCCTAGTGGGGGCAAAATTTCAGCCCCCGGTGAGCCCAAGCCAAAATTTGGCTAAGTCCCGAAATTACTGCCACTGTCGGACGGCGTTCGACGCTCTTCGGACGGTGTCCGATAGCGCCGATTCCGAAGGAGCGAGCACGAAATTTGGCTAAGTCCCAATCGACATCGCTTCTGTCGGACGGAGTCCGATCCGGACCGGACGGCGTCCGATGAAGAAGAAAATCGACAGCGAGGAGTTTTCGGACGGCGTCTGATGAGCGTCCGACGGCAGCCATCTTCACTGTCGGACGCGTCCGATGAGTTGATCAGACGCGTCCGATACCGGCTGAACCCGCGAGCAAACATCTGGCGGGCACTTCTCGCGCGCGCGCCAGCACCTCATCGGACGCGTCCGATGAGCCGACCGGACGGCGTCTGACTAAGTACAAAACTTGTACTGAACCCTATCGGACGGCGTCCGATAATCACCGGACGGCGTCCGACGGATCGAGCTGAATTTCGCGAGATTGAATCTGAGCCGTCCGTTTCTAGGTGTTGGTGATTGATAAGCGGCCCACCTGGAGATGGGCCTTGGGCTAATTCCATGTCAGACCACTGTACAAGCAGGAGGTCGCCCTTGGTCGTACCAAAGGAAGCGCCCAGCCCGTCGGGGCCTTCCCCGGGCTTGACCGGGTCAAAACCGACAGCTGTCTGTGGGCAGGTGGCGACGGTTGTCTCGCCTCGCCATACTTTCTCCGGCCTTGACCGGAGGAAGGACTATGCCTCCCTAGGAACCCATAGCCCGGGGAAGGATACGCGGGCAGCCCATCTTGTCGTTTGCCCTCTTTGGCACGCAGCAGATGGTTGTTACGCTACGCGACGCCCCCAACGGGTGGTGCAGAGCTGGCTCGGTCCAGTCAAGGCTATATTGGGGATAAAGGGAAAGTGCTTTCTCCCTAAAGAAGTTCTCTCCCCTGAACCGGCATGTTAAGACAAACACGTGTCCAGTACTAACCCGACCAGCTTCTTCCTGCAGGATCGAGACCCGACAGGACCCTACAACGAGACAAGAGCCTCGCTACTAAAGCAAACACTGGCGCAGGGCCCGCCGGATCAGCCTCAGGCGGCCCACCGCGCCTATAAAAGGAGGATTCCTGGACATTCGAAGGGACGGCCAATCGAGGAACCGAAACCCTCCGGGACGATTCCATCTGACTCAAGCCTAAGCAACGCTCGCATCCGAAGTTTCCTTAGCAAGTAGCTTTAGTCCTTAGTCACCGCCACTGTAAGCTCGGGATCGGTGCCTCCAAGCCCGGTCTCGGCACATCTGTACTGTTTTCCCACCATATAATCAACGAGGCTAGAGTAGAGCTATTACCCGGCAGTGGGGGTTCGAACCAGGGTAAATCGCTAGTGTCTTCACGGTTTGTATTGTTTTGCTCTCTTCTTCCCACTGTACGAAGGATCTGTACCTGGATCATCAAATCGCACCAGGCCCTTGTCCGGGAAGACAATGTGCCGCAGCCACCACACAGCTTAGCCGCCGCCCATTCTTGAGAAGGGTGGTTGTTGGGCCTCACACCAACTACAAACTCGTCTGCCGGTCCGTGGACTCGCTGCTCTTCAGGAGCGCGATTCCCAGACGCCGACAGCGGGCGGCCGGGCACCCACCGTGGGGCCCTTGACTAGCCCTCAGCACTCCGTTCCCTCGGACATGCCTGAGATTCCGAGCAACGACGAGGCTCTGGACCTCGAGTTCGATGAGTGCGATGATCTGGTCAACCTGGTCCCATCGTACGAAGGCTGGCGAGAGGAATACCTCGCCGATGCCGGGGGTGATGAGATGGAGGTTGACGCCTCTCTCGCCCCAGGGGTAGAATTTTGCCCCGAGGAGTCGCTCTCGGAGCTGGACCCCTCCGTTACCCACGTCAGCGAGACTCCCATGGAGTTCGAGCTGCTAGGTGACACTGCTGCCTCCACCGGCAACACCGGGACGTTTCCCGACCTCGCGCCCCGTCCGCTGCGTCTTGGCATGGCATGATCGGCGACGCCGAGGATGAGGAAGCCCAGGCGCAGCTGCGTTGCCGCACGGAGGCCAGGAAGTTCTTCAATGATGCCGTCCGCCACATCATGGATGGGATCTGTGAGGAGGACCGTCGCCAGCGCACCCCCCGGGGCTGCCAGCTGGTCGACCCCGTCATCGAGACCATGATGAACCCGCTCCTGCGCAGCCAGCAAAGGGCGCGCGCTATCACCACGGTCATCCGTGACCTGGAGAAGGACCCCCGCGGCTTCACTATGGCGGACCTGTGTCCGGCCATCGTCGAAGGCGTAGGCGTCATCACCTGCAGCATCGACCGGCACGAGCAGCAGACTGGCGGCGGTCGCCCGGACGTCTGGCGTGGGAACGAGTCCGACCGCCGCGGTGCTCAAAACCGCTCCGGTCAGGACGGCGCTCAGGAGCGTTCCTGCCGTCGCCACAGTCGATCGCGCCAGACCCAGACGGCCTCCTCTGAAGGAGGGACGTCACGCGCCCCGGGCGGAGTGTTTTCCCACCTAGGCCCGCGCCGGGGTGCCTCTCCCCCAAAAGCCGCGCCGGGATGCCCCGCCTTCTCCCGCGCTCTCCGTGAAGCGCCGTGGCCGCCAAGGTTCAAGCCCGGGCCAATCGAGAAGTTCGACGGGAGCAAGAACCCCGAGGAGTTCCTCTGCATCTACACCACCGCTGTCCGGGCCATGGGGGGGGGGGACGAGGCCATCATGGTCAACTACTTCCCCACAGTGCTCGAGGGCATGGCCCGGACCTGGCTGTTCAACCAACGGCCTGGCTCTATCTAAAGCTGGTCCCAGCTGCAGGATGCCCTCCGCACCAGTTTCCAGGGGTGCTACGCTCGCTCGGGGCGCCCCTAGGACCTCAAGCTCGTGGTGCAGCGGGACGACGAGAGTCTCCAGGACTTTGTGTGCCGGTTCGTCAGAGCCCGCAACACAATCCCTTGCATCTCCGATGAGGCCATCATTGAGGCCTTCAAGGACGGTGTGAGGGACCGGCGTTACATCGAGGACCTCGAGCTCCACCCGGTCAACATCGCGAGCGAGCTCTTCCGCACCGCTACCCTCTACGTCAACGCCTCCGAGGCGGTGGAGCGTAAGAGAGGCCGTGCAAAGAAGAAGGCCAAGGTCGGCGACGGCCTGAGCAAGACCGAGGCAGACAAGAAGAAGAAGAAGCGACAGGAGCATCGCGCCAAGTTCATCGCTGCCGTCGAGCCTGACCAGCCCGAGCGCCCTCCACCGCATCGCCTCCAGCCGGTGCGCCCGCCACCACAGCGCCCACCACAGCAGCGTCAACCGCAACAGCGACCTCCCCAGGCTGGGGACAGGCCGCGCGGTGGTCAGGTGCTTCCTCAGGGCTGGCCGCCCCGTCCACAGCAGCAGAACAGAGGTGAGGACCCGTTCCATGACCCTAGCCTCTTCTGCTGCCTCCACCAGCGCCCTGGCCACGATCTGCACAACTGTCGTACGTGGGCCCGTCAGATGGAAGACTTCTATGCTGGTCGTAGTCCCATGCCCGAGCTACCCGAGGGCACGGCTGTAGCACCCATCCCGGCGGGCGGCCAAGACCAGGGCTTCCCTGAGGCTCGCGGGCACGTCGCCGTCATCTTTGGCGTTACGTCGGCCTACACCACTCGCCGCGAGCTAAAGGCCGCGTCTCGCGAGGTCCTCCACATCTCCAGCAGCAAGCCCGCGGCGGAGTCTCTGCCTTGGTCCAGCCAAGCCATCACCTTTTCGGTGACAGACTGTCCGGCCGGGTTATCCAAGCGACAGCGCCTCCCACTGGTGCTCTGCCCCACCATTGGCAACATCAGGGTCGACCGCGTCCTCATGGACAGCGGGAGCTTGCTGGACATCATTACGGCGCGCGTCCTGGGCCTCATGCAGGTCCCGCGCTCCAAGATCAAGGACATCACCGTCCCTTTCCACGGGATCGTCCCGGGATCGTCGCTTCGCCCTGTAGGGCAGGTCGTGCTGCCCGTCACGTTCGGTTCCTCCGCCAACTTCAGGACGGAGTACATCACCTTCGAGGTGGTGGAAACAGAGCTCCCCTACAACGCCATCTTGGGGCGCCCGGCGCTCTCCAAGTTCATGGCGGTTTCCCACCACGCCTACCATTGCCTGAAAATGCCGGCACCAAAGGGAGTCATCACCGTCCGAGGCAACCATAAGACGGCCCTCGATTGCGACGAGACCACGCTGGCCATGGTAGGCCAGCTCCCTACCCGTGGTCCCAGCAGCAAGGAGCGCCCTGGTAGCGCCCAAAGGTAACAGCTGCAGCCGCGAGAGCCCACCAAGACCGTCGAGACCCTCAAGGTGGTCACGTGGGGGCGACCCTCGAACCTCAATAGGAACTCGAGCTCATTACCTTCCTCCGGACTAACAAGGACGCGTTTGCATGGGAACCGTCCGATATGCCTAGTGTCCCAAGGGAGGTGATCGAGCCTGAGCTAGCTATCCTACGACAAGAAAACGGTAAAGCGATGTCGGGCGTGTCCCCGATCGAAAGCCAAGATCATCAAGACCCGCAGCAAGCCGCTTCCGTGCGGGCTTCATCCGCGTCTGACACTCCGATTGGCTTGCGAACCCAGTCGTCGTCCAGAAGAAAGGAGGCAAATGGCGCATGTGTGTTGACCACCGCGACCTCAATTCTGCCTGCCCCAAGGATAACTTTCCCCTTCGGCGCATAGATCAGCTAGTTGACGCTATGGCAGATTCAACTTTGATGAGTTTCCTGGATGCCTATTCCGGTTACCATCAGATCGCACTATGTAAAGAGGACGAGGAAAAGACCGCCTTTGTAACGCCTTTCGGCACATTTTGTTATACGACCATGTCCTTCGGTCTCAGAAATGCTGGTGCCACGTTCCAGCGTCTCATGCAAAAAACCCTCCCTGATCAAATAGGGCGCAACGTAGAGGTCTACGTGGACGATATCGTAGTCAAAAGCAAGGACGCCCGGGACCACGTGTCCGACCTACGGGAAACCTTCGATAGCCTGAGACAGCACCGGGTCAAGTTAAACCCCGAGAAATGCGTCTTTGGTGTCAAGTCCGGCATGCTCCTAGGCTACGTAATCGGCGGGGCGAGCATCGACGTCAAGATCGAGGCCATCGAAAAGATGAGGTCGCCGACCTGTGTAAAGGACATCCAATCCCTCACGGGCAAAATGGTGGCCTTAAGCCGTTTCATCTCCCGCCTTGGAGACCGAAGCGCTCCTTTCTGCAAGCTCCTGCGCAAGCACGATAGTTTCGAGTGGACCAAGGAGGCCGAAGCCGCGTTTCTGCAGCTCAAGCAGTATCTTGCCTCGCCACCCGTCCTCACTACTCCCAAGCTCGGGGAAGCCCTCCTGCTGTACCTCTCCGTAACACCAAACGCCGCAAGTGTGGTACTGGCAGTGGAACGGGAGGGGAAGCAGTAGCCCATCTACTACGTGAGCGAAGTGCTCACCGGGCCAAAAGAGCGCTATCCCGACCTTCAGAAACTGTGCTATGCTTTACTGATGGCCTCGCGCAAGTTGCGTCACTATTTTCAAGCCCACCAAGTCATCGTCCCGACTACT
Organism: Raddia guianensis; assembly: GCA_036346415.1. Taxonomy (NCBI): domain Eukaryota; kingdom Viridiplantae; phylum Streptophyta; class Magnoliopsida; order Poales; family Poaceae; genus Raddia; species Raddia guianensis. The sequence continues at coordinate 17,596,780 of CM070537.1, read as the reverse complement.
TACCCAATCAAGGACATTCTCCAAAACCCGAAGGCCACTGGCCGGGTCACGAAGTGGGGAGTCGAGCTGGGTGAATTCGACATCCAGTTTGTATCCCGAACCGCGATCAAGGCCCAGGCCCTGGCTGATTTCGTTGCAGAATTGACCAGGCCGGATGAGTAAGAGAGGAGCTCTCTAGGTCAAGACGGGCAGGAAGCTCGGTGGACTCTGTTCTTTGACGGTTCACACCAGTCCGGGCAATCAGGATGCGGTATCGTTCTCATCTCCCCCAACGGAGAGCGACTCCAGCACATCATACAAATACACTTTACGACTACGAACAACGCCGCAGAGTATGAAGCCCTAATTGCGGGCCTAAGAGCATGCGCTGCGGTCGACATTAAACGGATTGTTGCGAAAGGGGATTCGCAGCTCGTCGTCTGCCAGGTCAAGGAGGAGTTTCAGGCAACTGACGACTCGATGGCGCGGTACCTGGCGGAAGTGAGGAAACTGGAGAAGCGTTTCACGAATTTCGGAATCAACTACATTCCTAGGGAAGAGAACGGCGAAGCTGATAAGCTCGCCAAGCTCGGATCCTTACAAGAACCGGCCCCTCCGGGGGTGCTAGTGCAGCACCTTTTAAAGCCATCCATTCCCTTCGGAGAGGAGGCTAAGGGGACGTCTGTTACCCCCAAACCGAGACATCCGGTACTGTCTCATCCAGTTCTTGGAGCAGGGGACATTGCCCGAGGACACTGCTGAGTGTTCCCAGCTAAAAAGGCGAGCCCGAGCTTACCGCCTACACGGGGGCTCGCTGTACCGAAGGGGTGCTAATGGCGTGCTTTGTAAGTGCGTTACCCAAGAGGAAGGTAAGTACCTTCTAGCCGACATCCACGAGGGCATCTGCGGCGCGCACGCCTCACGCAGAACCCTCGTTGGCAAAGCATTCTGCATGGGTTACTATTGGCCCACTGCGAAGCTTGCCAGTATCATACGCGGATGACGCACCAACCCGCGTATGAGCTGCAAACAATTCCACTAGCGTGGCCGTTCACGGTTTGGGGCATGGACCTCTTAGGACCGTTCCCTAAAGGACTTGGTGGCAAAACATACTTGTTCGTAGCTATCGACACCTTCACCAAGTGGATTGAGGCCGAGCCGGTCTCCAACATCACTGCAATTGCCGCGGTACGTTTCTTCCGAGGCATTGTTGCAAGATTTGGTGTGCCCAGCAGAATCATCGCTGACAATGGCACCCAATTCACGAGCCAGGAGTTCAACGACTACTGCGAAGAAATTGGAATGAAGCTCGCCCTTGCCTCTGTGGCCCACCCACAGAGCAACGGAGCAGCTGAACGAGCTAACGGACAGCTAGTCCAAGACATCAAAAAGCGGGTTTACGATGCCCTCAAGGCAAAACAGCAAGGTTGGGTCGACGAGCTACCGTCAGTCCTCTGGGCAGTCCGGACAACAGCCAGCCGGGCTACAGGAGAAACTCCTTTCCGACTCGTCTATGGCTCGGAAGTAGTCCTCCCAACAGAAATAAGACTAGGATCCGATCGCGTTGACTTCGCCAGTTTTGTGGTCAACGACGAGGAACGACAGCTCGACCTCGATCTACTTGAGGCGCACCGTGAGCAATCCCTACTCCGGGCTGCGGCCTACCAGCAGTCCCCGTGTCGTTACGCAGCACGAAACGTACGTACAAGGACCCTGCAAGTAGGAGACCTGGTTCTACGACGCACTCAGAACCTCGCGGGCTCCACCAAGCTTAGCCCCAAGTGGGAGGGACCGTACAAAGTAGTCCAAGCGCGGCCTTACGGGCTCAATCGCGCTCGCCGACAAGGACGGGAACGAGCTCCCTAGCTCATGGAACATCTCCCTTCTGCGACGCTTCTACGCTTAATCAGGTCGTAAGTTTCCTTCATTGCAATTCATTTCAACTCAAAAAAAAAAACTCTCCCATTCACGAGTCACGCTGGTTTAAGTCTTGACCATTTCAAGCAAGCCCGTGGCTAAAATCCCAAAGGCTGGGGATAAAGCATTCCGGAGCATTTCCACGACGGGATAAGCCGATCTCTCGCACCCTAGTGAATCTTCGCGCAATGTGGAATTCCCGCGGCCCAAAGGCACAGTAAGCCCACGTCAGGTTTGTTTAAATGGCTAACTTGGGCCTCGCAGCGCTCGGGAGCTGAGGGATCTTTTGCGCCCAGATTTTCCCCAAACCCTTCGCTTCGCTAAAGCCCGCATCGCCGCATGTCCCAAACGAAGCTCGGGGGCTGGGGGTTTACGCGGATTTTTTCCTAAAGACCTAACTTCGTCAAGCCCGCATTGTGCGTGGCCTAAACGAAGCTCGGGGGCTGGGAGTTCGCGCGAATTGTTTCTAATTCACTCTAGTCTCTAGACCGTGCCCAACTCCAAGATTGCACTCGGACTTGGCCACGGCCCGGGGGCTGGATGATTAGGCGGACCAAAAACTAACCTTTCTAAAAGCAATATGTTCGCTTAAATTTCCCAAGTTCTCTTCAGAGCTTCGTTACTGTTCATCTAGTCCCTCTGTTTTTGCATTTCAGATCCGCGAAGGAAGAAAGATCGAGCAAAGGAGACAGATTTATCATAGAAGCTGCATTTCACATCCCATGTTCCGCCGCGGCCGCTGGTGGGATTTCCTCCTCCTCCGCTGCAGCTGACAGCAGAGCTCCCTCTTCCTCCGCCGCAAAAACGGCGGCATACGCAGCATCGGGAGCAACCTGCGCTGCCACTGCTCCCTCCTCCGCCGCGAATGTGGCCGCCAGGGGCATGGCCGCCCCTTCGTCAGCGCGGATTTGGGTGTACGTCGCCAGCGCGGCCGCTTGGCTCGCCACGATCGGCGCCGGCGGGCTAATCTCCCCCGCTGCGGGATGGGTCGGCCCCGGCAGAGGAGATAATGGCGGCAGATCCCCGGTCTCCGCTAGTAGCCAGGCGAAAAGATCATCGGAGTTGGCGTGAGAAGCCATGCCCTTCCCCTCTCTCGCTGGCTGAGGACTTCGGTTTTTTAGCCTGAGATCGAAGGAAGCCAAGTGAGGATGTTGTAGCACGGTGCGCTGCACTTCGCATTATATAGCTCGGAGGATGCGCAACGTCTCATCGTGCAGCGGGCTACCCAAAGCGTCGCTGCGCGTGAAGAGATGGGCAATTAAAACCCATTACCCGAGCTGAGGAGACGCTTGCGCACGCGCCGTCTCGCAGAATACCAACCACGCCTGTCGCCGCGCGACACGTGCCTTGGCCCCGCCGTCAGTGGCACGGGAGAAATCATTATGGGTCAGAGCCTACCGCATGGGCGTGGCCCACCCGCGCAGGCAAGGCTCGGCAATGCTCTCGCGGCCCGCCGCGTGGCTTAAGCCGGATGTGCGAACCGGCGCGGGCGGTTTTCGCCTCCGTATCTATGCCGAGCGAACCTGTACTTCCCGTCAGCGGAACACTGTACTGCGCGACAAAGCTCACAGTGCAAACGACTTGACACAATAAACTAAGATAAAAAGTGGCTAAGCCCTTCGGCCACCACACATTACGCAATGTTTATCCGATTAAACGGGCGTTCGAAGGAAAATATACAGGAGTGTGTGGCGCAGAGCCCGGGAACTGTTGGACCGGGTCAAACCTCGGTCCATGTTGCAGCTTAAGCCTCTCTAGCTCGATTTCCAGATCCCGGATTCGCGTCTGTGCCTGAAGTAACTCTATGGCTCGCGCGGCCATATCATTTTGCTCCTGGCGCAGTTTGACCCGGGCTTCGACGAGCTCCTCCTTCTGTTTCTTCAGGATCTCTGACTCTGCCACAGACTTCGCCCCGGTTTCGCGTAACGCGGTACTTTCCACCCTGAGCTTATTACAAGCCTCCTCGAGCCCGCGAACAATGGAGTTATGCTCAGACTTGGTAGCTGCCAGCTCGTTGAAGGCCGCCTCTCTGCGTCTGTACTCCTCGTCAAAAATGATCCGGGCCCTATCTGCTTCCTCACGAGCCGCCCGGGCTTGGCTCTTTGCAGCCTCCTCCACCTCCCGGGCTTGGGCGAGCCTCGTCATGGTCTCTTGCTCCTTCTCCTGCGCTGATCTCAGCGCGGCCTCCAGCTCACTGACACGCGTCGTGGCACGAGCCTCGACCAAGGCGGTTAGCCCGTCTGCGCGCTTCGCCTGGGCCCGGGCTTCCGCCAGCTTGGCCGAAAGACGCTCGATCTTCGCCGCGTCGTCATCTGACTGTCCGCCCATCGCTTCCATCAGCGAGGACGTGCCGGCGATAAGCGAATAGAGCTGAAACAGGAAGACCGGATCAAAGCGCGGAAGATTCAGTACTTAAGCGTAACGCGCGGGGTCAAGGGTGTTACCTTTTTGGTGTGAGCAAGCATGTTCCATGTCCTCGCTCCAACAATGCCGCGCGCGCTCCTGCCATGCCCCTGACCGTGAACCCCCTGCAGCGGTAGGGGCGGGCAACCAACCGATTCCTCGCTACCCTCCTCCAGCGGCGCGGGGCATGGCAGCGCTGGCGGCGCGACTGAAAGCAAGGCTGTCGTCCCAACCACGGCCGCTCTCCTCTCAGCGTCCTGCAGCTTGGCTGCCAGCTCGGCCTTCGCCACGGTGGCTCGCTTCGCGGCCAATACAGCCTCACCGAGCTGGGCCCGGGCCCTTATCAACACATCCTTTAGCTCATCCATGGTCCACTTGGCCGCCACAAGCTCATGTGGGTCGTCCAGCCCAGGGATGGGGTAGAACTTTGGACGTGGCAGGCCCGTTCGGCCAGCCTCCTGCGACCTGGCAGCATCCTGTTCCTCCACCCATTCTGGAGTGGCGGAAATCCAGCCCGCAGACGCTAGCGGAGCCACGCTAGGCAACAACACTTGTCCATCCGTCCGGTGTAAGCACGCAAACCGGCCAGATCCAGTTGACCAGCAGCATCCGCCGGTCAGGCGCCTTCCCGACTGGGGTTTTGAAATGGTCGGCGATCCCCCTGCGGTCGATTGGCCACCATCCGTGCGCCGTGCGCCCTTCCACGTGCAAGGGCGTGATCCACACGGGATAATCACTCACGACGACCTGCACCGTTTCCGCATCCTCCTCGGAGGCGTCCAGTACCGCCACCGGTAGGCAGCATCTTGATCCTCCGCGGATCGGCTGGTTCTTTCCCTTCAACTCCGCCAGCCCGGCGGCCTCTAGCTACGCTATCTGGAGCACATCTCCTCTGGGCTCGGCCGTTTCGTCCTTCACTAGCCCGGCGGCCTCCAGCTGCTGCAGCAAAGGCGCCCCTCCTCTAGGTTCGTTCGGCTCGTCTTCAGCCGCCACGGCCTCAGCGGAGGGAACCAACACCTCGGTCACCACTTTGGCGCTACGCAATGCAACAAAGAGCGCGGCGATCACACAAAAAACAGAGTAGTAGCATGTAACACGGGAAACTTACGCGCCGGCTCGAGCTCGGTGTCTTCGTACACCCCTGGCGTAGGACGCAGGAAGAGCTCTGTCTCCAGCCCGCCGATACGGCTTGTGGTGAGCAAAGCCGCTATCTTTCGCCCTGCGGGAACCATCCTCGTGGGTCCTCGCTGCGGCACCGTTGCTGGTGGCGGACCCGACATCAGCACAATCTCCTCATCATCGCTATCCGGAGCTGGCTGGTACGTTCTCCTTCTCTTCGTAGGCGCCGCGCTCTGAACGCATGCAAGACGGAGCTTAAGGGCCGCTGATACCTAGCGTCCGACCCGAGTTAGAGAATGGGGCTCACTGCAAAAGGCCAGGCATTTTCTTGAGTCGCGCTCTGCACTCGCGTGTCTTGAGCCCGCCATTGTGATCGTCACGCGGCCAGCTTTCCTTTGCCTAACGTCGTCGACAGGGCCGGCGCCCCGCCAGATGCCGCCGACGGGTCTCTCTTGTTTATCTTGTGAGATCTAGATCTAGAGAGATCAAGGCAACCCAAGTGCTCCGTGAATTAGAGATCCAATTCTTGAGCACTTAGCGATTCCTAATTTCTTCATCGCATTTGTTACTCTTGGAGGCTTGAAGGGCTCCTATATGGCTAGGTGTCGCCGGTGAGTCGCCGATCTTTGTGTGGCGTGCCTTCGGAGTTTGTGAAGGTGCGAATCTACCTTCGTATGGAAAAGGATTCAACTAGTGATCGCCGGTGAGTGCTTTGTGCTTCGCTGGTAAGGGGGATTAGGGTCTTGGTGATCCGGGCTTTGTGCCTTCCCTAACGGTGAGTAGGATCTCCCTTCAAAGATCCGAACATCGGTAAACAAAAACCGCTGTGTTTTTCGTCTTGATCTTGTTTGGTTGTTTTTACTATTAGTATTGGCTTGTTCTGAGTATTCTTTAACAGATCTAACCTTGGTTTTGCAAGAAAACAGTTTTTACTGCAGGTTTTCGACAGAAACAGAATACCCTGGATCGGAACATCCCACGGCCATCGGAACATCCGACCCAGATCAGAACATCCGACGGGGGGCTCTCTGGACCAGGTCGGAACATCCGATCTGCATCGGAACATCCGACGGGCTGGTCACTGTATTAAGTTTATAATTCCACATTTTTGTTTTATTCACCTATTCACCCCCTCTAGGTGGCATAGCGATCCTTTCAGCAGCATCCCTGCGATCCGAGCAACCTCGCGGTTCGGGAGACCTGCATGGCGTCATTAACGGTCACGACGCACTTCGATTCAAGATCAGGCGTAAGGGGAGCAGCTCGCGCTTACCTTCATGAAAATCCCGGTCTGGATCTTCCCAACCATCCATGTCGCTGACGCGTCGCTCGCGGCGCCCCAGCAGGCTGATCCGGTGCCGGATGAAGCCGACGATGACCTCATAGCTCGTCAGACCCTTCCTAACGAGCCCTTTGATCTCGTCCTCCGTGACTTGGTCCTCCGGCTGGGGCTCGCTGCGCTAAAAAATTGGGGCATCCGGCGCGGCCGCGGAGTATTCCAGGGTCGAGCCCCCGCGGCTCAGGTAGAACCACCGCCAAGCCCAACCGTCAACCTTCGTCCTCACCTCGTACTCAGGGTACGATCGGCCGCCCCGGGCTCGGCGCGCGGTCAGGTAGAAAACCCCGCCGTTGCCCACACGGTGGCCAACGGGCTTCAATTCGATAAAGTGCTGAAGAAGACTCACCGTTGGCCACAAGAGCGCGAAGATTGACAAATGAACATAGGACTGCGGGGACAAATTCTCCGGCCTCAGCTCCGTAAAGGCAAAGAAGTCGGTGATGAACTGAGATTCCGGCGCGCGAAACCCGCAAATGGCCGAGCTCTCGAAACACACCAATTCGTCGGGCTCAGGCCTTGGCTCCTGCTCCGCGCCCGGAAGCCTCCACGAGCCCGGCTTCACAAAGCCGTCCCTCTCCAGCTCCACCATCCTCTCCCTCGTCAAGGTGCTGTCTCCAATGAGAACCATGGCGGCCGGAAGCGAGAAGCGAGAGTGCAGGGAGCGAGTTGGGGAGACGAAGGGAAAGGCGAAGGGGATGTTTCCGCAGTAAGGAGTTCCCCCTGAAGCGCTGCCTTATAAAAGAAGACAGCGGTCAAAACGGAAGCCGTGGGAATCGTGCCCAGGAGGGGCATAACCGCTCCGCTTTCCTGTCAGAATGAGTTCAATGCCCAAAGACTTCGGCTCCCGAGCCAAATCTTCCCGCGCGGCGCGCATTAGGGATTCTTTCTCTAAATCTCACACCGGCTCGCCATGCGACCCACTCGAGGCTCGGGGGCTGGCTATTGGTGATTGATAAGCGGCCCACCTGGAGATGGGCCTTGGGCTAATTCCATGTCAGACCACCGTACACGCAGGAGGCCGCCCTTGGTCGTACCAAAGGAAGCGCCTAGCCCGTCGGGGCCTACCCCGGGTTTGACCGGGTCAAAACCGACAATTTGTCTGTGGGCGAGTGGCGGCAATATCGCGCCTCGCCATAGCCTTGACGGAGGAAGGATCAGCCTCCCTAGGAACCCATAGCCGGGGAAGGATCTGCGGCGACCTATTTTGTCGTTTGCCCTCTTTGCACCAGACGAGATGGTTATTCGCTCTGCGGCGTCCCCAGCAGGTGGCCTTGAGCTAACTTCGGTCGATCAAGGTTATATTGGGTATAAAGGAAAGTGCTTTCTCCTAAAGAAGTTCTCTCCTGAGCAAGCATGTTAAGACAAACACGTGTCGATTAACCCGACCAGACTTCTCCTGCGAGCTCGAGACCCGACAGGACCCTAGAACGAGACAAGAGCCTCGCCACTAAAGCAAAGACCGGCGCGGGCCCACCGGATCAGCCTCGGGCGGCCCACCGCGCCTATAAAAGGAGGATTCCTGGACATTCGAAGGGACGGCCAATCGAGGAACCGAAACCCTCCGGGACGATTCCATCTGACTCAAGCCTAAGCAATGCTCGCATCCGAAGCTTCCTTAGCAAGTAGCTTTAGTCCTTAGTCACCGCCACTGCAAGCTCGGGATCGGTGCCTCCAAGCCCCGTCTCAGCACCTCTGTACTGTTTTCCCACCATATAATCAACGAGGCTGGAGTAGAGCTATTACCCGGCAGTGGGGGCTCGAACCAGGGTAAATCGCTAGTGTCTTCATGGTTTGAATTGTTTTGCTCTCTTCTTCCCACTGTACGATGGATTTGTACCTGGATCAACAAATCGCACCAGGGCCTTGTCCGGGAAGGCAATGTATTGCTGCGACCACCTTGGTGGGCCGCCGCCCATTTTATAGAAGGGTCGTTGTTGGGCCTCACACCACCTACAAACTCGTCTGCCGGTCCGTGGACTCGCTGCTCTTCAGGAGCGCGATTCCCAGACGCCGACACTAGGTTTTTGCCTTGGGCCTATAAATAGGGACTTGGAGCACGGAAGTGTCGGTATAATAAATACCGAGTCTGAAGAGTCCAAGAGAAATAGCGAGGGCCCTCTGGCGTCGGTGACGTCGGGCCCAATGGCGGCGAGCCCCTCGAAATAGCGAGGGCCCCACGCGCGTCGGCGGCGATCGAGGCCCAGTGCTGGCGAGCCCTCGAAGCCAGCGAGGGCACCACGCGTCAGGCGGACGATCAGGTCCCAGCGTGTGGGCGAGCCCCTTGGCGAGCGCGGAAGGTACCTCACTGTCAGGTGGGGCCCGCGCAACAGGAAGCGTCGTGGGGGGAGTCTTCTGGGTGAAGGCTCTTCCTCGCAGCAAAGGACAGGCGCATTAAATGCGACATCATGCGCGGATGGACCGAGATAGAGATGATTACCGCCATAGTGACCTCTGTGATCGATCAAGCATCCTTTGTGGCCGCTGGAATTGTTGCGAGAGAGAGAGAGTTGGGCGTCGTCGGGGCCGACCGCCAGCGTCGGCGGCGCGCGGCCCGCCTGTTCGACACGGTGTGTTCGCCTGGTCGAGGCCACTTCGCGCTGCAGCGTGGCGGCGTCGCTCAGCGATATGCGTTTACGCCTCTCTGTCCGTCCCTCATGTCTTATCGATTATCTTGAAATCTTGTCTTGCCTACCCCGGCTCTCTCTGCCAGTTCGAATGCTTGTATAAAAGGGAAGGAGAGAGAAGGGAGAGGGGGGACGAAACATTCTGTAATCACATTCCACACAACCACAACACGAAAAGAGCTAAGGCTCGGCAGGAGTAGGACTATTACCCGCGAGGGGGTCCGAACCTGGGTAATCTCTGCGTGTCGCTCCTCGCCGCGTCCGACGCTCAAATCGAACTGAGCTTGAGCTGATCGGCTAGCAAGATAGAAAATCTGATAGGGGTGTGATCCGCAATGGTTGAGCGGAGAGCACGCCGTCAGTGGCGCGCCTGGTAGGGGTCGCTAGCATCAGTTCGAGTTCTTTGACCTGTTTCTCGAGCAGCGATGGCGGATCAGCAGTCCGCAATGGAGAAGGAAGCAGTCGCCAGAGCCGCGGCCCCGGCGTCGGTCGCGGCAATGGCGGTAGATCAGCCTGGTGGCAGCCTCCCGCCTAGGGCCGGCGCCCTGGCGGAGGGCAGCCGTCCCAGTTTGGCTAGGCGGCGCCTGGCCATGGAGGAGTGCTCCCCAGCACAGAACCCCTATGCGGCCAGGGCCCTGCTGGACAACCCGCTGGTTCCGGTAACTCCGGACTCTCCAGCGGCCCGTGGTAACGGCCTTGGCCCTTCGTCGATCCCGCCCGCCGGCCGAGTGCAAGCTTCTGAGGCGCGAAGCGGTGTTTCCGCCTCTTCCCATTCTTTTGTCTCCCCGCACCCCTCTCGCAGATCTCCTAGCGGAAGGGAGCGGGGCGAAACAGCGAGGCAGGTGGTTCCATCAGCGGTCGCGACAAAGGCGAGGCGACAGTGGGCAGTCTTGGGCCCGTCAGCGAACCGCCATCTGGCGGCGAAGACCTACGTGACAAGCTCCGCGGCGGCACGATCGAGCGCGACCGCGCCATCGCCCGCTTCGCGGAAGCGGAAGGAAACGCCGCAGCGTCGCCTCGGTGGCGAAGGCGCTTCCTCGGCGCCACGTGAGCGTCGGTGGCGGCGGGCGAAGCGCTTGTCTGAGGCGGCGGATCTAGACGTCGGGTGCCGCGCCTTTTCAAAGGAGCTGCGCCGCGTGCAGTGGCCGAAGAGGTTCCGGCCTGCCTCCATTGTGAAGTACGACGGTTCCACCAACCCCGACGAGTTCTTGTAGATCTACACCACCGTAATGCAGCCGACTGGAGGGTCGGGAAAGGTTCTGGCGAACTACTTTCCCGCAGTCCTCACCGGCGGAGCCCGCTCGTGGCTCATGAACCTGCCTTCGGAGTCGGTGGGGCCGTGGAAGGAGCTTTCCGAGCTCTTCATCACCAATTTTCAGGGCACCTTCGACCAGCCCGGAGTCGAAGATGATCTCCACAACGTGGAGCAAAAGAAGGGAATCATTTGCGACTACATTCGATGCTTGATCGGGTTATAACACCATCCTTGACATCTCCATCGACGCCGTTGTCACAGCCTTCAGGAGGGGTGCCCGAGACCCCAGAGTTAAGGAGAAGATGGCCACCCGCAAGATCAAGACGACGGAAGAACTCTTCACCTGGCTCCACAAGTCGCCCTTGAGGAGGAGGCTTGCGCCCGCCGCAAGGCGAGGGGCATAGCAGGCGCGGCGGGACCTCGAAAAATCACGGCGGCAAGGACAAGAAGAAGCGCAAAGCGGCGAGACCAGCAGGTCTGGCCGCCGAGCCTGCAACAACGACAGCGGCAACGGCAACACGGCAGCAGCGGTGGTATGGCGAGCGAAAAAACAAGAGGTCGCGGCGGCGGCGGTCCACAGCAAGGGACGGCCATGGCGACCGGCGTGGCGCGGCTGCGACGGCGAACCGCCGTCCCGTGAAGTGGGGCGGAATGAATTATGTCCCATTCACGCAACAATTCCCGACTTGGCTGATTGCCATGTCGTCAACAAATAGTGGACAAGCGCGTCCACGAGCAGCAAGCGGCGTCCGGCGGCGGCAAGGGCAAGGAACCGGCTTCGGTTGGCTTTCAGCAGGCGGAGCGCGAAGTCGCTGTTATCCACGGCGGATCGGCCACCTATCCGTCCCACGCAAGTTTCAAGCGTGCGATTAGGGAGGTGTTGCCCGTGCCGGCGTTAGGTCAACAAAGCGGTGGTGTGGTCGGGCGGCCGATCCGCGTTGATCGGTCGATCACCGGCCCGATACCGCGGCGAGACATCTCCCGATCGTGGTTGCGCCCACGATGCGGAATGTCAAGCTGGGGCGGGTGCTGGTAGACGGAGGAAGCTCTCTCAACCTCCTCTCCGCCCGAGTTGCCAAGGCGCTTCAAATCCAGCAGCAGGAGCTTCGACCGGCGCTCCCATTCTTCGGCATCGCGCCGGGGGCTGAGTCCGTCCCTCGGTAGCGTCGACCTTCGGTGACATTTGGAAGCCGACAACTTCCGCGCGGAGATGCTCGAGTTCGAGGTAGCCGACCGACCTCCGTACAACGCCATCTTGGGTCGGGCGGCTGACCAAGTTCATGGCGACTGCCACTATCATTACATGGTGGTGAAGATTCGGGGCGGCCGGCCCCATCATCGTGAAAGTGGACCACCCGGAGACGCTCCGCTGCGACAAGGATGCTCTCGCTTTGGCGGGGGCAATCGGCGTCCAGAAGGCGAAGCCGACTCAGGGAGCTTCTCCGTGAAGATCCTTGCCTCCCGGTTCGTCGCGGAGGTTAAGGTGATCTCCTGGCGAAGTCGGACCGGCGAACCGTTCGGGTGGCGCCTCTCGGTGCCAAATAGGAAGGCGGCTCGTCTCCTTCCTCGATCTAACTGAGCGTGTTTGCTTGGCAACCGTCGACATGGTAGGGTCCCGAGGAGGTGATTGAGCATAAGTTGGCGGCGTTCCGGTGGCGACGATTATCGCGAAGGTTGAAGCGATCGGTGGAGCGCCGGGCCGTTATCCGTGAAGAGGTGGACAAGCTCTTGAGGGCGGGGGTTGTTGACGTCGCCCATTCGAGGTGGCTCGCGAACCCGTCCTCGTCAAGAAATCAGCGGGCGGTGGAGGATGTCGTGGACTTCACCGACCTCAACAAAGCGTGCCGAAGGATCCGTACCGGCTGCGCGCATTGATCTCATCGTTGACTCTCTGCGAAGTGCGGCGGTATGCTTTACGCATGCGTACTCGGGTACCACCAGTTAGCATGGTGAAGAAGATGAAGACAAGGCGCCTTGTGGCGCCCATGGGCGTCTCGCTACGAGGATGGCGTTTGGATTGAAGAATGCAGGCCCAACCTACCAGAGGGCCATGCACATCGCTCACCTGTTTCGGCTGGGGTCTTTGAAGAAAGACTCACGCGGCCGTCTGTCGCAGACCCCAATCCGGCGGGGCGACATTATTCTGATCACGCTCCCGGTTGGAGGAGGATCGTAAGAAGCTACGAGGCGGTTGGCGGAAATGCCGGGCCGAGCGAGTCGTCGGCGACAATACTAATGTCGTCATGCTCGTCCGGGAAGGTCAGTGGATGGATCCTATCCTAGCATACCTGCGGGACGGAGTGATCCCCGACGATGACGCGTCGGCTGAGAAGATAGCGCGCAAGGCCAGCGCTTCACATACAGGTAGGTGGGGACTTGTATCGCCAGGGCGCAAACGGAGTTCTACTGAAGTGCGTCGCTCGGGAAGCGGGGAGTGAGATCCTCTCTGAGATCCATGGAGGCATGTGCGGGAGCCATTCAGGGAGCCGGGAGTTGGTCGGAAAGGTCTTCCGCCACGGCTTCTCTCGCCTCGCCTCGGGATGCCTTCAGCTGGTGAGGAGATCTGGCGTGCCGATTTCATGCTAAGCAAATCCACCGACCGCCCGGCGCCGCAAACCATTCCGCTCTCTGGTGGTTCATGATGCAGGGGCGGACATCTGAGCCCGTTCCCGCAGGTGACCAGGGGCTACACGCATCTGTTCGTCGCCGTCGACAAGTTCACCAAGTGGGTTGAAGCCTCGCCGGTCCCGGCGATCACATCGGCGGCGGCCATAAAGTTCATGAGAAGCATCTTCGTCGGTTGGCGTCATATGAAATCATTACCGACAACGGCGCTCAGTTCAAAAGCGCCGACTTTCAAGATTGGTGTGAAGAGCTGGGCACCAAGTTGTGCTTCGCCTCCGTCGCGCATCCGAAGAGCAATGGGCAGGTGGAGCGGGCGAATGCAGAGGTGCTTAGTGGACTCAAGACGAGGGCGTTCGACCGACTGGAGAAGCGCGGCAAGCGCTGGGCGGAAGAAGTCCCCACAGTACTTTGGGCGCTGCGGACAACTCCCAACAGAGCTACTGGCGAGATCCCTTTCTTCCTGGTCTACGGGTCTGAAGCAGTGCTCCCATCGGAGCTCACCTTCGGATCCCCATGGGTGGCGGCGTATAGTGAAGAAGGTGACCCTGACCGGCGTCAGGATGAAGTAAATCTCCTGGAGGAGATCAGAGATAGGGCGGCGATCCGGACCGCCAGATATCAGCAGGCTCTGCGCCGTTATCAAGCAAGGCGGGTGTGTGAGAGAACACTGGCGGTGGGCGACCTCATTCTGCGCAGAGTTGAGGCGAGACGAGCCGCAACAAAATTTGTCTCCCCATGGAGGGCCCTTCAAGGTGGTCTCGATCTCCCTTGAGCTCGGTCAGGCTCGCATTCGAGGATGGTCGCGAATTGGCGAACACTTGGAACGTCGAGCAGCTGAGGAAGTTCTACCCGTAGGTAGCTGTTTTAGGAGCTTTTTGGGCCTTCCTTTTGGAGCCGAGCGGCGAGGTTTTCCTCCTTCCCAGTTCGCCTCAGGGGCTACGATGTATCAAGCCATCTGCAATATAAAGATAAGTTCTGTCTCCCTGTGAGAATCTGTTCTTTTTCGCCTTTAAAAAGTCTGTTAGAAAACATTCTGTTGAAAGCTGGTAGCGAAAAAGTACTTAAGGCAGATGGCCCCTTAGTTGCAAATGCAAACGCTTAAGCTTATGGCTGGGCGAGGCGAGGCGGATGGAAGGCGGGTTCTAGCCTGGTGTGTCTGCTCGGTTTGGGCACTGCGCCAACGACGGCACCAGCGTCTAGACCACTTTCGGAAGCTAAGCTCTCGCCACGCAACGTCTAAGCTCGGTTTGCGAGAGGCCATAAGGGTTGAAGTAACCAGATGCCTAAGGAAAAAGCGCTCACTTTCAGCAAATGTTCTGTCTGAAGCTTTTGACGGTCAGTTGGTTAGCCTTAAAAGTCTGTTAGAAAACATTCCGTTGAAAGCTGGTAGCGAAAAAGTACTTAAGGCAGATGGCCCCTTAGTTGCAAAAGCAAACGCTTATGCTTGCGGCTGGGCGAGGCGAGGCGGATGGAAGGCGGGTTCTAGCCTGGTGTGTCTGCTTTCGGTGCATCGCGCTGCGACGGCACCAAACCAGCGTCTAGACCACTTCCGGAAGCTAAGCTCTCGCCACGCAACGTCTAAGGTCGGTTTGCGAGAGGCCCTAAGGGTTGAAGTAACCAGATGCCTAAGGAAAAAGCGCTCACTTTCAGCAGAATGTTCTGTCTAAAACTTTTGGCGGTCAGTTGCTTAGCCTTGAAAAGTATGTTACAAAACATTCCGTTGAAAGCTGGTAGTGAAAAAGTACTTAAGGCAGATGGCCCCTTAGTTGCAAAAGCAAATGCTTAAGCTTGCGGCTGGGCGAGGCGAGGCGGATGGAAGGCGGGTTCTAGCCTGGTGTGTCTTCTCGGTCTGGGCACTGCGCCAACGACGGCACCAGCGTCTAGACCACTTCCGGAAGCTAAGCTCTCGCCACGCAACGTCTAAGGTCGGTTTGCGGGAGGCCAGAAGGGTTGAAGTAACCAGATGCCTAAGGAAAAAGCGCTCACTTTCAACAGAATGTTCTGTCCAAAGCTTTTGACGGTTAGTTGCTCAAGTTCCTCTTTTTCGCAAAGTATAAGGGGCTGCGTAAGGGATTAACGAGACTTGCAGCAGAAAAGCAAAAGTTTGCATTGACATATTTTTTATACAAGACAAAACAAACGAGGGAGTTCAGCTACTCCTCGTCGTCATCATCTTCTGCCGGAGCAGCGCCGCCCATCATGGATACGCGATCGGCGGCGACCTTGACCCGAGATTGCTCGTCCCGGTCCAGCTAGCGCGAGGGTTCCGCCGTGGCGACGTTGAGGTCGAACGCGGGGTTCTGGGCAAGGCAATTGCACAGGACGAACCGCGCTGCCTCGAAGGCGCCGTGGTGACCATCTTCGATCGCCCGAGCCTGCATCATCACCGACAGGTCTTCGAGGCCTCGGCGGCCTTCTTCACTCGCCCGAGCATCTTGCGTGGCCGTCTCCTCCAATGGGCGTCTGAGGTGACGCCAGTGGAGTCTGAGATGTCGGAAGTCGCGGTGGCGGTCCGCGACATGTCGGCGAGACCGGAGACGCCTTCGAGTGCGCCTTGAAAATGCAGCGTCTTTCATGGCCGAGGCGGCAGAGGCTTGCGCCGCCGCAGCCTCGCGGGTTGCCGTTTCCCTCGCGGCAGTCTCTCGGTCGAGGGCCTGCCGCAACTCGCCGGCGGCTCGCGTCGCCCGAAGCGAGCGCTCTCGCCCGCCAGTGTGGGAGAGGGCACGAAGCGCTTTAAAGGAGCGCCCGACATCGGCGGCGATGGCGAAGATGGCGTCGGCGTCGGTATGGCAGCGGCGGAAGGTCCCCAGCCTCGGCCGCGCGCCTCCCATTGGGCGCCGTCTCCGACGAAGGGGCCGCGGGCAAGCTGGGGGCTGGCGGATCGCGCTAGCCGAAGCCTGAAGCACCAGCATCCGCCCTGTCCCGCGAAGAAAAATCGAAAAAGGGTTCATGTATGCGAAAAGTATCCGGCATGCTAACCCTAACACGAAATGTACGTGAATGCGGAGAAAGCTACCTGAAGCGGTGCCCCCCCGAAAGCGAAGGTAGAAGGGGGCAGCGTAAGGCCACTTGGCCGTGAAGCAGGCGCCGCCGCTCCTCCTCCCGTCGTAGGAGGCAGAGGGGGCGGTGGAGCCACCGCCGGGCGCTGATCCTGACTTGTGTCGACAGGAGGTGCGGCGCAAGAAAGCCGGCATGACGGAGTCTTGCACCGGATGTGCCGCCTTGAAGAAGAAGCGGCGCGAGAGACGCCGGTTCTGGAAAGTCGCCGCGCTCGCCCGGCGTGAGCGGCGGCTTCAAGAGGCAGGCCCGCTGGAGGCGGCCGGAGGAGGTGGAAGCGGCTCAGGGCTCGAAGGGCGAGGCCTCTTTGGGCTCACCTCTCCCTCCTCGTCGTCGTCGTCTTGGGAGAGGATGAGGCGGCGCTTCCCAAGAGCGCGGTCGGAGTCAACTGCCACGGCAGGAGCAGCGGCGGCCGCAGGAGCTTCAGCGGTCGTTGGCGGAGGGTCGTGGATCTGCAGGGGTCCCCGGGCCACTTGGACCGTCGGACCGGAAACCTCCATGGGAGGCAGTGCACGCAAATACAGATTGTGCTCCCGTGGTTCCCAGTCGCAGAGGGGGCGGATGCTCGCAGGCAAGGAAATGTCGCCGGCTGGTGCGGTCAGGAGTCCCGCCAGCCACTGCCGGAGCACATCTTCTGGCACGTTCCCTGTGGCTGGGCGCACAAAAAGAAGAAGCCGCGAATTGGCAAGAAACCAAAAAAGGAAAGGAAAGGACGTTCCACAAAGTCAGAAGACCCGAAAGGACCCGAAAGAACACTTACCTCCAGGGGCAGCGCGGACTCTATCGTCGTCGCCATAGTACTGCCAGGCGGGGAGCGCCCTCATGCGAAGCGGGCAGAGGCGGCGTCGCAAAAAGTCCGCCGCCACGTGGGTTCCGGTGAGCCCGTTGCGGCGGAGCTCAGCAATGCGCACCACCATCGCCTCCATCTTCGCCGAACCGTCAGGCTGAGACCCCCAGCTGGCGAGATACTCCGCCGGGCCCTCGGGGAAGACAAGATCATCGCAGCCGCTGGAATCCTCCACGTACAGCCACTGTCGGTGCCAGTCCTTCCAGTTGGACTTGACCGCGACCGGGATGAAGGCGGCGGCTTCGCGGAGCGTGAAGTAGCAGCTTCCAATAGCCCCGCTCGAGCGCGAGCTCACGTGCAGCGTGAAGAGCCGGCGCCAGAGCGGGAGGCTTGGCATCGTCCCCACGAACATTTCGTAGAGGTGGGCGAAGATGACCAACGTCACGACAGAATTGGGGGGAAGGTGCACCGCCTGGATCTCGTAGAAGGCGAGCACCCCCAGGAAGAACTCAGAATATGGCGGGACGAGCCCCGCCAGCACCGTCCAGGTGAAGGTAACGATCTCCCCGTCGCGGGGACTGGGCAGCGGAGGCGGGCAAAGCTGCACCAGGTGGCGGCGCGGCTGGGGCGGCGTCCCCACGGCGGCCCTTGCTGCGCTTGGGAGCCATTGGAAGTTGGCGGTGGCGCTGACGAGAAACTTGGCGGCGTTGGCGAGAAACTTGGCGGCGGTGGCACGCGAAGGAACTCATTGCAGCGCAAGGAAGTGGACTATTTATAGGCACGAACAGCGAGTGCGATGGTTTGGATTCCGTCCCCACTCACGCGTGTGGCGCTTTTATGCCCCGCGCGTTTCGATTTCCCGCGAAAAGCGGCGTGGTTCCTCAAGGAAGATCGTGCGCAGGTGGAGAATCGAGCGTACGGCAGCCGCAGGGGGTGGGCCCCCATGATTCGTCTCCCATCGCGCGAAAAATGGTGAAATATCGGCGCGACGGTTCACGTATCATGGTGGACCCAGGGGCTACTGTCGGTATAATAAATACCGGGGTACGAAGAGTCCAAGAGAAGCCAAGCGAGGGCCCCACGCGTCAGACGGGCGATCAGGCCCAGCGCGCTCCTCGGCTGCCAGCGAGGCCCATGCATCGAGGCGAGCGTCGGGCCCAGCCGTGCTGGCGAGCCCTCGAAGCCAGCGAGGCCCCACGCTGAGGCGGACGGCGAGCCCCTCGGCGAGCGTGGAAGGTACCTCACTGTCAGGTGGGGCCCGCGCAGCAGGAAGCGTCCTGGGGGGAGTCTTCTGGGTGAAGGCTCTTCCTCGCAGCAAAGGACAGGCGCACCAAATGCGACATCACGCGCGGATGGACCGAGATAGTGATGATTACTGCCACAATGACCTCTGTGGGTCTAATCAACTGTCACTGTGGCGCTGCGGAATTGACCGGCAGAGAGAGAGTTGGGCGTCGTCAGGACGGCCGCCCGCGTTAGGCGGCGCAAGAAGGGGCCCGCCCGTTCTGACACCGGTGTGTTCACACGGGTCAGAGGCCACTTGCGAAGCACGCGTGGGCGGCGTCGCTCAGCGAAGACGTTTCGCCTCTCTGTCCGTCCCTCATGTCTTATCGATTATCTTGAAATCTTGCCTCGCCTACCCCTCGGCTCTCTCCGCCAGTTCGAAGGCTTGTATAAAAGGGAAGGAGAGAGAAGGGAGAGGGGGGACGAAACATTCTGTAATCACATTCCACACAACCACAACACGAAAAGAGCTAAGGCTCGGCAGGAGTAGGACTATTACCCGCGAGGGGTTCCGAACCTGGGTAATCTCTGCGTGTCGCTCCTCGCCGAGTCCGACGCTCAAATCGAACTGAGCTTGAGCTGATTGGCTAGCAAGATAGAAAATCTGATAGGGGTGTGATCCGCAGTGGTTGAGCGGAGAGCACTCCGTCAGGGAGAAACTTGAGAGAGCCACCATTAGCAGCCACCCCTTTCCCTAGCCACCAAGAGAGCTCCTCCCATGGTTCCCATCTCCACCTAGGGTTCCATGTGCTTGAGAGATTGAGAGGGAGAAGAAGAGAGGAAGAAGAGGAAGAAGGTGACCCCTACCTCCCCTCATCCATCCCTAAGGTTTGCCCCTTCTCCCATGGTGTTCTTGCCCTAGTTTCATGGTGGGAGAGGAGGGGTAGTGGTGAGAGACGATCTCGATCTAGTGCTCTTGGGACTTCGTCGCCGGAGAGATCATCGTCAAGCCACGAGCTTCATCAACCGAACGACTACATCAACTGTGCCGCAAACCCACCATCCGTTGGTGGTCACCGCCTTGTGTAGGGGTGCATCCTCTCCATCCGTTGGAGCCCACAAGTCCGCCGTGTGTTGGTGGTGCCAAGGTGTCTGTGTGTCGGAGCCACATCCTCCATGTGTTGGGGGTACCTCATGTGTTGAGGTGAAATCCACCATGTGTCGGTGGTCGGTGCCGTGTGTCGGCGCCGCGGGTACGAGGAGCTTCCGAGTGTGGAAGAACTCGTCTTGTGTGAAGGTTTGGAGCTCGCCTACCATGTGTTGGTGAAGAGCTATCAAGAGTGGATTGAGGGTTAGGGACGAAAGAGTCCCGACTTCTCTGTGTGAGAAGTTTCCTCAACGGAGACGTAGGTGTTCATGTGTTGAGCACCGAACTTCGGTAAACAACTCGGTTTGCGCCTTCTTGTCTCACTCATTTACTTTCACATATTGATTTGATCGTTTGCCTGTGAGTGCCATCGAGCTTCCTAGTAGTCGCTTGAGCCTCATTGTGATAGCTTCCGCAACTAAACTCAAAATCCATCGATAGCTTGGGTTCCTAATTTGACTAACTAAGCAAGCGAATTAAGAGAAGTAAAATTTGAAAAGAGCCGATTCACCCCCCCTCTCGGCCTAGGATTTTTACAAGTGGTATCAGAGCCAGGTTCTCTATTTTTGCTTAACCGCATAGAGATGGCCGACGGGGGTAGTGTAGCCGCCAATAGGATTCCTTTGTTTATTGGCATTAATTTTGGTTTTTGGAAGTTGCGCATGAAAGTATTTCTTCAGGCCATGGGAATGGATGTTTGGAAGGTCGTAGAGTCTCCTCATGATGTCACACTCACTGATGATACACCTCCCACACCCGGACAAACCAAACTCCTAGAGACCGATGCTAAGGCCATGAACGCTTTGTTTTGTGGTTTGAGCATGGAGGTCTTCGATAGAGTTAGCAATCCCACTAGTGCACATGAAATATGGATCACACACATTGAGATTCACGAGGGCACTTCAGCTGTTAAGGAGGGTAGACTAGTAGTTGTTAAGGAGCGTTATGATCAATTCAGAATACTTCCAAATGAAAATGTCAATGCTATGTTTACTCGGCTTAACCCCATCCTTAACGAGCTTAAGGGGCTCGGTCACACTGTTGCAAATGATGAAGTGTGCAGAAAAATACTGCGGATCCTTCCTAAGAAGGACTACCGGGACATCATCACCTATCTCACCAACAGTGGGGATGTGGAGAAGCTGGCACCCACAGCTCTGCTCAGCAAGATCACAGCGCATGAGATGATGCTCCTCAATGATCCTGAGGATTCCCCTGCTCCAGCAAAGAATCAATTGATCGCCCTTAAGGCTAGTGGATCCAGGCAGAGTGGTCTCAAGTCAAGTCAAGTTGAGAGTGATGGTGAGATGTCATGGAGCGAGCTCGAGGACGGCTTCCAACACTTTGGCCTGTTCATGAAGCAAACTGGCCAATTCATGAGCAGAAATGACTATGGTGGCAAGAAGTGGATGGGCAGAAACACTCATGCATCATATCGATGCTATGAGTGTCAGGAGAAGGGACACATCGCTTCAATGTGTCCCCAGAAGGGCAATACGAAGTACAAGGACAAAGGAAAGGAGAAGGGCGATGGCGAGAAGCCAAGGAAGAATGACTACAAGAAGAATCCCCAGAAGTCAGGGTTCAAGTGTCGCTCCTTACAAGGCAAGAGGCTAGCCTTTGTGGGGGAGTGCGTCACAGACGACAGCTCTAGTGACACTCCAGCTTCAGATGACGAGGAGGATTCAAGTGGTCAAGGATTGGCCGGCATGGCAATCACTCAGGCTGTGCCACCACCGCCAGCCTTCCCTCCAAGATGCCTCACGGCCGTCACTGAACCTCAAGTGTGGTTCTCCGATGATAATGAGTCTGCTTCCTCTACTTCCACTACACCAGAGGCGACATCGACTCAGACCGTCACCGCCAAGTGCTTGATGGCCAAGCCAACTACCGATGAGGTTGGTGACTCTGACTCCGATCCCGATGATGAGAAGGAAACTGCTAAAGCTTATCTTGCTCAAGCACTTGAATTTCTTGAAAAGGAAAGGTTAAGAAACATGAGACTTCAGGAGCGTATTAACAATTTGGATGCTATGTTCAATGATCTCATGTCTAAGCATGAATCACTAGAAACTGAACATGACATCATGATAGGTTCTAGTAATGCTATGACTAAGAAATGAAGTGCACTTGAAGAAGAAAATAGGGCTATGAATGAGTCGGTAGAACATCTTCTTGATACAATTTATGAGCTTAGGGCTAGTAATGAGCGGCTTGTAGCCGACAATGCTTCCATAGTTGCTTTGCCTGTCGCTCAATCTGTTGATGTTTCTGACTGTCATGCTTTGGTTGATGTTCTGCCTGCTACCTTGTCTGTTCATAGTGATGTTGATGATGCTCCTGCTTGTGGCATAATTGTTGCACCACCTAGAATTGATAGTTCTACTTCATGTGATGATTTGATTGACTTGACCCTGATTGCTTCTAGCTCTAGTGGTTCCTCTAGCAATGCTCATGATTGTATTCCTGATAATTGCAAATTTGTTTTAATTGCTAGGGAACTAGCTATTGAGAATGGTGAACTTAGATCTAAACTTGAGAAATTTGATAAAGGTCCTGGGAAGTGCTATGAGGGTAGCCTAGCCTTGAATAAGATGCTCGAGGAACAAAGAAAACCTTCCCAAAAGGGTGTCTTGGGTTTTCCCCTGAGAAGCCAAAGGGGAGGAAGAAATCAAGTGTTCCTCAAGCATCTGCCAGTAGGCAAGGTTACTATCATTCTCATCCCAAGAAGAGAAGCAACTCTGGGGCTAACAACTTGCACACTAGCAACAATACTTTTAGGATGCACAATGGGCACAGCACATGGCAAGGACATGCTAGGCACTATAACTCTTCCACATGGCAACCTCAAATGCACTACAACACTTGGCATGCTTCTAGGTATAACACTTGGCATTCACCTAGGCAAAACTTCTGGAATGGTCCTCCTAGACGTAACAATGGTAGACCAAACCCTCCTAGGAACCAAAACCGCAACACTCCCAACCACACACAATCAAGATTCCCTAGAGCACATACTGAGTTGTATGATAACTACTTGCTCAAGAAAAATGATCAAGGTAGGATGACTGCTAGATTTGTTGGGCTCAAGACTGAGAATGAGCACAAGACACATGTTTGGGTGCCAAAGTCATTGATTAATCGGTTTGCTCCTGTTGCTTCTATTTTGAAGGCTAACCCTCGGGGACCTCCTGTGTGGGTCCCTGAGTCACATAAGTGATCTTCTCCCATGACAGGTGAACTACCGGAGTGGAGGGTGCCATTGGATCATCGACAGCGGGTGCACCCAACACATGACCGGCAACCCCCGGTTGTTCACCTCAATAGGAGAGGAAGGCAAGATTCCCTCCAAGGTCACTTTTGGAGATGGAAGCAAGAGCAAGATACTTGGAGTTGGAAAGGTAGCAATCTCTTCAGACCTTTCGATTGACAATGTGCTACTAGTGAAAACTTTGAGCTATAATCTTCTCTCTGTTGCCCAAATATGTGATTTGGGGTTCCATTGTAATTTCTCACCTTAGGGCTTGTTGGTCTTGGACAAAAATGAAAATCTTATGTTTAAAGGCTTTCGTTTCGAAAACTTGTTTCTTATGAACTTTAATGAGCCTGCTGCATCCGTCTCGACTTGTCTTGTCGCCAAAGTCTCTCTTGGTTGGCTTTGGCATAGGCGTCTTGGGCATGTCGGCATGGCAAACTTAAAGAAACTTTTAAAAAACGAGTTGATTCTTGGGGTGCAAGATGTGACATTCGAGAAAAACAAGCTTTGCAGTGCCTGCCAGGCCGGCAAGCAAGTGGCAAGCTCACACCCTGCCAAGAATGTCATGTCTACATCTCGACCTCTCGAGCTTATACACATGGATCTTTTCGGGCCAACAACCTATGTAAGTATCGGGGGAAACCTTTATTGCTTGGTCATTGTTGATGATTTCTCTCGATATACTTGGATTTTCTTTCTACCTAACAAAACTCCAACTGGAGATGTTTTCAAAAAGTTTGTAAAGAAAGCCCAAAATGCATTTGAGTGTACCCTCAAGAAGGTGAGAAGTGACAATGGAACGGAGTTCACTAACACTTTAGTTGAGCTGTTCTATGATGAGCTAGGGATTGATCACCAGTTCTCAGCCACCTACACCACTCAGCAAAATGCGGTGGTTGAGAGAAAGAACAGGACGCTCATTGAGATGGCGAGGACAATGTTAGATGAATACAAGACTTCACATCCGTTCTGGACTGAAGCAATCAACACAGCCTGTCACTGCATCAACAGGCTGTACCTTCACAAACTCCTGAAGAAGACATCCTATGAGTTGCTTGTGGGAAGACGACCCAATGTCTCCTACTTCAGGGTTTTTGGCTGCAAGGTCTACATCAAGAAGAAGCGGGAGCATTTGGGCAAGTTCCAGAGTAGAGTGGACACGGGAATCTTCATAGGATACTCAGCCAGGGGGTCTTCCTTCAGGGTGTACAATGAAAGCAGTGGTCAGATTGAGGAGACCTGCGATGTGAAGTTCAATGAGTCAAATGGGAGTCAAGGGGAGCATGAGAACCTGGATGATATGGATGGTGAACAGTTGGCTAGAGCGGTGGAGGAGATGCCAGCTGGTGATGTGAGGCCAGTAGAGGTTCAGAGGGAGACCGAGACTGTTCCACCACCTCTCACACCTGAACCAGTGCCAGAGTCAGGGAGAGTCTCACCTCAGGAGGACAGCTCAAGTCTTGATCAGGCTCCAGAGGCAGAGACAGCATGTGAGCCGGATGCAGGATCAGATGAGCTACCACCTCAGTTGATCAAGACCCATCACACCATTGCTCGTGATCATCCAGCTGATCAAGTGATTGGGGACTTGACTCAAGGTGTGCAAACAAGGTCAAGGACAGCCATCATCAGTGAGGTCAGTGCTTTGGCAAACATCTGTGAGCACACGGCATTTGTGTCTGAACTTGAGCCAAAGAAAGTGGAAGAGGCACTAAATGACCCAGACTGGATCAATGCGATGCATGAGGAGCTGAACAACTTTGAGAGGAACAAAGTCTGTACCTTGGTGAAAAGGCCAAGCGACTGCAACGTGATTGGAACCAAGTGGGTATTCAAGAACAAGCAAGATGAGTTTGGAGTAGTGGTGCGCAACAAGGCTAGACTTGTGACTCAGAGATTCACGCAGATCGAGGGTGTAGATTGTGGAGACACCTATGCTCCAGTGGCGCGTTTAGATGCTATCAGACTGCTTGTGACATTTGCAACATGTCACAACTTTGTGCTTAGGCAGATGGATGTGAAGAGTGCTTTTCTGAACGGTTACATTGGGGAATTGGTGTATGTTGAGCAACCTCCAGGCTTCGAGGACCCACAACACCCTGATCATGTGTACAAACTGTCGAAGGCTTTGTATGGTCTCAAGCAAGCGCACAGGGCATGGTATGAAAGGCTAAGAGATTTTCTGATTAGTAAGGGATTCACGGTCGGAAGGGTCGACACGACTCTATTCACTAAGGTGGTAGATGGAGATCTGTTCTTATGCCAGGTCTATGTGGATGACATCATCTTCGGTAGCACAAATGAGCATTTGGTCAAAGAGATCAGCGACATGATGAGCAAGGAGTTCGAGATGTCGATGATGGGAGAATTGAACTTCTTCTTGGGATTTCAAATCAAGCAACTTAAGACCGGGACATTCATATGCCAGGAGAAGTATATCCACGACCTGCTCAAGCGCTTCAACATGAGTGACTGCAAGCCAATCCAAACACCAATGGGGACGAACTGCCACCTCGACCTCAACGAAGAAGGTAAACATGTCGACCAAAAGCTTTCTCGTTCCATGATTGGTGTTTTGCTCTATTTGACTGCATCTAGGCCGGACATCATGTTTAGTGTGTGCATGTGCGCTAGATTTCAAGCCTCCCCTAGAGAAATGCATATAACTGCTGTGAAACGAATCCTTCGATACCTAAAACACACATCTAGCATAGGTCTTTGGTTCCCAAAGGGTGCACGGTTTGAGCTTCTAGGCTATTTTGACTCAGATTATGCCGGGTGCAAGATCGATCGCAAGAGCACATTCGGGACATGTCACTTCTTGGGTAGGTGTCTTGTATCATGGGCGTCAAAAAAACAGAACTCCGTGGTGCTATCTACTGCTGAGGCTGAGTATATAGCGGCAGGGAGTTGCTGTGCACAACTTCTCTACTTGACACAATCACTGTTTGACTTTGGGCTTAAACTTGACCACGTGCCTCTCCTATGTGACAACGAAAGTGCGGTGAAGATAGCGTGCAACCCGGTCCAACACTCACGGACCAAGCACATTGATGTCCGTCACCATTTCCTTCGGGATCATGTGGCGAAGGGGACATTGTGCTTGAGCACGTGCGAACAGAGGACCAGCTTGCCGACATATTCACCAAGCCACTCGATGAGGCACGATTCTGCAAATTGAGAAATGAGTTGAACATCTTAGATAAGTCAAACATTGCCTGAGTTGATCGTGTGGCTATATCATTCATTGCAAATCTTTTAAAGCCAGTTTTAGCATTTAGGTGCTCTGCTTATTGTACTGGATGATTATTCATTGCCTATATGTTTATCACATGAAATTGATAGCTATAGCATGTGTTTACCTTGTCACTAGTTCAACTTGTGCTTAATTCAATATATCATGCAATTGGAAGCCTTGAGCATGTGTTAGGGGGGCTATAGCTTCTAGTCTCATTTGATTGCTCTAAACTCTTTGGTTGACCATGTGCTTCTAAGTCTAGATTGAGTTCTTTCATTTTGCACATGTCTTTACTTCGCTAATTTGAGAAAGTTTGAGAAAATGTTGAGCAAAGTTTGCAAAATATGCTAAAATGTGAATACATGTCTCACCAATGTCTCCTCGATGAGATAGCTTGCCATTGTACTGGGCATGAACTTAGGGGGAGCTTTGGATAACCGAGACGTTCATCTTTAGTGTCATGCTGGGTGGCGTCGCCTATGGTTTGAGACATGGAAAATTTTAAAAAAATTGCAAAATGCAAAATGTAAAATCTTTCAAAAAATGAGCTCAACTAAAAAATTGTTTGAGTCTCAAATAGGCTCGGTGATAGTATGTGTAGCTGGGAGTGCATCTTCTAGTGCTATGTTGCATCTTGTGTCCCCCTTGAGTTTTGGAGCAACTCTTGATACTTCTAGCTACTGTTTCACCTGATATTTGCTCTAGGTCATAATAACTTGAATTATACATCTATCAATTGTGCTCTAGTTGATCTTGTGACATTGTGACCTTGAGATGGCGAGATTTTGAGTGTGGCGAACCTATGGGCGTGCTTGCACTAGTACAACTTCCAAAGCGCTTAATTTGCATTTAACCCCATGTTTTGCAACTTTATGGTCATTGATGCCAAAGGGGGAGAAATAATTGCAAATCCATGTTTAGAAAACACTTTGGGATGCAAATGTGGGAGAATTGTTTTTGGGTCGTAAGGTTACAAGTGGTAGTCTTAGGAGATGCTTTGCTCCTAGGATGAAGATTAGAATGTGGTGGTGCTATTAAGTGGTATGCATTGATTTAGGGGGAGCTCATGTCTACATGTACATTGCATTTTATTCATTAGTCTAGTCTTTGGTATTGTGCTATGCTGGCATGCAATGTTTCTGAGCTAACCCATTGCACCAGAGGTTGTATTTGTGCCTTGTCATGTTGGATTTGCAGGTGTTGTTATCAATTACCAAAAAGGGAGAGATTGTAAGATCAAGCCTCCCATGGGCTTAATGATTTTGGTAATTGATGGCTACTAGGCCGTACAACTGGAACGGCAAGGAAAGGACCTTTGTTTTATAGTTCTTCTGATTTCCTTGTGTGCGTCCTTGGCTCGACTACATCTCTCTGGTTGCAGGGTCCCACTGAGCACAGGTGTTAGTTTTGAGCGAACCATCTAGAGAGAGTCCACCTGTCTAGGTTCGAGAGAGTTCGGGGGAGCGACAGCTGTCAGGGTTTCGTAGCCTCTAAGCAACCCAAGCCAAATATTCTGTTTTAGGCGTGAAACTTCCCGCCCAAGTGATCTAAACCTCCCGCCGATTTCACAAGTCGATAAAGTAGGGCCACAACCCTAGGTGTGATGTCGGCCGAAGTCAGAAGAGCCGAAATCCTAGTGGGGGCAAAATTTCAGCTCTCGGTGAGCCCAAGCCAAAATTTGGCTAAGTCCCGAAAATGCTGCCACTGTCGGACGGCGTCCGACGCTCTTCGGACGGGGTCCGACAGCGCCGATTCCGAAGGAGCGAGCACGAAATTTGGCTAAGTCCCAATCAACATCGCTTCTGTCAGACAGAGTCCGATCTGGACCGGACGGCGTCCGATGAAGAAGAAAATCGACAGCGAGGAGTTTTCGGACGGCGTCTGATGAGCGTCCGACGGTAGCCATCCTCACTGTCGGACGCGTCCGATACCGGCTGAACCCGCGAGCAAACACCTGGCGGGCACTTCTCGCGCGCGCGCCAGCACCTCATCGGACGCGTCCGATGAGCCGACCGGACGCCGTCCGACTAAGTACAAAACTTGTACTGAACCCTATCGGACGGCGTCCGATAATCACCGGACGGCGTCCGACGGATCGAGCTGAATTTCACGAGATTGAATCTGAGCCGTCCGTTTCTAGGTTTTCGCCTTGGGCCTATAAATAGGGACTTGGAGCACGGGAGAGCCACCATTAGCAGCCACCCCTTGCCCTAGCCACCAAGAGAGCTCCTCCCATGGTTCCCATCTCCACCTAGGGTTCCATGTGCTTGAGAGATTGAGAGGGAGAAGAAGAGAGGAAGAAGAAGAAGGTGACCCCTACCTCCCCTCTGTTGGGAAACGCGCAGGCTACGCTAGCCGAAAATCGAAATTTTCGCGCACACCCATGATCAACATGTAAGTAGGGGACCATGGATCGTTACCCTCGACGCGGGATGCAGCGGAAGAAGACTCAGCGCGAGAGGAAGTAGTCGACACACCCGATCAGCACGCCGATCGCCGCGAGAGGGGTCGCCGTGACGGGAGAGGTCGCCGTGCTCGGGAGGGTCGCCGGTGCTCATGGAGGGTCGCCTGGGCTCGGGAGAGGTCGTCCGTGTCATGGAGGGTCGCCTGCTCGGGGAGGGTCGCCGATCAGCAAGCACGTCCCGCGAAAGCGCAAAGGTTCTAAGGTATCCACACGTCCAGGATGGAACGTCACGCGCCGGCGTGCTAGCACCACGTCGCGCGACTAGGGTTTCCTCGGGAGCGGGAGGGGCGCGACGGCTAGGGTTTTGGTGGAGTGCGTCTGACTCTTTCTTGCGCCGCCCCTGGCCTCCAACTTATATAGACGTGCTAACGGGCTTCTACACTAGAAGGCCCATTAGGACTCTATCTCCTACGCGGATCCATATCCACGCGCCGAAACCCATTAATAGAAGTGAATCCGTTAAGCATGTTCCAACCCGTTAAGTGTGTGACCCGTTAGGTTCATGTGCAAGTCGGTCACGACCGGAAACCCGCTTTCCAATCCACGATCAATAGCGGTATCTAGCAACACATATTGACCCCGAATGCACGAATGATCTCATCGGTGAACCTTGATACACGCGTACATACCGATCCCTTTGCCACGCGACACCGGTCAAGCTCAAGGCAAGATACGTACCACCCTTGTGATAGCTCGACCCATTCACTGCTCCGTAATGGATATAAGATGTGACTAACAATTAGTCACCTTGGCACGGCCGCCAAGACTTTCCTTATCCATCCACACCGAGGGCCCAGAGGTATCTCTCCGTTATCGAGGAGGGCAAATTCCATCTTGATCTATCACACCCCTACACCATGTTTCGCGCATACCGTAAGTTACCTTTATAACTACCCAGTTACGGTGTAGCGTTTGATAACCCCAAAGTATACAACTACGCATGCCGGGGACTCTATGATGATCTCAGTCAAAGGACCATATAGGTGTACCACTCGAGACAACAACTGATGGCACAATTAAGATAACAATCTCAGCAGTGCCTCGGAGTAGGTCAATCCAACCATCCGTGTTCTCTAACACGTGTCCACATTATTGATTCGATATCCACAATACCTATGGTATGTGAAACAGTACCATTAATCAATACATGTGCCGATCAATCATTACTGCTCCTCATAATGATTCTGGATCAGGGATCAGTTTAGAATAATGTCATACAAACAATGTGTCTCACAACCAAGTCGTACTTGATGAACAAAGTTATGACCATTATTCATGGAACCTGATAAGCTAGTTATCGAAAAATACATGAACAAAGACGTATTATATAATCATCTCATGATTGATGTAGGGCATATTCCCTTCAATCTCCCACTTGCACTAGAGTTAATCATGCAGGTATTGAATACCCATGGCTCTTGTGTGCGCCTCATGCTTGGGTTGTGGAAGGGCTTTGTCACGGATCGCCCACGCTTAGATCCGTGTGCACTTTGCAAATCTTCACGTCACCTCTCTCGATGATCTCTCTGATCAGGTGGTACCGCCTGAGTATGTGCTTGGACTTTTGGTGAGACCTAGGCTCCTTAGCTTGTGCAATGGCACCACTATTGTCACAATAGAGGTCCACTGGACAGGAAGCACTAGCGACAACTCCCAACTCAGAAACAAACTTTATGATCCAAACCGCCTCCTTTGCTGCTTCAGAAGCTGCGATGTACTCGGCCTCCGTTGTGGAATCAGCTACTGTCTCTTGCTTAGAACTTTTCCAGCTCACTGCCCCACCATTGAGACAGAATACAAACCCGGATTGCGAACGCGAATCATCCTTGTCGGTTTGGAAGCTAGCGTCGACGTAACCCTTACGACGAGCTCCTCCTCTCCTCAAAACCGAAACATCTCCCGCTTCGCAAGTACTTGAGGATGTTCTTTACTGACTATCCAAAGGACATTCACCGGATTCGATTGGTATCCGCCGTGACACTTAGAGCGTATGAAACGTCGAGTATGCGTACACAAAGATGGCGTATATGATGGATCCAATAAGCGGAGGCATATGGAATCGCACTCATTCTCTTTAGCTCATCGGCGTCGAGGCACACTGAGTCTTGCTGAGACTTACACCATGAGACATTGGCAAGAATCCTTTCTTCGAGTTCTGCATAGCAAACCGATTTAGGACTTTGTCAATGTAAGTACTTTGGCTTAATCCAATTAGCCTTCTCGATCTATCTCTATAGATCTTTATCCCCAAAATGTAGACCGCATCTCCCAAATCTTTCATTGAGAAACACTTTCTCAAATAAGATTGAACAGCGTCTAACATTGAAATATCATTCCCGATCAACAGTATGTCATCTACATACAGGACCAGAAACACAAGTGCGCTCCCACTAGCCTTCTTGTAAATACACGGCTCTTCCTCATTTTTGATGAAACCAAACTCTTTGACCACTTCATCAAAACGAAGGTTCCAACTCCGAGATGCTTGCTTCAGCCCATAAATAGATCTCCGAAGCTTGCAAACCTTATTAGCATTTAAAGGATCGACAAAACCTTCGGGCTGTACCATGTACACGTCCTCGCTTAGGTTTCCATTTAGGAAAGCCGTTTTGACATCCATTTGCCGAATTTCATAATCATGATACGCGGCAATTGCTAACATGATCCCGATAGATTTCACCATGGCAACAAAGTAATAAGTTTCATCATAGTCAACACCATGAATCGCTTATACCCTTTTGCTACCAAGCGCCTTAAAGATGTGAACATTTCCATCGGCGTCTATCTTTTCTTAAAGACCCATTTGCACTCGATAGTTTTTACACCATCAGTGGATCAATCAAGTTCCAAACTTGATTATCATACATGGACTTTATTTCGGATCTCATGGCCTCTAGCCATCTTTCGAGTCCGATCCCACCATTGCTTCCGCATAATCCTTAGGCTCATCATTGTCCAACAATAACACGTCATACCGCTCCGTTGCGAGGAACATAAACCTCTCGGAGCACGACTTGCCCTCTCGGATCTACGTGGGGCAGCACCTCAACCTCCGGCTCAAGAACAACTTGCTCGTCGGGTTGAGAGTCGGCAGGAGTGAAACATTTTCGTGTGTTTCCGAATTTCTTCAAGTTGCACCTGCTCCCATCGGCTCTTTCGGAAAACTGTTTTCTAGAAAGATACCATCTTTTACGACAAACACTTTGCCCTTTTCCGGGTTATAAAATAATAACCACCGGACGTATCCTTGGATACCCCACAAAGAAGCATTTATCCGATTTGGCGTGAAGCTTATCGACGTCATACGCTTTTACATAAGCTTCGCAGCCCCAAATCTTTAGAAAAGACAACACGGACGCCGCCCGACCATATCTCATATGGCGTCTTCTCCACGGATTTTGATGGAACCCTATTTAAAGTGAACGCAATTGCTTTCTAGAGCGAGTCCCCAAAATGACAAAGGAAGATCATCCGACTCATCATAGACCGCACCATGTCCAACAAGGTTCGGTTCCTCCGTTCGATACACCGCTCCACCGAGGCGCCCCGGTGGAGTCAATTGCGAACAATTCCACAACTCTTTAGATGATCGCCAAACTCTTGGCTCAAATATTCACCTCCACGATCGGATCGCAGAAATTTGATTGTCTTGCCCAAATGATTTTGTACCTCATTCTGAAACTCCTTGAACTTTTTAAAAGATTCAGACTTATGCCTCATTAGATAGATATAGCCATATCTACTAAAATCATCGGTAAAAGTAATGAAATACGGAAACCACCTCCGCCTCAAGACTCATCGGTCCACATACATCCGTATGTACAAGGGCCAACAAGTCACTCACCCTCTCACTGTGACCAGTAAAGGGTGTCTTTGTCATCTTGCCAAGTAAACAAGATTCGCATGTGTCAAAAGATTCAAAATCAATTGAACCAAGAAGACCATCTTTATGGAGCTTCTCCATGCGTTTCTTACCTATATGGCCTAAGGCGATTACCACGATAAGTGGAATTCAAATCACTTGTTTTGAGTCTTTTGGCATTAACGTTATAAACATTTGCATCATCAAGATCCAAAGACATACAACCCATTCATTAATGAGAAGTTACCATAGAGCAAACCATTGAAATAAATAGAACAACGCTTATTCTTTATTACAAAGTCATAACCATCTTCTTCCAAACATGAAGAAGAGATAAGGTTTTGCTCGAGGCAGGAATATAATAACAATTATTAAGTTCCATGACTAAACCAGACGGTAATGATAAGGAATAGATTTACGACGACAACGCAGCAACCTTTGCTCCATTGCCGACACGAATATTCACCTCTCCACTTGCACAGCTTCGAGTCCTACTAAGCCCATGCAACGATTTGCAAGTATGAATCATTGATCCGGTATCAAATACCCACGATTCATTAGGACAAGTTGCAAGATTAATTTCAATAACATTAATACGAAGATGAAACAGTTCCATTCTCCTTGTCTTCCGGTACTTTCTGCAGTTCCGCCAATGACCTTTCTTATGGCGGTAGTGACACTCGTCGAATTCCTGTGGCCACCCTTCTTGGGCTTCATCTGCGGCTTAGGTTTGGATCTTGGATCACATCCTCACCGCTCCCTTTGCCCTTGCGTTTCCTTTTCTTATCCTTTTGAACCATCATCACATGACTAGGGCCTTTCTTAATGCTCTGCTCAGCCTGCTTTAGCATCCCATGCAGCTCAGTCAGGGTCTTCTCCAGGCTATTCATATGAAAGTTCAAAATGAATGGCTCAAAGCTCGCAGGGAGCGACTGGAGAATCACATCCGTGGCCAGTTCGGCTTTTAAGGAAAACCAAGTTTCTCCGTGCTCTCAATGTAACCAATCATCTTGATCACATGAGGACTAACAGCAGCTCCTTCGCTTAGTTTGCACGCAAATGTGGCTTTGGGTATCGATATCGTTCAAATTTCTAGCTTGGTTCTTAAAACATGCCCTTAAGACCCTCGATCATAGTATGTGCATCAGCATGCTCATACTGCTTTTGCATATCAGAGTTCATAGTGGCTAGCATGAGACAACTAACATCAAGAGCATCGTTAGTGTGCTTCTCATAAGCACGCTTGTCAGCAGCTGGTGCATTATCAGCCAGTTCAGCAGGATATGGCTCCTCTAGCACATATTCCTTTTTCTCTTGCTTGAGAACAATTCTCAAGTTTCGATACCAATCCATAAAATTTGTCCCATCGAGTTTTTCCCTCTCAAGGACCGAACGCAAGTTAAAACCAGGGTTTGCATTGACATTGCGTGCCATCTACACAACAGAATAAATAAGCAAAGTTTTAGCACTATGTCCATGTTAATCTTCCATTAAACAATTTAATAAAAGATGCTCCCACTAAAATCACTTTCCCTCTGGTGCATTTTAGAAGGACAAGACCCATAGTCAAAAGTTCTAGAGTTACCAAAGAACCTAGACATAGGTAGGCAACCCCTTGCCAATCACATCATATG
The DNA here is from genome assembly GCA_036346415.1 of Raddia guianensis. NCBI lineage: Eukaryota > Viridiplantae > Streptophyta > Magnoliopsida > Poales > Poaceae > Raddia > Raddia guianensis. Next base: position 17,562,850 of record CM070537.1, on the reverse strand, counting down.
TGACTCTTGCTTGTTGGACGGCATTCGATGCCCCGGCTCCAACATAGATACCCCGGGGCCCAAAACCCTTTTGTGCTAGCCCCGATAAGCAAACCAACGCATTGCATGTGGAATCACATTCCACCCTACGACCAAGGAAGAAAACGGTGCCCTCCCTCGCAAAGCAGGGTGGAAACAATCCGCTAACGTACAGGGTCTTGTAGGTGCCGCAATTGGAAGGGTAGTTACTTAATTTTTCGAGGGAAACCATCCTATCAAAGTCTATCATGACCACCAATTATGATAATGAGATAGAACAGCAGAGCAGGAAAACAATCACAGAAGATACGCTATCAAGCTGTGAGTCAGTATGGCCCAAGTACGCCGTGATCTCCATCACCACGCTCTTTCCTGTCCACCGAGCCACCAAGGTTGAAGCCTCCATGACCAATTACAAGCTATTACTCCTAATAGCTAGTAATCAAATGTACATGAGGATTCAAGGCATCACATGCCGGCACACAGGCCGTTATACAACAACAGGACAGCCTTCGGCTGCAATTAACCATGACACGCAGGTCATGAAAATTACAAGCAATCAACACAAAGGGTCCATACAACTCACATCATTCCCTGAAAAACAAGTTAGGCGCAGAATCGAATTCTAACGCTCGCGATGTAAGTCAGGTTTAATTAATAGGCCTACGCAGACTATCACGGCGGTCCCGGGCCATCATATGTCCCAATTTTCGGGGAACATAGATCGTATCTATGAAAAACGCTATGGAAATTTCAACTGGATTGATCAAATCAAGCCGATCCCGGGCCATCATATGTCCCAATTTTCCATAAGGTCGATCTCATCAACCCAACGCGCGAGGTCCCCTTGAGAAGACGGCGACCGCATGCAATCTCGATCTGTTGCCTCGATTTGTTCATCGCACACGAATCCCAGATGGTGTTACCAGCCGGTATGGGAGTTGTGTGTCTTGAATATAAAAGAGGGCGAACTAATCTTTTGATCACACAACGGCAACCACCAACTCATACCTCTCTAACACCCCGTGATCATATCAACCCGTGAACAAAATCAGCATCATATCATATATGCGCCAGATCCAGATCCGAAACTACACATGATCGCTCTGATACCACTGTTGGGAAACGCGCAGGCTACGCTAGCCGAAAATCGAAATTTTCGCACACACCCAGGATCAACATGTAAGTAGGGGACCATGGATCGTTACCCTCGACGCGCGGATGCAGCGGAAGAAGACTCGCGCACGTAGAGGAAGTAGTCGTACACACCCCGATCAGCACGCCGACTGCTCGCCGAGGGGTCGCCGGTGACGGGGAGAGGTCGCCCGTGCTCGGGGAGGGGTCGCCGGTGCTCGCGGAGGGGTCGCCCGGCTCGGGGAGAGGTCGTCCGTGCTCGCGGAGGGGTCGCCCGGGCTCGGGGAGGGGTCGCCGATCAGCAAGCACGTCCGCGAAAGCGGCAGTGCCTCTAAGGTATCCACACGTCCAGGGATGGAACGTCGCGCGCCGGCGTGCTAGCACCACGTCGCGCGACTAGGGTTTCCTCGGGAGCGGGAGGGGCGCGACGGCTAGGGTTTTGGTGGAGTGCGTCTGACTCTTTCTTGCGCCGCCCCTGGCCTCCAACTTATATAGACGTGCTAACGGGCTTCTACACTAGAAGGCCCATTAGGACTCTATCTCCTACGCGGATCCATATCCACGCGCCGAAACCCATTAACAGAAGTGAATCCGTTAAGCATGTTCCAACCCGTTAAGTGTGTGACCCGTTAGGTTCATGTGCAAGTTGGCACGACCGGAAACCCGCTTCGATCCACGATCAATAGCGGTATCTAGCAACACATATTGACCCCGAATGCACGAATGATCTCATCGGTGAACCTTGATACACGCAGCACACATACCGATCCCTTTGCCACGACACCAGTCAAGCTCAAGGCAAGATACGTGCCACCCTTGTGATAGCTCGACCCATTCACTCGTTCCGTGTAATGGATATAAGATGTGACTAACAATTAGTCACCTTGGCACGGCCGCGTACTTTCCTTATCCATCCACACCGAGGGGCCCAGAGGTATCTCTCCCGTTATCGAGGAGGGGCAAATTCCATCTTGATCTATCACACCCCTACACCATGTTTCGCGGCATACCCGTAAGTTACCTTTATAACTACCCAGTTACGGTGTAGCGTTTGATAACCCCAAAGTATACAACTACGCATGCTGGGACTCTATGATGATCTCAGGTCTAAGGACCATATAGGTGTACCACTCGAGACAACAATCTGATGGCACAATTAAGATAACAATCTCAGCAGTGCCTCGGAGTAGGTCAATCCAACCATCCGTGTTCTCTAACACGTGTCCACATTATTGATTCGATATCCACAATACCTATGGTATGTGAAACAGTACCATCAATCAATACATGTGCCGATCAATCATTACTGCTCCTCATAATGATTCTGGATCAGGGATCAGTTTAGAATAATGTCATACAAACAATGTGTCTCACAACCAAGTCGTACTTGATGAACAAAGTTATGACCATTATTCATGGAACCTGATAAGCTAGTTATCGAAAAGTACATGAACAAAGACGTATTATATAATCATCTCATGATTGATCTAGGGCATATTCCCTTCACCCTCATCCATCCCTAAGGTTTGCCCCTTCTCCCATGGTGTTCTTGCCCTAGTTTCATGGTGGGAGAGAAGGGGTAGTGGTGAGAGACGATCTCGATCTAGTGCTCTTGGGATTTCGTCGCCGGAGAGATCGTCGCCAAGCCACCTCATCAACCGAACGACTACATCAACCGTGCCGCAAACCCACCATTCGTTGGTGGTCACCGCCTTGTGTAGGGGTGCATCCTCTCCATCCGTTGGAGCCCACAAGTCCGCCGTGTGTCGGCGGCCACCTCCGTGTGTCGGTGGTGCCAAGGTGTCTGTGTGTCGGAGCCACATCCTCCATGTGTTGGGGGTACCTCATGTGTTGAGGTGAAATCCACCGTGTGTCGGTGGTCGGTGCCGTGTGTCTGCGCCGCGGGTACGAGGAGCTTCCGCGTGTGGAAGAACTCGTCTTGTGTGAAGGTTTGGATCTCGCCTACCATGTGTTGGTGAAGAGCTATCACGAGTGGATTGAGGGTTAGGGACGAAAGAGTCCCGACTTCTCTGTGAGAGAAGTTTCCTCAACGGAGACGTAGGTGTTCATGTGTTGAGCACCGAACTTCGGTAAACAACTCGGTTTGCGCCTTCTTGTCTCACTCATTTACTTTTACATATTGATTTGATCTTTTGCCTGTGAGTGCCATCGAGCCTCCTAGTAGTCGCTTGAGCCTCATTGTGATAGCTTCCGCAACTAAACTCAAAATCCATCGATAGCTTGGGTTCCTAATTTGACTAACTAAGCAAGCGAATTAAGAGAAGTAAAATTTGAAAAGAGCCGATTCACCCCCCGCCCATCTCGGCCTAGGATTCTTACACGTCGCTCTTAGGCTGATGAGGTTGAACAAGCTGAGGATGAGTATGTTGCTGATTTCGAGGCTGATGATGGATTCAATGTGAACAATGATCAAGACCATCGGAGACTACGGCACAACTAACAAGGTATGCCATGAAATCGTCAAGGTAATCGTGAGGTACGTGATGACTCATTAGCCAAGGTTAAATTGACAATACCTCCATATGCTGGTAGATATGATCCTGACGCTTATCTTGATTGGGAATTATTAGTAGATCAAAATTTTTTTATGTTTTACTATCTCACCTGAAAACCAAGTTAAGGTTGCTGTTAGTGAATTCATTGATTTTGCATCTATTTGATGGCATGAAACATGTAGAAGAGACAATGAACCTACCACCTGGCAAGTCTTAAAACGTGCCATACGTTCTATATTTGTTCCTTCATATTATGAGCGAGATTTGCTTAATAGGTTGCAACGTTTAAATCAAAATAGCAAAACAGTTGAGAAGTATTATCAGGAACTACAAATTGGTATGTTGCGATGTGGTTTACAAGAGAGTGAGGATGCAAAAATGGCCAGATTCTTGGGTGGGTTAAACCGTGAGATTCAGGATATACTTGATTATAAAGAATACAATTCTATCACTCGTTTGTTCCATCTTTCTTGCAAAGCAGAAAGGAAAGTATAGGGACGACAAATCAGGACGCGAGGAAACTTCAGTGGTTCATTAAAGTCAAACCTTGAAGCTTCAAAGGTTCCATCGTCAACACTTCATCAAGCAACACCGCCCGTTGTTCCTTCTACCCGTCCAACACAAGCTACGAGTGTAAGTAAGAATTCAGCGACGTAAGCTTCCACCAAAGTGCTTCTTCTATCGCATCCACAGGCCGTACTCGTGACATTCAATGTTTCCATTGTAAGGGATTTGGACATTCAAAGCATGATTGTCCAAGTCAACGTACTCTCATTATTCGTGAGGATGGTGAGTATTCTTCTGCTAGTGAACATGAGGATGATCATACTTTAGTTGCCGCTACCCCGCAGGTCTCGAAGTTGCCGAAGAAGAGGTGTTTGATACTTCGACAACGGATGCTTATCCAACACTTGTCGTGACCCCTGTATTAACTGCACAACCAGAATGGTCACAAGAAAGTCAGCGGCATAATCTTTTCCAAACCAAGATAATCGTCAACGAATATGCAGTGCCTGTCATTATCGACGGAGGAAGTTGCAACAATTTTGTGAGTGTTGACATGGTTGAGAAGCTTGGCTTGACCACACACCCGCATCCACATCCATATTGCATTGAATGGTTCAATTCTTACGGTAAGCTCAAGGTAACTAAGACTGTTCGAATTCACATCTCCACGATACTTATCGTGATTACATAGATTATGACGTTGCACTCATGGATGTTTGTTCTATTTTGCTGGGTAGATCTTGGATTTATGATGTAGATGTTGTTCATCATGGTAGGTCTAACGAATATAAATTTATGTTGAAGGGAAAGAAATATGTGCTACAAGCTATGACACCGGCTGAGTTAGCAAAGACAAGTCATAAATCACAAAATAAAAGTGGTGTCAATGATAAATTAAAAGGTAGATGATGAATTGTGTAGATGATGATGAGTTAGATGATGATAAATTAAATTAAAAGGTCCTGTTCTTTTAACTACAACAAATTGTGTAGATGATGAGTTAGCTAAAGAATCATGCCATGATTCGAAAAATTTGTCTATTGCTTTGCCCCCTGTTGTTACTAACCTTTTGCAGGAGCATAAGAAGGAGTCGAGGACGACTCTAATTCAAAAAAGGGGGATGATGAGGACATCATTGACGCGATTGCCTATGACGAGAGGACGTCGAACTCGCTGCCGACTTCGGTTCGGACTTCCAGGACCAGTACATATTCAAACGGACTCCCAGATCACATACGACATACAAATGAGGCAAATAAGGATTGTACGGAAATATTATGAGATAAGCTTTCCAACGGATCCAACCACGCCTCCAAATTCCATCCGAGTCAACGGGAATCGCAAAAACAATCTGACGGACAGAAACTTTTCGGCGCTGCGTAGCCGTATTTTTGGTCCCAAAGCCCGTGTATCCCTAGAGTTAGGGTTGAGCACGTGTGGGCACCTGTTTGGACGCCTCTCCTCTGGCCGCCGCCCTATATAAGTCCCACGCCGTGCTTCGTTTTAGTTGGGTTTTGTTTAGTTGATTTCATCACTGTCGTGTGAGATTTCGCCTTGTTCTTCGTGTGTCGGCTAGACCAACAGGACCAAGTTTCTGAACCCCATTATCCTTAATATATATATTCGCAATTGAGATTGCTTATCTTGTGTTCTTGCTCGTTCTTCGGTTGCCTGCAGGAATCGTCCTTCGTGGACAGGTCGATCGTGCCTCTGGTTCGGTCGATAACAATCATCGTGGTGGTTTAGCGATCGCTGGGATTTCCAGTTCCTTTGCGGTGTTGGAAGTCGGATCGTTTAGGTCTCCGTCACACCTACCGAGTTATCCTTACCATCTCTCACCAGAAGATTGGGACCCCGCATCCGCGCCCATCAATAAATCGATATAGATGATCTTATTTACATCGATTTTTATGTAAGGGAGGAACGGGATAAACACATACGAGCTGGTTCTAGACAATAAATTGACGCTAATAAGTAAGTATTTGTGTTGGTTCATGTCTTTGCCGGTTCTAACTACAAATCGACAAAAAAATAGAATTTTTTTGTGTCATTTCATGCCTAGAACCAGCATTTTTTTTGTCAGTCCGTGAGTAAAACTGGCAAACATATATCTATGCCCGTTCTAACCACGAGCCGACATAGATGTGTAATTTTTTAAAAACTCTAGATCTTTGAAATCTTATATGTTTTTTATATGAACTCGGCCGCAAATAAACTTTATATGTGCATTGCAGCTCTTGAGAAGATCTAGAACTTTATAGTTGACATCTTTCTCATTTGAAGCAATATATATGCCTAAATAACCATTGTAATGATGTTTTATTTATTATTTATTCAAATGAAATCAGATTCAAAAGAAATGAACATGAAAATAGTATGCTTTCATTTTGATGAGATTCACAACTTTATAGTAAAAAACATTTCTATTTAATGTCATTTGCATGCATAAAAAGTTGTTTAGAGATTCATAAAATATAGGTCAAAACGTATGCAAATCATAATCAGAACAAAACTCAGGGTGGGATGGTTAGAAAGGTGAGGTTGGAGTGAAGATGTCTTCAGTGAATAGTATTGCTAAATGTGCATAAGTGATTGTGGTAGGTGGGTAGGGATGTGATACTGGATTGAAAAAAGAAAACTGCTATAGATGACCTTGTCCTTCTGCATCCGTGTTTTTCCTCCATTTGTTTTAACCAAATCAAACTACAAATGAAAGAGGGCTTTACTGTTGATGTCCAGTGATTGTGCGGTCGACATTGATGACAAATATTATCCACCGCGCGCCATGTTTAAACATTCGAAGCTAACAAGTAATCTCGACGATCCATATTTTTTTGTAAACAATGTGAAGTGGACTAAAAGTGCTCATGGTAGGTCTATGGCCTTGATTGTTTCAGCTAATTTAAGCCGAAACAAACAAGGCCTAAATGACGAGAGATCGTGAAAACAAATGCGGTGGATATAGGGCCAAATAGGATGCGGGTGGGCGGTGGCGAAGGGGCCGGAGACTAACAAGTAGGGTTGGCAATTTAGCTCGTGGCTCGCGAGCTGCTCACGAGCGGCTTAGTTTTGGCTTAGCTCATGGGTAAATGAGATCGAGCCTGATCTTTTTTTGTAACACGGTCTAAGAAGAGCCGAGCTGAGCCGAGCCTGGGGCCGGCTCGCTCGTTAATTAGCAGAATGTCAGCATGGAGATTTGGTAGCCCAACAAAGCAAGCAAATAGCCACCAAATGAGTCATTGGCGTCATGGCGTACAACCATTTTGGGCTTTGGCCCAACTAGCTAGCCACCGACCTGCTGCACTTGCGCACTTGCACTACACGGTTACAACCTAGATTAGCAATGGCAGACTGGCACCTGACAGCAAGCCAGCTTGTTAAAGCTTGCGAGCCAGTTCAAGCTTCTCACGAGCCCGAGCCAAGTTTTTCCTATAGCTCGTTATGTTTGATGCCGAGCCTACTAATAAGAAAGATGAGCTAAGCAAGGTCCTAGCTTGCTCAAGCTCGGCTCGTTTCCACCTCTACTAACAAGCGGACCGTAGTGTGCATGTCATATATGGAAGGAAACAAAAGCGGAGGTGTATGTCATGAATAAAACTATTATTCATCTAGAGCCACTATCAATAACTTGTTTTCATGCCACATATCAATATATATACATATATAGAGGGTATATTTGGAAACCCATATACAAGGAAATCCCATATTAGATCATATCTATGGGACTAACTACGGTTAAGTTGCCTGATTTTTTTGTTATTTGTCAGTTAATTTCGTTTCTGAGCCATTGGGTTAAGATTTCAATGGTTACACTACCCCTCCTCATCGTCTTCCCCACTCATTCCTCTCCCTCCCAATCCCTCCGCTGGCAACATGCCTCCTCGTCCCCCTTCTAAATTGCCGGCGATGGCCATCCTCCTCCTTCTTCCTCATTGGAGCGACTGCTTCGCGCGCCTCGTCGGCCGCCGCCGCCTCCTCCCTAATCGTAACATCAATGTCATGGCGGTGGTGGTGGCTACGGCTGTCGGAGAGGACAAACACGACGACGCTATAGGTTAGTCGAAATCGATCGAGGTCTTCTCAAACTCTGGTCGGGTACAGCCAGGGGTGAAAATGGGTCAGGTACTTTCCGACATGTACCCGACCTGATAGAAGCCGGTTAGAAAACAGGTTGGGGTATTTTTTAAACGTCGAGTATCAGGTCGAGTTTGTGTAATACCTGAATTTTTCTGAGCGGGTTCGGGTCAGATATTACATGAGAGATACTTGACAGATTCGGTTCGGATTTGGGAATCCGGTTATTTTAAACTTTCGGGGTACCCGATATAACGTTAGCCTAGTAGTGGCAGCCATCCATTAGGAATGAGCCTATTAGACATTTAGTCCAGTAGAAACCCTACAGTTCCATTCCTCCCACTCCCACTCCCGATCCTGCCGCCACCCCACCACCTCCGTCGCCGCCGCCAAGCCTGCTCCATCCTCCGCCCTCGCTTCGCCTGCAGCGCCCTCACCGCCGCCCGGGCCGACGCCACCTCCGCAGCCCCACCGTCGTCCCCATCATGCCGCCCACGCCGCCTCCTGCGTCTCGTGCCGCCGACCGTCGCCCTCCGCCGTCCAGCGCGCCGCCCCCTGCCATCCAGCGACGCCTCCGATGTTCCCCGCGCCACCCCACGCCGTCCCTCGCCATCCGCACCGCCCTTCACCGTCCAACGCGCCGCCCCTCCGTCTTCGTTGTCGCCGCCCCACACACCGCCCGCCTCGTCTGCTGTGGCCGCCGCTGTAATGTTAATTTCTGAGTGTATGGTTTGGTTAACTGACAGTGTTATCAGTCAAGTACCATATGTGTTTCTCAAGTATTGTTGAATCACATCATATGCGCTTTAAATTTTGTCAAAACCTAGCACTTTGTTTCTTTTGTGATCAACTGATGTAACTTCATATTTCAATCAACACTGATATGCATAATTCGCTACACAATGATACATGAATTTTGATTCTAAAAACCTGTATATTTCTATGCCCTTGAAAATGTGTGCTAATGCTTTTCCATCTTGTCTTTTGCTACTCTAGTTTGGAGCACATGATGTGGTCTCCCTGAAGCCAAATAACGCTAGTACCCGATATCTGATTTATACCCGTCCTTATGGTATCCCCTACCCAACCGCAAAAACCCGCAACTGCAACCGTATTCGACCCGATTTTCATCTTACCGAATCTGACCAGATGTCCGAAAATATAAATTAGGGTAGGATATGACATAAGCCACTACCCTCATTTTCACCCCTAAACACAGCTGAGGATCAGTAAACTCTATAATTACTGTGTAGATGGCAATAAGGTACGCGCGCGTGGACGACGGAATTAAGGACACATTAATTATTTCTAAGCCGCCCCAATTGGTTAATTGAAAAATGATGAAGAGATGCATTGTACAGTTGACCGGATCCGATCGATTTAAAACTTGGTACTACTTGATTATTATAGATGCAGGCATCAATTAAGCAGCTACTGATTACCACGAGAGATGACATGATGGAGGCCTATATAAATACATGATGCAAGGCGCTTGCTGAATTCACAAACACACACACACCAATGGCATCAAAGCACCATTTCGTTGGTCCCATTGTTCTTTTGCTGGCCACCTTGACTTGCAACTTGTCATCGTGCGTTGCTCGACATGGCGTGAATGAGTTCGAAGACCTGGGGATTTTGAGCTTCTTGGAGAGAGGTGAAAGCCATGACAATGTCCTGACGCAACTGGTAACTTCTCAACGATTTCAACATGTATGCTTAATTCATGTGTTCATGTGTTTTATTAATACTGTCCTCTTAATTCATGCGTTCATGTGTTTGATTAATATTGTCCTCTTAATTAACTCATGTACTGTGTTTGATTGGAATCGTCCCAGGGAGAGTTAGCTGGCGCACCCAGGTTCCGGGACAGCTTCCGCGTGCGAGACAGCTACATCGAATTCCTCAAGTCCCTCCGCAAGGACGTGATCAGATTCTGCACACCGCCTCGCCCCGGCACCGTCGTCCACCAGAGCATACTGCCCAAGGAGGCCAAGCCCCTCCAGTGGTTCCAGCTGGACATCACTACCGCCGCCACCACCGGTGGCGCCGGCTCCTCCATCTCGCTGGCCATCCGCCTCGACAACCTCTACCTCGTCGGCTTCCGGACGCCGGCGGGGACGTGGTGGGAGTTCGGCAAGCGGGGGACCAAGAACCTCATCCGCGGCTCCCGCCTGCTCGGCTTCGGCGAGCGGTACGGCGACCTCATCGGCGAGAACAAGCTGCACACCGTCGAGCTCGGCCGCGACGCGCTGACCAAGGCCGTGGCCACCCTGGCGGCGTACACCGGGAAGGGCACGCACGACGAGGCCAAGTTCGCGCTCGCCAGGCTGGCGATCATGGTGTGCGAGGGCCTGAGGTTCCTCAGCGTGTCCAGCGCGGTGGACCGGGGGTTCACGGGCGGTGTGGTGAAGCTGACGGACATGCAGGCGGCGCAGGTGAACAACTGGAGGAAGATCTCCAAGGAGGTGCTGCTCGTGTGGGCCGTCAAGCCCAACGCCAAAATACCCGCCCTCGTGCCGCTGGGCATCAAGAACATCAACGACGCGGCCAGGGTCGTCGCCCTCGTCCTGGACGTTCGCACGGGCAAGAACGGAATCATGCTTCTTTGACCATACTCGATACAACGTTTTCCTTGTGTCGACGGATGTGTGTATTTGTGTCTTTGTCAGTGGTAGTGCTTCTACGAGTACAATCTGTACGGCTTTACGAATAATCTGCATGGTACCATGAATAAAAAATTCCACTCCTTTAGTGGGCTTTACTACCGATTATTTACCACTTATCCATGAACCGGTAGTGACAAGTCAGCATTATGAATAGAAAGGGCCATGTAATACTCGACCCGTATCTATTCGTCATTGGTGGTTTTCCGGGAAAATCAGGTTTGGATGTGGGTAGCTAGCTTCCGGGTACGACCGTACATTGGGAGTCAGAAACGGACCGGATACAGTTTGAACGATAACCCAAAATACACCCGATATACCTAGACGGGCACAGTTACCTCATTTTCTTTGAAAAATGACTACCCATCAATAGGGATTAGCATGGGCCGGTTCGACCCATCGATCCACCGACCCAACTTAAAGAAAGTAAGAAAATGGGCCAGTGGTCCAGACTAGAATAATTTGAGGGAAGAAGGATCAGCCCCTATACCCACTAGTTCTCCAAGGTCCATCCACCTCGCACTCGCCTCGCCTCCCTCTGCTGTGGCGGGCGGCGGCGCCACCACGCCTGTCGCTGCCTCGCCAGGCCGGCCGCCACGCCTCCCCGCCGGTCGCCACCTCGTTCCGAGGGGCCCTGCCGGTGACAAGTGGCGGGAGCGGAGGGAGGAGCTGCGGCGCCACCTCGCCGAGGACGCCGATTGGCCCCGTGCCCCGCGCCGACGGCCGCTCCTTCCACGACTGCCGGCCCGCATGTAACTCCCCCAAAATCTCTACCTGCCTCCATTTGAGCTTAAGTACGTTGTGTGATCTGCAGTCTGCACCTGAGGTGTTCGACGTTATGCGTGTGGAGCTGTGGCATGTCTGATACTTGACACCGGGCGTTCTTTGGCCTTTGGTGTGCGTACCTGGTCTATTGTTCTGACACCGGGCACGGAAGATGCTCAATTTTGTGCCCCGTTTAGCTGATGGGAACCATGGATTTCCATGCACTGGTTGTGATTTTCTAGTATACAGTCAGGGTGTTCGTTCTACGTTGATGCATGATTTGTGTTAAAAGGTGTTTATTTGAGCAGCTGTGTTCTTGCATATGGCATGCCTTTACTCTTTAAGAGGGGATTGAAGGTGTTGGATAGTACTATTATGTAATCACTACGTGAGGATTGTCTAGTGTATTCTAGATGTTTTTTTTCTTCTTTTTTTTGTTGTCGTGCTTCTCTGGTCTATTCTTGACTGCATTAGTGCTATACCTCTACACCTTAAGTGTAGGTCTGATAGTGTCGCCACTTTGTAAGTTAAAATTTCCGTGCCTAAATCTTTTCATTAGAAGTGTGCATGCACTGGATGGAAGTAGGAAGTGCAAGAAGTACCAAATGAAGAGTTTCCAAGCAGTGCAAGAAGTAGGTGGTGGTCTGGATAGAGAAGACATACTACTCACTCCTGTGGATCTTGTCACCAACGTCCCTGATGGTGAGTCTTCTTGTCTTGAATGAATCCTCCATTAGGACTTGATAGTATTATGTGTCCAACAAAGAGTTATCATCTAAGCACGAGGAAACTTTCAAGTTTAATTGCTGGTTGGAACTTTCAAATTTAATTGCTCTGCACATACATGTCAGTGGCATCTTGTTTGGCTTTACCACTTAATTTAACTGAGAATTACTATTTAGAATTGTTTAATTGTATGATCGGATACATTTATGCATCTTGTTTAGGGCAATTAACCAGCCCTGCATACACATTTCAGTGAACACTATAAGTCAAAAGAAAAGCCCAGATACATTTCTGCATCTCATGATTTAACCAAATAAGATACGTGCATCTCATACTGCTGCTCTTTTTTATAGATGACACAGAAATGTACGAGGAAGAGGAGGAAGATGACGATGACAATGCGGAAGGTGTGGGGGAGGAGGAGGAAGGAGGGGGTGGGGGAGAGGAGGAATGCGATGCTATTGCTGGTGATCGTGGGAGGAGGTTTCTGTCCTCTGTTTGAAAAGAGTTTATTCGTATTCGCATTGGAGGAGTTGTTATGAAGGGGAAATGCAAGTATTGTGATACTCGAATTAGTGCAAGCCGTGGGCAAGGAACAAGTGCATTGAGCAAACACTTGAAGAGGTGCAAGGCAAGAAAGATAGCTCTTAGGGTAGTAGATCAACTACATACCACAGTCATGTCTCCCGACGGTGTCACTTTAAGAGAATGGAAATTTAATCATAACATGTCAAGGAAAGAGTTGGCACGGATGATTGTACTTCATGAATTGCCATTTTCAATAGTGAAATATGACGGGTTTCGCAAGTTTGTTTCAAACTTGAACCCATTATTTAAAATGGTGTCTCGCACTGTGGTGAGAAATGACTGTATCAAAGAGTTTGCAGAGCAAAAGAATGCAATGAGAGAGACATTTCTTAATCTCAAATCAAGGATTTCACTCACAATGGACATGTGGACGTCAAATCAAACATTGGGTTACATGTGCATCACAGCTCAGTATATTGATGACGATCGGCAGCTGCAAAAGAAAATAATCAAGTTTTCTGATGTGAGGATGCCACATACTGGTGTTGCAATGTTCAATCTTATATTGAAGACAATACAAGAATGGAACTATGAAGACAAGCTATTTGCAATTACATTGGATAATTCAAGCAATAATGGCACAATGGCTAAGTTGTTGAAGAAAAACTTATCGGATAAGCATGTATTGCTTGGAAAAGGGAAACTGTTTCATCAACGCTGCGCAGCCCATGTGTTGAATCTATATATCAAGCAGGATTTAGCTTTTTAAATCCAATTGTTTCCAAGATCCGAGAAAGTGTTAAGTATATCCGAGGATCTCCATCATGAAAACAAAGGTTTGAGGATATTGTGGAGCAATAGGGCATTTATGGGAAGCGACCCTCACTTGAGGATATTGAGGATATTTATGTTTGAAATGTAGGTTCTTCTGTTCTAAGTGTTGCATCAATTCATGATCATGTGGAACACAGCAATGTCCTTGAGTAATAAATCTAAGCCCAATCTACGCTGGCTTCGTTTAGCTCCACACCTTGTTGGATCTAGGTGAGCTGTCCCTCCAATCTGCACTATCTTTCATAATCCAATGGGCTGCTTTTGCTTGCAATGTGAGAACACATTTGTCCAGCATTTTTTACTGAACCAATTACACTATTCAATGAACCAATTTCAGTATGATGCATGCTCAAAAATATCTCAGTATGACCCTACCATGGAATGGATGCATATATATTCTTCAGTCTAGTGTATTCTTTTTTGCCTGCGGACATCAGAATTGACCCTATGGGACACATTATTTGATGCATATGTGTTTATGATATTGTACCATCAGGAGTGAGTACTTAACTATGGTTAATCAAGATATTGCCTTGTGTAATGTAGCGCAGAGTGAAAAGTTGGAAATGGAATTGATTAGTTGATGCCTTCACTTAGGAAAAGACAATATTCATATTTTTTCTGTTTTGTGTGATTGGTGCAGCACACTTGATGTCTTTGCTCAGTCATGTTTTATGTACTACATGCTTATCAGTGTGATGAATATTGTTTGTTTTTCTTTCCCATGGTGCCATGCTTATGTACTACATGTTTTATTATACTGCCGCATGCAAAAAAGAATGCATTGCACTGGTGTTCTGTTTAATTCAGCTGAGAGCACAAGCTAGCTACCAGATTGGTCTGGTGATGACTAATTGCTTAGTTAGCAGCTACTTGGTTACTAGCTTAGTTCAATACTTCAATTCGTATTTTATTTGCTAATTTAAATTATAGTTACTAGCTTAGTTCAATGCTGTCGCTTGCCTATTAGTAAGAGTCTTTGCTAGACAAGATCTTGAAAACACCTTGTCTCAAACCAAATTCATGTTTCTCTGCAGCGAGTGAAACACTGCCAACACCCTGGTGGCATAAAAGACCTCTTTTCATCTGGTTTGCCCTCGGCTGCTTCGAAAGGGCCTCCTAGTTTTTTCCCTTAGCTGCTTCAAGAGGGCTTGTTGTATAAATCAATTTATGTAATGCTCGTGAGTTTGAAGGGAGTTAGAGGTTGACAAGAATCTCGAAGTTTTCTATATTTAATGAAGAATCCAGTTTACCATTTTTTTTGTTCTGCAATCACTATGACATGCTCCCATGTTTTGCAATTCACTATGACATGTCCCATGTTTTGTCAGTTATTACTAGCATTTATCGCACTCAATTGATTTTCAAGATCAGTTGCAATGTGTTATACAAGCTGTTGCCTTTCCTCTTTGGATGTCAAATAGTTTGTTCATTCCTTTCTATAATAGCATTGTGATTTTTGGTTTAGTGTGTTGTGCTTGATTATAGAGTTAACTGTTAGCTCTATTTGTGCATATATATAGTGTTCTCAGATGTCGCTTGTTCCCATTGTCTTTGTCTGGATTGGCTGACTCCAAATTCGATCACTTGCTGGGGTCACCTGGAAAGGAAGTTTCACGAGTATTTTTATATGAGGATATGGAATTAAGACTAACGGACTTAAGCGCCATTAGAGAGGAATAATGGAATATGGAGATTCGATCGATGATTATGTCAAGAGGTTCGGGGAAGAAAGTAACCGCTGTTATAATGTGAATCTTCCCGACATTAAGTTAGCTAATTCGACTTTCAAAGGGTTACTCCCGGTAGTGGAGGAAAAAATTGGAAGCCATGATTTTTTTGATCTCGTCGAGCTTGCAGATTGTGTTTCAATGAATGAAAGTTGACTCCTTGTGAAGAAGGTCTTTAGTAAAGATTTCAAGGAAAAAGAAAAACCAGTGAACTATATAGATCATGAAACCGATAGTTCTTCAGACGAACAGACCGAGGTTTATGAAACTGAGTGGGGCAAGAATAATAAGAAGCAACCCAATTGCGCTTGGCTAAAAGTTAAAAGCAGGCCACAGGTGGTCAAATATGCTTTTGATGTTACGAAGTGTGATACGCTTTTTGATTACCTTCTTCAAGAGAAACTGATGAAACTTCCCGAAGGGCATGGCTTGCCTTCGGTAGAAAAGTTGAGGAAAAGGAAGTATTGTAACTGCCATAACTCTTATTCACACATTAGTAACAGGTGTAACGCTTTTAAGCAAGGAGTCCAGAAGGCAATTGAAGAATGTCGGCTTAAATTCAATTTTCGATAAACTAAAGATGCAAGTCGATGAAGAACCATTCCCGATCAATATGGTTCAATGCTCAGGGGGCAGCGGTAAGGACAAACAAGGGTATAGATAATCCTGCTGCCTCGAGTTGTCAAACAAGGGTATTGGATGGCGCCAAGAAAATTGGTGTGCAAGATAAGCCGGAATTGCGCTACAAATCTATTAAGCCGAAAGGTGACGTAGACCCAAGCAGTTGGTACAAAGTCAAGAGAGGACTAGCAAGAAAGCCAATATTTGCAACCAAAGGTGACCTTTGATGACTTCTATACTAAGTATGAATTGATCTCAGAGAATTAGTGGAACCCTCGAAGAAGATCGGTAGAGGACACTTTGCATGAGCAGCGGGGAAAGAGGAAGCTTTCTTTAGAGAGACCTAGGATGAGAACCCTCATTGGGGATGTCCATTCTTCCATTACTGCTGGAAGAAAGGGATGAATCCGCCTACCGTAGGAAGATGCCATGAGTATAATAGAAATTCAGGTAGGCTACAAGACAGGATAGCTGTCAAGTATCGTCCCGTGTTTCCTAAGCATGAATCATCAATTGTCTCAAGTGGTGAAAAGCTGCTATGAGTGGACTGAGGCTGAAGGCTTGAGCAGAAACCGGTCCTTTGGTGAAGGGTTTGCCTCAACGCCTCAACGGAGAGTAGGACTCTGAATCTTGGTCAAACTAAAAAATCTCTGTGTTCCTCTTTTTCACTTTAAAACATTTACTTTGAATTCTTAACTTATGTTCTTATTATTTCCACTGTTGTAGTTTTCTATCTTTTGTTTAGAATAGGGCTTAGTCCTTCTAGTTTCAAAAAAACTAGACATTTTAGCCAACTAATCGAAGTGCCAAAAAATGGACGTTTTAGGCCTTTTCCTTTCCAGTGTATCGTTGCATTGGCGTATTACTGTAGTAAAATTGAGAGACCTCAAAAAAGAGTTCTAAAGATTATAAAAAAATAATTTAAAAATAGTTTTATCATCTTTGGAAGGACTAATAAAAGACACGAAAAATACAGTTATAAATTATCACAACATATAGGCTATACAAAAATAACAAAATTTGATACAGTAATATGAAACGGTACGATACATTGAATAGAACAAGGCCTTAGCCTTACTGCTAGAGTAGTAATTAGCGAAGAACTTTGGGAAGTTAAAAAAGCCCACATGCAGCACTCGAACCATGCTCTATTTGTCCAAGTGGATTGAGGCTAAAGGCTTGAGCAGAAACCGGTCCTTTGGCGAAGGGTTTGCCTCAACGGAGAGTAGGACTCTAAATCTCGGTCAAACTAAAATTTTTTTTTGTTCCTCTTTTTCACTTTAAAACATTTACTTTGAATCCTTAACTTATGTTCTTGTTATTTCCACTGTTGTAGTTTTGTATCTTTTGTTTTGAATAGGATATAGTCCTTCTAGTTTAAAAAACTAGACATTTTAGCCAACTAATCGAAGTGCCAAAAAATGGACGTTTTAGGCCTTTTTCTTTTCAGCGTATCGTTGTGTTGGCGTATTACTGTAGCAAATTTGAGAGCCCTAAAAAGAGTTCTAAAGATTATAAAAAAATAATTTAAAAATAGTTTTATCATCTTTGGAAGGACTAATAAAAGGCACGAAAAAATCGTTACAAATTATCACAACATAGGCTATACAAAAATAACAAAATTTGCTACAGTATACGAAACGGTACGATACACTGAATAGAACAAGGCCTTAGCCTTACTGCTAGAGTAGTAATTAGCGAAGAACTGTGGGAAGTTAAAAAAAGGCCACATGCAGGACTCGAACCATGCATTTATTTGTCCAAGGGAAGTGTTCCCACCAACTGGGCTATGCTATGTTCCAGCAAAGTATTGAAACAACTAGTCTAATAATTACTCCTTGGTATTCTAAATATTGTCTAACACAACTGGTTTTTTGACACTGGAGGGAGTATTAGTTAGCTTGGGTCATTAACCTGCTAAAAGTCAAGACTCGCTTTAAAAATTTAATAGTTGCCTATTCACCCCTCCAGGTCAACTAGATCTTTTAACCCATCTGGAACATCGAGGAGCCATGGCCTTCAACCGGTAGTGATGTCCTTGAGCATCAGTCCCGGATGGCGTGTATCAGTTTTAAACCAGTATTGAAGATCGCTCCCAAGCGGTACTGATATGCAGTTCTGTAGTAGTGGTAGCTCATCTTGCATATGTATAAAATAACTCAATAATTCACTCAATTTATCCTATCTTGTCGGGAGGACTGTGTGGAAGGCCTAGTTAGTCCATCATAGTGATGGGAGTTGGGCCGGACTTTTTTGGTCTAGCCCTAACACAACCTAATTTTGGAAGCCCAAAGTAAAGCACGAAGAAATTTGGGCACAATGTTGTGTGCACATGCATGTCGTGATGGCCATGCATTGTGTTACGACATGCACAAGAGTGGGCACTATGGACCGCCCGACATAGCCCAAATATTTGGGGTCGTGCTCGGGCCGGCGTGACCCAGAATGGCCCAAAGTGAATAGGGGATCCACTGCGCATGTGAGAAATGATAGTTCATTAAGTACGTTGATCATTTCAAAAGCATGCAGCTACCAACCACGTTTCTTACTGGCCATTCCCTTTGCATGTGATAGCTAGGAAGGAAGATGCTCGGTGGCTTCTAGTTAAATTGCTGCACACTGCGCAAAGCACGTTTGACTATTTAACGGACCAATACTACCCCATGAAGGCTAGTGATTAGTCGCTTGCCCTTTATCAGCTCACCGCGTCTGTATTGAGACCCATGTGGAGGGTTCCCTTTGGTGGTGATTAATTAATATATATGATAAGGATCAATTTAAGACAGTTTTAAATTTCTCTCGTTGAGACATTGCAAAATTTTGCTGAGATTTTGGATTAGTCCCGGACTGTCCGAACATGCTAAGTGTGCTCTGACACGGTGTTTTTGGTTTTGAACTCGACATTCACTGTTGATAATCGTATTATGGACTAACCATGTATGACAGGTAAGGTGCATTGTTTTTGTGTGTGATCATCTCTGTGATGCAAGTATCGGCAGAAACGTGGTTGACGCTTCGAGGGTACAGTTGGAGGCTGGTGCATCTGGAGATGTGCAGGAGGCCGGATTCGATGATATGGCTGACGGTCACATGAGGTGGTGTACTATAGAAGCTTCGCCAAGGCAAGGAGTCCGGGACAGCTGGAGATTGGCGCATCCGATACTTGGTAGCGAAGCTGATCTAACCAGTGGGCCTAGGCGTGGGCTGGCGACCGAGAAAACTGTGAGAATATTTTCCGAAGGAGTTTGTGGAGAATATTTCTCTACGGGAGTGTATTATTTATTGCGTGAGTTGTACACCACTAATCCTCAAATGAAGGGTGGAGATGGGATCTATGATTTAGGACACCTTACCATTGAGCTATAAATAGAGGGGGAGGGAAGCACCTCCTCCTCATCCCCTTAGAACTGAAAATTGCAGAAATAAAATGGGTGAGTTGGGTGTGTAAGGACGGCATCTAGAGTGCTTGTGACCACATGAAGTGTGGTTTGTAATCCCCAACTTCTATGCAATGAAATTCTTCCTCTTCGTGAACATATTGTGTTGATTTGCTCCTACTTCTTATTTACTTTTTTCATTTTTAAGCTCTTATTTAGAGATGAACTTGGGTGATTTCTTACTAGTTCTTGTTGTTCTATGATGTCTTGAGGTTGATAATATGATGATTCATCACACTCTTTACAATTATATAAGAGGAAAGAGATCAAGTTCTTTACTTGATGCAAATTTGTGCAGAAACTTTCCTCCGTACAGCAGTGAGTGTTTGTTTTTTATAAAAATATACAAAAATCGTTTTGGGGCGATTCTAGTTAGAAAAAATGTGTGACTCATATATACATTTATGGTAAATATTATAAGTCCACTGGTTTCCCCGCTTGGGAGCTATGTGGTGAATACTGAGACCTAAACTTGCAGTCTCGAGTTCCTGAAAGTTCTTGTTTCACTATTGTTCTTATTTTCTGTAGATAAAATTTGAGGCTGAAATCCGAAACATAGCATCAAGACTAACCCACTTTGCCGATGTGGATCTTAATGCAAAAACTCAAAAATTTTTGATTTAAGGTCTTAGCCGAGGGGAGTACGAGCGGGTGTCGAAAATCATCATAGCCCACAAAATATGGATGATCCTCCAAACTTACCATGAGGGGATGACTCAGGTCATGGTGGTGAGAGAAAACCAGCACAAAAGAGACTACAATCGATTTACTCAGAAGCCGAATGAAACCATTGACTCATGTTACTCCCGCTTCACCAAGATTCTTGCCGATCACTGTTCGGTCGAAGTCAAATATACCGATTCGAAGATCGCCAGTCCCTTTCTCTCTACATTGGATCTTAATGTCTAGGATGTGAAGGTGACTGCAATCCGACAGACAATCGATCTCTCAACGCTAACCTTAGAAGCACTCTATACTAGTCTCAAGGCGCACGAAATTGAGCATCTTCCGAAATAGCCCAGTTTCTCATCCACAGCCTTGATAGCTGACCCTTCTGGTCGTGTTTCATCTGATGTTGCCGGTTTCTCCTTCTCTACCCTTTGTGTGCTGTCAAATGATCAGATTAACAAGATTCCTGAGGAGCAGCTTGCCATGTTGGCGAGAAAGTTCTCACATGCTTACAAGCGAGTGGTCAATCGGAGGAGAGGCATCATGAGGTGCTTCGGTTGTGGTGGTCTAAACCAATGAAGTGTGACTGTCCCAAGTCCAAAGGAGAGAAGTAGAACGAGTACGCATCACCGGGACGTAACGCCTACATTAAAAAGAAATGCAACATCATGGGCGGTGGTGGAGGTGATAAAAAGAACTCACCTAAGCTGCTCAGTAAGGGACGTCGCTGGTGGCGATGGTGCTGGCCATTCTTGAAGAAGTCATCATCTCTGACAAGTAGGATGAACGCTCGGATGATGGCGAGGATGTGTTGCCTTAGAACGACGACGTCGACTACACAGTTATGTGCTTCATGGCACACAACGACAACGGCTGCAGCGACTCGGATGTCTTCCACACCAATGACGATGAGGCAACTGATGAACAATGTCCCTCCTATTCTCAACTCCTATATGCTTTAATTCAACTTGATGACAAGTACACTATGGTCTTGGCCAAGAAAAATACCCTGAAGGTTCAACAAAATTTTTTTAAATCTACTGCTTGCTCTGATATTGGGAAGCTCACTTTAGAATTGGATGAATTAAAAAAGAATTTTTAAGAATATCACTATCCAACTAGAGAATGAAAAATGTAGGCCTGTTCCCAAGCCTGTTGATTCTGATGGGTGGTTAGAGTTTGACATGGTCATGAATGATTTGAATGAATTAAGAATAACTCATGATAGAGTGCTTGCATTAAATGAAGAACTTACGGAAGTTAATGTTAATCTTGTAGCAGAACTAGATTTTGTAAGGAAGAATTTGTTTCTTGTCACTTCTAATCTAGAGTTTGTCTCCTTGATGAACCCTAGCATACTTTGTCCTGATCCCACTGCACACTCATTTAAGGACTTAGTTAGTCCAGTTGCAGGCCGTAGCAATCATGCTACACCTAAGAACCCAGTCAACTCAAATGGGAGTTGTTACTTCCACTCACTTGACTCTACATGCCTTGATTGCACACTATTTAAGTTTGAGAATTTGAACGTGCAAGATAATATTTCTGAGCTTAATGATGTTGTTGTTAATGGCTCTGTATGTGATCGATGTCTTCAGCTTGACGGGGATATGGGTAGGATCTAACAGGATATGAGTGATAAATTCGAGGGTAAATGGACCCAAGTTCAAAATGCTGAGTGTCTTTTCTGTGAGGCTCTCATGAGGGAAGTTAAGATTCTAGGTAAAAAGTGTCGCAAAGCTTTCAGAAAGACAACAACCGATAGCCAGAACTCTTTAGACTTTTCCTATTTTTGCGGGTTTTGTCCCCAACTCCATCAGGAATACAACGACCTCATGAGCAATCTTAACAAGTTTGTTGGAGCAAACGGAAGCTGAACTTGATACTTTACAAAATCAAGATATCAAGTGTTAGAGGTGTAGATTACAATTGGCTAGAGCACATCAAGAGACACCCACCTAGAGTCCTTAAAAGTGATGAGAACAGGCAGATAGTTGTTGTTAGGACAGTGTTCCTAGGACTATGGTTTTTAGGTCTGCAAGAATCGTTAAGGAAATTCCGAACACACAGTCTGATTTATCTCAGAAGAAAGCTTCACAAAATCCAGTTAGGAAGAGTGTTCCCTTTACCACTCCTACCCCTGGAAATGGCAGAGGAGTAGTTTGCAACTTCTGCGATATGATAGGACACACTGAGCAGAAGTGCTTCCGCCGTGCTATGGAAGCACGTGAGGAGCATAGAAAACTGGCTAAATTCAAGGCCCTTCTAAGAAACCTGCACCTAGGTTCGTTCCACCTTAGACTAGACCGGTGGGTAGACGGCCAGAACTTGGAGCTCAGCCTTTGTTGCTCGTCCTATTACCGGTCTAGGGCGTGAGCAACATCGTCCTCGATGTACCTCTTGTTGGTTACAGATGTTGGGAAAGAGGTAGGCTACGCGAACGTAAAATCAAAATTTTCTATCTCGAATCACCCAGAAGCACATGCAAATAGTGGATCACGGATCATTACCCTTGATGTACAGATGCAGCAGAAGCGGTTTCTCGCGCGTAGAGGAAGTAGACATACTCGTCGATATCACCACCGAGTGATCGCCTGTGCTAGCCAAGTGCTTTCCAGTGGTCGCCGAGTGCTCGCCGAGCTCGTCCGCGTATGGCAGCGCCTTTAGCGGTATCCACACGTATCGAACAGGAACACCTCACGGGCTGTGTTAGCACCCCGCCGTGTGGCTACGGTTTCTAGATAGTAGGAGAGGCGCGCGACGGCTAGGCGTGGTGAAGGCTCAATTCATCTGTTATCACTGCCCCTATGCCTCTCATTATATAGTCACGCTAGAGGGCTTCGGCCCGCTAGGGTTCTATCTCCTACGTAGATCATATCTACGTACAAACCTGTTAAACAGTTCCAACTCATTAAGTGTGTGACCCGTTAGGTTCATTACAAGTTGGCCGTGGATCCGGAAACCTGTTTCCAATCCACCGATCAACAGCGGCACCTAGCAGTACGTATTGACCCCCGAATGCACAGAAGCAATATTCGGCTGAACCTTTATACACTCACATACCGATCCTTTTGCCACCCGATACCAGTCATGCTCAAGGCGAGATGTGCGCCACCCTTGTTGATAGCTCAACCACTTCACTTGGTAGTGGAATGGATACATACTATGACTAACTCCTTAGTCATATTAGCACGGCAGTGCGCTTTTCCTATCCATCCACATGAGGGCCCAGAGGTATCTCTCCTGTTATCGAGGAGGGGCAAATCCCATCTTGATTATCACCCCTGGCTATGTATCGTGGCATACCCTATAGGCACCTTTATAACTATCTTGTTACGGTGTAACGTTTGATGATACCAAAGTGTACGAGTCAGCATGCTAGGCATCCATGACAATCTCAGGTCTAAGGGCCATATAGGTATACCACTCGAGACTATACGTTGATGGCGCTATAAGAGATAACAACTCACAGCGTCTCGGAGTAGCTTTGTCCGACTGCCCATGTTATCCAACATGTGTACATACTATTGGTTTGATCTCTATATTTATGGTATGTGAAACATTATCATCAATCAATACGTATACTGATCAAATCATAACCGCACCTCGTAATGATATAGATCAGGGACCGTTTAGAATAAAGTCATATAACAATGTGTTTCACAATCAAGTCATACCCGATGGACAAAGTCATGACAATTATTCATGGAACCGATAAACAACGTTATCATATGTACATGAACAAAGACGTGGTACAATCATCACTACGATTGATTTAGGGCATATCCCTTTCAACAGAAGTGAGTGTCCGTGATGTGAGGTGACAACTCTATGGTGGAGGAATGACAAGAAGGGTAGGAAGCACGAATAGGATGCACCTGTCTCAACTCAACGACAAGTTGGTCATAATCTAGCGTCAAGACGTTTCCCTGCAAGAAGGGATGGCCTAGTCCGAGTAGAATATGTTTGGTATGGTCGTGTGACTCAGTATTGTGTGCCTAAAGATTCACTGCTATTTCCCATTGTTGAGCCATGTTTCGTCACTAATTGACTCAGGCTATCGGGTTGGGAAGGAGGACATGTTGATCATCGATTTCGAGTGGTGTTGCCGCATGACCGGAAACTCTCATTGGATCTCCTCTTTAGTACTTTAGACCAAGGGTGAGAAAATCATTTTTGGGGATGCTTTCTCCAGTCGTGTGCTCGCTCGTGGCTCAAACCCGGTTAGTGACCGGTAACCCTTAAGGATGTGGCCCTTGTCAACAATCTTCAATATGATTTGCTCTCTGTTTCTAAGCTAACTGATGAGGGTTTTGAGATTCGTTTCAAGCTGGAGGACAGTTGCATTCTTAACTCTTCGGGGACTTTTGTTTACGGGATTGGTAGGGTTGGGAGAATTTTTATATTTGATTTCAGATCTTCTGTTGGTTCTTCACATTGCCTATTTGCTTCAGATCCCGTGACACCTCCTTGTGGCATAGCAGACTTGGTCAAATTGGCTTTGACCACTTGGCTCGAGTTAGTAACCATAACCTTATTTGTGGTTTGCCCAAACTAAAGATAGTTAATGACAAATTTTTTGCACCTTGCCGACATGGCAAGATGGTAGTCGCTGCTGACCCACCAGTCACCTAAGTGATGACTGATGCATCTGGACAACTGCTTCACATTGACATTGTTAGTACCTCTCGTGTGCAGTCTATGTGTGTCAAGTGGTATGTGCTCAATGTTTTCAATAACTATTCTCGCTACTCTTGGGTCTATTTCATAGTGGACAAGGATGGGACATTTGACCATTTTTGTTCCTTAATTCATAAGCTTTCTATTGAGTTCGCTATATCACTTTGTGCTATCCGTTCAGGCAACAACACTGAGTTTAAAAATGCATATTTTCAAAAGTTCTATTATAATTCTTGTATTGAGCATCAGTTCTTATCTCCATACGTCGCACAAAAAAATGGCGTTGTGGAAAGAAAGAACCGTACCTTGTTGAAATGGCTAGGACAATGCTTGATAAATATTCTACTCCTAGGCATTTCTATGCTGAGGCAATGTGAACTGCATTTTATGTGTCAAACAGGGTGTTTCTGAGGTCCAAGTTGTATCGCACATCATATGAACTTCGATATAGAGTGTTTGCATGCAAGTGCTTTATTCTGAAGTCTGTAAATTTGAATAAATTTGAATCTCGATGTTCAAATGACATTTTTTTTAGGTATACAGCTTCTGCGGTGGATTAATGCGTCTAGGATAGTGAGAGGCGATGAGTTGTTAAGACTAGCGAGGTGACCTTCGATTAGGATATGCTGGGGGCAAGGCCAGATATTGAAGGTTCAGACTTATCTTTTGTGCCAATATTTTTTGAGCAGAAGGTCATTGAAGATGACAATTCTGTAGATTCAGGACTGGTTGGGGGAAGCGGCAAGAATGTTGGGTGAGTCGCTGCAGACTGTTGTGTAGTTATGTATTGGGGGATGTAGGCTGCGTGCGATGATTTTTGTGGTGGTGGAGGAGGCATGCTGATAGGGAGCCAAGGCATTGGGGGTGGCAGGTTGGTTGCTGGGATTTGTCTTGTATTTTGCTAGCTGGGCGTGCATAGCTTCTAACTATGCCAAAAGGGATGCGTCTGTGTCAAATGACAGGGGACTTTTCCATGTACCTCAAAGGGATTCGCGAAGGAGAGCCCCAACGCTTGAGTCACTACGGTGAGAGGGGATCCCGCTATGCTCACGGTGACAGCGAGGATGGGGTCCCACGGGATGGCCCTGCTCTAACAATGGAGGTGGCAGCGGCAATCCTGGCTTGCTGGGAGTTGGCCGGCAGGGTTGCCGAGTCCCCTGCGCCGGGGTTGGCTACGGGCAAACCAGCGACTGGTTGTATGGCTCGTATGTCCTCTATTTTATCGTATGTCACTTGTATTTTAAAAACCATAAAATTAAATAAAAGAGAATTGTTATATATAAAACTATAATTTAAATTATTTTAATTTAGGTTA
Source organism: Raddia guianensis (assembly GCA_036346415.1). Taxonomy (NCBI): domain Eukaryota; kingdom Viridiplantae; phylum Streptophyta; class Magnoliopsida; order Poales; family Poaceae; genus Raddia; species Raddia guianensis. Next base: position 17,536,630 of record CM070537.1, on the reverse strand, counting down.
AATACAAAGCCATAGGAAACTTTTGGTAAAATTACACAAAATTCCAAAAAATATTAGAAGCCTACATTTATAGGTTTGTTTGGTTGCTTCTCAGGTTGAACTGAATCAGATGAGTAAGCCAAATTTGGTTGGAACCAGGCTAAGATGATGCAAATGGTTGTTGTTTGGTTAGATGTATGAGATTGTACAGGCTGCGTAGAGATGCTATTTGGTTGACTGCACTAAGGAGAGAATGGCATGGAGAAACTCAAAAGAGAGATGAAACATATTAAAAATAATTCCAGAAAATCAAAATAACAAAAAATCAATTGCAAAAATAAAAAAATTCAAAAGAAAGTCTCATAAATAAATTAATTCAAAAATAAAAATTTTAAACTTTTAAAATCTATATGGCAAGTGTGGTCTCGTTTTGTTCGAAAAAATATCGATTACCCATTTTTGAAATCGGTTCGGTAATCGAAAATACTAATCAAAAGATATAGCAAATAAATAAATTAAATGTGTCGCGCACATGGTTGTTGCTGCATTTGCGGAGCCTGGCTCTGGGGAAACGCCCAATTTGGTCGTATCTCCAGAGCCTGGCCCGGAGGGGGTAATTGCATCTGAAGAGCCTGGTTCAGATGGGTGAGATGACAACCAAACACCCTAGTTTTGTATCTCTAGATGCAAAACTCCTCAGATGCAGGCAACCAAACAACCTATTAGCCACCACCCAAATTTCAAACTCAGGTTCCAAGGCTAGCTCATGATTCCATAAAGTGTAGCCTTTTTGAAGGGAACTCGTAAAACCTATCAAATAATGAGCAAACGAGAGAATCTCATGCTCAAATTTGAAGGGAAGCTTCTATAAGGCTAAACCGACTTACCCTCCAAATTTCAGCCACAAACTTAAAGGGAAACTCAGTGTTCTTGCTAATCAAGCTTAATTAAACTCGGATAACGATTGGAGTCCTAATCTAACCATCTAATCTCTAAGGCCGACCCCAAACCACCCGCAAGCACTATAAATACCCCCCTAAGACCCCCTGGTCATCATCAAACCCACCCCCTCACATTAGATCAAAGCCCAAGCCCTAGAACACATCTAATCTTCCTTGGTAAGTTCTCGGAGTTTGGCTTCAGAACAGCCAGGTTTGTTCCGTTAGGTAAATAGTAGATCTTTACATGAACCCATAGGATCTTGTCTCACCCAAATTGGAGCATTGTAGCTCGAGTTATCATCAACCCTAATTTTCTTCCCTAAAATCCATCGTCTAAAAACCCATCCGGAATTCCCCGCCGCCACCCAACCCGAGCCCGCCACCAGTCCACTGCTGCCGCTCTCCCGCCTACTGCCTCCACGCCTTCGCCGCCATTCGCTGCGCCGCCTACCTCTCGCCGCCTTTCGCGTGCCCCCCTCTTCCCGCCTATTGCCGCTTTTCGTTGAGTCACCGCGCTAGCCAGATGCCGCCACGCATCGCCCGTGCACTGCTGCGCCAGCCGCCGTCGCCGCCACTTGTCGCTGCCTCTCCATTGCACGCGCCTCGTCGCCTATCAGACGCAGCTGCGTGTCCACTCCGCTGACCTCATGCACGCTGCGCTCTGCTCGCTCGCGTGAACCACCGGTTCGACCGGTTTCTCTTTGGCTAACTCAAATAAACCGATTTATTATTTTCTGATGTTTCTGATTTTCCCAAAACTTCTAGGAATTGTTTAGGCAGCATCCGAAATCCAAATTAGATGTTTGCGGACCCAATAATTCCTATAAATAGCCAAGAATTTTATATATTTTTATGGGCTATATGTTCTCTTGATTGTTTTGCTGATCTTATGCATTTGCATCTACGTGTAGGTTGTTCCTGTGTGCACTGCTGGGGGATTTCGGGATCCGTCTGGAGGAGGTTCGCAGGAGCAAGAATTCTACCAAGGCAAGATATATTGCATTTTGCTCCTATTTTGCAAAACTCGTTGGTTTATTTTTTTGTTTATTTTATGTCTGAAATGATGTGAACGGGTAGAAACCTAATATAAACCTTGTTTGTTTCACATTAAAGTTGAGTTGAGTTTTACTGTAGCAAATTTGTGACCCCCAAGAATGACATTTTAAAAATTCAAAAAATTATGAAAAAATATTTTACGAACTTAAAAAAACTATTTGAAACCCCACAAAATGAATACAAAGTATTACATCATTTAGCTTATATAAAAATGACAAATTTTCATTTAATTTAATTTAATCTGAAACAAACAAGGCCATATTCACATAGCGCCATTTACCCTGTGAATTTACCCTATTTCTTGCTGCATAACTTTCTAGCCTATCCTTATGCATAGTATGCTAGTACTCGTGGGTGGTAGTTGATTAGGTTAATCGTTATTCAATTCCTCTTGTGACAGTATAATTGGAAGTGTTGAGTTACTTTTAATAACTTAATCAACTAAAACTTAGGTGGCGTTTGTAGACTCAATGTGTCTAGTGAGTGGTATTGTGGTATGAGGCATGTGGTGGAGATAGTAACCTTGGTCTAAGTACCCTTGGCGTGTGCTTATCTGGCCGAACCAAACAAGCGCAACCACAAGTGCTAGCTCTAACATGTCGACCAACATATGCTAGACATGGCTTAGCAGTTAGAGAAAACTGTTAGCGCACGGTACTTTGTAAAAATCGGGCTGTGGTCCGTTGGCTCAATAGGTGGACTCGTAGTGTCGAAACATTAGAGGGGGTACCGGTTTTAACAGAAGGAACCAATGAATCGTCTTGTATCATTACTTGTTCTAGGATCCTAAGGAAGAGGTAAGACATAAAATTACTACTAGGCTTATGGATAAAGATTGTTGCACTATGTATAGTTTAAAACTATCTTGATAGCCGAACCACGATCAAGGGAGGGGAGGAAGGTTGTACATGGTAGTCTTATGTGTAATAATATTATGGGTTGGTGTGATTCGATTGTTCGAGGCATGTGTTGTTCTGCAGAGGGGCTTTGGGAAGCCGAGCTCTGTGAGTTTTGTTGCGAATTTCTATCAATATTAATTGCTTTACAAATTTGTTTGACAACATTTTGAATAATTTGACTAGAGTAGGTGTTTATTCAAGATAGTCACCCTGTTCTTGTTATTATCCTTGTATTATTATAAGGATTCTTGTTGCGTAGCCATGAACTCATTATACATCGCACGAATATATTTGTATTCAGGAGTAGAATCAGATCCGGCCTATCTAGCTACAAGATCAAGACAATTCTGTGCCGGATTTTGACCAATATTAGCTGACGTTCAAGGGTTAGATTAGAGCATCGCCATTCTTTTATTTCCGCTGCATTATTTGAATTTCCACACTCTGAGCTATCATGGACGATATTATGTCATTTTTATTGAAACTATTTTAATAAGTGGTTGTGCAACAATTACTTTTGCATATTATGTTATTTTAATAGTTAATTGTGGTTGTGTGATGATGTTTAGCAATTGTTTCTCATGAGTTGCTAGTATTGATCTCTTGATCGTGAGTGGATCCTTGTGAAGTCGGGGTCGCGACAGTTAAGCGCCGGATGTGCAGCGGCAATAGCAGCGGTGGTGGCAGCGGAAGCGTCGGCGTCCACAACAGCTCCCCCGCTCTCGGTTTCTTCTGTCGCTCGACAATACTTGTATTGCTTCGAGGCACGGCTGGAAGAGGCGGTGGCAGGGTTGCCATCCTTGCCTCCACTAACCAAGGTGACCGCCTTCTTCTTTGGTGGCAAGGTAGGGCTTCTAGTTTGTGCTCCCCATGGACGGCGCCAACTATCATCGGATCAACCCGGACAACGGATTTCAGGGATAGAGGTGCAGCTCCCGAGTCTGAGACGAGATGGCCTCAAACGGAACAACCAAGCAAGGAAGCACGAATGGGAATAATATAGAGGAATTGGAAAAATTTTGAAATTCTGATTGAGCTTGAGTTATAACGGGCTATGCTACATATGTTACATACAACAAAGCTCTCATGATCGCTCTGCCCTCACAATATAGGTAATCTAGAGGATATGATAGTAATCATAGTTGAACTTCTCCTGTTTGCCGTTGGTCGGGTTGCCAAATCAGGCTCCTGCCCATCTTCTCTCCCCGCCTGCCACCCTTTCGCAGCCTTTGCACAAGGGGAGAAAGCAACAGCTCGCTCTGTCGTCGAATTCTTCCTTTTCAGATTGACTTCCTTGGGCGGGATTACCAAATTGTTCGTCCAAGGGCCATGGTTGCTACACAAGTTGTGCAGTAGCATCTTTATACGACACTTCGGTCAAGAGTGGTTTCCGAGACACGTGGCAATTTGGGAGAAACACCACACAGAGCTTTGGCCCGTAATGGTCTCCGAGACGGGTGCTGTTTGAGAAGGATCACGAACTGGGTGATCTCCAGGATGCAAGGCGTGACAGGAAGGACCCTACATGAGGCATTGGCTAAGAGTGGTGTACAGGACGCGTGGTGCTCTGGAAAGGACCCCGCGCAAGGTTTCAGTGTAGAGTAGTTTGCAGTACACGTAGCTTTCTGCAAGGAACCCATGTGAGGCTTAGGTCCGAATTGGTCTCTAGGATACGTGGCCCTTCGTGAAGAACCCGGCATGAGGCTTCATCTCTAAGTGACCTCGGGACACATGGCACGGGCATCCAGGGCGTCTTCGGCACAAGGTCTTGCCACCTGGGGGCAGGGGACCACCCTTACAACAAAGGCCAATAGCACTGTGTTGCGAATAGAGAGAACTTTGGAGGGTGCGGACACAATACTGCGTTGAGATCCGAACGCAATGTAATGAGGGCCTCGATGGAAAATCAGACACCACCTTCTGAAAATTTTTTCCAGCAGGAGGTGAGGACGGACAGTTGGATCTGGGCCATGCGGTTGATCGGACGGCACGAGTGTTGCTAATGACGTGGTCGGTCTTGGCAGGCAGGAAATAGGGTGGAGGGTTCACGCGCTATAAATTAAGCGATGGGTAATTAATTGGTTTATGGTTGTGTCAATCAAGCGATGAAGCACAAAACCACCCAACCAAGGTTTATCTCCCGTACGTGACATCCTTGCATCTTCCGGCCGGTTATGGCTTTGTGGTCAAGGGCATCTGCAGATCATAATGTCGTGCTTAGGAGGATAATGACAATCAGGTCCATGAGGCCATGACACGAAATTCCTGAGTTTGATATTTGATAATATTTTTCATTCTTATTCTAGTCATCCATCGATACATGCATCCATACATGCAGGATGGCTGGGAGGGAGATGCATCCATATCTTCATCACCTCCTCATGTTCAGCTTCGCTATGAGCCTTGTATCCGGGTAATAACTGGGTAAGCCGGTGGACATGGTGGAGCAGTAGACAGCGTGGGGGTTGTCCTGATCTGCGTTCACATGGGACTGGATCTGAGATTCACTGGTGCTTGATGTCATTCTCAGAAAATACGGCGTCGACGATTTGTCCCTCTCAACATGTGTAGTTCACTAAGTATGCTACTTGCGTGTGTATTACACGTGGTACCATCTATGTTAATGACAGTGAACCACAGTGACATTTTAGTGAGCATCAATGTCGAGAGTGACAAATCATCAAATCCCCGTCTGTGAACCCGGTAAACATGTGTTTTTTTCATTCGATTGGATTCATATGTTGAAGATGGTGTCCATCGAGGCGGCTAACAAGATTTTTTTATTTGGAGAATCATTTTGTTCAGACAAAACTAAAAGTAGATCCACTTTTAGTTTGACTATGATATATACACTCAGTTTTATGGGGTTGGTGTAGCATCCATACACGCTTCACATTTAGATTGAATATTCTAAATACACATGCTAGGTCCACCTTGCAAAATTGTATATGCACCCAACCATATGCTTAATCATAGTCACACTATTTTAGTTCAACTATGATGTACACGCAAAATTTTATATGGTTGATGTAGAATTCATAAATATGCTCAATTATACACGCCTCATTTATAAATTAAGAGTATTACTAAAGGCAGTTCCAATGCAATTTTTCTAAACATTTTTTTATAGGCGCCATGTCACCTAGTGATTGTTGATCAGAGTGTAGTGACCAAACCAAATTTCAAATCAAAGAGGGTCGTATTGTTGATCAGAGTCTAGTGATTGTGCGTTTGCATTTATGACATATATTATCTATCGCCGTGGTTAAACCTTTGATGACAATAGGTAGTCTCGACGGTTCATATTTTTGCAAACCCATAAACAAAGAAATCCAATATCAGATCATATCTGTCAGTCAATTTCTATTTTCAGCCATTGGATAAAAGATTCAATGGCCCAGATCATCCCCACAAAATACATTAACCCGCCTCATCTTCTTCCCCACTCAGTCCTCTCCCTCTTGATCTGCGGTCGCCAATGCCCAATTGTCGAACTCCTCTCCCTCTCGATCCCTATGCTGACGACACACCTCCTCATCCCCCTTCTCTCTTGCTGGCGCTGCGCAACCTCCTTCTCCCTTGTTGGAGCCATTGCTCCATGCGCCACGTCTGCTGCCGCCATCGCCTCTTTAGACTCCCTCTAAACCCCGGGGCACAAGTGGTGCGGCGGCTACGGCTGTTAGAGAGGATGAAGACCATGTCGATATAGGTTAGTCGAAATCGACTGAGGGCTTGTGAAACTTTAACGTGGCTGAGGATTAGTAAACTCAATACCTATACATCTAACTGTGTAGATGGCAATAAGGTATGCGAGCGTAGACGATGGAAAAGGACACATTAATTATGTCTAAGCCGCCCCAGTAGGTTGATTGAAACTGAAGAGATGCATTGTACAGTTGACCAGATCCGATTTAAAACTTTGGTACTTTCTGGACTATTATAGATGCAGACATCAAGCAAGCTACTGATAACCATGAGAGGTGACATGATGGAGGCCTATAAATACATGATGCAAGGCGCTTGCTGAATTCACAAGCACACGCACCAATGGCATCAAAGATCCATTTCGTTGGCCCCATTATTCTTTTGCTGGCCACCACTTGCAACTTGTCATCGTGCGTTGCTCGACATGGCGTGAATGAGTTGGAAGACCTGGGGATTTTGAGCCTCTTGGAGAGAGGTGAAAGCCATGACAATGTCCTGACGCAACTGGTAATTTCTCAACGATTTCAACATGTATGCTTAATTCATGTGTTTTATTAATACTTCCCTCTTAGTTAATTCATGCGTTCATGTGTTTTATTAATACTCATGTACTGTATTTGATTGGAATTGTCCCAGGGAGAGTTAGCGGGCGCACCGAGGTTTAGGGACAGCTTTCGAGTGCGAGACAGCTACATCGAATTCCTCAAGGCCCTCCGCAAGGACGTGATCAGATTCTGCACCCCTCCTCGCCCCGGCACCGTCGTCCACCAGAGCATACTGCCCAAGGCGGCCAAGCCCCTCCAGTGGTTCCAGCTGGACATCACCACTGCAGCCACCACCGGCGGCGCCGGCGCCTCCATCTCGCTGGCCATCCGCCTCGACAACCTCTACCTCATCGGCTTCCGGACGCCGGCGGGGATGTGGTGGGAGTTCGGCAAGGAGGGGACCCAGCGCCTCATCCGCGGCTCCCGCCTGCTCGGCTTCGGCGAGCGCTACGGCGACCTCATCGGGGAGAATAAGCTGCCCACCGTCACGCTGGGCCGCGACGTGATGACCAAGGCCGTGGCCACCCTGGCGGCGTACACCGGGCAGGGCACGCACGACGAGGCCAAGCTGGCGATCGCGAGGCTGGTGATCATGGTGTGCGAGGGCCTGAGGTTCCTCAGCGTGTCCAGCGCGGTGGACAGGGGGTTCACCGGCGGCGTGGTGAAGCTGACGCAGCTCCAGGCGGCGCAGGTGAACAACTGGGAGAAGATCTCCAAGGCGGTGCTTCTCGTGTGGGCCGTCAACCCCAACGCCAACATCCCCGACCTCGTGCCGCTGGGCATCAAGAACATCAACGACGCGGCCAGGGTCGTCGCCCTCGTCCTGGACGTTCGCACGGGCCAGAACGGAATCATGCTTCTTTGACCATACTCGATCGACAACGTTTTCCTTCTGTCGATGGATGCCCCTTCGACCCTACTGCTTGTACGTATGTAATCTGTACGGCTTTACGAATAATATGATACCATGAATTAATAGGACAGAATTTCCTGTACGTCACTGAAAAAGTTTACAATTTTCTATCTACAACTCGAAATTCTCTCTTCCTTTACATGTTACTGGTTCAAGTTTTTTCTTCCCTTAGTGCCACTTCCGTTAAGTCCGATAGTTTTATCCGTTTAAAAAGTCCATTAATGGCTAAAATGTCACATCGGTTTAAAACTTTAAAAAATCATACTTGCTTCATTTTAACTCCAAATTAAGTAATTCACATTTTTAAATTTGTGTAAAATCATGCTCTACTTGCTATTCAAATATTTGAAGCATTTGATATTTTCAATTTTTGTTCTCCTTTTTCAATGAGGAATGGTAGGTTTGATTAATATTTAAATAAAATTTACATCCAAAAAGTTTTAATTTTTACTTTCAAATCTGGTTATACATAATTTTATGAATCTGTAGAAATTTTTCTCATGCTTTTATGAATTCAATACTATTTTTATGAATTTTTTCTATTTTGTAACGTATTAAAATGGCAGGGGCATAATGGTCATTTTGTAACTCCGTTATATTCTTTACCAATTGAGTGACACCGAGGGAATAAAAAACTTAAACTGGTGGCATGTAAGGGAAGAGAAAATTTCGAGTGGCAGATAGGAAATTGTAAATTTTTCCAAAGGCATACAGGGAATGCTCTCATTTAATAAAGATCCACTCCTAGAGCAGTGGGCTTTACTACCGACGATCTACCGGGTCAAGTAATACCCAACCCGTACCTTTTCGTCGTTTTTGGTTGTCCTATAAAATAAGGGGTACTGCTGTACATTGGTAGTCAGAAACGGACCGAATACCGTTCGAATAATACCCGAAAAATACTCGATATACCGGGGCGGGCACGGTTACCATGATTTCTTTAAAAAATGAGTACCCATCAGCAGGCCAGGCGACCCAGGCCCCCAGCCGGCTACCCAGCCCACCTACGCAGGCCACGACCCCACATTTACATAGGATGCTCATTATAGTGTTGCTCGCTATGTAATGTAATAGTGCCAGTCTCCCAATCCATCCATTGTGTCCCCGCCAGGCCGCCACGGCTCCCATCTGAGCCCCCGCCGTGGTCGCCGTCCGATACACCACCACAGCTCGCATATCCATGTGACCACACCCTCGTTGTGTCCCCCGTCTGGTCCACCGCCATGGCCGTCGTCGCATACGCATTTGGTATGACCACTGCTTTGTTAGAGCATCCCCAACCCTCCTATCTCACCACGTAAAACACTATTTATGTGTATATAAATAGTATTTTAGGGGATGGAATAAAGGGGTTATTGGAGATGCTTTTAAAGCAGTGTACACAGGACACAGAAATCTATACTGAATTCATGTATATATACATATGCTTTTAACGTGCAAGGTTCGGCCGACAAAAACATGCAGAGTATTACCTATCGAGTTCCTTTAGGAAATGTTGACAACAGAAAATGGTCTTTCAGGTCGTTGTTGAAGCTAAAGAAGTAATAGTGGTGGAGGACAAAATAAAAGTATGGTACGATGAAATATGCTAAGATCATCGGTGCCTTGATCCTTGTATGAGCATTTTGATTTGAGTTTGATCGACTAAACACCTTTCCTAAATAATTTGTCAAGTCAAGCTCTTCGCTTGGGCGCTTGCTTTATGAGCAGGTGTGAGCTCGTGGTTTGGGTTCTTGGTTCTTGAATGGGTGTTATGACTCTCGCAGTACGTTCCAACCTAATATTTAAACATGCACTATGCGGTTAATTTCTTTGTGTACTTCATTATTGACCCAAATCACTGACGCAACCACATGTTGCTCCATTAAGCCATTCTGGGCACATGCGGTGAGCATGACATGCAAGATTAGTGGCTAGATTAATTACGATGGTATTCTAATCACAAATTTGAGGTATGGCAGGCATTGTACCTCGCAATAATGGAAGATCCACCCCTTGAGTAGTAACAAGTATGAAAGCCGATGTCAGTTTATTGAAGTTGAAAAGACCGAAGGATCTAGAAAGTCGCTTAGGTTGTATGCAATATAGAATTCTAGTCGATGTCAGTGACGTTTAAGAAGAGCTCTAATTGGTATTAGCTTTTGTAAATATTCCTTAGTTAGTTTAATTTCCTTAGATATTTGTAAGCCGATTTTATGGTAGTTTATGACATCAGTATAAAAAGGCCCCTTCAGGATGTGTAAAGGGACAAACTCATACAATACAATCAATTTTTTTTTGCTTATTACTAGTTTTCTAGAACTTTGAATCTCAACTCACAAGGGGAGCAATCTCAACGTAAGGGTATGTACAATGCTCCACCTCAGCTGTCTATAAGCTGTTTATTAGAAGTATCACACTTTTGCTGATCTGTACAATAATTAATGAAGAGAGAGAAGTTGTAGGCGGTGCTTAACCAAGCGACTTCGCTAAGCCACAGGCAGTACAGCACGGGCATGACATCATGCAGCAGTGCACAGGACAGCATGCAAGCGCAGGTACAGCATGCAGCGCAGGTTACAGCATACCCATTTTACATTTTATTTTTGCTATATATTTTGATTAGTGTCTCCAATTAACAAACCGATCTCAAAAATGAGTTCTTGGTTATTTTTTTAACAAAACTAGACCACACTTGCCATATAAATTTCAAAAAATAAAACTTTATTCTTTTTGAATTTTTGATAATCAATTGTTTGTTTTAAAATTTTAAATTTTCGCTTTAAATTTATAGCTACTCGATCATCATAGTTTTTAAAATCCATTCAACTATTTTAAATGACTGTGTAGATAGCTAAAAACAACCCACTGTATACACTATCTATATAGTTGTCTATAGAGGACTATTTTAGAGACATCTGTCTCTACACTACTGCGGATCCGGGTAGGCCAAGCGGCTCGTAAGGCCTGTGCAAGCGGTTTTACAACCGCTTGCAGCAACATGACGATGCCGATGGGCATCACAAGCTCCTCAGAGTCGCTAGTGAAGCCCTCTCAAGCGGTTCAGGCGATGGCGATGGCGGGCGTGGAAGCCACGTGGGGCTCTCTGCAGCGGTTGGAGCCACGAACCGCTTGCGAGATCATCTCATAAGCGGTTCAAGAACGCTTGCGTAAACGCTTGATTTAATGGCCACTGGTTATTTCATTTTCAAGTAGCGCAAATAGATATTTAAATATATATTTCGGCAGGAGATTTTTTTATTTGTCGTTTAAATTTAAATACATATAGGATGAGCATATAATTAGCGATCACACAAGCTTAAATATATTAGATAATACATGTAATAATGTACACTTTATATGCACCGGCCAAATTTACAAAGTTAATTTATAATTAATATACATTGTGCAAATGGACAAAACAGTTCATTTCTTTCTTGCAGTACTCTTCTTGACACTCTTTGACGACGTAGAAGTCGTCCCTAGTTCGTTCGTGTTGGAATATGGATCTCGATAATGGAACTCGCCCTGGGGGTTAACGACCTCATCGAGAATGAATCCGAACAGTTGTTCTCGTAATGCGAGCACCCGATGATGTGGTAACACTTCAGTATGTTTATCCATGTCGGGCTGCCAATTCAATTAAAGTGAAAAATAAATAAATACGTGCACCCATAATGTAAATTAATGGAGCACATAAGAACGTTATTAAGTTGTTGCTAGATGCATGGTTGCGTGCATATATATACGAACCTCTTTAGGAGTTTGAGGCTCAAGCTCGCCGTGGCACATCATTTGGATATAGTGGAACATATAGTAGCCACATAGGTTGTTTCCCGCAGTTTGTTGTTTTACCTATGGTCGATGCGGGGCAATTACAAATCAGTAATAACAAGAAATATTAATTGACAAAGGGCAATTACGCTGCGTTTTAAGCGTATCGATTAAGCTTAGCTTGACATCGAATTCCTTCTTAAAACGACCTTTCTGAATCTCTTGAAAGCTCAGGAACGCCTTGTTAAGGAGGTTAATGATCCACTGGTATTCCTTTTGCGGTTTTCTCCGTGAGTCTTGGACGATGATCATGCTTTGGTCAAGCTTTATGATTATAAGGATCCAGTGGAACCTATTTATATATTGCAACAGTTATGAAATGTAATTAAACAATATATAGTGTGCCATCAGGTGCCTTAAGCAATGTAAGAACGAGATGTTAGTGAGGACATCAGCACGTACTTAAAGTTGAACGGCAGAAGTATGTATTGCTTGTAGTGTTGTTGTACTAGTGCATGTACAACGTAGTCGTGGATTTCCTTTGGTTTTCCAGGGTATTGCCCGACTTCCTCGTTGACCAACCAAGGGTCAAGGAAGCCAATCGAGTTCGGCTTCTGCTTTCTAAGTCTTTGTATCTCCATTCTACAGAAAATATGTTAATTGAGTTAATTAATTAGGGTTCTCGGCTAGCAGCATGTATAGATATATATATACATCTTGTGGAGTCGACACTCACAGGCACCAGCAGGTCATGAAGGACACGTTGACGGCGTCTGCATGGTACACATTGTACCAGTCTTCAAATTCAAGATTTATCAATTGATCATTCCCTCGATGTAAATGTTCTTCTTGAAGCGAGACGCGAAGAATGAGCATATCCCCTGGCGGACCTGTGTTCGTACCATTCATGCGCGCGTCGCATCTTGACCGGTAGTTTTCGTATGTCCTTAGGGTCTAGCAACGGCTGGCCCAGCTTAAATGGCCACCTGACTTGTGCCGTTGAAAGATCATCAGTTATTCCACGGGCGACATCTATGTTATCAAGGCCAGCTTCCCTCATGGAGTCATACTCCATCTGTAGACGTTTTGCCTCCTCCTGTTCTTCCTTGCTCATGTATGTGCCCGGAGGTTGTTTACTCTTGAAGACGTGCTTTCTGATAGTTCTTTGGTAGTCGGTACAGAGAGGCGGTCGGTGCTGACTAGTTGTCGCGAAGAAGTCCGCGATCTTTGAATCAATTCGTTCCTTTGGCGGTGGATTTGTTTTAGCTTTATACCCCTCTATCCATGCGTCCACAGCTTTCTTCGACTCGCTCTTTAGCTCCTCAGACGTCATCTCATAAGGTGTTTTTCCAGGTTCCTTCATTCTCTGTCTGAATGGGAAACCGGCCGCCCTGCTGCTTGTTGTCGTTCTAGCTGCAGGAATGCTTCTTTTGCTAGCAAGCTTCTTCTCGGGGAGATGCTGGCTCGTTGTTTCTCTCGGGTCGCTACTTCCTTTTGCTTTGAGGGGTGGCGGTGTTGGGCTTCGCGCATAGCGCTAGCGGTGGTGAAGTGCTTTGTCTCACCGGCGTTGCGTGGTGGCGTGCTTTGTCTTGGTGGAGGAGGTGAGCTCCGTCTCGGTGGAGTGTTCGTCTCGGTATAGATGTCACCTCCACACCATCGAAAACACGATGTACTTCTTCCGCCAGAGGATGATGTTATGGACGGCCTCTCCAAGCTTGGTCACATCGTCTCCTCCGCAATATCGAGCTCAGATCCTCAAATCCGCCACCACCTCATCCACCGTGACCTTAGAGTATCCCGCGGTATAGGGTTACTGATGGAATGTCCGCCCGACTCCACGGGAAGGCCAGCGTAAGCCACCTTGAGGTGAGGTTGTGCGGTTGGACGCGTAGCTCACATTGGCGGGCACGGCGATGTCGTCCACGGATAACGGGCTGCAATTCATCGGCCGCACGTTGTTTGACGCGTAGCTGCTTCGTCGATCGGAGCCCGGGGGACTAGCCACATCTACTTCCGGAGGCATGACGATAACCCCACCTGATCTTTGAAGACTGGCGATTGCAGCATGCACTTCCCGCTTTAGCATTTCTGCCATGTTTTTCTTATGCTCCTTGAGCTCCCGTTCGATTTCTTGACTCTGTTGTGTTCTCTTACTTTTCTTCTTTCCGGCTCCGGTATGTGGCTTGATCATTTGAGAAGCCGACCATCCACGCACACCTTGCCAAGTCCTCGTGTCCTTCTGGATGCTCTGCGTTCCGAGTGCGTCGTAAGCTCGTCATTCTCCTGTCTACCACCAAGGAACCTCCGCGTTGGTTCTCGATGGCTTCCACAATCCTTTCTTTCACGGGTTGCACTTGTGGTGCCATCTCCGGCTTGCCATCATCCTTGACCTCCTCCGTGGCCCAAGGTCCATTCGTGGGCGAGCTCCCGATCTTCTTTTGTGTACTATACCCTTTTTCTAAGCTCTTCTTCCCGCTTCTCCCATTTTGGCATACCTTGATGTAACCACCGGACCGAGATGGTGGTGGTATTGTTTCTTCATGCGTTGGCCTTGTTACGCTTCACTCGCTGGCCTTGCCTTCAACCGACACTTGTACTCCTCGAATGTTTGCGGTGATCCGCTAGCTTCGGATACTTATTGAAGTCCGGGTTGTTCCGGTCAGACGCATTTCTTCTTGAGCTCGCTTCTTCCACGATCGAAAGCATAACGCCATCTTGCTCGAGTAAATTTCTTGCACTTGTTTTCATAAGCCGTCGGAATCATGAAGTTTTCTTTTATATCCTTCAGAGCGACTCTTTTCAGAGTCAGAGGAACCTTGGGCCATGTCTTGATGCTAATAGGACGTGATCCTCACAATGACTCATGAGCGTTGTTGAAGGGGGCAAGTGCCGACATAGGGGCTTCGGGCTTCCCAGTTGTAACGTCCTCATTTTTATAAAAATGAAATCATGCATGGAATCAGCGTAATTAAAAATTTGTGCATATAAATTTTAAATCAAGAAAACGAATATGTTACTCTAAAAATAAAAAGTAATTTGATGTTTATTTATGAGCAAAGGCTATTGTATTTGTGAAAATAAAATTTATAATAATGGGTGACTTCTTGAAAATTATATCTAAATAATTTCTTTTTGATAATTATTTTCCTACAATTGTGTAACCCTTGGTTACATATGTTCGAAAATGATAATTATAAAATAATATTTAGAGGTCCTTTCCAAAACTAAAATTTATATTGTGACTTCAATTATTCTATGTGATAAATAAATACTATCTAGAAAGAGAAAATTTTTATTATTATTATATATTTGGCCCTATTAATTATCCATTTGCTCATCTTTTTCCCTCACCTTCCCTAGGACCCACTTGCCATTTCTTCTTTTCTCTATCTTTCTCTCCTCTCCCTTTTCTTTTTTTCCCTACGCAGGACTCCCTGCTCTTCCTGCATGCATGCAGGTTCCCTGCTATTTCGTGGATGCCAGGATTTTAGATCAATTGGCTGTTCAGTTCATCTTCCATCCTTTATTCTAATTAAGGTATTAATTTCTCCGATGCCTGTTGTTCATTTTTTTTTTATGGATGACCTCTCAGTGCCCACCGACTCTCTGTGTACTCTGTTCCTATATAAACTACACAGTGAACTCTTTCCCTCCCATTATTTTCCCTACGCAGAGTAACTCCCTGCCTCTTCATGTCCTTGCATGCATCCATGTAAATGGAGGAGTTTTGCAACGAATCCTTTATGTTCCCTAATGGCCATCAAGCATTTGTTAAACCATCGGTTTCTACTGTTGTATTGGTCATTTAGAAGCTCATTTGTGCAGAAAAGACTCTTCATTTACCCCAAATCTCCCTATAAATTCCAAACAACGAGCTCTTCTTCCTTTTGTTCTCTCGATTGGAGCATTGGGTGAGCTTCCTCGTTGAATTCCTTCCAACATGATTTACCTTAATCTTCCACAAATCCATTTTTGGTTTTTGACAACAGGTTTGATTGACCGGAGTCTCTGGAATTCCTCGCCGGAGCCGCCGCGTTTTTCCCCGTCGCCAGCGAGCTCGACATCGAATCCGGTGCCACCGCTTGGTAATCTCTCGTGTCTCCTTTATAGTAGCATACCTAGGACGTCTAGGATGTTTCGCCTCAATCAATTGGGTCGGAGCCGCCGGAGCCGGAGATCCCGCCATGCCCCCATGGCCGCCGCCGCCGCCCCTTAGTCACGCCACCGCCTCGGGCACTCCCAGCCCAAGCCGCCGCCACCGCCGTCTTCCCCGCTTCCTTTAGAAGCCGCTCCGCCACTTCCCTAAGCCCCAGCGCCACCGGACCGCCGCCGCCGTGTACAGCAGCCGCCGCCGCCTCTGTTCGCCGCCGCGCCGTCGCCTCGGGCCGCCTTGCGCCAAGCCGCCGCCACTGGCAAGGTCGCCGCGCCGCCGCCGACCTCCTCCGCCACTCGCCGTAGCCGCCCCCTCGCCGGAGCGCCGCCTCCCCGTGCGCCTCCCCCTCCCCTGCCATGGCTGGCTGGAGGAAGAAGAAGGGTACGTGCTCTCTTCCTCAACCGGGCCGCGGGCCCAAGTGGGCTGGATTCGGCCCACTTCTTTTTAGAGATTTTCCCAAATTTCAGTATTTTCCAGAATTACTCTAGATTGAAATATTTGTCAAATATTCTCAGTGGATCAGAAAATTATGAAACTAATTTTTCTATGTTCCTGAAACTGTGTAGTATTTTACTACCAATTTTGGTACTATATATGTACAGAATGTTTTATCCATGAATTATTGTTTAACAAGTACTTTAGCAATTATGGTAATCAATGTTTGTTTGCAAAAATTACAAAACTGATTTTATAATTACCTTTGAACATATTAGTACCTACTGTAATCTTTTCATATGCATGTGCACACATATTTTTTTTTTTACATTTTCAGCAGTGTGTTTATTATGTCATTTTTCGTATGCGATAGATCCGGGCGCCAGAGGGAAGTTTGCCGACGTTTCAAGATGTGTGTCTGTTGTGCTCAACGAGGCAAGTTATCTAGATCCCGTGGGTGTCACATCCACAACATGTCGTTACCCATATTTAAAATGTTGGCTAGAACTTTACTGTTGCATGTATATTTATATATATAGTTGGGCTACGTATATTTGGATAGTTCTTGGCATGTACTAGATATACGTTGTCGATCCTATTATATGATAGTGCTTTATTATCATGCTAAAACCGTACCTCGTCTTAAAGCCAATCCTTTGGTTATAGAAGGGTAGTTGATCAGTTGCTTGGAAATTGGGACATAGTAATTATCACTATTCAAAACTGCTATCAGGGCTTGGATTGGTCATTTGGTATTTAAAATTTAACAATTAAAATCTAAGTGGCGTGTGTCGACTCAGGGTGACGTGATAGGTAGCGTGGGGTCGTGGATCCCTTCTACAACCGTGCATCTTGCGTGAAGCATGCAAAGATTTGCACCGTGTGTATTTGTGTATGTGGTGTATACCTGCCTCGACAATAGGGGTGGCTATGACTTGTGTGGATTTCAAGGCCGGTAGACCACTCCTGTTGGGCGACTTGCGGGTGTGGCATAATGCCATTGGGTGTGTACATACGCTTCGACGATAAGGGTGGCTATGACTTGTGAGGACTCCAAGGACGATAGCGCGCTCTTATGCGGCGATGCGTGTGTGGACGACGATGAAGGAAGCATCATGAGTGTAGTGATTGCCCCGAGTCCCCTAAGGACCGACTCTTTGTGACAATTTCTCCTCGCCTTACAAGACAATACGGATGCGGATAATGGTAACGCCTAGTTCGGCCGCTCGGAGAAACTAGTTTGGGATCGTCTTCCTACATAAGGGATGATTCGCGTCTCGTGAGGTGAATCCGATGTCGGTGGGTCACTCCAAGTGTGCGGTCTCAAATTAGCGGATCCGGGTAGTGGCTTTGTTCTATTCACCAGTTTACTGGGAATACGGTTCCAGGGGTAAAGTGTACACACTCTGCAGAGTTTAGTTAAACTGTCATGACAGCCGTGCTCACGGTCACGAGCGGCAAGGAGGATCTAACAATGGTAGTCCCACTGTTTTCTTTAAAACGGGTTGTTGTGAACTGATATGGTTTTTGGGGTATTCCGAGTGGTGAAGCTCAATGTGTTCTAAGTGTTCTGAGTGGTGAAGCTCGATGTGGTGCTAGGTGTGGTTCTGGGTATTCCGAGCGGTGAAGCTCGTGACATGAAAATACGTTCTGGATTAGATGAATCTCATGGGTTAGATAATTTATGAATCTGCTTTGTTTTAAATTTTGAAAACAGATAAGTTAGGAATTTATGATGGACAAAAATAATCACCCTATCCTATTGTTCCTGCATTACATTTTAAGGACGATAGCTTGTTGAGTATTCGCGTACTCACCCCGCCTTTCATGCGGGCTGCTCATTCCAACGAGCAGGTTGCAGCATCTTTATTAAGAAGGGGAGTTTGACAAGATGAGTTTTCAAGAGAGCGATTTTACCTTTGGAGCTCAGGACGAAGGCTATCCAGATGTCTAGGAGTGCGCCTCTACAGTTTTGCCTGTGGAGTTTATTTGGGTTTTCATTGTTTATCATTTGTACTTTGTTCATATCTAAAAACTTCTGCTTTTGTAAGGCTGTTGAGCCAAAACTATGGTATTATTTGCCATGTTTGTAAGCACTCTGATGCAATAAAGTTTATTTGTTGAATGGTCATGATCCAGAGCTGTATATCTGTGGGTTCTAGCTACTTGATCCAGGGACTAGAACATGTAAAGCACTGAGGGGACTCGACTCCATTTTCGGGTCCTCACAGAGTTGGTATCAGAGCCTAAGCTGTAGGACGCACCCTAGGTAGACTGGTATAGCCTTAAGCATCTATTTTATTATAGAAATTTTATCTTTACATAATTTTAGAACAAATTCTCTTATACCTCTTCTTACTTGATTCTCTCAACTTCTTTCTGTCCTTTCCTTCTTGCTCGCCTCTATTTATGATCGAATTGCATTTTTACAAAGAATCGAATCTAAGCTCTTCCCTAATTTAAAATTTTAGTCAACACCCTACTATTTATCAAGACCTGGAAGCTACCACTTCATCCAACGCAAGACAAATGAAGAAGAGCAAGACCATAGAAAATCAAATCCAAGGAGTTGAACCCAAGATTAGGTTTTAGAGTTGTTTTAAGAACCTATTAGGTTATCGTTGTTAGAATATTGTTCTTGTCAATTTATTGGAATGGTTGTATCGGTTTTTACTCCTTTCTTCTGGTACAACCATTCATCTTGTTTGTGTGATGTTTCATAAAAGTTGGTCAAAAATAAAAAGGTAAGGTATTTTACAGTCTCCATTTTTTTATGTATTTGTTTTTTTTTTTAAAAAAAAATAGAACTTATATTTCTCCTTTGGAAGGGAAATGTTTGATATATTAACCTTATATGTCGTGATTGTGTTCCTTGCAATTGTTTTTCTCCCCATGAGTTAAGATGTTTTCTTTTTTTTTTTTTAAAAAAAAGGGTGTATTGATATCAAGATCCTGTTTCAAACACGGTGCTAAATTCTAATGTCTTTTGTTTCTAAAGAAATATAGTATTAAGTGGTTATGTTTTCAACCATATTTTCATTAATGTTTCACAACACAACTCTCATTTGGGTTTCCAAAGAAAAAGTTTTCAAAAGATAAACTAAGATTCTTCGTTACAAACATGTTTTGCAAAATCGTTGTTCTTCTTTTCAAATATAATGTTTTAGTTAAAAAAAAGAGTTAAAAAGAAAATATTGCTCAAATTTAAATTTTGAATTATAGCATGTTGTAAATGTAAAGCCTTTTAAAAAAAAAAGTTATAATTTTAGCGATACCTTTGTAAAGGACTTCAAGTAGTCGATTTAATTGCAAAACAAAATAAATTTAAAGGATTTATTGGATTTATATTTGCTTCTAAAGCCTGAAAATTATTTCTATCGGTTCTTAAATTATATAAAAATATACATATAAATTTGTATTTGTATGTGATGCCTATATCTTTATAAATTGATATTCATTTGTTAATTCCTGTTAAACCTCATCCACTGCAATGTTGCCTACAGGTACACTTTGTAGTTGCATGAGGTCGGTGTTTATTTTCTGTGAATTTGGATAGACCATCCCCTTCTATCTCTCTAGCTTTTCTTCATGCTCTTTCCCTCTTATCTATTATCAAGACTTCTATCAGTTGCAAAGGATGTCTCGGCCTACAAGGTAGAAGCCTAATGAATGATGTATGAATGTGGGTGGTAAAGAGGAATTCAAATTGATGTAAGAGTGATGCCATTTATGGATTTTATTGTCATTGAAAATTTTATCAAAGGTGCTCAATGATCTATAGTAATTAAACTTGGGGTTGCACATAGGTAATGAGACTGACTATATCTTTGATTGTTTAGTATGTCAAACTTGGTGGAATTATTGGATTGTAGTCACAATGATACGATCGAATTGAATTGATGGGTATTGAAAGTTAATCAATATAAAAGATACAGGTAATATGTTGTGTCTTGATCAAATCAATATTTGACTCTGGTGGTATTTGAAAAATGGTTTGGTGGATCTTGTAGGAAGTGTACTAACCGAGTTCAAGAAGGATAAATCATTGATTAGAGTTATGCCAAATAGTGATTTTAAATAAATTACAGTTTATCAGATTAAAGTGGAAAACTCATTCGGAGGATTGATGAATTTCTTAGATAGCGTTGAATTATCTATTACCTGGAGTGAATTAGCCTGTCAAAAATTGGATTATAGGAGGATTTCGGTGGAGAGTGTTGACCGGTTGATCTTATATTGGAACATAGAGGTTTGCAGGTTTGAGAAAGAAAAAAAAACCACATTCGGTTGAAATGTTGGAGTTGTTGGATTCATATAATTAATTGTGGATGTAATTAGACGATATCATGATCTCTTGAATTAGTATGAAATGGTAATATATAAATATTTTGAGAGGATGACTTGATATACGAATTGTATTGGTGGAATCAACTATTAGGTTCGAATTATCACTTTTGAGACATGATTTGTTTAAGGGGGATAGACGAATGGTTGGAATACAATTAGATCACCTGATTATCCCATGAAGATATACTATTGGAAGAATTCGATTGTGGTAGAGGATATAGATCGAGGTTTGATTGGATATATAAAAATCCGTAGAGGAACAAAGTTTGAAAAACAAAAATTTTAGCTTTTAAAGAGCTTCTATGTGGATAAATGATATTTATCGTTTAGCTCTACATTTTGGTGGCAGATCAATTAATATCAAATGAATTTCGATCAAATGTGATCTCACATAATGATAGAATAATGATTAATTGGGGAGCTGTCATTAAAGTGGATTTCAAGTGATGCATTGAGTTTTGAGATCTCCTTATTCGGTGGATTGAAAACTAGATAGGAGCAAATTCCATAAGAATTGGATTTTTGGTAAGGTCAATAAAAACACTGGCACCCAAAGAAGATACTATGAGTTCTATAAGTACTACAACATCTGTTCATCAATAGTAGGGCGTGAAAGTAATCAGGGCTGGACATACTTTGCATTCCTGATAGTCTGAAGGAGTTCAACCACAAGAAAGAGGCAGCTCCTAGATTTTAAAGCCTCGGAGATGAATTTCCACTCTCCCTTGTCTTTACACTCCCTGTTCTCTTCTATATCCCCTCTTATCTATTATCTATCAACCTTGGGATCAAGAAGATTGTCTTGGCAAGCAAACCCAATAAGCACCACCGATCATACAGGAACAAGACTCCATTTCTCAGAGATCGATTGGATTGTGGATCAGAAAGAACAAGAATTCTAGCAAGTGGCTGGAAAAAAAAAAACCAATCACTTTTTCTCTATTTCTTCCATCCTCCTAGCTCCACCGAATCTCGGGGTCGAGATTCTGTTTAAGGGGGGTAGGTTTGTAACGTCCTCATTTTTATAAAAATGAAATCATGCATGGAATCAGCGTAATTAAAAATTTGTGCATATAAATTTTAAATCAAGAAAACGAATATGTTACTCTAAAAATAAAAAGTAATTTGATGTTTATTTATGAGCAAAGGCTATTGTATTTGTGAAAATAAAATTTATAATAATGGGTGACTTCTTGAAAATTATATCTAAATAATTTCTTTTTGATAATTATTTTCCTACAATTGTGTAACCCTTGGTTACATATGTTCAAAATGATAATTATAAAATAATATTTAGAGGTCCTTTCCAAAACTAAAATTTATATTGTGACTTCAATTATTCTATGTGATAAATAAATACTATCTAGAAAGAGAAAATTTTTATTATTATTATATATTTGGCCCTATTAATTATCCATTTGCTCATCTTTTTCCCTCACCTTCCCTAGGACCCACTTGCCATTTCTTCTTTTCTCTATCTTTCTCTCCTCTCCCTTTTCTTTTTTTTCCCTACGCAGGACTCCCTGCTCTTCCTGCATGCATGCAGGTTCCTGCTATTTCGTGGATGCCAGGATTTTAGATCAATTGGCTGTTCAGTTCATCTTCCATCCTTTATTCTAATTAAGGTATTAATTTCTCCGATGCCTGTTGTTCATTTTTTTTTTATGGATGACCTCTCAGTGCCCACCGACTCTCTGTGTACTCTGTTCCTATATAAACTACACAGTGAACTCTTTCCCTCCCATTATTTTCCCTACGCAGAGTAACTCCCTGCCTCTTCATGTCCTTGCATGCATCCATGTAAATGGAGGAGTTTTGCAACGAATCCTTTATGTTCCCTAATGGCCATCAAGCATTTGTTAAACCATCGGTTTCTACTGTTGTATTGGTCATTTAGAAGCTCATTTGTGCAGAAAAGACTCTTCATTTACCCCAAATCTCCCTATAAATTCCAAACAACGAGCTCTTCTTCCCTTTTGTTCTCTCGATTGGAGCATTGGGTGAGCTTCCTCGTTGAATTCCTTCCAACATGATTTACCTTAATCTTCCACAAATCCATTTTTGGTTTTTGACAACAGGTTTGGTTGACCGGAGTCTCTGGAATTCCTCGCCGGAGCCGCCGCGTTTTTCCCCGTCGCCAGCGAGCTCGACATCGAATCCGGTGCCACCGCTTGGTAATCTCTCGTGTCTCCTTTATAGTAGCATACCTAGGACGTCTAGGATGTTTCGCCTCAATCAATTGGGTCGGAGCCGCCGGAGCCGGAGATCCCGCCATGCCCCCATGGCCGCCGCCGCCGCCCCTTAGTCACGCCACCGCCTCGGGCACTCCCAGCCCAAGCCGCCGCCACCGCCGTCTTCCCCGCTTCCTTTAGAAGCCGCTCCGCCACTTCCCTAAGCCCCAGCGCCACCGGACCGCCGCCGCCGTGTACAGCAGCCGCCGCCGCCTCTGTTCGCCGCCGCGCCGTCGCCTCGGGCCGCCTTGCGCCAAGCCGCTGCCACTGGCAAGGTCGCCGCGCCGCCGCCGACCTCCTCCGCCACTCGCCGTAGCCGCCCCCTCGCCGGAGCGCCGCCTCCCCGTGCGCCTCCCCCTCCCCTGCCATGGCTGGCTGGAGGAAGAAGAAGGGTACGTGCTCTCTTCCCTCAACCGGGCCGCGGGCCCAAGTGGGCTGGATTCGGCCCACTTCTTTTTAGAGATTTTCCCAAATTTCAGTATTTTCCAGAATTACTCTAGATTGAAATATTTGTCAAATATTCTCAGTGGATCAGAAAATTATGAAACTAATTTTTCTATGTTCCTGAAACTGTGTAGTATTTTACTACCAATTTTGGTACTATATATGTACAGAATGTTTTATCCATGAATTATTGTTTAACAAGTACTTTAGCAATTATGGTAATCAATGTTTGTTTGCAAAAATTACAAAACTGATTTTATAATTACCTTTGAACATATTAGTACCTACTGTAATCTTTTCATATGCATGTGCACACATATTTTTTTTTTTACATTTTCAGCAGTGTGTTTATTATGTCATTTTTCGTATGCGATAGATCCGGGCGCCAGATGGAAGTTTGCCGACGCTTTCAAGATGTGTGTCTCATTGTGCTCAACGAGGCAAGTTATCTAGATCCCGTGGGTGTCACATCCACAACATGTCGTTACCCATATTTAAAATGTTGGCTAGAACTTTCTTGTTGCATGTATATTTATATATATTGGGCTACGATATTTGGATAGTTCTTGGCATGTACTAGATATACGTTGTCGATCCTATTATATGATAGTGCTTTATTATCATGCTAAAACCGTACTCGCCTTAAAGCCAATCCTTTGGTTATAGAAGGGTAGTTGATCAGTTGCTTGGAAATTGGGACATAGTAATTATCACTATTCAAAACTGCTATCAGGGCTTGGATTGGTCATTTGGTATTTAAAATTTAACAATTAAAATCTAAGTGGCGTGTGTCGACTCAGGGTGACGTGATAGGTAGCGTGGGGTCGTGGATCCCTTCACACAACCGTGCATCGATGAAGCATGCAAAGATTTGCACCGTGTGTATTTGTGTATGTGGTGTATACCGCCTCGACAATAGGGGTGGCTATGACTTGTGTGGATTTCAAGGCGGTAGACCACTCTGTTGGGCGACTTATGGTGTGGCATAATGCCATTGGGTGTGTACACGCTTGACGATAAGGGTGGCTATGACTTGTGAGGACTCCAAGGACGATAAGCGACTCTTATGCGGCGATGCGTGTGGGACGACGATGAAGGAAGCATCATGCGAGTGTAGTGATTGCCCCAGTCCCCTAAGGACCGACTCTTTGTGACAATTTCTCCTCGCCTTACAATGACAATACGGATGCGGATAATGGTAACGCCTAGTTCGCCGCTTCGGAGAAACTAGTTTGGGATCGTCTTCCTACATAAGGGATGATTCGCGTCTCGTGAGGTGAATCCGATGTCGGTGGGTCACTCCAAGTGTGCGGTCTCAAATTAGCGGATCCGGGTAGTGGCTTTGTTCTATTCACCGCCATCGGGAATACGGTTCCAGGGGTAAAGTGTACACACTCTGCAGAGTTTAGTTAAACTGTCATGACAGCCGTGCTCACGGTCACGAGCGGCAAGGAGGATCTAACAATGGTAGTCCCACTGTTTTCTTTAAAACGGGTTGTTGTGAACTGATATGGTTTTTGGGGTATTCCGAGTGGTGAAGCTCAATGTGTTCTAAGTGTTCTGAGTGGTGAAGCTCGATGTGGTGCTAGGTGTGGTTCTGGGTATTCCGAGCGGTGAAGCTCGTGACATGAAAATACGTTCTGGATTAGATGAATCTCATGGGTTAGATAATTTATGAATCTGCTTTGTTTTAAATTTTGAAAACAGATAAGTTAGGAATTTATGATGGACAAAAATAATCACCCTATCCTATTGTTCCTGCATTACATTTTAAGGACGATAGCTTGTTGAGTATTCGCGTACTCACCCCGCCTTTCATGCGGGCTGCTCATTCCAACGAACAGGTTGCAGCATCTTTATTAAGAAGGGGAGTTTGACAAGATGAGTTTTCAAGAGAGCGATTTTACCTTTGGAGCTCAGGACGAAGGCTATCCAGATGTCTAGGAGTGCGCCTCTACAGTTTTGCCTGTGGAGTTTATTTGGGTTTTCATTGTTTATCATTTGTACTTTGTTCATATCTAAAAACTTCTGCTTTTGTAAGGCTGTTGAGCCAAAACTATGGTATTATTTGCCATGTTTGTAAGCACTCTGATGCAATAAAGTTTATTTGTTGAATGGTCATGATCCAGAGCTGTATATCTGTGGGTTCTAGCTACTTGATCCAGGGACTAGAACATGTAAAGCACAGAGGGGACTCGACTCCATTTTCGGGTCCTCACACCAGTGGCCGAAACTTGAGTTATCACGTACTTTGTCGACGGCTTTTTGTTAGGCTCTCGTATTTGTTTGGATTGGCTGTTGGACGTTTCGGGCTTAAAAAAAAACAGGAACACGTGTCAGAGGCTTATTGCTATGAGATATGTAAGAAACGGTCATTTTAGTGTTCAGGCTATATATACCTCACAGTCGTCGACATTAGTTTCAGCCTGGCCGGTTGGATCACCGGCTTGAGCATGGATTGCGTGATCACCGGCTTGAGCCGAGGCGGCCTGGTCACCGGCTTGAGCCGGGGCAGCTTGATCACCCATTGGATCTACCGGGTTGGCCTTATCGTAGCTTATGAGAGTGCCCATCGCTATTTCGTTAAGTAGAAAATCATTTCCCGCATCGAAATCAAGATCATCGTGTCCGGAGTGCGCCATCTATCACTGTGCATGCACGCGAAATAATAGAACATTTAATGCAACATATATATCTCTTTTTATTTGAAAACAACATTTCAATACAATATTTGAATACAACATATACATCTCTTAGATGTCATCCATCTCGACACCCATCAAAACGCATAATATTTGAATACAATATTTCTACACATGACATGAAAGAATTTGGGTTGTGCGGCTGAATACAATATTTGAATACAATATTTCTACACCTAATTAGGTCAAACGGCCTCTAGCTCAAGGCTAGTCCCGTAAATCGGTCCACCGGACAAAGAGGGAAAGAATTTTGCGGGGAGCGTCTGGAAGGGCATGCATGCAAGCTCAACTTATGATCACCGACTTACTTGAAACAACATGGCAGCCACTAATCCAACCAAATCAGTGTGTTGAACATATTGCGATACAAGCATAATAAATTGACCAAATATAAATAGAATGAGCAAACACATAACAATGCCATGGAATAGATTATTTATCATGTACTCTATAGAAATGGATCAGAATATGGCAGCCAACATATCAAGCTTAATAAATCACCATTGACATGATTAGGAGCTCTCGATTTAACCAATAACCGTTGTCAGTAAACAGCCTTCCTAGTTATAGTTCTAGTGATTTCACAGTGCAAATACAATCTGAGATTAATATCAAGGTTTAGACAATCAATACTGCACTGTTTTGGAAAGGAATTAAGTTCGAACATCACAATTTAGCCAATCGAATCGCGATCTACAATTATTCAAGCCACATGCCATCGGACCCAAATCTATTTATTCGAACCAACCGAACAAAGACAAAGTGCTAAGCAAAGGTACCAAGAAATAAACAGATCATCGAGCAATCTGAATAAAGACACTAAAACAAATTGTATGCACCAATACAGATCAAGATAACAAGCCTCCAAAGGACCAATTAACAACAGTTCATGGCATGAATTGGGATGAACACAATATAAATCCTAACAAAGGCAGAAATTAATTGAATCTACCACAAGATATAATCAACAAATGTATTTATATATGCCTCAACCAGATTATCATCACAGAGCAATAAGGGTAAAGCACATGACCATGGTACAAGAAAGCTTCAAACTGAGATTTAGCCTCTAATTCAAGAATTAGATCCCTAAAATCTCTAATTGGTACATCGCACAACCAACCACAAAGGGAAAGCCACGTAAATTTTACTTAGCATATAGGAGCATGACAGAGGGGAGCAATAGGAGCATCTACACCGCGCGCGCATTCCGTCGAACACTACAAGTGCATCACAGAGCAATGGGGGCAGGGGAAAGAAGGGGGCTCGATACCTTGGCCCTTCGTATTCAAAGTGGCGGGGAGGAGGTCCACGGCGAAGGAGAGCAAGGGGGCTCACCGCGAAGGTGCTCGCCGGCGAGGTGGCGGAGGCGGCCGCACAAGACAAGGGTCGATGTCGCGAGTCCTGCGCAGGTGCTCGACGACGACGAGGTGGAGTGTCCAGGAGGCGGCCGCCGTGCGGTGCTCGACGACGGCGAGGTACGGCCGTGCGGTACTAGACGGCGGCGAGGGTGGCGGCGGTGGGGCGCGGCGAGATTGCGACGGAACGGTTGAGGAGACAGGGGCAAAGGACTTAGAAAATTTCAGCCGCGAACCCTCTACCTTATATTGGAAGGGCTCTACAAGCGGTTAATATTACAAACCGCTTGTAAAAATACCTCTACAAGCGGTTCGTAATATCAACCGCCTGTAGAGAACACTTTTACAAGCGGTTTGTAAAACGAACCGCTTGTAGAAGCCGGGTAGCGCGACATTTAAAATTTCGGAATTTCGCCCTCCTGAAACAGTAAAGGGGCCTCTTCAAGCGGGTAGTGATTAAAACCGCTTGTAGAGGTCACTTCTACAAGCGGTTGGTAGGACGAACCGCTTGTAGAAGTGGCCCTGGGACGTACCACTCTATCGATAAGAAAGTCTTGCGCCCTTGTAATGTTGAACTAAGACTTCCTCTCACTTGGCTAGCGCGTGGCGTTTAAGTGCGGGCTCCCCGTGCTGGTCGTGGGTTCAAGCCCCGCTTGTGCCCCCTGGCCGTATATTTTTTTAGAAATATTTACTGAGCCCATTATTTTGTTCCAAAAATACTAAAAACTATTTTTTTACATTACTTTCATTTCTAATATTTACTTGGCCCATTATTCTTTTCAAAAATAGTAAAAAATATTTTTTGGCATTACCTTCATTGAAATATGTGGCCATTATTCTTTCCAAAAATACTAAAAATTATTTTTTGGCTTTACTTTCATTTCTAAATATGTACTTAGCCCATTATTTTTCCAAAAAACTAAAAAAACTTTTTTTACATTACTTTCATTTGTAATATTTACTTAGGCCATTATTCTTTTCAAAAAAACTAAAAATTATTTTTTGGCTTTACTTTTATTTCTAAATATGTGGCCATTATTCTTTCCAAAAATATTGCTTCCACCTTATAAATTCTTAAAAATGCAATTACATGATAACATAGTTGAATCTACCACATAATATATTTAATATGACCACATAATAAGAGTCATCCTAATCATTTACATTTTTTGTCTTTACAATTCTTCCTTCATCATGATCGCGGCGTATGTGCGGAGCATCCATGCCTGTGTCATCTAGAATGCTTATGTCGACATCTACTGCAAATGGAGGTATCTCATCGAACTGATCGTACTCTTCCTCGTCAGTAACGTCCTCTACTCCGACAATCCTTCGCTTGCCTTGGAGAACCACGTGTCGCTTTGGCTTCCTTCGCCTTGTCTTTGATTTGATTCTTCTTTGGTCCGCTTGACATGTCCAATACGTAGAAGACCTGTCTCACTCGCTCGCGAGAACAAATGGTTCTCTCAAGTAGCCGACTTCTTCGAGGTCGACGGTAGTCATGCCGTATTTGTCGACATTCACGCCGTCTGCGTTTAGTTTTACCCATTGGCACTTAAACAATGGGACCTTCAAAGGCCCATAGTCGAGCTCCCATATCTCTTCTATGAATCCATAATATGTGTCCACCCTGCCTCTATTGTCGGCGGCTTCTATACGGACACCGCTGTTCTGGTTTGTGCTATTGTTATCTTGTGATCTCGTAGAATGTGTAACCATTTATCTCGCACCCGCCATCTCACTATTTCAATAGATGGTCCCGAACCAGCGCTGTAACCTGCTCATTGTTGGACTTACTCTTGAGGATATGGTTTTGTAACCATGCTACCGAAAGAATCCATGTGTCTCAAGTGTTATCCACGACAAGATTCTCTCGAACCGGAGACGAGAGCATTCTTGAGTTGGAGGACATATGGGGCGCCATCGCCGATTGCTTCAACACGTTGAAATGTGCTTGCTTAAATGTCCAAGATCGTTGCATGCAAGTACTTTTCTTCCAAGTGTCCCTTTACCTCGTAGCCTTGCCTCATGGCGTGATATAGGGACGCCGATGGGGTCTAGATCATCAATGTAATCCACACGTAACTCGACCACCTCCTCTCGTCACATAACCTCAAGAATGCATGATTCGCCGAGAACAAGATTCGCACATACTTCTTTAGTACGCCATGTACCTCTCGAAAGGAACATGCCGTGGAGATACACGCCCAAGAATACCTATCTCTTTGCTTAGATGAACAAAGAGATGAACCATGATATCAAAAAAGGCAGAGGAAAGATCATCTCGAGGCTAACCACACTTTGTACCACGTCACCGCAGCTCACCCAGCTTTTTTGGATCGATGACCTTCGGGAAATAGCGTTGAAAAACGAACACGACTTTGTGATTGTCCCCTTACCCACTCGGCAAGACACCTCTTAAAACCACCGGAGCAACTGTGTCATCAAGACAAGACACTCATGGATTTTATATGTACAATTTTGTTCTCTTTCATATTTACTTAATCTCTTTACGCTCGACGAGTATCCCAAGGGACCTTCACACCGCTAAGACACTCTATCACGCTTTTTTCTCTTCTTTGCTTGGAGTATAACTTGTCGGGTCAGAGGTACGCTTGTTCCGTACTCTTTTTCGTGGTGTAGGTCCTTCCCGATGCCCAGACTTCAAGGTCGCTCCGAGCACTCACTCAGATCTTCGATTTCCGTGCAGATCTATATATCCGAGGAAGCTCACACAGACGTTCTTGGTGATGTGCATGAAGTCCAAAGGAGTGGCGAACATCCAAATCTTCCCAAGAAGGCAAGTCCCAAAATATTGACTTCTTCTTCCATATGGGTGCATGGCCATCCTCATCATTCGCATGATTTGCTTCCGGACCCTTTACAAAAACTACCTTCAGATCCTTCACCATAGCAAACACCGCTTGCCACTTCGATGCCTCGGTACCGGAACGATGTTCTTCCTCCCGTTAAATTCCTGCGTTTCTTCCGCAACGCGTGGTTCAACAAGAAACCCGCGATGCCCCATGTACACCATCTTTCGAGAGCCTTTCATGTACGTGCATCGGTTTGATCCAAACACCGCACACACGCTTTGAAGCCTTTGCCGCTTAGGCGACAGTTACCAAGCGGCGGCGATCGTTGATTGTTACAAATAACATTGCACGCAGTTGAAATACTCCCTTTGTATTCGTCCCGCACCTTTACACCGCTTCATAACGCTTGAAGATCTTCTACCAAAGGTTTGAGGTACACATCGATATCATTTCCGGGTTGCTTGGGGCCTTGGATCAACAACGCATCATTATGTACTTTCTCTTCATGCATAACCATGGAGGAATATTATACACACATAGTGTGATCGCCAGTGCTATGGTCGCTGCTCATGTCTCCGAAAGGATTCATCCCATCGGTACTCAAACCGAACCTTATGTTTCGACCTCGTCTGCGAAGTCTTTGTACTTCCGATCGACCATCCTCCATCATGCGAGCCATCTGCTGGATGCCTAAGCATTCCGTCGACCTTACGCTCTTCTTTGTGCCAACGCATCATCTTCGCATGCGCTTTGTTTGCAAACATACGCCCAAATTTGGAATCGAGGAAAATACCACAACGCTTTTGCGGTGCTCTCTTCTTCACACGCACCCCATCTACTTCACCGGATCGCCACGCTTCGTCTTATACCGTGGTTCCTTGCACATCGGACATGCATCCATGTCGGCATATTCACCGCGATATAGGACACGATCGTTGCGACATGCATGTATCTTTCGACTTTCAATCCTAAGGGACACAGACCGCTTTGGCTTGATACGTGGATTCCGGCAGGTGTTATCTTCCGCAAAGAACTTCTTTATGAGCGACAAAGAACTCATCGAAACCCTTTTCGACACACCATTCACAGCCTTCCATTGCATGAGTTTCAGCAGGTGGTGCGAGATTCTTGTGCCCTTACCACAATTTGGGTACAAAAGAGTTCTCTCGTCCTCCAACAATCCTCGGTACTTCCTATATTGTTTGTCCTCTCGTGATATCTCCCCTACGCCACGCAAAGATCTGGTCCAGTCATCATCCACACCAAACTGATCACCTTGTGTATCTTCTACGCCCTCGTATGTCGTCGCGTCCAAGATACCATCATATGTCACTTCCTCTTCATCGGCTTCTTGTTCGCCTTCCATGCCGGTATGCTCTACTTCGTCGTGGTGAGTCCAACATGTATAGTTCGCATGAAACCTCTCATCAACAAGTGGCCTCAGATCCGCCCTCGCATTGAGTGCTCTTTCTCGTTCTCGCAATCTACGACGGACACCGCATTTAAGCTTCCGGAGGCAAGTCTCAAATACGACATCAAGAAAAGCATTCACGCCATCGATGAACTCCCTTGTCCGACGATCCGCATACATCCATTGCCAGTTCATCTGCACCAATTAAATTAATAAGAACATTTATTATATTTTTCAAATTAAAATATTTAACTCGAAATAACTAATTGTTATATTTTTTAATTACCTCTAAACTTTCTTGATTTTTATAGCTAAACCAACTAAATCTCACAAATTAAAAACTTTTTTCAAAAATATTTTTAATTACATTTCATACACAAAAAATTATTACCAACCTAGCAAAAAACCTTCATCTATTTAGCTCTATAGCAATTCAAATAATCACCCTACCTACTATTTTAAACTAATGTGAAACTAAAACCATCCAATAGATCACCACATTGCCTCAAAAGATCTAGAAGGGAGAGCTAGCTAAGGCACCAAGAGCCAGATCTTGCTCTCTAAAACAAATAATTACCCCTACCAACTAATTTCAACATCTTAGACATCATCAAAAAAAGGATACAAAACTAATATAAGACTTAAAACCCCCAATAGATCTACATCTTACCTCAAATTATCAAGAGAGAGAGAGCTATAGCAAAACAAACACCCTTCAATTCAAACAAGATTATTTAATATTTCTCCACATCCAATGCAAAAAGATAAGCAATGTCCATATGAAAATGATGTTGAGACCATGTTTACTTACCTTGGAAACCTTAATTTGGAGCTATTAGCCTCAATTAAAAATTTTGGCAGCACCTCCCCTGCATGAACAGCTCGGCCCGTCAGTGCTACTACGCGAGCTCTGCTCGGGGAGGAAGAAGGGGTTAAATGCGCTAGGCGGGAAGGGAAAAGCATATGCAAGCGGTTCGTGATACAAACCGCTTGCAGATATAGCACACTGTAAGCGGTTCTTGTCACCAACCGCTTACATAATATTTCAAGCGGTTAGTGATATGAACCGCTTACAATGTCCTATCTCTGCAAGCGGTTTGTCTCACGAACCGCTTGCATATGCCCTTTCCCGCCACCTCCCACCATATTACGAACCGCTTGTGGCGATTGGGTCGCAAGCGGGTTAAAGCGAGCCGCTTGTGATGGGCCTCTTGTGAAGCTCCGATCCGCAGTAGTGCTAGCTGTGGGGACCATTTCCTGGTAAAGTTTTACTCAAAATTAATCCCCTAGGATGATAATTACACCATACCAGAATTAGTACAATTCCAAGTTTTAAAATCAGAGTGCGTAAATACAGTACCAATTTATGGTAAAATACAAAATACTCCTACCTCTAAGTTTGTGATATAGGATAAACAAGATTCTTGAGCCAAATGATCCATATTTTCCAAGGGAAAGAATAAACTCCAAATCTCCAGCAGAGGAAAAGGGGTCGTTCTCTTCATGAAAAATGAACAGTTCCCCAATAATGGGTAAGTACCAACCATACTTGCAGGTTTTTAATAGGAATAGGAATATTAACTATATGCAATCAGTATAAAGAAAAGGTTATGCCTATATTTCATGTAGTAATAATGCGATATTTAAATAAAACTTATCACAAGATTAATGCATATTTTACAACATAAAAATGGATTTTTAAATAGTTCTATCTCCTTTCACCACAATTTATCACAACCACCTTGCCGAAACTCATGGGTGTTATGAATAAAAGAGGCATCACCCATTTGACACAACCTCATATACCCGAGATAGGGTCCATCGATGTTTTTGTTGTCAGCTCTGCAGAACCTATCCAACTTTACCCATATAATAGCTTTTTATATGGTTGGACGATTGATGTGTCATTTTTATTCAATAAAAACCAAGGTTTTGCAATATCTCACTTACAGTGCAAATATTGAGAAGATAACCACAACAATGCTGAGCTCCGCACAATCAACATGGTAACCTTGCTAGTGACTCACTTGCTCCAAGCGGAAACAGCGCAAGCATTGCAAAAACACTTAAGGCAATGCCCCGCTCTCCAAGTCATTACGGTAGCCTTGCTAATAACTAGAGCCTTTTCCATTTTGTCCACGATTCATTTCCATATCAATAAACCACTTTATCATATGGACAATGATTACTATTCTACTTTCGAGAATACACAATATAGATTTCCTAATCTAGCGTGTGTAAAGTTTAATCATATTAGGAGGGCTTTTAGCAATGGAGTTTGGATTATCTATACTACATAAAATGATGGAATTTAAATAATTTAAATAAGGGAATTTCCATAAATAAATAATTAAAAGGTAATGCAATAAATAAATGACAATTAGGAATTTTAAAATGCATCAAAGAATGGTAAAACCTGTCTTTATAAGATTTATTGTTTCTTAAAATTTTCCCGAACAATTCTAAGCAATGGATCCAGGCTATGACGTCTATACAAGGAAAAGTCGGAGAAAATCCAATAATCATTTAAGTTAAAAGCCAATATTAAAATGCATGGGAGGTGGATTTTGGTGGGATCTTTTTCGAGAAAGAGCTATGGTTGACTATTATGCTGATGGTTTGTATGATTTTCAATATTTTTGGAGAATTTTCATAAATGGAATGGTTGAAGAGGGAGGTTGGAATTACTCCGGATGAAAAGATATAGAATGAAGGGAGAATGATTTGGCATTATCTTGGTAAGTTTCTGGATGGAAATGACATGGGGTATATTTCGTGGGGTTTGAGTCTACCTAAAATGGAAATTAATGAAGATAAGATAAAAGGGTGGGAATATTGAAAATATAATTTTAAGATTGATATATAGATAAAATGCTTTTATTGAAGATTTTTGAGAGCAAAATGAACGCCACGGTTAATAGTGGAGTTGTCAATACTGCACAAAGTGTATCTGGTTGAGAGACTAAGTACTATGGTATCCGTCAGAACATAGTGGAGATTAAGTTTGGCGGTCGAAAAGATTTGAAGGTAGCTTTCTTTTACTATGATTGGTTTAACAACAAAACAAGGATTCAACGAAACAAAAATCTTGACTTGGTAGAAGTTAGACACGAATCATGCCTTAGAGGTCACAACTCATTCGTACTTGCTCACCATGTTGAGCAGGTGTATTACCTTCCATATCCATGCCGAAAGAAAAGTTTAAAACCTTGTTGGGTTGTACACAAAGTGAATCCTTCTGGTCGCTTGTACACTCCTGGAAACACCGAGTACATTGAAAGAAGACTCGAGAGCATGAATGAGTTAGCCTATTAAGAAGACGGTTCGCCAGCCTCATTTGAAATGGACATTGGGTCCGCACTACATGAATTAGTGGGCGATACAACAGATATAATTTTGCAGAATGTTAGAAGAAAAAAGCGACATCATGCTCATGCCTCTAAAGATGTTACAGAAACGAGACATCGCAGAGCCGGTGTACATGAACCATTTGACGCTGATTACTTTTGAAAAATACAAATGTTGCACCTATTTCTTTATCTATTTTATAAACTAATATATAATTTTACACTTGTTTATATACTAATACAATTTTGTAAAACATGATGAAATCATTTTTCCGGCACACAGAAAAATCTAAAAGAAAGGATGGGTCTTCATCCAAGAGTCAAGAATCACTTTTTAAAGTATCCAATTATCAGCAAAGCAGGCAGATACAGTTCGAGAGGTGCCTAGAGGAGGTCGCTCATGAATTGCCTAGAGAAGGTCGCCCAGCAGGAGTTCAAGAGGTGCCTACAGTTCGTATGTATAATTTAATTGTGTTGTCTCTAATTTTTTATATATGCATGCACTAATTGTTTTATCAATTAATTCTCAGGAGGCCAACACGGAGGTTGAGGGAGGGGCAGACTGTGGAGGAGGCTGAGGGTGGAGGGCAGGCTGTGGAGGAGGCTGAGGGAGGGGACGAGGCTAAGGAGGAGAGTGCGAAAGAGGATGAAGAGGAGGAAGATGCTAGTGCTGAGGAATTGGAAGCTCCTGCCTTCAGGTGTCATGTATAGATATTTGGAAAATATTAATAATGTAGTATAATTCAACTAATATTTTGTTTCTGTTTTAGGTGTAGTGGGACTAATCAGATTCCTTCGGTAGCAGTTCCTCAAGCACGTAGAGTTATCCTACCACATGATGATTGGTAAGTAAGTATTATACAGTTTGGGCATTAATTACTTCCTTTAGTTTTAATATGTTGTATAGCACTATTTGCAGGCAATGTATAGATGTAGAATGGACAGACACGAATAGTATAAGGCAAGTGAATAGTACGCTGGGTTCTCTTTTGCGTTACCATTATCATGGCCTGGTGGTTATCAATTGTCTAACGCTGCCAACAATGAAGTGGGCTCATTACAAGGTTGCTATAGATGAGTTCCATGGGAATGTTGCCCAACGAATGTGGGTAGACTTTTGGGTAATTTTCTATTTTTTCTCGTTGAATTTTGCAATATATATAATTAATGTCTAACTGATTCATCTATTTATTATAAAGGAGAGATATCATTTACCAAGTGATCAGGAGTAGGCTCTACAAGAGAAGGCAAGATATGATTTTGAGAACTCAGCAACCAGGACGATTAAAAAGATGATGTACCAGGCTCGTATCCAGGTGGTGAGCTTGTATTATAAGAGGGTGTTGCATTAAGATATGAGTAAGAAGCTTGGTGCAACAAAAATCTATCTTCGGAAAGATCAGCACCAATGGCTAGAAGTTATGTTTCCTTGGTTTAACAAATGTCCTGAAGCATGGTAAACTCTTAGCCAATACTGGGCTTCATCTGACTTTGTTCATAATTCAAACAAGGAGAAGGGTAATAGGGAGGCGGGCCCAAGGGTATCTCGGCGGTACGGAGCCAATGGACATCTTCCTCTTGCACGACGTATGGTAAGTTAGACATGATTCATGTGGTTATTTATAGGTTTCATCGTCGATATTTGATTAGGTTAGTTTAAACATGTTGACTAATGTTGTTCTATGTTGTTATAAAAGAAGCTCAAAGTGGTCTCGACCTACTGTGGTCGAAGCTTATATTAGAGGTCACCTTGGTTTTGATCCAACACAGCCAGACCAGCTATGCATTGAGATGGCGACACAAAGCTTGGTTAGTATAATTGTTCTTCTAACTAAGGTGAATTCTTTATTGTATACTTATGCATGTATATGTTGTGCAGGCTTCTTACGTGCAAGTGATGGCCGATGCTAACGGGCCTGACTATGACTGGAGAAGAGAAGATGTCAATCTCGTCGCTCTGTACAGTAGTGGAGGTGGCAAGAAACATGGTACATTCTCCATGTTCGATGGCGTTCTGGATAGTAGTGCTACCTTAAGTTCAGCGAGATCGTCGGCTTCTTCGCAAGGCAGTGGGTCGAGTGCTTGTGAGGCTCAAGTACTACAGGAGCAGTTGAGGCAACAAGCTGCACAACAAGCTACACGCGAGACTCAACTATAGGAGCGGTTGAGGCAACAGTAAGAATACTTCGTTTCATGGCAGGGTGAACAACAAGCTGCTCTATAAGTATGTAATCATTTAACCTTATTTATTTCAAATCATTGCTCATTTCTGTTCAAAATTCATAAATATTGCTATATTTTACTTCATATTCATACAAAATAGAAAATTATGGTCACCTTGGGTCCCTTATTATGAATTCTTTATTATTGGCTAAAAGTAATGAAAAAGAGTTCAATTATTGTTCATTTCTTCATACTTTAACCCAATACATGCAAATTACTCTTCCAAACTTAGAATTGTCGAGCTTATAATTGTTAACATTATTTGTAGGCATATATGACACAACAATTTGGAATGCCATTAAGTCTTCCTCCTTTCCGGCCTTCACCTATATTTACAAAGCTATCTCCTATCACGGTACGTAGCAAACTTGGACCTTTTGTGTGTGTCTCTCTCTCTCTCTCTCTCTCTCTCTCTCTATATATATATATATATATATATATATATATATATATATATATATAGTAAAAATATTTGGGACTCCATGGAGTCCATACTCTGTACCTGGTTTGGAAACAATTAATCATGCAATTACTGCATTTACACCTTTGTATGGCAAATGCCAATGTTGTTGTGCATGTATCTACTTGATAAACACGAATCTTGGATGAATCCGACAGCAATAAAGCATGGAGCACTGGCTCCAAATATGACGCTGTAATCTAACAATTCTAATATCACATTGTAATGTAGGGTTCGGTGGCTCCTCCAGATGCTAATGTTGGAGGCGCTTGTTCATCGAGGTCTCCGCCGACCATTTTAGAGTACTACTATGCCTCAGGAGGCGATGCTGGTAGCGTACATCAGTTCAGCAATACCCCTCCAAGTTGATGCATGTTTTTATCGGTAGAGGAAATGTTTGTTGGTTGTATTAACTGTTATGCAACTTTAGTACATTTTGTGTGCATGTGTTATGAACTATGTTACCAATCGAAACCATATATGTATTGTTGATCATTGACTTGGGATGAAAGTTGAACTATATGGAACATATTTTAATGTGTATATTGTCGCTATACGTAAGTATCTTTGTGCTTATATTTAATGATGGAATGTTGATGGTTAAATTGGGCTGATAATTGAACTGTAGATTAGCATTTCAATGTGAATTGTGCAATATTTTTGTGTATACATGCTGCTGGAATTAAATTGAAAAAATGGTGGTAAATTATGCCACCCAGCAGTTCCCCAATATTTACATCGGCCAGGTGGGCCGACGTAAATACTGGGATACGTTGGCCCACATGGCCGACGTTAATACTGGAATTAAAAATCGCGACAGGTCACCCTAGTATTTATGTCAGCCACGCGTGCCGACGTAAATACGTCTAGTGCTAGCTGGCACCGCCTATCGATGGCCGTGTATTTACGTCAGCCGTGACCGACATAACTAAGGGCCGCATGGCGATGACCCTCCCCACCGACGACCATTATTCATTATTTACGTCAGCCGTGAGGCCGACGGTCGCGGTTGACGTAAATAATGTCTATTTACATCGGCCGCCGACATAAATAACTCTATTTAAGTCGCCTTATTTACGTCGTCTTATTTACTCGGTGTGGCGACGTAAATAGATATTTATGTCGGTTTTTGGTCTATTTACATCGGCTTCTGGCCGACATAAATTCTTCGGATTCCTGTAGTGTCCATGCTAGTGGCCGTGTCATCAACTCTGAACTTGTGAAAATCAGGAATCTTGTAATTTTCTGGGTAGGGCATGGTATCGAAATCCAGGGGATACGGTTTTGGATGACACATGGAAAAGACGATAGAGGAAGGTAATAGTCTAAAAACTATTGAATAGAAAACTACTCAATAAATTTTAGATTGGTAAACACATGCAACAATCATGCAATAAACCGATTGCTAGCTTGCGGGATAAACACAAGTATTGGATTGAATTTAAATATGACAACATATTTGCAAGAAAAAACGAAAATTAGATCGAATAGAATAGAGTGTGGGGTAAACACAAGAGAAGGATCAGTTTAGGGCATATACAATGCTAGTGTAACATCCCCAAAAATTTCAATTTTTGCATGAAAATTTTTTCGTGAAAACCATTATTTAAATAACCAAAGCCTCCATTCATTTCCAAATATTTTCCAAATGCATTTTCCAATCTATTCCATTAATAAAATACCTTCCTTAAATTTTCTAGTTTTTCGTAAATGCATTCCCAATTCAATTCCATTAGGAAATACCTTCGCCTAATTTTTTCAGAGAAAAACCATCTCATGAAATATCATATTTTATCTCATATTTGGATTCTTCTCATTTTCTGGATTTTTGGAGCCCAAGATCACATTTTTCGGAGTTATCCGCAATTTCTGCAAATTCTTTAAGCTCATATTAATTTTCTGGAATTTATATTCTGAAATAAAATCCACTTTTCCTTTTCTAGAAACTCGCGTAAATGCGCTTTCTCTTTTGGGAGTACACCTTCAACGTCACTCCTTTTCTCTCTCCCGCCACAGGCCTCGGCGCATGTCCATCCGGCCCAACCAGCCTACCCGGAGCACTTAAGTTTCATCCGACGGCCCATATTGAAACAGCTTAAATCCAACGCGCTTGGAGAAGCCACGTCATCAAAACCACATACCTCTTCGGTTAAATTGATCCGACGGCTACGACTTATTCCATTTATGATCGGATGGCTCATGCTCGTTGTCTACCTTTAGACGTCACAGCCGCCCCAAAACCACCATCACTGCCGGTTTTCATCGCCGTGCTCACCGGAATATCTCCCCAGCGCTATTCCCGAAGCCAACTCATCGTTGTTTTGCCATTTATGGATAGCCCTCTTCCTTGGCCTTCTTATTCTCCAGCTCGGCGTTCCTATCCGGCCTCGGCCTTGCTCCAATCGCTCACCGCAGTCAACGTGGACTGCCGTCTCCAGCAAGCTCCGGCCTATAAATAGCGTCGTCGGCGATTTCCTAGAACTCCAAGCCGCCTTACCGTACTCTTTCTGCTCCCCACCGTCGCCTAGAACATCTCCAGGATCGCCTTCTTCACCGCCTCCGGCAATCCCTGTGCCACCGCCTCCGCCCTTTGCAGGCCTCGACCCTAGCACCAAAACGATTCCACTCGTTGCCATCAAGCCAGTGCCGCCCTCGCCAAGCGCTATTGGCAATATGACCGTCGCCATCGACACCCGAAGTCACCGCCGCCATTGCCTCGCCGCGCCGCCATCTTCGGCCACCTCGATCACTGCCGCTACTGTGGTTAGCTTCCCCGTGCCATCAATTGCATCTCCCAGACATCAATATCCCATCTCCGGCCGCCGCTCGCCGTCGCCTCCTCCCCATTCTCTCTCTCTCTCTCTCTCTCTCTCTCTCTCTCTCTCTCCAGCAACCGGGCCCCACATGTCAATTCTACATACCAGCTCCCTTCACCTCCAGGTGGGCCCCACTTGCCAGAGTGAGCTGCCTTGCTCTTGGGCATGGCCCATTTTCCCCCGCAGCCTAGGAAATCTTTTCCTATTTTCTAAATCCAGAAGCATCCTCCCATTTTATTAAACTAACAAAACCATTATAAAAATTCTACAAAAATTCTCCAAATTCTAGAATTCAAAGTAGTATTTTATAAAAATATTAAATCCCTAGTTTTCACAATTAAATTAAAAAGTAAAATGATTTTCTTCCTCTTCTTTTAAAGAAAATGCCTTTATATTTATTACTCCAAAATTTAATAAAATTATTTATTTCTAAATATTCCATGAAAAAATTTCATCCATAATTTTTCACCCATATTCCTGTATTTAAATCCCATAAATAAAACATTTTATCTTCTTTTTCCCTTCCCTTCATATTTATTATCAAATGATTCTCCATTTCAGATTTAATAGCAAATCTATTCCAACTTCTGCTAAAGTATTAAAAATTTAGAATTCAAATTAGAATTTTATTAAAATATAAATTCCCTCCTCATAATTAAAAAGATAACATATTTTCTTCCTTCATTTATAAGAAAAATTCCTTTTACCTTTAACAAATTATCCCTTTTGTATTCCATTTCAAAACAGTATTTATATATTTCCTCGATTACCTTTTATTTTAAAATGCTAATAAAATTATTTCTTTATAAATATAAAATTATTTCATCCAATTTACCAGCATCTAAGCCGTGATACGAAAGCGAAACCCATCACGTCATAACGTCCAAACTTTTTTGTTTTAGTGTTACCATGTGATAGCTGTCGAAGCTCCTCATGCACAGTGCCATCAGTAATTACATGATAGTTGTATATAGATTATTTAAATTTTAATGAGATAAGAAATATAAATATTGACGAAACCAAGTCATGAAATTAGGACCACCACGTAAGCTATTACATCGCAAATTTTCGAGTTGAGTATTTGTAGTTTGTCTCGTCGAATTCCAGTTTTGTTGAACAAACAATCTACATTTCATTTGATCAAGTTGGAAGGTAACGTCAAAACCAAGTTAGAAATTAGTGTACCGGATACTTATGTGAAATATTGTTCCATTTCTATAAAGTTGGTATACAAATATAGCATTGCTTCATTTCACTCTTCGCGGTACAACTTTTTAATCGAACTGGCACCGATGGTGTGTCCATGTCCTCGGAATACATGAAGATCAAAGCCATGAGTGGAATCTAACATTGGTATCTCGACATTGTGCTCATCTGACAGATATGTACAAGAGAAGTACG
The DNA here is from genome assembly GCA_036346415.1 of Raddia guianensis. NCBI lineage: Eukaryota > Viridiplantae > Streptophyta > Magnoliopsida > Poales > Poaceae > Raddia > Raddia guianensis. The sequence continues at coordinate 17,494,695 of CM070537.1, read as the reverse complement.
AAATCTCTTTGAGAAAGAACGCCACTACGGTTTCAGCTCAAGCTTTGTTACCCAGAGTTAACCTAATTTTTTTCATGTTTTGTTTTATTGGGTACATCCATCGGTATTGTAAAGGACCACCAATCTCTGCTTCATATAGTAAATGTACCAATAAATATTGCATTGCATTCATGAACCCCGTCAGAAGTATCTTATCCATCTTGCATATTAACACAGGCATGACTTTCTTCAACTTCTGCATCATTACTTTCTTAATTTCTTTCGAACAAAGTTGTCGATGGAAGTAACTAAGCTCAACCAAAATTGTCCACACATCATCAGGGAATTACCTACGGAACATTATAATAACTAATCTTTCCATGATTACATTTTTGGTTTGCTGCGTAACCATCTGAAAATTTAATATTTTTAATCCAGTTTAGGACCTCCTTTTTTGTCAGAGCTCTTAAGACAGTAAGGGGCTCGTGGCTTGCCTTGTTTCCCTGTTGGGTCCTCTCTCACCTCAAGGGAGGGTCGACTGCAAATATCAGCTATATCTCTTCGAGCCGCCACATTATCTTTGGTCTTGTCATTGAAATCAAAACACATTCCTAGTGCATAACATCAACATTGTGTGGCAGGATCAAAGACGTTGCATAGGGCAAACACCAGATACCAGATATGTGAGTTCAGTTGTGTGACTCTTTAAACCCCTTCAAAACCATCTTCCGTGGGAATTAGCTGATGATGCCAGTTTCCAATCTTAGATCATATAAAACGTTTGGGTGGGTCATTTGTGATTATCATGACTTTATAGAAGGCGTTTCTCTGTCTTCTGAATTCATGCGGAGGAGGCAAGAAGCGACGATGGCAATCGAAGAAACAAAACTTGCACCCATGTTTCAAACAGAACGCATCAGTGTCATTCATACATATTGGACAAGACTTTCGACCATGCAACCTCCATTTTGAAAACATGCCATATGTAAGAAAATCATGTATGGACTAGAGATAGGCAAAACGCATGTTGAACTTGTGTTTTCTACTCTTATCATAAGTTTGGACCTCTCTCCACAACTGAATAAGCTCATCGATCAAAGGTTGCATAAAGACATTTAATTGCTTTCAAGGATGCTCTAGCCCCTGTATAATAAGGGATAAGAACACATACTCATCCTTCATGCACATCGAAGGTAGAAAATTGTACGAAATTGAGAACACAGGCCAACATGAGTACAATGCAACATTCATGTTGAAAGTAGAAAACCCATCGGTCGCTAACCCGATCCAAACATTTCTTGAGTCTTTGGCAAAATCTTCGTCATGTTGGTACAATGTCTTCCATGCCACGCCATCGGATGGATGACACATGAAACCTTCACTGAATCGCACGCCTTCCATATGCCATCTTATGTGTTGGGCAGTCTCCTCACATAGGTACAATCGTTGTAGCCTCGGTGTTAGAGGAAAGAAACGTAGAATCTTTATTGGTGTATCACTTATCACTACATTTCCCACTACATCAATTGTTTGTACAATTCTAGACTTTCCATGAAATAAACAGTTTTTCTTCCTAGCATTACTCTTACAGAATAACATACAATTGTTAACGCACACATCTATCTTCTCATAAGGCATCCCTAGACCAGTAAAAATCTTCTTCGAGTAGTACATATCTTTTGGCAACTTGTGATTTTCTGGGAGAACATCATAAATCAATTTGACCAAATCATTGTAACTCCCTTGAGAGAAGCCATACTTAGATTTAATATTAATAAGCTGTGTCAGAAACGAAAGGACTGACACCTTGATGCCCTCATGCAGAGGATTATCTGAAGCATCTGAGAGTGTAAAGAATTTCTCAACTGCTATGGTCAGTGCATCCTCATGACGCACAGATTCATCCTCTGTAGCAATTTGAAATTGTCGTCCCAAGTCCTGAACCATCTCATCCGTCTTGTCATCCACTCCATCTTTATCAGATATATCTACCGCCCGTGACTCACCATGTTCATACCATGTGTGGTAATTCAGCATGAAGTAAAATTTGCATAGGTGGCCGGCCATAACACATGGACACTTCACTACCCCGCCAGGATGATCTAGGGAGAACACCTTATCCAAAAAACTTTTTGTGTTAATGTTCTATTTTTGAGTGTGCTTCATACCATTATCCCAACCATCGTACATCCATCTACGGTGTTCATCAATCTTTGTTATTACAAAATGCAACAATACATAAAAAATGGGTTAATTATCCTAACAGAAGTTGTAGACAAAGATAGATCTTAAACCCACGTAGGGTTGAACAAGTTAGCACTGTTTGTCATGACATGTGGTGCGATCTGAATGAAATTTCGGTACCGTAACCCCACTTTTCTCCGAATGCATGCATGATTCTTGTGCATCGGAGAACGACAGGGTTACGCAGCCGAAATTCCGTTCAGGTCGCACCACATGTCATGACAAACCATGCTAACCCGTCCATCCCCGGGCTGTCCAATAGCGTGGACAATTCAAAAGTGATACATATCACAATTCAATGTGATCAGTATCGCTCCCAAACGGGTGATGTATAGGTTGGGTTGACTTGTGTTTCAAAAAATGGTTTATTGAAACATACGTAAATCATGACAACAAAGTGATAAAACATATATATCCCTAAGGTAATAATATATATGACATGCTTACCTTGACGATGAGGGCAGCAATAGCGGTGGAGGGTGGTGAGGGGTGGCGGTCGGGGCAGTAGAAGGCGTCTAGGTGCAGCGGCTAGAAGCCTAGAAGCAGCTAGGGGCTACCAAAAAATTTACCCCCCCAAAAAATTACTTATACATGAAAACACATTACTAGTTACAAGATCATATTCTTGTTCTGCCATGTCAACATATTACAACGTTATAAGATCATAATTATTTATGCACATGTATTTTCAACCAAAAAGAATTTTCTACACATGTATTATTTATTTGGATGTCTATTTTATCTTTAATGGGTAACTACTAGGCCACTACTAGACCAAAAAGAATCTGATTTGAGCACCCAAACCAATGGTCACTTATCCAAACTTGATTTACCCAATTTTTTCCATATCATTGTTTTGTGAACATACATACGGATAGAAACTAAGTTCCAGGACAAACAAAAAAGAACAAAATCTTCGATCCAAGATTATTCTGTGTGGCTTCACACACAAATCGAGTATAAGTACTAACAGTTGATTACAAAAGAACTATGGATCTAACACCATATCAACAATTGATTAGTAGTAGCTGTTGCAACCAAGATATATGCCTTAAAGATCACCCATATGTTTTTATTACTCACCCTCTCACTCACCTCAAAGATCACCGGATGGTTTCCCTACAAGGCGAGGAGCAGTGGCAGGGGAACAAGTGCAGCACCGTGGTACTGAATGCGTTGCTGGGAGAGCGAACGGAGGTGGCCGGGGGCGGTGAGAGATAGTGGAGGGGAAGCGCAGCAGTGGAAAGACAACAATGGGTGATGGATGCGGCGGGGCGGGGCGATGGCGGGGTGGGTGCGCGGGTCGAGGCAAGATGCGCGTGGCGGCTGGGTGGCGTGGGCGGTGGTGGTGGGGGCGCAGTGGTGGCAAGGCGGCGAGGTGCGACGACAGCGGCGACTGGGCGGTATGGCACGGGATGAAAAGATGGGGACGATGCTATAGCTAGTGCACTGTTGATGTACGTAAATAGGACATGTGACCGACGTAAAAAAGACTGGCGCTATGTCCTGGATGCTGTGTTTATGTCGGCCAAGCCGATGTAAATATGTGTATTCAGGTCGGTTTGCTTGGGCCAACGTAAATACCCAGCTTATTTACATGGGCTTTCTACGAGCCGACGTTAACGGTTCGGATTCCTGTAGTGAGAGCACATAGGACAATCGATTTTTGGCTCAGGTTGGAGAAGCCGTAAATAATGACATTCTCATATCCCGATTATTCCCATTGTCTTTGTCTGGATTGGCTTTTACATGGTTTACATATCTGCCTCCAAATTTGATCACTTGCTGGGGTCTCCTGGAGAGGAAGTTCCACAAGTATTTTTATATGAGGGAAATGGAATTAAGACTATTGGACTTAAGAGCCGTTAGACAGAAATATGGAGATTCGGTCGATGATTATATCAGGAGGTTTAGGGAAGTAAGGAACCATTGCTATAGTGTGAATCTTCCCGACGGTTAGCTGATTTGGCTTTCCATCCCGATAGTGAAGGAAAAAGTTGGAAGCCACGACTTTTTATATCTCGGCCAGCTTGCATACTGTGTTTTGTTTAATGAATGAAAGTTGACTCCATGAGAACAAGGTCTTCGGTAAAGATTTCAGGGAAAAAGTAAAACCAGTGAACTATCTAGATCATGAAACCATAGTTCTTCAGACGAAGAGGCCGAGGTTTATACTACCGAGTTGAACAAGAATAATAAGAAGCAGTCCAATTGCATTTGGCTAAAAGCCAAAAGCCGACCTGATGAGGTCAAATATTCTTTTGATGTTACGAAGTGCGATACGTTTTTTATTATCTTCTTCAAGAGAACCAGATCAAACTTCCCGAAGGGCATGCCTTGCCTTCGGTAGAAGAGTTGAGGAAAAGGAAGTATAGTAAGCGGCATAACTCTTATTCACACATTAGTAACAAGTATAATGCTTTTAAGAAAGGAGTCCAGAAGGCGATTGAAGAATGTCGGCTTAAATTCAATGATCGATAAACTAAAGATGCAAGTCGATGAAGAACCGTTCTAGATCAATATGTTTAGTGCTCGGGGGGAAGTGGTAAGGAAAGGATAGATAATCCTGCTGCCTTGAGTTGTCAAACAAGGGTATTGGTTGGCGCCAAAAAAATTGTTGTGCAAGATAAGCCAGAATTGCGCTACAGAATCGTTAAGCCTAAAGGTGACTTAGACCCAATAAGGTGGTAGAAAGTCGAGAGGACTAGCAAGAAAGCCAATATTTGCAACCAAAAGTGACCTTTGATGACTTATTAACTAAGTATGAATTGATATCAGAGAATCGGTGGAACCGTCGATGGAGATCGGTAGAGGACACTTTATATGAGCAGCGGGAAAGAGGAAGCTTTCTTCAAAGAGACCCAGGGGTGAGAACCCTCATTGGGGATGTCCATTCTTCCGTTACAACTGAAAGTAAGGGATGAATCTGTCCATTGTAGAAAACTGGCCTAAGTACAATAAAACTTAGGTAGGCGACGAGACAGGATATATGTCAAGTATCGTCTCGAGTTTCCTAAGCATGAATCATCAATCGTCTCAAGTGGTGAAAAGCTGCTATGAGTGGATTGAGGCTAAAGGCTTGAGCGGGAACCGATTCTTTGGTGAAGGGTTTGCCTCAATGGGGAAGTAGAAGAAGAACTCTGAATCTTAGTCAAATTAACAAATCTTCGTGTTCCTCTTTTTTACTGTACAACATTTACTTTGAATCCTTAACTTATTTTCTTTTTATTTCCGCTATCGTAGTTTTGTATCTTTTGTTTATAATTGGACTTATTAGTTAGCTTGGGTCATTAACCTACTAGAAGTCAAGACTCGCTTTAAAATTTGATAGTTGCCTATTCACCCTCCAGGTCAACTAGATTTTTTCACCCCTCCGGAACATCGAGGAGGCATGGCCTTCTACAAGTACTGATGTCCTTGGGCATCAATCCTGGATTGCGTGTATTAGTTTGAAAACTGGTACTGAAGATCGCTCCAAACTGGTACTGATAAGTTGTTTTGTAGTAGTGGCAGCTGGGCCTGCATGCGTATAAAACAACTCAATAAATTTGCTCGACTTATTCTATTTTGTCTTCAGGACTGTGCGGAAGGCCTAGCTAGTCCATAATAGTGCTGGGATTGGGCCGGGCATTTTTGGTCTATCCCTAGCACGACTCGATTTTGGATGTCCGAAACATGACCTGAAGAAATTTCGGCCGGGTCGATATGGCCCAAATAGCATGCCGTGCTAGGCCTCAAAAGTGAACACGATGCCGACCCAAATCTTTGGGCCGTGCTTAGGTCGGCATGGCTCAGGATGGTCCAAAGTGAATCGGGGATCCACTCCGCATGAATTTGCAAAGTATGCAGCTGCCAACCACGTTTGTTACTGGCCATTCCCTTTGCATGTGATAGGAAGGGAGATGTTCGGTGGCTTCAGTTAAATTGCCGCGCACTAAGCACTTTTGACTATTCAACGAACCAACGCTTCCCCATGTGGGCTAGTCAGTAGTCGCTTGCTTATCAGTTCACTGAGCGTGCAATATCGAATACTCCATCGCAGACTGTAGTATTGAATAGCTAACTAGCTGCTGGGCACACCGCACACGAACCATATGCAAGACTAGCGGTGAAAGCGCGCTTGCGTGCGCTAGGACCGATCTGGGCTGTTCGAAGGTGGGTGATGAAAATGGGGAGTGGTGGAGATGGCATCAGGGTATTTAGGTGTAGGTTATCCATGCTTCTGTAATGATCGACCAAATATAGTAATTTTAAGTTGTTTTTTGTGATGGCTACGTAAAGCAGGGCAAAAGCAATGGTGGCAATATCCTGTGCAAATGAGAGAATTAAATAAAAAGGGGCACTATTCCAACGTTAAAAAAAGGGATGGGCACGGGGCGGGCGCCACTAAAAAAGAGAGAGCGCTTAATCAACGACAACAAAACAGGCGAGGCAAAGCACAGGAAGCAGCAACCAATTGGAAAGACCTCTGAGAAGAAGAGTACCTCCTGTGGTAGCAGCGTGAGTAGTAGGCAGTCTCGCGGGCCGAGCACCATCACCTACAAAAATAGGAGGCCGATTACAACAACAACGAAAAATGGGAACAAAGGATGAGAAGCCGCCATATCTATGGAAACAGAGGCTCCCTCCGTTGCCGGACGATGAACAGCAGGCAAACCGTGCGCAGGCTGAACAACCACAGGCGAGGAAATAACAGTCCGAGAGGAAGCAGAACACAAGAAGTAACAAATAGAGGGCCCAACCTCTAAAAGCAAATGCTCCATGTGTCGGCTGGCCATAACATGCAGAGGATGGACCAGCGTGAGGAGGCGCAGAACAGCCGAGCTGCAGGCGCCTCTTTGAATTTTTTTTTGGCAAGCAAAGCAGCTCGCCTCGTGGCACGGTTCGCGTGAGCCTCATCCGACATAGGGAACAATGCTGCAGTCCCAGATGACCCTGCAAAAGGGAAAAGAAGCTCCAGCATTGAATAGCACACAGCAAGAAACAAACAATGAAGGCGCATCAGAACGACATGAAGTAAGAAAGACAAACCGGAAGAAGCCGGAGGCAGCGCAGTAAAAGGACGGCCGGAAGACGGCATGACGAACAGCAGACACGAACAACAGGCAAAGGTGACATGCACGACGAGGAAGCAACGCTGGAAGAAGAAAAAAGAAGAGAAGAAAAAAAGAACGGCCATGAAGGATGATGAATAAAACAGGAACAACACCGGAGAAGCCGAGGGAAAATGAAGAGAAGCACATGGCACGAAACCAGAGGCGAGCAAACAGGAAACGAACAAGGAACGAACGGAGACACACGGCGGCAGCAGGCATGATATGCGGCACGAACGGTGGAAGAAGCAAAGCAATCCGGCGCGACAGAGCAGCGTGAAAAAAAGGCTGAGGCGACGCAGCACAACAGAGAGCACAGTAGCTGGCGAGACGAAGACACGTGGCGGAACAATCAGAACGGACGGATGATTTTTGAAGAAGACTGATATTTGAAGAAGACGCGGCCATGCCGCAGGCCAGCGAAGAAGCAAAAAACGATGTGGCCATGCCCGCAAGCGAAGCCTGCTACGCCCTATGAAGAATAGGTATATTTGGGTTCTGCCCGTGCCGCACTACTCGACGACGGCACAACGTGCCCGTACACTACTACAAAAATAACCTAATTTGCAGATACATCTGTACCGGTTGGATTAAAACTGGTACTGATAGTACACCAGTACCAGTTCGTGGCAACAATATGATTTCAGACTTTCAGTACCGGTTGAAGGCAACAGTAAATATACTTTTCACAAGCGGTTATAGGCCAACTGGCGTGCAGACTCATCAATACCGGTTCGTTACAACACACTTAAAAAAGAACTACTACAAAAATAACTTAATTTGCAGATACATCTGTACCGGTTGGATTAAAACTGGTACTGATAGTACACCAGTACCAGTTCGTGGCAACAATATGATTTCAGACTTTTCACAACTGGCGTGCAGTACCAGTTGAAGGCAACAGTAAATATACTTTTCACAAGCGGTTATAGGCCAACTGGCGTGCAGACCCATCAATACCGGTTCGTTACAACACACTTAAAAAAGAATGCATATCCTAATCTAATTAATACGTGTGGGTGGATGGGTTGCTTAGAATGTTGAGTGGAGAAAAATGTGATGGCTTGTGGTCTGAAAATCGAGTTTTGGGTTTGCCATATTTTTTTTAATATTTTGATGGCTATGATACCGGTTGGGGGAATCATTGATATTTTGATGGCTATAATACCGGATGGAGGAGGAGGATGGAGAGGGGGAAGCGATCAGGCGGAGGAGGAGGATGGGGGTGGCAGTGGAGGAGGCGGAGGAGCGGGAGGGGGGGGCAAAGGAAGAGGATGGGGGCGGCGGCGGGAGGGTCCTGGGAAGAGAGAGGACAAGAAGTAGGGTTCTGGTGAGTTGGGCCAGGTCATGGGCCTCGCCACAAAGGGAGCCGACGGCCCAAATCGGAGCTGGAAATCAGTATGTTCGGTGTTTCGAATTTTCAATGTATAATACCGAAACCAAACAGAAATACCGAAATTTCTAAAATCAACACCGAAATAAATATCAAAAACCATAATACCAAAAGTTTCGGTATTTTCGGATCGGTTTTTTCGGAATTTTGATTTCGGGATTTTTTTGACAACCCCTACATTTATGTGTGAATTTGCTGCATGCACGCATGTTCTTCTTCATTTTTTTTCGCCGACACCACCATACGTCTAGGGGCAGGGGCTCGAGGGCCGAGGCTACATATACCTAGCGCACGTTTCTCCGTCTAATGCATCGTGCATGCATCTCGTGCTAATTGTTCTCGCCGTACATATGGCCTGATATGGATCTCACTCCCCACGCCATATGGCCGGCTCATGCTGCACCATGCTCGTGAAACACATGCACTGTGCGCGCGCGCATCACTGGTCGTGAAACACATACCTGGAAGACTCTCGGATTAAAGTTATATCAGTATATATCTATATGGTTGTGGATTAATTCTGTTGAGCTAAGAAGCGCCAACAACAGATATGAGATGAGTACAGACGAGAGTGCTTCATCCTACGTGCAATGCTTTTTACAACAATACAATACATGTCGTAGAAGGTTGCAATTGATGTGTTGTTTGCATGGAAGGGACTTCTAGTCGGTGGCTGAAGAACAACACGCATCACCGTAGGTTTATTTGAAAGGATCACCTGTAGCACAGGAAGAAGATTTCATTTGATGGGACACACATGAGACTAACCTAGCTCCAGAGGTTCGTAGTGTCTGTTAGGAGTACAAGATGATAAAAGACCTTAAAGTTGTCCTTAGAAAGGTAGCAGGTTGTATACCTACACCGACTGACTCTATTTGGAAGAAGAGATCATTGTTCTAGGACCGTATCGAAAGGATTTGAATGTTCGGCACATACTCGACATCATGCACATAGAGAAGAATGTATGTGAAAGCTTTCTCAATCTTACTAGACATTCCAGGTAAAACAAAAGATATCCTCTAAGCATGATAGGACCTAAAAGATATGCAAATAAGGAAAGAGGTACATTACAAAAAACTGGATATGTACACTGAGCAAGGAAGAGAAATCTAGACTACTCGCGTTTTTGAATGAAGTTCCCCGTCCAGTTACTCCACCAACATGAACTATTTTCTGTTGTGCTTAGGTGTGTTCTACCAAACAAAGCCCAAAACACAACCATCAAGTTATGTTTGTTCTTCAACACGATTTCACATAAGGTCACTGACCCGTTTAAGCTAGGCAAGCTACAGGAGGACGTGGTCCACACTTTATGCCGACTTGAGGGGCATTTCTCTCCAACTTTTTTTGACATGATGGTGCATCTTATTGTCAATACCATCCCGCTGATACGGATCTTTGGACCTATGTTTCTTCATCTGATGTATCCATTAAGAACTTAGGTGTTCTCAAGAAATATGTTTGAAACAGAAATTGTTCTGAAGGTTGCTGGCTGAAGGCTGGGCAACCAAGGAGGTTGTTGAGTTCTGCACTGACTACATGAATGCAAAACCGATTGGTTTGTTGTATCACATCATAAGGGAAGGCTAGAGGGGGAAGGGACGATTGGTGAGAAATCAAGTATTCTAACGATATTGTTTCATTCACTGTCGACTGGTGACTAACTGGGGGGTCACCACCGGCAATGAATTTGTACGAGGGGACGCTATCGAGAACCAAACCAGATGGTAGCACAAGACATGGGTTTATACAGGTTCAGGCCCTCAACGGAGGTAATACTCTACTTCCTGTGCTCTGGGATTATGATTGATCAACCTGCGGGATGCAAGATGACCAAGGCGATTATAATGTATGCTCTATCAGATGAACTTACTTGCCAATGGCCTCTACCCCCTCCCTTTATATAGTGTAGGGGGGATAGAGTTACACGGTAGCACGTGATACACGGTACCTAATCTTGTTATGCCGTTACATGTCATGCATGTGCCGATCTCCTAATTACATGAAGATAGATCATATCCTCGGGAACTTCCTTGGAGCTCAAGGCTCGCGTAGCCCGAGTGGTCTCTATCCTTGACCAGCCGACTTGGATCGCCCCCCATCTGCTTCCTTATGGACCTGCTAGAGGATACCCGGGGCCCATGTAGTCCACAGTAGCCCCCGAGTGCTTTACGATCGAGTCAGATATCCGGCCGACTGGTTTCACCAATATCTCCTGTAATCTGAAAAGAGATTGTAAAGAACTCAAGAAATCTTAAGTTTTTGTGTTGAAACAACGCCTGGACTGGCAATACCAAACTCCAGCTTACTCGGCCCATTGGGCACGTCACCTCAACAGAAGAATTCGGCTCCTGGGCATCCACTCTCGCAATGCAAAAGTAGCCATGGACCCATCATGGGACATGCCTTAAGCCACGCCATTATAATTTCTGTCTTGCAGCATGCTATAACTTTAGCGTTTCAAGATGTATCGGCACCAGGTGCCTGGCCTTAACGTGTAAGAACTAGCAGTCGGCCCAACATAATCATGCCTAGGGGCATACCGATTGGATGCAATTTGGTCAAGAGGCATTTGTACACGGGTATCGGTGTACAACTGGCGACCTTATAATCATGCCTCCGAAATTGTACCCAAATTTCACCAACACCCAACCTCGAGCGTGCGAAGTTGGCTAGTGACCCAACATGGACTATGCCGTGAAATATTTTTAATTTTGGCGCTTCCGGTCATATGCCCTCGAGGGTGTACCGCGGCCGAATTAGGCTCGATTTTAACACATTGCCACCGTCAGTGGCGTGTTAAGAAAGCCTGTTAAGGGGATCGCCCTTTGCAGTTTTATCCCAAGCCCAATTAGGGGGAGGCGAAGCGTTTTCGCGCCTTTTCTCACACAGCCGGAACGGCACGTGCTTCCGCAGGGGAACGTGTTCGCGTCCACTTCCGTCCCATCGCCATGATGGTTTTTACTGTATTCGAAACGGATTACAAGGCGCGCCCTTTGAACTCCCTTGGCGTATAAAAGAAACCACAGGGGCAGAGCACTACTTCACCACCAGCTTTGGATTTTCCGAGTCTTCCCTTTCTCGGCGACACCCAGAAACCTTCTTCTTCTAGATCCCACAAAGCAATGGCAAACATCATGGAGCTGATAGAGAGGTGGGTCGCCGAGGCCAGGGCAAAGGTTGAGGCGGAGGCCGCGGCCAAAGCTCGCGAGGATGAGCTCTGGCGGGATTTTGCCCTGATGAGGGTGGAGGTCCGCGCGGAATAATCCATCAGGGTTCTAATCCGCGGATTTCCAAAGCTCCACAAGGTGTGCTTCCCCCTCAAGGACGCACTGATCGCAGCCCTCCTTGCCGACGAGGGATTCTGAAGTCCTCCCGCCAGGGGGCTTCTTCTTTTGCTCCTCCGCGAGCCAGCGACGAGCCCTAGCTCGATGTGCTGCGCCGCGGGGAAATGTAAAGAGGCCTAAGAGCCTTTTGATGAAAAACTTTTGGAAGTCCAGATGTCTTTCTTCTCGAACTTGCTTTAATCTTGAATCTGCGATATAGCTTCTTCTCGTCTTGATTCTGAATCCGCAACATTGCTTCATCCGAGTAGTTAGGACCGCTTGCTCCCAAACCAGCGTTCAGCGCTCAACTCGAACCTCTCGGAGGGAGCCACTCGGGCAGCCGAGTGGTCTCGCCCTTCTCGAAAAGGCCGCATCCAGCGCTGAACTAAGGCCCGGCCCAGAATGCGAACGCTGCCCGTTGCGATAAGTTTGGAACAGGAGAACGAAATTGGTTCACCTCACTCACTTTTCGCGCCAGTTAATTAGTCTCCCCCAGTGAACTCCGCCGCTAGGGTTCTTCTCCGTCGCAACCTTCGCCGCCACCGTCTCCGATTCGCAATGGCTCCACCTTCTCCCGCCGCCCCAAAGGCTGCGAAGAGCGGAAAGAAGTGGATGAAGTCCATCACGACCGAACGAAGGCTACAGAAGCTGGTCTCCATCGGCGTGCTCCCCTCCGAAGAGTTTCTATCATGGCGCCCCGCCGCCGGCGAATCCTACCCCACCCCTCGCTCCGACGAGGTAGTGGTCTTCAAATCCTTCTTCCTCCGCGGCTTCGGCCTTCTTTGCTCTCCATTCTTCCGGGGATTGCTGCATTTCTATGGGATCGAGATTTCGCACCTAAACCCCAATTCTATCTTCCAAATTGCCATTTTTATTAACATCTGTGAGGCCTATTTGGGGATTTCTCCTCACTTTGGCCTCTTTAGATTTCGTTACCTCCTCAAGCCCTTCCCCAACAAGAACTGTCCCAAGGCCGGCGGCGGCGCGGGATTTCAATTGCGGGAGGGGGCCCGAAAATACTACTTCGATCTTCCCTTGAGAACCTCCAATAAGGTTGGCACTAGGAGTGGTTTTACTGCGCCAATTCTCTTCCAGTCCTCCCTTCCTTCTCCGGAGAGTGCCTCACGGTCCGTCCCTCCTGGTCATCTCCTCTCGCCGATGACGAGGGAGGCCAAGTTCAGGAACTTCTCGTTCTTCTCCAGCGCGCAAAAACCGCCGGGCTGACTGGCATTGGTGTAGTTTGGAATTACACTCAGTGCCGTATCCAGCCCATCAAGGAGAGGGTGCATCCTGCCTTTGAGTACTCTTGGTTCCAAGACGCCACTCGGGAAACTTAAGAAATTCTTTCACAGAAGGAAATCGTCAGCCGAGTGGCTGAACTGTTTGCTCCTGGCTCTGAGATAGTCCATTCCGACTGCCGGCTGCATACCATCTGACGTTCTCACCACCAGCGGTAAGGAGAAGACCCTTCTCAACTCAACCGTGGTTTTATAGGACGATACTTAGATTGATTTTAATTTGATGCTCATGCAGGGACGCACAGCCTTCTTCTCTACCTATCCAGTCCCGAAAGCTCCACCCCATAAGGAGGCACCACGCAAACGCCCTGCAGAGGACTCGGCTAGTGCTCCCGCAGCCAAGAAATGCAAGGGGGCCGCCTTGGGGGACTCGGACGAAGATGACGACGAAGATAACGTTCCGCTCCTGCGCCGCCGCCGCCCAGCAACCAAATCGCCTTCGGCTCCGGCAATGCAACCACGAAGTCCTCCCTCTTCCCCATCTGCTGACCCAAAGGCCGCGTCGGGGGCGGAGAAACCTCCCGGCTCAGGCCCGAGTGGTCTGGGCATTCGATTTGGGTTCAAATATTTTAAGTCATCGCAAAGGTATTCCCTCACGATTTCTCCCCTTCACGATTTGCAAGGGATTTGTGTCTTGAATAATCTCCAAATACTTTCAGAAAACCTGTCGACGATGACGAGCCGCCAAGCTCGCATGACAGCGAAGTGCCGGCCTCGGCGCCTCCACAATCCGATCGCCAAGCCTGGGCCCAGACGGCAGGGGATTCGACTCGGCATGCCCACCTCGGCGAGACTTCGGCCCATCTGCTACCACTCGCCGATCGTTGCCAGCGAAGGGAAAAATGCCAGCTCCGACTCCAAGGAGCACAGAGCCATAAATCGAGGAGATTCCTCGCCCTTCTGCTAAAGCTCACGCTCCACCCCTCCGACTGAAATGGAGAAAGGAGATGGAGGGCTACGAGGTCGATGACGGGCAAGAAGCAGAAGAATGTGAAGTGCTGGATAACATGGCAGCAGCTCAAGCCATGATATACAAGGTAAAACTTTTCCCGGCCCTGAATCCTCGCTTTGCTCAAGGGGATCCCGCCAATCTCCTTATCTCCATGCAGCGCATGAAAGAGAGGTCAAGGCAGAAGTCCGTTTGCATGGAGAAAACAATGGGCGAGCTGAAGAGCCGCGACGAATGTGACAACGCGCTGTACGCTGTTAAGTCACAATATCGTGGCCGGATCGAAGAACTCCAACGAGAAAACACTAAACTCCAATCCCGCCATGTGGAAGAGTCCAACACCATCCGAGGTATAGATCCCGAACAGTACTAAACCTTTACAAAGAATACTCCTTAGATGATAATCTTTGAGACTTGCCTACTAATGTAGCGCTGAAGGCGAGGCAGAAGGCCCTGGAGGCAGAAAACAACGCTCGGACCGAAAGATCGGCTAAAGAGCTGGAAGGTAACTTTTCTCCACTGGCTCTCCCTGACTCAACCTCATTGAAATCTGACTGATCCGCCACTCCCAATTGGTTATGCAGAGCATCAGGAAAAAAACCAGGGTGCAGATTGTTGAGACCCATGTGGTGGGTCCCCTTGTGTAGTGATGAATATATTTGACGGTTTGAATTTGATGTGATTTTGAAGTGTTTTGAGTTGCATTTGTGAGACGGACACAAGTTGAGTGTCTGGCGGACGGTGTCCGATGCCGACTGGACACGTCGAGTTGTGTTGAGTTTTCGCGTTGTTGAGCGAGATCGGACGTTGTCCGGTGAGGTCGTGTCAGGGTGACACGTGTTGATGTTGAGCTTTTCTTTGGATGATCTTATGTTGTGCTAACCTTTGCAGGAGAGGTAAGGTGTATGGCTTTGGTATGTGTTCACCTTTGTGATGCAGTCTGGGGTGGAGTGCGTGGTGACGCTTCATGGGGACAGCTAGAGGTCAAAAGGCGTCCGGGCGCTGGACGATCGATTCGATGACTGGCGGTCACATGAGGTGGTGTACTCGGGAAGCTTCACCTATGTGATGGAGGTATCGGCGGGTACGTGGCTGACGCTTCGCGGGGACAGCTGGAGGCTGGTGCGTCCGGAGGCGTGCAGGTGACCGGGTTCGATGACCTGGCGGTTACATGAGGTGGTGTACTCGAGAAGCCTCGCAATGTCAAGGGATCCGAGGCAGCTGGAGGCTGTGGCGTCGGCAACCATGGTGGCGAAGCTGGTCAGTCCGGTGGGCCCAGGCATGGGCTGGCGACCGAGGAAGTTGCGTGGAAGGTTCTGGGTTAGGCCGTGGAAAACCCTGGTTCGGTTCTGGGTCCCCCGGTGGTAAAACCCTGGTCGGTTCTGGGTTATCCGGTATGTGAGAAACCCCACGGGTTCAGGTTAGCCCGTGGAAAACCCCGCTTTGATTCAGGTTAGCGGTGTGGTTAAAACCACAGAGGTTACGGGTTAGCCTCGCTAGAAAACCGGTGCAGGGCCTTGCGTGGCTCGATGCACCAATATTCCGGATCTTAGGAATATTCGGAGGAATATTCCCTAGGGTGGCTATATAAGGAGGGGTGCAGGCTTAGGGTAAGCTAACTCCACCACCATGTAGCCCTAGGTGATAGGTGTGAGATGAGAGGGGAGAGAGGGGTTTCCCCATGGTTGGAAGGTGGACACCAAAATCCAGAAATAAATATCCAGAAAAATATTCCCTAAATATTTTGTGCGTTCTCTTTGAGTGTTCATCCAATTTTTGATAGAGAAAAATTAGAAAAGGTAAGGGAAATTCCAAACCGTGTTGCATGCTCCTGTGTTCATCCTGTCTAGTGTGCGTGCGTGATCCACGAAGAGAGAGTGTCGACAGGTGACTAACTGGGGGGTCACCGCCGGCAATGATTATATATGGGGCGATGCATGCAAGATCCAAACTCGATGGTAGCACAAGACAAGGATTTATACAGGTTCAGGCCCTCATGGCGGAGGTAATACCCTACGTCCTGTGCTCTAGAATTATATGGGGTATATGTGTACAAGATGATCAAGATGACCAAGATGTAGATGTGATCCTCCCGATGCAGATCTAGGAGATGATCAGGCTGTAGATCCCGATCCCGAACTATGGCCCCCAACCCCCTTTATATAGTGGAGGGGGTGGGGTTACAAGGTGGAGTCCTAGTCGGTTACAAGGTAGGATTCCTATTAATTAGGGACTACAAGTATACCTTCCTATTAGGGATAGGCTTCTATCTTCATGTCCTTTCTTGCCGGTCAAGTCTTCTAGAGTCCGGGTGATACCCGTCCTCATCCACCTGACTTGGTCCATCCCCTGTCGGGTGGTCTTTTAGGCCCGCCGTGTGGATACCCGGGGTCTATGTTATCCACAGTAACCCCCGAGTGCTTCATAGTCGAGTTGCTGCTCTTCTTCGTCGCACCTTGGATGAGTCATGCTTCATGCTAAGTGCTTGTAGATTGTTGCTGCTCCTTCCCGACCGCTTCGCATGTCTCGCGAGGAGACTGTGAAGGACTCATAGAGAGTTGTTAGTGATACCCGCCGGGATTGCTGTGTTCGCGGTCGCCCATTGTAAAGCGCATCACCTTAATTTTTACGGTGTTACTCAGATTGCCTTGCGATGCATAATGGCGACCCAACATGGGCGTACCATTTGCTTTTGGTCAAGAGTCGAGCGGTATCATGCATCCGACCGAGTAGGATACACCGGTGGCCTCGAGAGGGCATACCGTGGGTTTTGGTGAAGAGTCGAGTGATACCGTACTCGTCTTGCGATGTACAAATGGCGACAACATGGGGCGTACCAATCGGTTTTAATGAAAAGCCGAGTGATACTGTGCTGCCTTGCGATGTACACCGGCGACCCAACATCGGGCGTACATCGGTTTTTAATTTGAAGAGCCGAGTGATACCATGATTGTCTTGCGATGTCTGTTGGCGACCCAACATGGGCGCGTACCACTGGTTTTGGCTGAAAAGTCGAGTGATACTGTATTGTCTTGCGATGTACAAATGGCGACCCAACATGGGGCGTACCATCGGTTTTGGTGAAAGAGCCGATACGATACTAGATCTTGCGATGTACAAATGGCGACCAACATGGGGCGTACCATTGATTTTGGTGAAGAGTCGAGCGGACTGCATGCCGGGAGAGGATCTGGTGGTGGCCCCGGAGGGCATACTGCTGATTTTAACCATCTGGTACTGTGCTCGTAGAATCTGATTGGCCCAACATGGAGCATACCATCCGGATAGGATTTGGCCCAATGATACCGCATCCGACTAGTCGCGGTAACACGCCTAGTGTCCCAACATGGGGCATACCATTGTTGTCGACCAAGCGGTACTTGTACCCGAATCGTAGTAGGATCTGGTGAGGCCCCACCACAGTATGCACCTTAAGGATAGAGTTTAGCCATATGGCATCCATACCCGGGTTGCGGTGTATAGCATTGGCCCCAATTGGAGCGTACCATCGAAACTCAATCCCGACATCACTGGTATCTGGCCTGACATGCAGTGACCAACTAGTGACCCAACATGGGGTATACCAATTGATGGGTAATTTTAAGGCTCTGCCGTGTCGCCCAACATGGGGTGTACCGAGGCATGTGGCTTAGCCCGATTCTTTACCAGAGCCACCGGTTGTGGCGCCGCGAATCGAAGGTCGGGTTAGTGCTCGAGGCGCAGGATGGCTCATGGCCGAGGCGTGGCGATAGCCGTACCAAAGTTGGCGTGACGATAGCCGCATCGAAGTTGGCGTGGGCATATAGTCGCGCTATAAATTTGAACACTCGAGGCATGGGCGAGGGCTTGTAGCCATCTTTGGGTGCTCGCCGAAGCTATAAATTTGACGGTAGGCGCAGCGTAAGCGTGTAGTCAGGTCTGGCCGCCGAGAACCGTAGTTGTTGCTCATTGCACAAGTCCTTCTTACTCGTGTACGGAGTCGTAGAAGGTACTCGATGAGGTAAAAACCCATGAACCCTGCAGCATGTACATGTAGGATTTAGGCAGTATAATGAAAGCTTTTAGATGTAAAAACAATCACTCGGATATCTGGTCCGACTGCTTTATTTTTATACTTTTGCTCCTTTTCCTTTTTGATATTAAATTCCTCCGAGTAATCTTCCTTTTGTTAAGCACTCAGCCCGACTAGTCTAGCCCCAAGGTCGGGAATTGGCTCATGGCTCTTTTCGAACACGCGTGTCGAGTGACTAGAGTTCGCCGCTTGTGGGTCGAGCTTCACTACTCGTAATAACCACTCGGATTCATTCGCGATCATTAAGAGAAAGCAACAAAAGAGTGCACGCAAGTGTACACATTAGGTGTAGCCCCGACTTCTTTGCTTAGTTGAGACCCACCAACTAAGTAGCAAGTCAAGTAACAATTTAGATTAATATGAAAAAGATTATGGTAATGAGAACTTAGCTCTGGTGTATGCGTGGGCGTGTCGCCGAGCCGTGACTTGGTCGTGAAATTTGGCGTGGCGTGTCATTGAATAGCGTGTCGCCGAAGCCGTAGATTTAGTAAGCTGCAGCGTAGTGTCGGGCGCTCGTGGTATGCGATGGCATACAAACCGAAGCTAAATACTTCGACCCTCGTGGCGCGGGCGTAGGCGTGTCGCTGAGGAGCGTGTTGCCGAGCCGTAGACTTGGAGGCGCTCGTGGCGCTGGCGTAGGCGTGTCGCTGAATAGCGTGTCGCCGAGCCGTAGTGAAGGACCGGGATCGGCGACTAGAGGGGGGGTGAATAGGAACCCGATACATTTTCTCTTCTTGATTACAATCACCCCTAGAACCTTCTGGACACGACATCGGACGCTTGTGAATTCTCATTAACTTAATGCTCTCTTAAACCTTTCATCGAACATTTAGCATGCATCATGAAGACTGGTCAGCTTGGCTCCTTATAGACAAAACGTCGAACACATCAAGAGCATGTGCCACTGCCACTGCCGTGCACCACTAAGGGGCAGCGCCGGCTTCCACATTGTTGCCTTGTCTGACGCCGAAGTGCCGCCGCCGTTGGCCATGCCCAGCCGGCCCTCCTCCATCTCTCTCTCTCACTAGGTGTGCTCTGTGGAGGGAAATCGAGCAGCAGCATCAGGAGGTCCACCCAGCAGCCACGCCATCGTTGATGCCTCCACCGCCGGTGAGCCGCGCCGCCCAGCCAAGGCCCGAGCCGAGCAGCTGCTGCCGGATGCCAAGCCACCGTGGCTGGCCCCCACTCCTCCTCCAGCGATGCTGAGCACCGCCGCCCTTGCGCCGCTGCCATGACCAGCTGCTGCCTCGGCCGCCCCTCCTGCGCAGGGCCGCTCATAGCCGGTGCGCTCCCAGGCGTCGCCCCTTCCTCTTGCCAGCCGCCTCAAGCCGGCGCCGGGACCTGGCCGCCGAGGCACCGCCGTGCCGCCCAGGGCTGCCATCCATGGCCGCCGGCCCTCACCGGCGTCCCTCTCTCTCTAGACCGGCGTATACACAGGGCGCTGCCGCCATGGCCTGGTCTCCCTCAGATCTTTAGCCGTCTCCCTAATCCTCTCTCTAAATCTCCTCTCTCTTGCCAGCCCGTGGATCTCCCTAACCCGTGGATTTTCCTAGGCCGATTCAGATGCCAAACCAGCTAGCTCTGCTGCTTTTCGGATTGAGGCACCCACGGCTCTCCTCCTCTCTTGATTTCTCTCTCTGAAAATCTCTAGCGCTGCCCCTTGGAACAGGAGCATGCAGCGCAGCAGCAGCAGTGTTGAATCCTAGCCTCAAACTCTCTCTCTACCTCACGTGTACGCAGTGGAAGAACATGGCAATCCATCAATCTCTCCCTCTTGTAGGATTTCTCTCCCTCTCAAGATCTGTGGTACACGGGATCTCCATCTCTCCCCCAATCTCTCTCTATCCCGTGAGGGATTTTCTCTCTCGAACTTGTATACGTGAGATGAACAAGGATGGCAGAACCAAACCAGAAAAATCAAGAAGAAATGCTGCTAATTTTGTGTATTTATGGTTTTTGTGAGGTTTGTTTCCACCTTACAACAATGGGGAGACCTCTCTCTCCCCTCTTCCCTCACACCTCTCACCTAGGGCTACATGGTGGTGGAGTTCTTCTCCACCCACTCTCCTTATATATATACCCAGGAATATCCTCGAATATTCCAAGATCCCTAAAATATTCTTGCATCGAGCCACGCAGGCCCGTGATCGGGTTTTTCGCAGAGGCTAACCCGTAACCTCCGTGGTTTTAACCACACCGCTAACCTGTAATCAACCAGGGGTTTTCCACTTGCTAACCTGAGCCAAACAGGGTTTTCCCACCGGTAACCTGTAATCCAACTGTGGTTTTGATCTGGCTAACCCGTAACCTCATCACAAGAACATCCTCGGCCGCCAAATTTCCCATGCATGGGCCATCGGATCGACCGGCCGCCACCATGGTTACCGACGCCACAGCCTCCAGCTGCCTCGGACTCCTTGCCATGGCGAAGCTTCTCGAGTACACCACCTCATGTGACCGCTAGGTCATCGAACCCGGCCGTCGCTCAGACGCTCGACGGGCCTTGACCTCCAAATTGCCCTCGCTGAAGCCACCACGCACTCCACCGGTACCTGCATCACAGAAGTGAAACCAAACCAACACCATACACCTTACCTCTCCTGCAAGGTTAGCACAACATAAGATTATCCAAAGGAAAGCTCAACATCAACACGTGTCACCCTGACACGACCCCACCGGGCAACGTCCGGTCTCGCTCAACAACGCGAAAACCCGACACAACTCGACGTGTCTAGTCGACATCGGGCACCGTCCGCCAGGCACTCAACTCATGCCCGTTTCACCAAATGCAACTCAGAGCACTTCAAAATCACATCAAAATCAAACCCGTCACATATATTCATCACAACACAAGGGGACCCACCACATGGGTCTCAACACGTAGACTTGGGCGCTCGTGGCGCTGGCGTAGGCGTGTAGCCGAGTGGCTTGTCGCCGAGCCGTAGATTTGAAGCTCTAGGTGTGCAGCCGTACCGGGCGCTCGTGGCGCGCGATGGCGTACAGCCGAGTTATAAGCTTGGGCGCTCATGGCGCGGGCGTAGGCGTGTCGCCGAGTAGCGGTCGCCGTTGTCAGACTTGGGCGCTAGAGGCGCCGGGCGTTGGCGTGTGCCGAGTGGCTTGTCGCCGAGTCAGATTTGAAGCTCTAGGCGTGTAGCCATACCGGCGCCGTGGCGCGATGGCGTCTGACCGAAGCTATAAACTTGGCGCTTGTGCGCGCGCGTAGCGTGTCGCTCAAGAGCGTGTCGCCGTGCGTGAGACTTGGGCGCTAGAGGCGCCGGCGAGGCGTGTAGCCGAGTGGCTTGTCGCCGAGCCGTGAGATTTGAAGCTCTAGGCGTGCAGCCGTCACGGGCGCTGGGGCGCGATGGCGTCTGACCGAAGCTATAAACAAGGCGCTGTGGCGCGGGCGAGGCGATGTCGCCGAGTAGCGTGTCGCCGCGTCAGTGACTTGGGCGCCGTGGCGCCGGCGTGGCGTGTGGCCGAGTGGCTTGTCGCCGAAGCCGTAGATTTGAAGTTTCAGGCGTGTGGCCGTCTGGGCGCTGTGGCGCGCGATGGCGTCTGACCGAAGCTACAAACTTGGGCGCTAAATGGCGCGGGCGTAGGCGTGTCGCTCAAGAGCGTGTCGCCGTCGTCAGAGACTTGAGCGCTAGAGGCGCCGGGCGAGGCGCAGTAGCCGAGTGGCTTGTCGCCGAGCCGTGATTTGAAGCTTTAGGCGTGCGGCCGTCACGGGCGCTGTGGCGCGCGATGGCGTCTGACCGAAGCTATAAACTTGGGCGCTGTGGCGCGGGCGAGGCGTGTCGCCGAGTAGCGTGTCGCCGTCGTTGTGAGACTTGGGCGCTGTGGCGCGGGCGTGGCGCAGTAGCCGAGTGGCTTGTCGCCGAGCCGTGGATTTGAAGTTCAGGCGTGTAGCCGTCAGGCGCCGTGGCGGCGCGATGGCGTCTGACCGAGCTATAAACTTGGCGCTGGCGCGGGCGAGGCGATCGCCGAGTAGCGGTCGTCGCGTGTGAGACTTGGGCGCCGAGGCGCCGGGCGTAGGCGTGTGGCCGAGTGGCTTGTCGCCGTCGTAGATTTGAAGCTCTAAGGCGCAGAAGTCGCACGGGCGCTGTGGCGCGCGATGGCGTCTGACCGAGCTATAAACTTGGGCGCTGGGCGCGGGCGTAGGCGTATCGCCGAGTAGCGGTCGCCGTCGTCAGAGAACTTGGGCGCCGAGGCGCCGGCATAGGCGTAGCCGAATGGCTTGTCGCCGAGCCGTGGATTTGAAGCTCTAGGCGCGAGTCGCACGGGCGCTGTGGGCGCGATGGCGTCTACCGAAGCTATATACTTGGGCGCTAAATGGCGCGGGCGTAGGCGATGTCGCCGAGTAGCGGTCGCCGCGCCGTGGAAGTAGTCGTTCCAATCTTGATCAATACCGAAGCGGCACGTCGCCGTGGTCGGCGATTTAACAAAGACGTGCTTTCGGCGAGGTCTCGCCTGCGTGGTCGACGGTTGGCCGTGGTCGTAATTGATCTCCATACGGTTGGTGTAGCTTGACTAAAGTCGATGACGGTCCTCGCTGGTCTTCAGCGCCCCACGAGATGTGGCACGAATAATCCTCACGCCGTCTTGCAGCACCGACGAGCTTTACGAGCTCGCCGAAATTCGCGACCTCTCTGCGCAGGCTGTCTTCAAAAAGACGCCATGGTCGCATCCGAAGTCGGAATTAGGCATTCTTGGATTCGTTGGAAAGATAAAGAGATAAGCTTTCCAACGCATCTTATATCACCCCGAAACTCCTCCTAAGTCAACGGGAAATCACGATGCAAGTTTCATCCAGAATCTGAATGGGAACAGATCGTATCGTCTTCTCACGGTTGATGAAGCCGGCGTCGCACGATGGACACCATGGTCGTCGAGTCCGAGTGATTTGCTGCTGATGACGATTACCACCCGAGATTCGTTCTCCAACGGGACCTCACCGTATCCGAGTCGAGAGTCAAGCCCCCGGCGCACTACTCGTCGGTAGGCGGCGGTGACATTCCTCAACACGACCGGGAGTCCGAGTGAAGCGCTGTTGAATTGCATCTCGGATCGGATCTTGCCCGAGTCCGAAAAAAGCATTGTTGAAGTCCTTGGTTGAGTCCTCACCGTATCCGAGTCGAGAATCGAGCCCCCGGCACACCACTCGGGAGTAGATGGCGGTGGCGTTCCTCGATCCGAACGGGAGTACAGACGAAGCGATGTCGATGTTCTCCTCAGACTAAATCGGATCCGAGTCCGGAAGAAGTATTGGTCGTCGATTGTTTGGAGAAGCTCCTTACTGATCCTTGATATCCTTGGAGATGTGTCACGGCATACCCGCATGCCGCATCCTCCGCAGATGGGTCTTACGAGCTTGCCGAGATTCGCGACCTTCCCGTGCAGCCTGCCTTCAAACGGATGTCCCGGACAGATCCGGACTCCGTTTTGGGCGTTCTTGGGCTTCACGGAAAGATGACGAAATTATCTTTCCAACGTATCCAGTCTCATCCCGAAATTCCTTCTGGATCAACAGGAATTACAGAAATAAGATGACGTACGGAATCTGTCTTCGAGCCGTCGCCGTATCCGAGTCGGGAATTGAGCCGTTGGCGTACTACTCATGAGTAGATGGCCGTGGCGATCCCCAATCCGAGCGGGAGGCGCGTTGTTGTAGTTCTCCCCAGATTAGATCTGATCCAAATCAAGGAAGTGGAGTTGGTCGCAGTCGGCTCCCGAAGAAGAGGGCTTGCCGAGATTCGCGACCTTCCCGCACAGCCTGCCTTCAAACGGTTGTCCCGGATACATCCAAACTCCGTTTTGGGCGTTCTTGGGCTTCACGGAAAGATGACGAAATTTTCTTTCGAACGCATCCAGTCTCATCCCGAAATTCCTTCCGGATCAACGGGAATTGAAGAAACAAGATCACGTCCAGAATCTGTCTTCGAGCCGTCGCCGTATCCGAGTCGGGAATTGCGCCGTTGGCGTACTACTCATGAGTAGATGGCTGTGGCGTTCCCCAACCCGAGGCGGAGACGTTGTTGTAGTTCCCCATTGATCTCGATCCGAATCCGAGAGGTGGAGTCGCCGGTCGTTGATGACGCATCGGCTCGGACGGAGACGACGGCGACACCGCTGATCGATGCCATCGAGCTAGATGAGATTGATCTTGACGCCGCCCTACTGGCGCGCTAACCGTCGACGTGTGACTAACTGGGGTCACCGCCGCAATGATTATATATGGGCGATGCATGCAAGATCCAAACTCGATGGTAGCCTGAAGACAAGGATTTATATGAGTTCGAGCCCTCTCATGGCGGAGGTAATACCCTACGCCCCATGTTTCATGTGTTCGAGCCCTCATGGCGGAGGTAATACCCTACGCCCCATGCTCTGGAATTATATGGGGTATATGTGTACAAGATGATCAAGATGACCAAGATGTAGATGTGATCCTCCGATGCAGATCTAGGAGATGATCAGTCAGATCCCGATCCCGATCTATACCTGAACCCCTTTATATAGTGGAGGGTGGGGTTCTGAGTAGTCTGGTCGATACTGGTAGGATTTCTATTAATTAGGACTACAAGATACCTTCCTAGGGATGAGCTTATCTTCACGTCCTTTCTTGCGGTCAAGTCTTTCAGAGTCCGGTGATACCCGTCCCTCATCCACCGACTTGGTCCATCCCCTGTCGGGTGGTCTTTTAGGCCCGCCGTGTGGATACCCGGGGTCTATGTTATCCACAGAGAGATAAGCACCTTGTTCCTTCCTGTGTCCAGCGCTAGACAGACATCAAAGGAGCTGCCTTGTTCTTCCCAGTTCCCACGCAGGCTACCCAAAAGAGAGATAGAGATTGAGGGGAGAGGCCGAGATCTGAGGGAGTTCGAGGGAGATGAGAGATGCTAGCCTCTGTTGATCTACTCCCTGCTTCTGTATGTGCTCTTCCCATCGAGCAGCACACAAACAACAGAGATTGAGGGCTAGAGGAGGCGTGGGGGCCAGCCACGGTGGCTTGGCATCCAGCAGCAGCTGCTCGGCTCGGGCCTTGGCTGGGCGGCGCGGCTCACCGGCGGTGGAGGCATCCACGATGGCGTGGCTGCTGGGTGGACCTCCCGATGCTGCTGCTCGATTTCCCTCCACAGAGCACACCTAGTGAGAGAGAGAGAGATGGAGGAGGGCCGGCTGGGCATGGCCAACGGCGGCGGCACTTCGGCGTCAGACAAGGCAACAATGTGGAAGCCGGCGCTGCCCCTTTGTGGGGCATGGCAGTGGCAGTGGCACATGCTCTTGATCTGTTCGACGTTTTGTCTATGAGGAGCCAAGCTGACCGGACTTCATGATGCATGCGAAGTGTTCGATGAAAGGTTTAAGAGAGCATCAAGTTAATGAGAATTCACAAGCGTCCGATGTCGTGTCCAGAAGGTTCTAGGGGTGATTGTAATCAAGAAGAGAAAATGTATTGGGCTCCTATTCACCCCCCCTCTAGTCGCCGATCCTGGTCTTTCAACTGGTATCAGAGTGAGGTCGGCTCTTTCTTGATCTTCACCGATCCGAAGAGCCGGCGACTAGAACGGGCTTTCATGTCGACGTCGACTACTTCCTTCTACGGATCGTCTACTACCACTTCGACGTAAATGGTAAGTGAGGTGAGCCACCTAGCATCTTCCGCCCATATGTGATTGATTGCCTTGCTAGGTAGCTCTCTTTATATGTGATATGTGTGATGCCTCGCTTACTATGTGACTTGTCTTAATATTCATGCTTGGTTGCCTAATTTGTAAATTAAAATTTGTTATCTATGCCATGTGACTTGCATTGCCTATCTCATTTGCTTAATTGTGATACCTGAAGAGTAGGTATTTCTTTTGTCTTTGGCTAGATTTAGTTGGCATATCTCTCATAGGCTTGCTTGCACTAGTCTCTCTCATTCGTGCAATTAATTTGTCTAGAGCTAAATTTGTGTTGGTTTACTGTCAATTGCTCTAGTATGTGTTCATTGTTAATAATTGCCTTGGTTCTCGGTTGTTCTCTCTTTTTGGCAATTCACTTTTGCTAGAGCTAAATTTATGACGCAATCTTGTTAATGCTCGAGATATGCTTGCCTGTAAATGATTGCTTTGATTTCTCTCCATCTTAGGCAATTTACCTAACTAGAGGTACATTGTGTTGTTTTTCATGATTATGCTCTGACTTGTGCATCATTGATATTAATTGCCTAGGATTGTGATAATTGCTTTGATCTAGGGCTATCTAGTGTAGTTTATCTGACTTGGGCTATATTTTGTTGGTTTTCTTGTCATATGCCCTTGTATTTGTTTAATTGTCTATAACTGCAACATGGTGGTGATAAGGTTGTGCATGCTCTTACTGTCTCTTGATGCTTTGCGTATGATGATCATCCTGTTTGCATTATTCATATGTGCACTTCCTTAATTATTGCATCTTTTGCCTTGCATTGCCCTATTGCGCTTGGAGTGGAATTTCTCTTAAGGGTGTCTTTGCTTGGTACGTTAGATGCTTTGTCGTGCTTGGGTTACATACATTGCCTCTACCCTTGGCATGTGTGTGGCTTAGGCCGACTTTGGACACTATGCTTGTGTCTTTTTTGTGTCCAGATGATTTTCCTTTTGGAGCAAAATATGTTGTCTATGCGAATTGTGATATTGCTCTTTGGTGGAAAGATGGACACTTTGTGATAGTTTGCCCTTCTTGTGCCTAGCTTGTATTTCAAGCTTATGCGATGATGTCTGTCAGTGTTCATTTCCTCTCTTATGGTATGATTCACAAAAGGCTAGCATATGGTTTTAATTTTCATCTAGTGGAGTGGATTTGGATTGACTTATGGACTTGTGTTTGAGTTTCATTCTTAGTCCATGAGCTCTCCTGAGGAGTCATCTTTGCCATTGGAAAGTAGTGAACCTTGTTCTTCATCAAGGTGCTCACTCACGGTAGGATTTGCAGGTAACCGTGTTGGCATGTTTGGTGCTTTCGTAGTTCCTCGAGGATCGTTTCGTCTCTTCTCAGTGTTGGCACTCGATGTGGTTTCCGAGTTGGCCTTTGTGACTTGCTTCCAGAGGTTTGGATTTTATTGCATAACCATCATGTGCATCATGCTAACCTGCACGTGCTTTCACTTTCGACTGCCTCTTGTTTCTCTCCACAGGAGTTAGCTTCTTGTGTATGGCACTTGGGCATCCACACATCCATGGTGAGTTATATTATTTACCCTCACGTCTGCGCCTCATTGAGCACCTTCTGGACATGTTGTGGTTGCTCCTGAGCTCCCATGTGTATTATATGTACATTGCTAGGACTTGTTAGATTTTATTTCTCTTTTTTGTTCTGGCAATTGCATCCCCTGCTCATGTTTGTGCTCATCGTATTATATCTTTATTTATGAGTTGTGCCATAGCATGTGCTCTTCATTGTATATCCTTTACATGCTTTTATCTTCTTGTGGTATGAGTATCTGTTTTCACTGTTTGGCATGTGTTTCATTAGCTTGTTTACTACTGTGCTTAGATGAGCATGCCTGTCCCATGTACTTTTAGATGTCATATATCCTTGTAAGCTGTCTCCCTGGGCATGGATGTCTGCCTTCCTTGGGCACGGGTTGTGTCTTCCCCTGGGCATGTGTATCTGCCTTCTTACTTACTTGTGTGGTTATTGTGTCTAAGATCATGTGGATTTGTGTACTCATTCTGAGCCTGTAGTATCAATGCTTGCGTTATTACCATGATTCATATATATTGCTCATGCCTTGTTTGTATCTAGTAGCATCTTGTTTTTCACTGTGGCATATCTTCATGTACATGCTCATTACCATGCTTAGGGTAGTGCATTGATTCACTTTGATTTGGCATGGTGTAGGTCTTCATGTTTGGCATGTGCCTTATTAGCTTGTTTACTACTTTTCTTAGATGAGCCTGCTTTGTCCTATGTACTCTTAGGTGTCTTATGTCCTTGCAAGTTGTCGCCCTGGGCATGGTTATCTGCCTTCCCCTGGGCATGGGTATCTGCCTTCCTGCTTGCTTGTGATTGTGGTTATTGTGCCTAAGACCATTTGGATGTGTGGACTTCGTCTAAATCTGTAGTAACAATGCCTTTGTATTGCCATCTATTTATGCTCTAGATGTTTTTTGCCACACCGTGCCTGTTTCTTTGTTCTGCTGTGCCTAGAAATTGGACTTCCTTAACCCCAGTTTCGAAAGCATAGTTTCATTTATGCATGTGTGTAGGCTTTGGCGAGAAGAAGGCCACGTGTTTCCAGGTTCTGGCCGTGGCATCAAGAAAGAAAAGGAAAGATACCTGCTTGATGCATAAGACCATGACCTCGGCCTAGGCAGCTAAAAGAAGGGAGGCTTTCCATTTTGAGCTGAGCGGATGCGGCTGGAGCGACCTCAAGTAAGCAAGGAAGAGGAAGACCTCTGTAGGACGCATAAGACCATGACTTCGGCCTAGGCAGCGCCAATGCAGGACGTCCTTCAATTTCTGGCTGAACGAGGATCAGCTTGGTTTTCTTCCTCTACTTCCTGGATCCAATGCAAGTCAGCTACCACTACTTTGCCTACATCGCACAAGGTAAGTGCTGCTTCTTCTTGGCCTGGAGATACTTCGGTTCATCTTCCGCCATACTTTCTTGTGTGATGTCGTTGGATCCCCTGTGGTGGGACTACTTTCATGTGTTTTGTGCTGATTGTGATCTGGATGATGTATATTTGTTTGTGATGGATATCCCTTGTGATCATGTTGTCATATATTATGATATTATTCTCTTTTGTCTGCTGAGTGGATGTCCAGTTTTTAGGGGAGATGCTGCCGAAATTTTCTGTGCTTTAGGGACTTAGTTGCTTTCTGGTAGCTTAGTGTTTTTCTCCCTTAACTTGAGCAGCGTTTTCTAGCTTCCTCCTTTTGAATTGGTATTAATTTATTTGGTTCTTGTGTAGTTCAGATAATAGTTTATGTGCTTAATATTGACATAACTGAACTTCAACCAAATTTGTGCTAAAATATGACTCACTAGTTGAGGGGCAGCTAGTCTTGTATATTTGTGCTTTTGTTTTCTTCTCTCGCATTTGCTTTTGCATTGTGGGCTTAGTTCTCAGGCAGGATAGAGAGTCAGCACTTCTTTAGACACTGCTTCTTACCCCATAGGTTGCTATCATGCGTGATTAGCAATGTCCTCTGCTCTAGCTAGATGAGTACCCACAGATTTTAGGTCTAATAGGTGTTGGGCACCCTGGGTAGACAGGATCTTTGTTTAACTCTCTCTAGTAGTCGAGTCGTAGGCTTGCTTTCCTATTTCTGTAGCTTGGGGTAGATGAGAGAGTGTTTGAGCCTTAGAACAATCTGTCTCTCATCTTTGCTTTTAGGCTGTCCATGTGAGGATCTCCATTTTCTTTTCCCTTCTTCTGTGTTCTCTGGATAACTCTTTGGTTGAGGGGCACTTTTGGAGATTTCTTTTCTTTTTGCACTTATGGGCAACATTTCATTTGATTTTCAGGATACCCATTTGTGCTTTGTGGTCTTTAACTCCTTTCAGTTGCGTTTGGTTCTTGTGGAGTTCATTCGGTGCTTCATTTGTATCAGCTTTTCAACTGGTATTTTTGAACCAAATTTTGAGCTAAAATTTTGACTCACTTGTTGAGGTGGAGTTTTTGTTCATTTTTCCTTTAGCATATAGACTTCTGTTGCTTTTTGGAGCTTTGTCTATTATGCTTTTGAATTTAAGTTTTGCAAGATATCGAGACTATTCACATTTCAATTTATGCTAGCTCGTTCAATTGGTGTCTAGTCCAAAAAAATATTGACATTGTTTTTGGTTTTCTAAAACTTTGATGTGGCATAAGATTTTCACTTTCTGAATGTTGTTGCTTGATGAGGCCCTTGCAGCTTTCCTTCAGTCATCTTTGCAACTTGGTGAAATCTTTGTTAGCCAAATCTTGCTCTTGTAAATTGAAAAACCAAAAATATGCAATTTCAAGTTTTGGAGAGCTCTCACCGGTCATGCTTCACGAGATAGCTTGCCATTGCACACAAGAGGCATGAACTTGTAAGGACATCGGATAGCCAAGACGAGTGAATCCTTCAGTGTAATGCTGGGCACCGTCGGCCATTGGTATGAGGCTAGAGGCTCTCCCACCTAATTTCAACAAAATGTTTACAAGAAAAACGAAAAAATTGAAAAATGCTAGTTAGTTGAGCTATCGATTTGTAACTACTTTGTTTTCAACAGGTTGCATGTGGTGTTCTATCGAAGCCGTCTTGATGCCTTGTTAGGCCGCGGCATTTGATTGTGATTTTCTAAGCCACATCTTCCAATATGAGAATAAAAATTGATTTGCTAGCATTCTTTGAACTTGCGAGCACCGAACTAAAAGTGCATTTCTTCGAGCATCTTTGCCATGTGCTTCACGTTCAATTGGATAATTTTCAAAGCTCCCTAGGATTGCATATGCATTGCATTTTGCATATTTGCTTGCCCTCTACACTTCTTGATGCCTATATTGCCAAAAGGGGGAGAATTGTTTGAAAAAGGCATCAACTGGTTTTCTTATGAAAAGGGGGAGGATCTTCTCTTTGGGAGACTTTGATTCTCATGTCTTGGATATGGCGAACAATTGCTTATTTGATTTGATCCAACCATGACTGGCATTTTACAAATGCTTCCTGTTTTCAATTTCAAAAACTTCTAAATCCTTTTTCGAGAGGTTTGTCAATATATTCATCAAGGGGGAGTGTTGAGACCCATGTGGTGGGTCCCCTTGTGTAGTGATGAATATATGTGACGGTTTGAATTTGATGTGATTTTGAAGTGTTTTGAGTTGCATTTGTGAGACGGACACAAGTTGAGTGTCTGGTGGACGGTGTCCGATGCCGACTGGACACGTCGAGTTGTGTTGAGTTTTCGCGTTGTTGAGCGAGATCGGACGTTGTCCGGTGAGGTCGTGTCAGGGTGACACGTGTTGATGTTGAGCTTTTCTTTGGATGATCTTATGTTGTGCAAACCTTTGCAGGAGAGGTAATGTGTATGGCTTTGGTATGTGTTCACCTTTGTGATCACGTACCGTGGAGTGCGTGGTGACGCATGGGGACAGCTAGAGGTTTGAAGGCGTCGAGCGTCTGAGGCGATCGATTCGGTGACTGGCGGTCACATGAGGTGGTGTACTCGGAAGCTTCACCTATGTGATGGAGGTATCGGTAGTGCGTGGATGGCGCTGGGACACCGAGGTCAAAAGGCGTCCGGGCGTCTGAGCGATCGGGTTCGATGACTGGCGGTTACATGAGGTGGTGTACTCGAAAGCCTCGCCATGGCAGGATCCGAGGTACTGGAGGTCGGGCGTCGGTAACCATGAACGGTATGGTGGCGATCCGGTGGGCCCGGCATGAATGGGCGGCAAAGGAAGTTGCGTGGAAGGTTCTAGGTTAGGCCGTGAAAACCACGGTTCGGTTTTGGGTTACCGGTGGTAAAACCACAGTGGGTTACGGGTTATCGGTATGTGAAAACCCTGTCGGGTTACAGGTTAGCAGTGGAAAACCCCTGTTTGATTCTGGGTTAGGTGGTGTGGTTAAAACCACAGAGGTTCTGGGTTAGCCTCTGCGAGAAAACAGTGCGGGCCTGCGTGGCTCGATGCAAATATTAGGGATCTTGGAATATTCGGAGGAATATTCCCTAGGGTGGCTATATAAGGAGGGGTGGAGGCTTAGGGTAAGCTAACTCCACCACCATGTAGCCCTAGGTGATAGGTGTGAGATGAGAGGGGAGAGAGGGGTTTCCCCATGGTTGTAAGGTGGACACCAAAATCCAGAAATAAATATCCAGAAAAATATTCCCCAAATATTTTGTGCGTTCTCTTTGAGTGTTCATCCAATTTTTGATAGAGAAAAATTAGAAAAGGAAAGGGAAATTCCAAACCGTGTTGCATGCTCCTGTGTTCATCCTCTCCAGTGTGCGTGCGTGATCCACGAAGAGAGAGATAAGCACCTTGTTCCTTCCTGTGTCCAGCGCTAGACAGACATCAAAGGAGCTGCCTTGTTCTTCCCAGTTCCCACGCAGGCTACCCAAAAGAGAGATAGAGATTGAGGGGAGAGGCCGAGATCTGAGGGAGTTCGAGGGAGATGAGAGATGCTAGCCTCTGTTGATCTACTCCCTGCTTCTGTATGTGCTCTTCCCATCGAGCAGCACACAAACAACAGAGATTGAGGGCTAGAGGAGGCGTGGGGGCCAGCCACGGTGGCTTGGCATCCAGCAGCAGCTGCTCGGCTCGGGCCTTGGCTGGGCGGCGCGGCTCACCGGCGGTGGAGGCATCCACGATGGCGTGGCTGCTGGGTGGACCTCCCGATGCTGCTACTCGATTTCCCTCCACAGAGCACACCTAGTGAGAGAGAGAGATGGAGGAGGGCCGGCTGGGCATGGCCAACGGCGGCGGCACTTCGGCGTCAGACAAGGCAACAATGTGGAAGCCGGCACTGCCCCTTTGTGGGGCATGGCAGTGGCAGTGGCACATGCTCTTGTTGTGTTCGACGTTTTGTCTATGAGGAGCCAAGCTGACCGGACTTCGTGATGCATGCGAAGTGTTCGATGAAAGGTTTAAGAGAGCATCAAGTTAATGAGAATTCACAAGCGTCCGATGTCGTGTCCAGTAGGTTCTAGGGGTGATTGTAATCAAGAAGAGAAAATGTATTGGGCTCCTATTCACCCCTCCTCTAGTCGCCGATCCCGGTCTTTCACAGATCCAGGTCCTCGATGAAGAGGTGAAAAATGCCCATGAGCTTCGCCGCCGTGCTCTAGTTGGAATTGTCCCCACGCGTCAACGCCTTTATTCGAAAGAAGAGCTGCCGACTGATCTTGACCTCCTGGTGGCCCATCTCGACGATGTTCCTGAGCGAATCAAAGTCTTCACGCGGGAGGCGGCGATAACATGTACCAGCCAAGGCCTCGCAATCGCGAAGTCAAAGTTTCCGCGCCTAAACTACAAAGCTGTGAAGGAAGGGTTTGCATGCACCGAAGAGAAGGTCTATGCTTTGTTGGAGGAAGTCCGCCCGATTGCTACCCAGATTGTTGAGGACTTGGACTTGTAAATGTAAACTTTGGTCGAAATATTTGATCGATCCTCGATACTGGCGATCTTATTTATCCGAGTACTTAGCTTTATCCTTTTTCATAAAACGCTTCTGCCAACTGGTCCAACCCCGAGTGCTAGGAATCCGCACTTGGTTTTATCCCTATGCATCGACGGAGTAGCTAAACGTTGTCTTTGGCAAATACCAGCGCCATTACTCAAGAATTTTCATAACACCCGAATTTGATCAACACATGTAAAGAGAAAACAATTTTTATTAATATGATAGGGTGCGGTTGACTCCGCACACTATTTAGTGTAGCCCCCGACTTACTGCTTAGTTGTTTACGGCTAAGTAGCAAGTCAGAAAAAGGGAACTAATTATAATGCTGCTTTGAATACACGAATTAAGAGTAAAAACGACGTAGCTGCTCGATGTTCCAGGTGTTGGGCACTTCAGATCCATCTTCACGTTGTAGCCGGTAAGCCCCGGGCGGGTCACTTCAGCGATCACATAGGGGCCTTCCCAGAGTGGAGAGAGTTTGTGCTCGTGCTTCTGATTCCTTCGAAGGACTAGATCCCCCTTGGAGAACGCACGGCCCCTTATGTTGCGCTGATGGTAGCGATGCAAGCCCTGTTGGTACTTTGCCGACTGGATCAGTGCTGCTTCCCTAGCTTCCTCGAGCCGATCGAGGTCTTCGTATCTTACTTCATCCGACTGATTATCGTCGAAACCGGCGACCCGAGGGGACCGGAACTTCAATTCAGTCGGGAGAACCTCCACTGAGCCATAGACTAGGAAAAAGGGTGTCTGCCTGGTGGCTCGGCTCGGGGTTGTTCTAAGCCCCCATAGCACCGAAGGAAACTCCTTAACCCAGCGCGTAGCGTACGGCTTCAGCGATCGAAGATTCTGGTTTTGAGCCCTTGTAGTACCAATCCGTTGGCACGTTCAACCTGCCCGTTGCTCCTTGGGTGTGCCACCGATGCATAGCAGATCTTTATGCCCAGCTCCTCGCCCCAATCTTGAAATTCGCTGCTTTTAAACTGAACGCCATTGTCGGTGATGATGCGATTGGGTACGTCAAAACGCACAACGATGTCTCGGAAGAACTCGCGCGCTTTGGCAGCCGTGATTACGGCAACCGGCTTGGCTTCAATCCACTTCGTAAACTTGTCGATGGCGACGAAGACGTGAGTGAATCCACCTTGCGCCCGCTTGAGGGGACCCACCATGTCGAGATTCCAGACGGCGAAGGGCCATGAGATTGGAATCGTTTGTAGATCCTGAGCCGGCATGTGAGTTTGCCGTGCGAAGAACTGACACCCGTCACATCTGCATACTATGTCTTCCACATCGGTGACCACGGTTGGCCAGAAGAATCCTTGCCGATAGGCTTTTCCCACCAGAGTGCTGGCCGCCGCGTGGTGCCCGCACTCTCTCGAGTGGATCTCATTGAGTAAATCTATGCCTTCTTGCTCTGATATGCAACGCCTTAGTATCCCAGAACTGCTTTTTATGAAAAGCTCGTCCTCGACTACCTTGTAGCTTTTGCTTCGGCGTGTAATGCACTCGGCAAGGCTTCGATCTTCGGGCAGCTCATCACGAAGAAGATAGTCTAAGTAAGGCTGCGTCCACCCGAGGTTAATCGATAGTACCTCTGCATTAGGTTATGGCTGCTTCTCTTGATCTTCTCCCGGTGCAGATGGTCGCTTGATATACGGCGCACGTGATTCTTAGATGAAAACACCAGTCGGGACTTGCGTCCGAGTGGATCCCATCCTTGCTAGCTCGTATGCTGCTTCGTTGTCCCGGCGGAGTACGTGTGTAAGCTCCAACCCATCGAACTTGTCTTCTAACTTTCGTACCTCCTAACAGTAAGCCGCCATGCTGTCGCCAATACAAGACCACTCCTTTTGAACTTGGTTGACCACGAGTTGGGAATCCCCGCGTACCATTAACCGCCTGACACCAAGTGAGATGGCGACGGGTAGCCCGTGGATGAGTGCCTCGTACTCGATGGCGTTGTTGTTGACGGGAAACAGTATCTGGAGGACGTAGCGTAGCTTCTTTAAGTCGGTGATATGAGCAAAATCCCAACCCCCGCGCCGCTGAGCATGAGGGAACCATCACAGTACATTGTCCAGTACTCGAGATTCTTCTTTACTGCTGGGGTCTGAGCCTCTGTCCTCTCCGCGACGAAATCAGGCAATGCTTGAGATTTAATGGTTAGTCGAGGCCTGAACTTTATTTCAAAGGCTTCAAGCTCAACTGCCCATTTTGCAATCCTCCAGGTGGCTTCCTGTTTATGAAGTATGTCTCCAAGCGGGAAAGAGGTGACCACCGAAATGTTAGGCTCTTGAAAATAATGCTTGAGCTTCCATGATGTGAGTAACACAGCATACAAAAGCTTTTGAACTTGTGGGTGCCTTATTTTGGATTCACCCAATACCTCGCTTATGAAGTAGACCGGACGCTGTACCTTCTGGAGGGAGCCCTCCTCATCTCGTTCAACCACCAGAGCGCTGCTGATGACGTGGGTCGTGGCACCGATGTAGAGCAAGAGGGGCTCCTGGGGCATGGGAGGGACCAACACTGGAGGCGTGGTGAGGAACCTCTTTAGATCTTCGATGGCTTCTTGTTCTTCGACCGTCCACTGAAAGTCGTCTTGTCGGCGCAAGAGCTTAAAGAAAGGCATGCCTCGCTCCCCGAGTTGGGAGACGAATCGGCTGAGTGCCACGATGCATCCAGTGAGCTTCTGCACATCCTTCTGATTGGTCGGGGGCTTCATCTTGATGATGGCGTTGACCTTCTCGGGATTGGCCTCAATCCCTCGATGGGAGATGATGAATCCGAGTAGTTTACCAGACGGAATCCCAAAAACACACTTCTCGGGATTTAGCTTCATCCGATACGCCCTTAGGCTTTCGAACGTCTCGATCAAATCTGTTATGATATCCCCTCTGGATTTTGTTTTTATGACGACGTCATCAACATATGCCTCCACGTTGCGTCCGAGCTGAGTGTGAAAACACCGCTGTATGGTGTGCTGATAAGTTGCGCCAGCGTTTTTCAACCCGAAATGGCATTGTGATATAGCAGAAAGCACCAAAAGGCGTAATAAACGACGTCTTGATGCAATCCTCCTCCTTTAGACTTATCTGGTGATAGACCGAGTAGGCGTCCAGAAAACTTAAGAGCTCGCACCGACGGTGGAATCCACCACTTGGTCGATGCCGGGGAGCCCGAAACGATCCTTGGGACACGCCTTGTTGAGATTAGTATAGTCGACGCACATCCGCCATGTCTTGTTCTTCTTCTGCATCAGGACCGGGTTCGCAAGCCACTTGGGTGATACACCTCCTTGATGAACCGAGCGGCCAACAATTTGGTGATCTCGCTCCGTATGGCGTTCTTCCGATCCGGGACGAATCTTCATAGGCGCTGCTTGATGGGTTTCGCCTTTTCATCGAAGTGGAGGGAGTGCTCGATCACCTCCCTCGGAACACCAGGCTTGTCCGAAGGTTTCCAAGCGAACACGTCCTGGTTGGCCCGGAGGAAAGTAACGAGCGCGTCTTCCTATTTACTGTCGAGCCCTGTCCCAATCACGGCTGTCTTGGCCCGATCGGACGGGTCCAACAAAATCTTCTTGGTTTCTTCGGCTGCTTGGATGGATGTTTTGGCCTGCTTCTTGGCGGGGACGTCCCCCTCCTCTTGAAGGGATGCGACCTCCAGTCGGATCTTTTCCATCTCAGCAGATGAATCCAGCGCCTGTGCCATCTCACAGCT
This sequence comes from Raddia guianensis, assembly GCA_036346415.1. Classification (NCBI taxonomy): domain Eukaryota; kingdom Viridiplantae; phylum Streptophyta; class Magnoliopsida; order Poales; family Poaceae; genus Raddia; species Raddia guianensis. The sequence continues at coordinate 17,457,498 of CM070537.1, read as the reverse complement.
TTCGCTGTCGCAGAGCAGGGACTGTTTTACGTCACCAGGGAGGGCGATTAGACCGTTGGGACCTGGCATCTTTAAGATGAGGTAAGTGTAGTTGGGAGCAGCCATGAATTTGGCAATCACCGGCCTTCCCAAGATGGCATGGTAAGCCGTCTCGAAATCGGCCACTTCAAAGCTCAGACTCTCGGTACGATAGTTATCCTTAGTCCCAAACATGACGGGCAAAGAGATTTGTCCGAGTGGTATAGCGGACGTCCCGGGGATTACCCCGTGGAAAGGAGATGATCCCTGCCGTAGCTCGGATCGGGGAATGTTCATCTGGTCCATGGTCTTGACGTAAAGGACGTTAATCCCGCTCCCGCCATCGACCAGAACCCTCTTCAATTTGCTTCCTCGCACGACCGGATCCAGCACCAGTGGATACCTCCCAGGGAAGGCAATCCGATCCGTGTGGTCCGATCGGTCGAAGGTGATGGGTACCTGTTGACGGTCAATTTTGATAATAATTAACATGATTCCGACCGTCAACATTTGGTGAAATAAACGGAACCGGAACCAAAATTGTGCAAATTTACAAAGTTCCACTAGTTTTGGTGAGAATGTGCATGCAGGGACCCACTTAGCGAAATTGGGACCAAACCGGGCAAAAGAGTGGGTCGGCCGACCCACCCTAGGCCGGTCGACCCAACTCCCTCGCCCAGTCAGGTCAGGGTTGCACCGGGACTTCTACAAGGGATCCTAGAGCACATCCAAGCCGTCGATTTCAGTCGATTTCATCCAGAAAGAGGAGTAATCCTCAAGTTAAGCATAGGATTCTAAAGGAACCCAATGCTACCAGTCTCCAACTGCCAAACCGACTCTGGGAGAAGATCTACACCGCACAAGAGGTATCCTAGTCAAATTGGAGGGCCGGGATCAGCCGAAGGCAGGTCGGTCGACCCACCTAGGCCGGCCTCCATTGGATCCCCATTCGGCAGGGAGCTTGTGACACCTGTCCCTAGTCGTGTCAACACCCCATTGGTCATGGTGGACTATAAAAGGAGGTGATCTCCTTCATGTGAAGATGAAAAACAAAGAGCAACACAAGTGAGAGTAAAGTAGTGTTGTGCTACTCTCAAGTAGAGTAGGAGAGAGAGGAGAGTTAGTGTAGGGGAGGAGCCGGAGTGTCGGTATCCCTCACTAGAGCTCCAGAGCTGGACTAGGATGCGGGTTCTGCTTCCGTCTTCTGTCGGTAACACTCAGTCTTGCCTTATTTAATTATCAAGTTCGGTCTATTTATTTTGTCTCTGTTGGTACTAGGCTCGTACTATTCTTGAGTGCTAAGATCTTTGTGCTTAATTGTTCACCTAGAGATTAGTATAAGAGGTAGTAGGGGTGCGTACTGAAGTGACGTCCTTGGTGCGACATTACTACTAGAATGCAGGGCGTGGTGTCCGGACTAGTTAGTAGTAGTAGGCACCTTTTACTGGACGTGTGGTAGGTAATAGGTGGTGATAGCCCTATTATCAGGCTTAGACCTTGTGAAATCTGCCCCGTTAGTTGCAGACCAGTTGAGCCAAATCAGAACGATCATAACCATTTGGGATTCCAATTTAGGATAGCGGGTGGTAGTGAGTACCTGAGCTCCGATTCAGAGTAGCAAATTAAATACGAATAGAACTTGAACCTTTATGACTAGTGTCTGAAGAGCCTCTTGATCCGAAATACATTTATCCATTTGTTGATTCCAACACACCATAATCATATCCATCCGGGTGAATAAGTGTAGAAAATAGAAACTTCTCGTTCCTCATGGGAAATCGATACCTTAGGAATACTCCTGGGTGAAAGCTACTGTGATATCCGTGCGCTTGCGGATTAAAACTCTAATAGGCATAAGAATCGCCAACAAGCTTTCTGGCGCCGTTGCCGGGGAACGGTAGCTTTTCTATTTTCGAACCCTATCCATCCGCGTACCTCCATATGGATGGCATGTCCATCTATAAGCTTTTGGCTCTCAAGGCCAAGTACCTAGAGCCTTCACCATCATCTCATCCCATTTACACGCCAAGCTTTGAGTTCCGGCCAGGACTCATAGCTATGGTTCGGGAGAAACCCTTTTCCGAAGCCGAAGAAGAAAACCCTTATAGTCATCTCTATGAGTTTGAGCTGTTATGCTCCACTCGAGAAATTCAAGGAATGGCTCAACAAACGCTGAAATGGAAATTGTTTCCATTCTCCCTCACGGGATCAGCGAAGTTGTGGTTTAAAATGACCGTAGGAACATTCAACGGTAGTTGGGAGATTCTGCAGGAGAAGTTTTGCCTCATGTATTTCCCTCTCGCAAAAATTATGAAATTACGGAAGGAAGTTATGACCTTTCGTCAAAATGAGAGTGAAAATATAGGAGCAGCTTGGGTAAGATTTACCCAGTTGATCAAATCAGGTCCTGACTTGTGTATACCTGAGCCCATGCTCATGCAACACTTTGTCGATGGATTGACCACGGAGAGTGTCCAACTTTTGAACATAACTTCCGGAGGATCATTCGTCCACAATACCATCGAACAAGGGAAGGAAATCCTGAGCAGATTGCAAAGAAATACTCCCTATATCGACGCTTTCGATGAACCATCGGACCTAGAATTCCATCCTGAGAACAACCTTATACCTGTAGAACAACCTATTGGATCGAACCTTCTGGCCCGGACCAAATCTTTCCAATTAACGGAAACTCCCACAACCATCCTTTACGCGATTTAAGACTCGAATCGAGGATGCATTCATCCCGATTCTATCCTCTCATGCTTTTGATGAGGAATGCCATGACTTTGGAAATGCTTCAAGCTACCAATAGTCGCCAGCGACCTCAAGACCTCGAGCCACCAACCATGGATGGCGAGCAATCTTAGCATTAAAGGAGAATCTTACGAGTCTCACCGCCATTTTGAGTAGGGAAATAGCGGATCACGATGAAAGTTACGAGGAGATAATCATGCTATCTCCTCTCAAAAATTCTGCTCTGTGCAAACCCGAAGGTTGGGATTTTAGCAAAATTCCTATGACCACAGTCTTGGGATAAATCGTATCTCAAGGCGTTAGCATCCGTGACCCCATCGGATCATACCCCATTCCCCTCTCAAAAGAAAGTTAGATGGCAACTTGGCCAAATTTTTTAATCTGAGGGTATCCTTAAAAATGTCGAGGTCACTTTGAATGACCATTGTGTCACTGTGGACTTTCATGTCTTCAATGTCCCCGACCCATTCCACACTCGTCTCCTAATAGGACAATCCGTAAGGGAATTGGTCCGAAATATGGAAAGAGGAGAATTTGTTGGCTTCAAAGTCGGCAAACAAACCTTATCAGTGAGCTTTGCGCGCTCCATTAACTTCCCAATGGAGGCCGAGCCACTCTCTGACCCGCTGGAGGAGGTAAGAGTTGACGGCATGTTCTCCGCTCAACCACTGCGGATCACACCCCTGTCAGATTTGCTATCTTGCTAGCCGACCAGCTCAGGCTCGGTTCGATTTGAGCGTAGAACGCGGCGAGGAGCGACACGCAGAGTTTACCCAGGTTCGGACCCCCTCGCGTGTAACAGTCCTACTCCTGCCGAGCCTTAGCACTTTTCGTGTTGTGGTTGTGTGGAATGCGATTACAGAATGTTTCGAACCCCCTCTCCCTTCTCTCTCCTCCCTTTTATATGTGTCTCGAATCATGGAGAGAGCCGAGGAGGTAAGCGATCTGAGACTCTCGGTACAATCGATATGACATGATGGGCGAGACAGGAGAGGCGAAAACATCTTTGCTCTCAGCCGTATGGCGCCGCCCACGCTGCCGCGCAGTAACCCGACCCGTGTGAACACGCCCGGTGAGTCTGGGCGGGGCCTAGCTTGATCCTCGGCGCGCAGGCGGCGAGCTTGATGATGGCAAATTCTCTCTCTGCGGTCAATTCCACTGCGCCCGGTGGCGATTGATCGACTGCAGAGGTCACTCGGCGGTAATCATCTCTTCATCTGTCTATCCAGCGTAATGTCGCATTGAATGCTTTGTCCTTCTAGCAACAGGGGAGCCTTTGCCCGAAGACTTCTTTGGGATGCTCCACCTTCGCTGGCCCCACGATAGAGAGGACCCAGTGGCAGCGAGGGCTCGCCCACACTGGGGCTGGTCGCCCACCCGCGTGTGGGGCCCTCGCCCGGCGCTTGAGGGGCTCGCCCACATCTTTGGGTCTGATCGCCCACGGGACGTGTGGGGCCCTCGCCCGGCGCTTGAGGGGCTCGCCCACACGCTGGGGCCTGGTCACCCGCCTGACATGTGGGGCCCTCGCCCGACCCTTGAGGGGCTCGCCCACAAGCTGGGGCCTGGTCGCCCGCCTGACATGTGGGGCCCTTGCCCAGTCTTCTCCAGGACACTTCATACCCCGGTATTTATTATACCGACAGTAGCCCCCGGGACCACCATGATACGCGAACCGTCGCGCCGATATCTCGTTATTTCTCGCACGATGGGAGACGAATCGTGGGGGGCCCACCCCCTGCGGCGGCCGTACGCTTGATCTTCCACCTGCGCACGATCTTCCTTGGGGAACAACGCCGCTTTTCGCGGAAAAACCGAAACGCGCGGGGCATAATGGTGCCACACGCGTGAGTGGGGACGGAATCCAAATCGTCGCAGTCGCTTCAATCTTCTATAAAAGCTTCTCTTCTCTGCGCTGCGCTGAGTTCTTTTGCACGCTAAGTCCTCAAACTGCCATCCGCTCTCTTCGCTGCTACCGCAGAGCTTTTTCGCCAACGCCACCGCCAACTTCCCATGGCTCCCAAGCGCAGCAAGGGCCGCCGTTGGACGCCGCTCCAGCCGCGCCGCCATCTGGTTCAGTTTTGCCTGCTTCCTGGCGCGGCTCCATGTGTTCGTGCCGCCAGCCTCCGCCCGGTTCCGCGCCGGCACCATGGCGCCAAGCCCCCACGACGGGGAGATCGTGACCTTCACACGGCGTCTTTGGCGGGCTGGTTACGCCATACTCCGAGTTCTTTCTGGGGGTGCTTGCCTTCTACGAGATCCAGGCGGCGCACCTTCCCCCAAGCTCCATCATCATGCTGTCCATCTTCGCCCACCTCTGCGAAATGTTAGTAGGGGCGATGCCGAGCTTCCCGCTCTGGCGCCGACTCATCACCCTGCACACGAGCTCGCGCCCGAGCGGGGTTGGGAGCTGCTACTTCACGCTCCGCGAGGCCGCCACCTTCATCCCGGTCGTGCTCAAGTCCAACTGGAAGGACTGGCACCGATAGTGGCTGTACGTGGAGGATTCCAGCGGCTGCGACGATTTTGCCCTTCCCGAGGGTCCTGCAGAGTCCCTCGCCAACTGGGGGTCTCAGCCCGATGACTCAGCAGAAATGGAGGCGATGGTGGCACGCATTGCTGAGCTCCGCCGCAACGGGCTCACCGGAACCCATGTGGCGGCGGACTTTTTGCGGCGCCCCCTCTGCCCGCTTCGCATGAGGGTGCGCCCTGCCTGGCAGTACTATGGCGACGACGATGGAACCCGCGTTGCCCATGGAGGTGAGTGTCCTTTCATCCTTTCGGGTCTTCTGATTTTGTGGAACGTCCTTTCCTCTTTTTGGTTTCTTGCCAATTCACGGCTTCTTCTTTTTGTGTGCCCAGCCGCGGGGAACGTGCCGGAGGACGTGCTCCGGCAGTGGCTGGCGGGACTCCTGTCCGCGCCAGCCGGCGACATCTCCCTGCTTGCGAGCATCCGCTCCCTCTGCGACTGGGACCCACGGGAGCGCAACCCGTACTTGCGTGCGTTGCCTCCCATGGAAGTTTTCGGTCCTGCGGTCCAAGTGGCCTAGGGACCCCTGCAAATCCGTGATCCTCCATCGACGACCGCCGAAACTCCTGTGGCCGCCACCCTCCGGCAGCCACTGCGCCCGTCGTGCCGGCCGACTCCGGTCGTGTTCTTGGGAAGCGCCGGCTCATCCTCTCCCAAGACGACGATGACGAGGAGGGAGAGACGAGCCCAAAGAGGACTCGCCCCTCGAGTCCTGAGCCGCTTCCGTCTCCTCCGGCCCCCTCCAGTGAGGGCCCTGCTGCTGAAGTTGCCGCCCCGCCGCCAGGCGAGAGCGCGGCAACTCTTCCGGGACAGGCGCCTCCTGCGCCGGCTTCTTCTGCGCCGGCACCTCCTGTGCCGGCACCTGCCATCGCGCCGGCTCCTATTGCGCCGGCACCTCCCGTGCCGGCGCTTGCTTCGATGACGCTGGCTGTGGTGGCTCCACTGCCCCCTCTGCCTCCTACAACGGGAGGAGGAGCGGCGGCGCCCGCTTCACTGCCAAGCGGCCTGACGCTGCCCCCCTCTCCCTTCGCTTTCGGGGGGCGCCGCTTCAGGTAGCTTTCTCTGCACTCATGTACTTTTCGCGTTAGGGTTAGCATGCAAGATGATTTTCGCATACCTGAACCCTTCTGGTTTTTCTTCGCGGGATAGAGCGGACGCTGGGGCTTCAGGCTCCGCCCCGCGCGATCCGCCAGCCCCCAGCTTGCCCGGGGCCCCTTCGACGGAGACGGCGCCTTCAGCTGGGGAGAGTGCATCGGTGCCGGGGCTGGAGGACCTTCCGGTCGCTGCCACAGCCGACACCAACGCCATCTCCGCCATCGCCGCCAATATCGGGCGCTCCTTGAGCGCCGCGCCTCTCCCACACACAGGCAGCGGGAGGCGCTCACAGCCAGCGGGCGAGCCGCCGGCAAGCTGCGGTGAGCCCTCGACCAGGAGGCTGCAGCAAGGGAAACGGCGACCCGCGAGGCTGCGGCGGCACAAGCCGCCGCTGCCTCGGCCTCCAAAGACGATGCAGAGCTTCACGCGGCGCACTCCGAGCGCCTCCGGGTCCTTGCCGACATGCTGCGGACCGCCTACCGCGACTTCTGGGACGTCCTGTACCCACTAGGCGTTACCTTGTACGCCCCGCTGGAGGAGACGGCCGCGCAATACGCTGGCGCGGAGGGGCGCGCCGCCGAGGCTCTGCGCGACCTGCCGGTGATGATGCGGGTGTGGGCGATCAAAGATGGTCGCCACGGTGCTCTTGAAGCAGCGCGGTTCGTCTTGAGCAACTGCCTTGCCCAAAACGCCGCGTTTGACCTCGACGCCGCCACCGGGGAGCCTTCGCGCCAGCTGGACCGGGACGAACGATCTCGGGTCGAGGTCGCCGCTAGCCGCATATCCATGATGGGCGGCGCTGCATCATCAGAAGACGACGACGACGAGGAGTAGCTGAACTCCCCTGTCTGCTTCGTCTTGTATAAAAAACCTGTCAATGCAAACTTTTGCTTTTCTGCCATAAGTCTCTATTAAACTTTTACGCAAATTCTTACTTGTGAAAAGAAGAACTTAGGCACCCGACCGCCAAAAGCTTTAGACAGAACGTTCTGCTGCAAGTGAGCGCTTTTTCCTTAGGCATCTGGTTACTTCAATCCTTACGGCCTCTTCGCAAACCGACTTAAGCGTTGCGTGGCGAGCATTTAGCTTTCGGAAGTGGTCTAGACACCGGTGCCGTCGTTGGCGCAGCGGCCCAGACCGAGCAGACACACCAGGCTAGAACACGCCTACCGTCCGAGTCGCCTCGCCCAGCGCAAGTTTTAAGCGTTCGCCTTTGCAACTAAGGGGCCATCAGCCTTAAGTACTTTCTCGCTACCAGCTTTCAACAGAATGTTTTCTAACAGATTTTTTAAGGCGAAAAAAAGGATGCCACAGAGAGGCAGAACTTATCTTTATATTGCAAATGGCTTTGTACATCATAGCCCCCGAGGCGAGCGGGGAAGGAGGAAAACCTTGCCGCTCGGCTCCAAAAGAAGGCCCAAAAAGCTTCTGAAAACTGCTACCTACGGGTAGAACTTCCTCAGCTGCTCGACGTTCCAAGTGTTCGCCAACTCGCGACCATCCTCGAAAGCGAGCCTGACTGAGCCTGGGCGGGAGACTGAGACCACCTTGAAGGGGCCCTCCCACAGGGGAGACAGCTTGTTGCGGCCCGTCTGCGCCTGAACTCTGCGCAGAACGAGGTCGCCCGCTGCCAGTGTTCTCTCACACACCCGCCTTGCTTGATAACGGCGCAGAGCCTGCTGATATCTGGCGGCCCGGATCGCCGCTCAATCTCTGATCTCCTCCAGGAGATTTACTTCATCCCGGCGCGGTCGGTCTCTCATCTTCGCCAGACGCCGCCACCCTCGGGGATCCGAAGGTGAGCTCCGACGGGAGCACCGCTTCAGAGCCATACACCAGGAAGAAAGGAGTCTCGCCGGTGGCTCTGTTGGGAGTTGTCCGCAGCGCCCACAATACAGTGGGAACTTCTTCCGCCCAGCGCTTGCCGCGCTTTTCTAGGCGGTCGAACGCCCTTGTCTTGAGTCCTCTGAGCACTTCTGCATTCGCCCGCTCAACTTGCCCATTGCTCTTCGGATTCACGACAGAGGCGAAGCACAACTTGGTGCCGAGCTCTTCACACCACTCTTGGAAATCAGCGCTTTTGAACTGAGCGCCGTTGTCGGTGATGATCCTGCTTGCGACGCCGAACCGGACGAAGATGCTTTTCACAAACTTTATGGCCGCAGCGGATGTGATCGCCGGGACTGGAGAGGCTTCAACCCACTTGGTGATCTTGTCGACGGTGACGAACAGTCGTGTAGCCCCGATGCGCCAGCGAGCGGGCTCAGATATCGGCCCCGGACGCGAACGGCGGGAGAGCGGAATGGTTTGCAGCGCCTGGGCCGGTCGGTGGATCTGCTTAGCATGAAACTGGCACGCTTCGCATCTCCTCACCAGCTCGAAGGCATCCTAGAGGGCAGTAGGCCAATAGAAATCGTGGCGGAAGACCTTCCCGACCAACGCGCGGCTCCCTGAGTGGCTCCCGCACATGCCTCCATGGATCTCAGAGGGGATTTCACTCCCCACTTCCCGAGTGACGCATTTCAGTAGAACTCCGTTTGCGCCTCGGTGATCTGAGTCCCCACCTACCGGGTGTAGCGGCAACCTTGCGCGCTATCTTCTCAGCCGACGCATCATCGTCGGGGATCACTCCGTCCCGCAGGTAGGCTAGGATAGGATCCATTCACTAACCTTCCCGGACGAGTGCGTCGACGTTAGAATGGTCGCCGACGTACTCGCACGGCCCGGCATTTCGCCTCAACCGCGCGGCAGGTTCTTCCACATCCTCCTCCGACCGGGAGCCTGCGGGGACATCGGCGTCTCCTCGGTAGCGCGGAGCAGCGTCGAGAATCATGCCGTCCCACTAGAATCGGGGCTGCGACGGACGGCAGCGTGAGTCTTTCTTCAAATACCCGGCGGAGCAGGTGCCCTTGACGAGGCAATCTGGGACAGTTCATCCGCCATATAGTTGTCGCGGCGAGGGACGTGCGCAAAGCCCAAACCCTCGAAGTGCCGCTCCAACCGGCGCACCTCCGCGGGTAGGCCGCCATGGTGGGATCCGGCGGTGAATTCCTTCCGCTTTGGTTGATGACCGGAGAGAGTTGCCTTTACTTGCGGCCGCGGATGCCCGTGGTCGGCCACCACAGGCGAGCGAGTAGCCCTTCGTACTCCGCGATGTTGTTGGTAGCGCGGAACTCCAGCACCACCAGGTGCCGGACGATGTCGCCGGTGGGAGACACCAGGACGACGCCAGCCCCAGTCCCCTCCAACCGGAACGAGCCGTCGAAGAAGAGAGTCCAAGGCGAGGGTGCTGGGGTGCCTTCAACTTCTGCGTCCGCCGGAGTCCATTCACTGACGAACTCCGCCAGAGCTTGCCCTTTGATGGCCGTTCGGGGAGCGAACTTGAGGTCGAACTCTGCCAGCTCCATGGCCCAGTTGGCGATGCGGCCCGTCGTCTCGCGGTTGAAGAGGATCTCCCGCAAGGGATACTTGGTCAAGACGGTGACTTCTCTCCCTTGGAAGTAGTGACGCAGCCTTCTAGATGCCGTCAACACGGCATACAACATCTTTTGGTGCTGCGAATACCTTGTTTCTGCATCATGGAGGACATTGCTGATGTAGTAGACCGGACGCTGAACTCCATCTCTCTCCCCCACCAACACCGCGTTGACCACCTCCGGGTTCGCCGCGACATAGAGGATCAGCGGCTCGCCCGGATTGGGGGCGACCAGCACGGGTGGAGAAGTGAGGTACTTTTTCAAACCGTCAAACGCCTCCTGCGCCTCCGCGGTCCATTCGAATTGGTTGGTCTTCTTCAGAAGCTTGAACAAGGGGAGACTCTTATCCCCCAGGCGAGCTATGAAGCGGCCCACGGAAGTCAGGCAGCCCACCAAGCACTGCATCTGCCAAAGTCGCGTCGGGGGCTTCATATTCTCGATTGCCGCGATCTTGTCAGGGTTCGCTTCAATCCCCCTCTGGGAGACAAGGAAGCCCAACAGCTTGCCCGACGGAACGGCGAACACACACTTCTCAGGGTTGAGCTTGATGCAGTACTTCCTTAAGTTGGCGAAGGTTTCTTCTAGGTCGCCAATCAACTCCTCCGCCTTCTTAGACTTCACCACCAGGTCGTCGACGTACACCTCCAAGTTCCGCCCTATCTGGGGGCTATGAGCGATGTGCATGGCCCTCTGATAGGTTGGGCCTGCATTCTTCAAGCTGAACGCCATTCTTGTGTAGCAGTAGACACCCATTGGTGTCACAAAGGCAGTCATGTCTTCATCTTCTTCAGCCATGCTAATCTGGTGGTACCCAGAGTACGCATCTAGAAAGCACAGCTGCTCGCACCTCGCTGTGGAGTTGACGATGAGATCAATGCGGGACAGCGGGTACGGATCCTTCAGGCACGCCTTGTTGAGGTCAGTGAAGTCAACGCACATCCTCCACCGCCCGTTGGATTTCTTGACGAGGACGGGGTTCGCGAGCCACCTAGGATGTGCGACGCTCCGAACGACCCCCGCCCTTAAGAGCTTGTCCACCTCTTGGCGGATGACGGCCTGGCGCTCCACCGACTGCTTCCGGACCTTCTGCACAACTGGTCGCGCGCCGGGGAACGTTGCCAACTTATGCTCAATCACCTCCCTGGGGACCCCAGCCATGTCGGACGGTTGCCAAGCAAACACGTCTGCGTTAGACTAGAGGAAGGAGACGAGCGCGCCTTCCTATTTCGCCGGGTCTGACTCGCTCAGGGAGATCACCTTAACCTCCGCGGACGAACCGGGGGAGGCACGGATCTTCGCCGGAGGAGCTCCCAGAGTCGAAGCTTCGGCCTTCGGACACCGATTGCCCCGCCAAAGCGAGAGCGTCCTTAGCGCGGGCGCCTCCGGCGGTCGGTTTCATGATGATGGGGCGGTGGCCGGAATCTTCACCACCATGTACGCATAGTGGCGAGCCGCCATGAACTTGGTCGTGGCCGGCCGACCCAAATATGGCGTTATGCGGAGGTCGAAGTCGGCTACCTCGAACTTCGAGCATCTCCGTCGCGGAAGTTGCCGAACCTCCATAGGTTACCGAGGTCGACGCGCCCGAAGGGACGGACTCGGCCCGGCGCGATGCGAGAACGGGCGCGGTGAAGCTCTGCTGCTGGATCGGGGCGCCTTGGCGACTTCGGGCGGATAGGAGGTTGAGAGAGCTTCCTCCGTCGACCAGCACCCGCCCGAGCTTGACGTTCCGGACCATGGGCGCAACCACGATCCGGAGATGCCCCGGGCCGGCGGTGCTGGCGGGGTGATCAGCCTGACTGAATGTGATCGACTGCTCCGACCACACCAGCTGTCTAGCGGACCCCACGCCGGGCACGGCGGCGCACACCTCCCTCATCGCACGCTTAAAACTGGCGTGGGACGGATAGGTGGCCGATCCGCCCGTGGATGACGGCGACTTCGCGCTCCTTTGCTGAAAACCAAGCTGCCGCTCCTTGCCCTTGCGGCTGCCGGGCGCTGCTGCTGCTGCGTGGGACGCCGCTTGTCCACTAATTTCTTGACGACACGGCAATCCGCCAAGTCGTGGGAGTTCTGGCGATGGATGGGACGATAAGTCCTCCCATCCCACTCGCCGAAGCGGCCCTCGCCCTTCGTCGTGGCCGCGGCGGTTGTCACGGCAGGCGATCGTCCACGCCGCCGCCACGGGACCGTTCTGCCGCCGCGCGACCTCCTCCTTTCTTACGCTGCGCGCGCGCACCGCTGCCGGCCGCTCGTCGTCGTCGTCGTCGTCGCGCTCGGCGGCCAGGACCTGCCCTGTCTCGGCCGCCTTGCGCTTCCTCTTGTCCTTCCCGCCGGGATTCTTGGAGGTCCCGGCTTCGCCACCCCTGGCGGCCCCCGCCCTTCCGGCCGGCCGGAAGCGGGCCTCTGCCTGCAGGGCGCACTTGTGGGACAGAGTGAAGAGCTCCTCCGTCGTCTTGATCTTGCGGGTGGCCATCTTCTCTTTGACCTTGGGGTCTCGGGCGCCCCTCATGAAGGCCGTGACAACGGCGTCGATGGAGATGTCAGGAATGGTGTTGCGAACCTGACTGAAGCGCTGGATATAGTCGCGCAGCGACTCCCCCTTCTTCTGCTCCACATTGTGGAGATCGTCTTCGACTCCGGGCTGCTCGAACGTGCCCAGGAAGTTGGTGATGAAGCGCTCGGAGAGCTCCTTCCACGACCCCGCTGACTCCGGGGGTAGGTTCATGAGCCACGAGCGGGCTCCGCCGGTGAGGACCGCGGGGAAGTAGTTCGCCAGAACCTTCCCCGACCCTCCAGTCGGCTGCATTACCATGGTGTAGATCTGCAAAAACTCGTCGGGGTTGGTGGAGCCATCGTACTTCTCGATGGCGGCGGGCCGGAACCTCTCCGGCCACTGTACTCGGCGCAGCTCCTTGGAAAAGGCATGGCACCCGACGTCTGGAGCCTCCTGCTCCTGGACACGCCCTTAGTTCCGCCGCGCCCACCGCTCGGACGGTGCCGTAGAGGCGCCGCCCTCTCCGGCGGAGGCGGCTCCACGGGAGTCCTCCTCCTGGCCCCCGCGAACGGCAGCGATAGCGCTGTCGCGCTCTCGGTCGTGCTGCCGGTGGAGCTTGTCGCGCAGGTCTTCTCCGTGTCGTAGAAGGCGATCCTCCAAGTGGGTCCGGAGATCCCGCCCACTGTCGCCTGCCGGTCGAACCCGTGGGAGTTGCACGCTCTGTCGTCTGGCCCCCCCCTCCCGCCGAGAGATCCGCGGGAGGTATGCGGAGACCAAATGCAGAGAACAGCGCCAGCGGCGGCGTGTTCTCCGCTCAACCACTGCGGATCACACCCCTGTCAGATTTTCTATCTTGCTAGCCGACCAGCTCGGGCTCGGTTCGATTCGAGCGTAGAACGCGGCGAGGAGCGACACGCTGAGTTTACCCAGGTTCGGACCCCCTCGCGGGTAACAGTCCTACTCCTGCCGAGCCTTAGCTCTTTTCGTGTTGTGGTTGTGTGGAATGCGATTACAGAATGTTTTGAACCCCCTCTCCCTTCTCTCTCCTCCCCTTTTATACAGGTCTCAAACTGGCGGAGAGAGCCGAGGGGGTAGGCAGTACAGTACTCTCAGTACACTGATATGACATGATGGAGGAGACAGGAGAGACGAAAACATGCTGCTATTGTGCCGTATGGCGCCGCCCATGCGTGCTTCGCAAGTGGCTTCTGACCCGTGTGAACACGCCAGTGAGTCTGCGGGCGGGGCCCAGCTTGCTCCCTCTGACGCGGGCGGCGAGCTTGATGATGGCAAATTCTCTCTCTGCCGGTCAATTCCGCTGCGCCACAGTGACAATTGATCGGACTGCGAGGTCACCGGCGGTAATCATCTCTTCATCCGTCTATCCGCGTAATGTCGCATTGAATGCGCTGTCCTTCCAAAGCGGGGAGCCTTCGCCCGAAGACTCCTTCGAGATGCTCCACCTACGCGGGCCCCACAGACAGAGACGGACCCAGTAGCAGAGGGGCTCGCCCACCGCCGGGGCACAGTCGCCGCTTTGACGTGTGGGGCCCTCGCCCGGCTTCGGGGCTCGCCCGCCTGTTGGGGCACAGTCGCCCTTTGTTGTGGGGCCCTCGCCCGGCGCTTGAGGGGCTCGCCCACACACTGGGGCCTGGTAGCCCGCCTGACGTGTGGGGCCCTCACCCGGTCTTCTCCAGGACTCTTCATACCCCGGTATTTATTATACCGACAAGAGTTGCCTCTCTCCTCGAGGTAATCAAACCTCCGGGCTTGGATGACGATGTTTCGTACTTCGTTTCCGAGGAGGAACGAAATGGCTTTGACAAGTTCGATGAGGAAGATGAGCTTCCACCCTCGTCTGTTGAACTTAAACCCCTTCCTCTTGGTCTCAAGCACGTCTTCCTTCACGACAATTATAATAAACCGGCCATCATCAGCGATTCGCTGAGTGAAGATGAGACCCGCCGTCTTGTTGCCACGCTCAAAGCCTACAGCTCAGTCTTAGGCTACTCGCTAAAAGACCTAAAAGGGATTAGCCCGAGCTTTTGTACTCATCGTATCCCTATGGGAACTGACCATAAGCCCACGCGGGAACACCAGCGAAGGCTTAATAATGCGATGAGAGAAGTGTTCAAGAAAGAAGTTTTGAAACTCTTTCAGGCCGGGATCAATTATCCGGTATCTGACAGTGAGTGGGTGAGCCCAGTTCAATTAGTTCCGAAGAAAGGAGGCATGACGGTAGCACAGAATGAAAGGAATGAACTTATTCCTCAACGCACTGTCACTGGTTGGCGGATGTGCGTAGACTATCGTAAGCTAAATCATGCCACTAGAAAAGATCATTTCCCCTGCCTTTTATCGATGAGATGTTTGAGCGATTGGCAAATCACTCATTCTTCTGTTATCTCGATGGCTACTCTAGTTATCATCAAATTCCCATCCACCCTGATGACCAAAGTAAGACCACATCCACTTGTCCGTATGGCACTTTCGCCTACCGACGCATGTCATTTGGGCTCTGCAATGCCCCTGCATCTTTCCAAAGGTGTATGATGGCAATCTTTTCTGACATGATCGAAAAGATCATGGAAGTCTTCATGGACGACTTTTCGGTCTATGGGGCCTCTTTTGATGATTGCTTGGCAAATCTAGAAAAGGTCCTTAAGAGGTGCCAAGAGGTGGATTTAGTTCTGAATTGGAAGAAATGCCACTTTATGGTGAGAGAAGGAATCGTCCTAGGCCATCTAGTGTCGAATCGAGGCATAGAAGTGGATAGAGCTAAGGTTGAAGTGATAGAGCGGTTGCCGCCACCAATAAACGTTAAAGGAGTCCGTAGCTTTTTGGGACATGCTGGATTTTACAGACGATTTATAAAGGATTTTTCCCAAATCGCTCGGCCTTTGACTAATTTGCTGGCAAAAGAAGCCAAGTTTGTCTTTGATGAGGAATGTCTCGTAGCTTTCAGAACCCTTAAGCAAGCTCTAATCTCTACGCCTATAATTCAACCACCCAATTGGAATTTGCCTTTCAAAATCATGTGCGACGCTAGCGATTTTGCTGTTGGGGCAGTGTTAGGCCAATGCAAGGATAGAAAGCATTATGCCATTGCATATGCGAGTAAAACCTTGACAGGCCCTCAACTCAATTATGCTACCACAGAGAAGGAACTCCTAGCCGTAGTCTTCACAATAGAGAAGTTCCGATCTTACTTGGTAGGGTCAAAAGTAATTGTCTACACAGACCATGCGGCCCTCAAATACCTCTTTACCAAGAAAGACGCAAAACCACGGCTCATCCGTTGGATCCTTCTGCTCCAAGAATTTGACTTAGAAATTAAGGACAAAAAGGGAGTAGAAAACTCTGTGGCTGACCACCTTTCCCGAATGCAAGTTGAGGAAAAGTCGAATGTCCCCATAGATGATTATCTACGGGACGACACCCTGCTTGCAGTCTCGACTGCCGACCCCTAGTATGCTAACATAGTAAATTACTTGGTAGCTGGGTACATACCACTAGGGGAGGATAAGAATAAGTTGATCCGCGACAGTAGGGCCCATCTTTGGGATGAGCCCTATTTGTATAGAGTCTGCGCCGATGGATTACTCCGTCGATGCATTCCGGAAGCCGAGAAGCAAGATGTCCTTGAAAAATGCCATTCGTCACCATACGGGGGCCACTATGGCGCTTTTAGAACCCATGCCAAAGTTTGGCAAAGTGGATTCTTTTGGCCCTCCATGTATAGTGATGCTAGGGAGTTAAATAAGACGATCGCTAAATGTCGAGAGTGGGAAACATTAATTCTCGAGATGCTATGCCCTTAAGGAATAATCTTCAAATTGATATTTTTGATGCTTAGGGGGTAGATTTCATGGGCCCATTCCCAAAATCAGACTCTCATGAGTACATTTTAGTAGCCGTCAATTATGTCATCAAATGGGTCGAGGCACTTCCGTGTCGTGCAGCCGACTCCATCTACGCTAAAAGAATATTCCAGGAAACCATCTTTCCTAGATTTGACGTCCCTAGGATCGTCATTAGCGATGGAGGATCACATTTCATCCACAAAAGCTTTAAGTATGCACTTAAGAGCTTACGGATCGACCATAGGGTAGCCACACCCTATCATCCTCAAACAAGCGGTCAGGCTGAAATGTCTAATAAAGAAATTAAAAACATCTTGCAAAAGACTGTGGATGCCATGGGAAAGGGGTGGAAGTATAAATTGAATGACGCGCTTTGGGCATACCGGACTGCATATAAAACTCCTATAGGTATGACCCCTTATCAACTCGTCTACGGGAAGACCTGCCATCTCCCTGTAGAATTAGAGCATAAAGCCCATTGGGCAATCAAACGATGGAATATGGATCTTCATTCAGCTGGATCAAAAAGACGAATGCAATTAGCTGAATTGGAAGAGTGGAGACAAAAAGCCTACCATAGCTCGAAGCTTTACAAAGAGAGAACAAAACGATGGCACGATAAGCGAATAGTCATAAAGCGTTTTAAACCTGGTGATAAAGTGCTTCTCTTTAATTCTCGGGTGAAATTGTTTGGGCATGGAAAACTTCGTAGCAAATGGGAACGGCCATTTACAGTGCTGAATGCTTCTTATCTCGGTGCTGTCACTCTCCAAAATAGTAATGGCGAAATTTTCAAAGTGAACGGGTAGCGTTTAAAAATCTTTCTCGAACCTGAAATGCCCGAGGTTGAGGACATTGACGTCCTCGAGTTCTTTGAAAATTGACTTGTTGCTTGTGGTCTAGCTCCGACCGATGAAAAAAATGAGCAATTAAATAAAATTTCCCTTTTTCAAACGCAAATAAATGATGAAATTAGGCCTTAGGCCTAGTGTGGGAGTGACCCTAGCAAGAGGAAGCCCGAACCAGGCCAGAGCCAGGACGCCGACCCAGGGTAGGTCGGCTGACCCAGTCAGGTCGGCCGGGCTGAGGTGGATCGGCCGGGGGGCTAACTGCCTCCAAATTCAAAAATTTTTGGAGGAGGAGCGTATCTTTCGATTCTGTAGCTCCTGAACGACTCTCCTCATTTGAAAAGCGACGGGAAATTCCGTTTGTTGCACTCTTTTCATCTCCTCTTCATCTTCCTCCTCTCACCTCTTACCTTTCACTTTCCATCTTGCAACCTTCACCACCACCATGGCTGAACCCACCACTCCTAAGACTATCCCGTCAATCTACGAGATTGTTGAAAGCGATCCACCGGCTCCAAAGCTGACCAAGAGTGCTTCCGGCAAGCCAACGTTTGGCTAGAATTTGAACTACTCGTCGGTGAATGCGCAGCAGCTAAACTTCTCGCCGGAGGAGAAACCGAAGGCGACGCCACAACTCGAGCGCGGCCGTGCTATATCGCGTGGCCGGCCGACGTCTCCTCACCGTATCGGTGCGGCACGTCCCCTCTCACCCCTACGTGTCATCACAAAGGGGAGGGCGTCGCGCGCTCCTTAGCCGGAGTACGCACCGGAGGCATCACCGGACTCACCGCCACGATTCCTCGTGCGTGGAAGGACGGCCGGCCGTGGGAAGGTCCTTTCCCCACCATTGGTGAGGATGAGGCCACCCATTGCTGAGTCCATTGACTCCACCTCGCCGGAAAGGACGGTGAGGCGTACTCGGCCACCTCCTCCAATCCACGAGCAAGGCGGTGACATGGAGTTTAGTGAGGAGGAGGAGCCCTCACTCCGTGAAGTGGTGGCCACTCTCAAGCAGCGGCAAAACAATCTCGAATAGCAGATGGCGGAAGTCCAAATCCAAATGATGGACCATGATGACAACTTCACGATTCTACGGAAGTCTACGTCGGCTAAACTTAAGCGCTATGCGAAGGAGATGGGATCGCCTAAGCTTTATGATCCTCCGACTAGTCCGTACAAGGGATTTGGGTAGAATAAAAAGAGGCGCAAAAATTTATTTTCAACTATTTTGATTTTCTAATGTATTCGCCCTTGCTTATCTTCTCGAGGAAATAAAAGAATTGATTGTTTGATTGTGCGTGCTTGCCACGACCGGTGCAATTTTCTGCACCGGTTGACTTTGTTACTAACGTATATATGAGAAATGTAATGTACAGAGAGGGATACTCATACTGGGAGAAATTTGGACCAAAATGGGCACGGAATCAGGCCGGCCGACCAACCTCGGGCCGGCCGACCCAGCCAGATCGGCCGGTCTCCCCCAGGTCGGCCGACCCACAGATTTCGCCCATTCGGCTCCGAAAAATTCTGGTACGTTCCCTGTGTTTTATTGTTAATATTTAACTCTGTCACTTGCTCATATAACGTAGGTAAATAACTAAACAAAATTCTAATACCGAGAATGCTTTAATTTTGAAACTATAACAATGTCTGGAAAATTACGACTCGCATAGTTTTTATTCTTTGGTTAAGCTCAACAATTGTGGGAAGACTCTATTAGGATTAATCACATCTAAATTGTTGGCTCATGAGATATAGAATGCTTAATAATTCCTTGCCTAAGGTTAATTGTTCCCCGAGGTTTTCATTAAAACACGGCTCTTAATTCTTAGAGTGACTTTTCATTACCTACCACAGCCATAGATTTATCAAGATAAGCTAAATAATGGTCATTGAGCATGCTAAATTGGGCTAGAGTTTGAATCCTCTTAAGAAATGTTATTTGATCCAATCAGTTCCTTTCGCGTACCTTATTGATTGCTAGCCTTTCATATCTGGTAACGCTAGTATCCATCTTGGAACTAAGCGTCCACTTTCGCCAGATATTCCAACCTCATAAAAAGTTAGCCAATCATCTCGTCCGATGCTACCATACCTACCTATATGATGGTCCTCCAAAATAAAATATCCATTTGCCAAAACTTTCCAAAAAAATCCTTATTATGTCAAGTCCAAAGAAAGAGAGAAAAAGGGACTAATCTAGTCTGTCAAAAAAAGAGAGAGAGAGAGAGAGAGATCAAACTCTCAAAGAAAATTGGAAATATACCCTCTTCGTGCCTTTTAAGCCTTGTTCGCAAAAAGGATTTTTGGAAAATGGATCTTTAGGAGGGAACCATCATTCCATAAATACAAGATCGATGTATTGGACTCATTAGTACCATACATCCTTGTACTTGTATTTCTTCCTATTTCTTTGGCGTGAGTTCATTCTCTCCCTCACCCTTGAACATGAATTCTTATATGATTGGAAATAGGAATTACATTATCTTCATTAGGATTTAATTCTAACTTGATAAAAGCATGACATGACCATACTGTCTATCCTACCTAAGCTCCACATAAGCATTAGATGTAGGATGAGAGGCTATCCTGGCCTTGGTAAGGTTAAACACTTGTCGAGTGACCAGGAGTGTTTCACCTAAGAAGAAGAGCCATGCATTTTCAAAAGAACAAAAACTCTGGGAAACATTAATCATCAGTAAGATTATTCATTCATGCCTATTCCATTTGCCAACATTTATAAGATGAGGTTAGTAGACACTTCAAATCCCAACAATTTGAGAAAACCTTAGAATAATTCTTATGCTCGTCTACCTTTATCCTGACAAAGTTCGTAGTTTTGAAATTAACCTTTACTCGAGGACGAGCAAAGATCTAGTGTGGGGGTGTGTTGACGGTCAATTTTGATAATAATTAACATGATTCCGACCATCAACATTTGGTGAAATAAACGGAACCGGAACTAAATTGTGCAAATTTACAAAGTTCCACTAGTTTTGGTGAGAATGTGCATGCAGGGACCCACTGAGCGAAATTGGGACCGAACCGGGCAAAAGAGTGGGTCGGCCGACCCACCCTAGGCCGACCGACCCAACTCCCTCGCCCAGTCAGGTCAGGGTTGCACCGGGACTTCTCCAAGAGATCCTAGAGCACATCCAAGCCGTCGATTTCAGTCGATTTCATGCAGAAAGAGGAGTAATCCTCAAGTTAATCATAGGATTCTAAAGGAACCCAATGCTATCGGTCTCCAACTGCCAAACCGACTCTGGGAGAAGATCTACACCGCACATTGGAGGGCCGGGATCAGCCGACGGTAGGTTCGGCCGACCCACCTAGGCCGCCCGACCCACCTGTTGGCTCCATTGGATCCCCCATTCGGCAGGGAGCTTGTGACACTTGTCCCTAGTCATGTCAACACCCCATTGGTCTCGGTGGACTATAAAAGGAGGTCATCTCCTTCATTTGAAGATGAACAACAAAGAGCAACACAAGTGAGAGTGAAGTAGTGTTGTGCTACTCTCAAGTAGAGTAGGAGAGAGAGGAGAGTTAGTGTAGGGGAGGAGCCGGAGTGTCAGTATCCCTCACTAGAGCTCCGGAGCTGGACTCGGATGCGGGTTCTGCTTCCGTCTTCTGTCGGTAACACTCAGTCTTGCCTTATTTAATTATCAAGTTCAGTCTATTTATTTTGTCTCTGTTGGTACTAGGCTCGTACTATTCTTGAGTGCTACGATCTTTGTGCTTAATTGTTCACCAAGAGATTAGTATAAGAGGTAGTAGAGGTGCGTACTGAAGTGGCGTCCTTGGTACCTATTACTACTAGGTACAAACGTGGTGTCTGGACTAGTTAGTAGCCGGTAGGCACCTGCTTCAACGGACGTGTGGTAGGTAATAGGTGGTGACAACCCTATTATCCGGCTTAGACCTTGTGAAATCCGCCCCGTTAGTTGCAGACCAGTCGAGCCAAATCAGAACGATCATAACCATTCGGGATTCCAATTCAGGATAGCGGGTGGTAGTGAGTACCTGAGCTCCGATTCAGAGTAGCAAATTAAATATGAATAGAACTTGAACCTTTATGACTAGTGTCCGAAGAGCCTCTTGATCCAAAATACATTTATCCATTTGTTGATTCCAACCCACCATAATCATATCCATCCGGGTGAATAAGTGTTGAAAATAGAAACTTCTCGTTCCTCGTGGGAAATCGATACCTTAGGAATACTCCTAGGTGAAAGCTACTGCGATATCCATGCGCTTGCGGATTAAAACTCTAATAGGCATAAGAATCACCAACAGTACCTCGGACCAGCGCAAGTACTTTGGAGTCACAGGCATGATAGCGTTGATCTCCCGAGTGGTAAGCTTTTGCTTCCACTTGGACTCGTACGCATCAGAGGCCCCAAAGATGTAGTTGATTTTGCGCTCAGCGTCCTGGTAGTCTCCATCGGGCTTCTTGCCTTGACCGCCCTTGGCCGCTGTTGGCGATTCTTACGCTCAAAGAAATTAATCCGCAAGCGGACGGATATCGCTTGTAGTTTTCACCAGGAGTATTCCTAGAGTTATCGAATCCGCAGGGAATGAGGGTTTTAAAGAGATAATCCTCTATATCTTAATTATTTAAAATACCAGCCAGTCTAGGTAACGAGGGTTAAGATAAATGAAAAGACCGGGACACACACACGATAAATATTCACACAAGAGAAAGCTACACTAGCTAGATAGACAGTTGGGAGGACAACGAGACAAGTTTAATAAGTTCACAAAGTAGTGTGATTCAGTTTAATTGAGCGAGCTTTGGATAATCAACTAGTGGTCAACTTAATATTCGTCGTCGGAGCTCGGATACTCACTACCACCCGCTATCCTGAATTTTAATCCCAAATGGTTATGACTATTCCAATTTGGCTCTACTGGTTCAAAGCCGGACGCTGTGGGTTACGCACGAGATACTAAGTATCTACCGATGGATAGGGCTGTCACCACCTACCACCTACCACATATACGTGGGCCCGGGTGTAAACCGAGTTAGTCCTAGTCTCAGACACCACGTCTACGAGTATTCCTAATCAATCTTCCTCAGTACTAAAAGAAGTTGATCTAGGTTCAATGCCTGGCTCTAACAGTATATGAGTGAGAACTTAAACTGATTCTAGACGAATATAAGCTACCGGTAAAGCAAATCTACACAACTCATTTATGCAGATATACTCAGCTCAAATAAAGTTCAACAATATAGCAATGAATGAAGTAGTCTCACTAATTGAAACAATTAGGAAAGGGTACAAGAGCAATTACCCGAATTCCCGAAGACTCTTCCGGAACTCCGAGCGTAGCTCGACTTGACTCTAACTCCCAACTTCTACTAACTAAGAGCTACTCTACAAAGTGGAATGAAGAGGTCAAAGTGTTGTGGTGTGTTACAAGTGAGGAGAGGGGGTCTATTTATAGTGTTGCGCAGCCAACCGAAGTGCTCCACGTGTAGGGACACGTGTCTTCCATCCCTCCTCCGAAGGAGAACCCGAGGGGGCTCAATCACTGGGTCGGCCGGCCTAGGTGGGTCAGCCGACCTACTTCCTTCGTCTCCTGGCCGTGGATTTTGCATGGGATGCTCCTTTGCGGGTGTAGATCTTCTCCCAGAGTCGGTTTGGCAGTTGGAGACCGGTAACATTGGGTTCCTTTGGAATCCTATGCTTAACTTGAGGATTACTCCTCCTTCTGGATGAAACCGACTGAAATCAACGGCTTGGATGTACTTTAGAATCTCTTATAGAAGTCTCGGTGTAATCCTGACCTGACTGGGCGAAGGAGCTGGGTCGGCCGGCCTAGGGTGGGTCGGCCGACCCACTCTTTTGCCCGGCTCGGTCCCATTTTCGCTCAGTTGGTTCCAGCATGCAAAATACTACCACAACTCGTGGAACTTTATTAGAATAATTAAAATGCTAGTATAAACCTTGATTTTCCCTCGAATAGCCAGAATTTCGGAATATGTCGACGTATAAAATTGGCGTTTAATGGACGTCAACACACCCCCCAACTTGAAGTTTTGCTCGTCCTCGAGCAAAGAGCTCAACTGAGAACCCAGTGGATCAGGATTGCGTCAATATCATTATTCAATAAATACTAAGCATACAAAGTTGTACCACATTATTTATTGACAAAAACTCGTACAAGTGTACCCCAACTTTTATCAAACTCATGAGGTTTTCAAAATCTCCCCTTTTCTTTTAGCGGTTGAAAGATAGAATAACTTTGATAGAACTTTATTAACTCAGCCCTTTTTCATGCTATGCCTCGGAGCTTTCTTTTCAAAAATGTTTGTTCCTCATTATCAATCTCAGATCTCTCGGTGGTATTTTATCCTTACCCAGGCCTTTTTTTTATGGCCTTCTTAGGTTGAATAATTTTGTAAAGTCAAAAATAGATCCTAGAGAATTTGGTACTACTTCGCATTCTGGTCATTGGAATAATAACGTCCAGGGATGAGAGAGAGAATGAACTCACACCAAAGGAATGAAGAAACACAAGTACAAGTGATGAAGGGTACTAGTGAGTCCGCTCCATCGGATCTTGTGTTTATGGAAAGGTCTATTTGACTTCTTTATTTGATTCGATACCATTCCTTACTCTAGAATTTCGAGAGGCTTTTTTTTTATGATGATA
This sequence comes from Raddia guianensis, assembly GCA_036346415.1. Lineage (NCBI taxonomy): Eukaryota > Viridiplantae > Streptophyta > Magnoliopsida > Poales > Poaceae > Raddia > Raddia guianensis. The sequence continues at coordinate 17,433,757 of CM070537.1, read as the reverse complement.
GAAGGAGATGATGGTTCTCTCTTCCTCTTTTCTTTTTGTTTGATTGCCTCAATTTTCTATAATTGCGAGGAATGAATCTTTTATTATTTTGGAAGTCTTTTGGGAGACAAAATAGGTATGTATAAGGTGGACTCACAAAAAAGAACTTGGCTTATTTTGTAGGGAGGAATATCTGGCGAGATGTATGCTCATATCCCAATGTGGAATTTAGCATTACCAAATACAAGAGGCTAGCAATCAAAAGGTACGCGAAGGAAATGACCAGCATTGAAGAGCACTAATTCCTAAGGATTTACTTTTGACAAAACTCAACACAACCAAAGTGGCTAAATGAAGGCTTTGAATTTATTTAGCATTTTTGGCTCTGGTACGATGAAGAAGTCTAATGAGGAACTTCAAAATAATTTTTCTTGTTTTAAAAATAAATTTCGAGACCATGCCTTAGTAGGGGCATAAGTAATTAGGTTCATATCTCCGTTATATCACATCTCTCAACAACTTAGAATTGGTTCAATAATGTCAATTCTCGATGAGCAAGATTAAGCAGGATGACTACTCACACCAATAATTGTCAAACTTAAAATGAGAGTACTAAGTTGTATACTCAGCATTTATATCACAATAATAGAGCAATGTTCATCATATCCTTTTTAGGTAAAATCAACATTTATACATTCTATTCAAAAGGGAAATATTTTTGGTATTTATTTTCTAGATTATGCAAATTTTTATAGTTTTTTTTGAATGTTTCATTTTTTTAAAAAAAGGGCATACTATTAACTAAGAACAAAGCTAAAGTTGTTCACATGCGGGGCACAAGGCAAAACAGGAAAAAATTACTGGGAATTAATCTGGCAGAGCATTAGCAAGGCATGGTAGGAAAGTAGGTAGAGTGGCTACAGCAGGCAGCGACAGAGAGCAGGACACACCTATTGAACCGAAGGGTCAAAACCAATGTGCTGGAACCATGCCGTAAGGGCATCGTTCGTGGCTTATGTAGCAGTGGTATTGGCTCTAAGGTCACGGGTGATGTCCTCATGGTACCTAGTGTGATGGGCCAACGTTTGGCGTACGTGGCCCATATCATCAACTAAAGTATCCATTCTCTGTCCTAAGGCATGGACGTCTCGTGCAAAGGGCTCGAAATAGGAAGGGTAGCGGGCCGACGATGGTCCTCCCCGTCCAATCTCGGGTCCTTGCTCATGAGGTGAGTGGGTCCATCCGACATCATGCTGCCGTGAGCTACCGGCCTCAAAATTGTGCGGGCCCCAACCTCCGTACTCATGTGGAGCAAAGGCGGATGGGTTCCATTGATCCCAACCCGCGCTATACTCGGAGTGATGAGGGGCTGCAGCTGCCCCCGTCCACGGATCATGGTGGGGCTTGCTGGGCTCAGGTTGCTCTCGTTGCTGGCGTGCGCCGCTACGGGTCACAGGGCCAGAGACACTATGCCTATGGGGCTCCAGGGCTCTAAAATCGATGGTCAGCGTCCGGGCTCTATAGATTTCGAGCCTTGGATTAGGCAAACGGATCTCAGCATGTGTGCCCGGAAATCTCATGAAATTAGCTTCCGACTCATCAACCCGAAGGATGTGGCCTTGGATGAAATGGTCCTTTCCTAGTGTTTGGAATGGTGTGTCTAGAAAGGCCAATTCACAATGATCTAACAATCCCATACCCTCCGCAATGCGGGTGATTAAGGATGTGCACTCAATATCCCCCTTATGGCTAATCATCTCTACTCAGTGAGCTACCATATTTGCGGTCGGATTGACTGGCTTTTCATTGACCATTGCAAACAGGTATTGCAGCTCATCAAGGCGCACAGTGCACATGTCGGACCTTGAATTAACTACCATTGCCAGCCACCTATGCATGAACCTAAGAGTGGGGTTTTGAATATCGTTCATGTGGGGTTTGCTAGTGTTGCTATATTCTTTGTTAGAAATAGATTCCCAGAATTCATCGCGCCTAAAGCCAGCTAACCTATCAGGAGTAACTCTACACAAGATGAAAAAGCCTAGATAACTAGTTAGGGTCTCTAAAGAGCAATCAAACTCTTCATTAAAGAGCCTAAAATAGAATCTACTCCCACCATCTAAAATGCGTAAAGTACTAAGAAATTCAAGGGTTAGAAGGTGTGAACCTTTTTTGACGATGGGCGCAAAATTTTGCCATCCAATGGCTTGGAATGCCTCGTTGAATTCGTCTAGAAGGCCAGTATTGATCAGCAACATCGGGTCGTAAGTCCGTGTGTGCAAAAAAGAACGGCGCCTCAACGCTTCGAAGACTTGCCGCTCTCGGTTGGTATAGAGCTCGATTTGCTCCTCCGACACCAAAATCCGATTTCCCGGAGCTAGGCCAGCCCCGGAGGTTGTTGGGGTTCCCGAATATGCTCCATGGTATCCCGAAAATCGGGAGTCCACAGACATTGTATCCCCGGATTGGCTCTCCACGACCTCGGTCGGAGTATGAGACCGATCCGAGCTGAATCGTTTGTGGACGCCCTTCGCTCCCTTAGCGATGGTGCGGCCAAACTTACCATACCATGACGACATTTTCCCTGCAGAGGTTAGGACGAACAAATACCCGAAGGATACACGAAAGTTTTACGGGTTAGTCATCTAAAATTAGTCGTCACAATTAGCAGTTCTTTGCTTCCACAGAAACTATTTTTGCTCGATTTTTAGTTGACAGTATGCATGCTGTTGAAAGCAAATATGCAGTGCAGAGGAGAGCTGCAGGTGAGATCATGCAATCACCGCAGAGGTGTGATCTCAACCTGCTGCATACCTCCTTATTTATAGTGGGTTCTAAATGCAAGATTAGTGAAATCATTAGGTTAAATGCAAGATTAAGAGTGACAAATTACCCTACCGAATGCCTAAATGCCTAGGGTGGTGGGTGTAGTGGGAAACGAATAGATGCAAGTGGTGCACCACCCACCGAATTTGGTGGCATTCTGATGAATGCAGTGGGTCGGCCGGCCCCACTTTTCCACCAAAATTTTTTTATATATTTTTATATGAAGGGTAAGTGTCCAGTAAAAAGTAAATATGCCATGGTGAAATGCACAAAATAAATATGAATGCAAGATAAATTTCCGGCTTACCTCCCGGTGAGGGCTCGAATTTTTGTTTCCACGGTCGACAAGTCGGACCGCATTCAACCTTTGGTTGTCTTGAATCAGCTCCGCAGCCGAAGTTGCTGCGGTAGGTTAAATTTCTTTCTTACGCCACACTCGTTTGATCGGAGGTTTTTGAGTGGCGCCGATCTTCCCTTGCGGCTCCGATTTCTCGACCGCATGTTTCTTTCGACGGGGCGTGGATTTCCCCTTGTTCTCCTTCCCCTTCCAATATGGACGATGCACTTGCTCGTCCAACAATTGGAGGGTACTCATCATCGCAGCAATGAGGCTATCTACCTGAGGTTTTGGTATAGCCCTTGTCTCCCTCTGCATAGGTTTGGCATTTTTACCATGAAATACGCGTATCTGTGAGCATTGCTTAGCTCTCTGCCTGAAGTTGAATGTTTCATCACAGCCATTAATGTTGACCTGAATTTCTCCTGCACCAACGTCGATTGTCGCATTTGCCGTGCTCAAGAATGGCCTCCCGAGAATGAGGGGCGTCTTGGTGTCTACTTCCATGTCAAGCACCACGAAGTCCACAGGTACCAGAAAATTTTGAATTTTCACTGGTATGTCCTCCGCGACTCCAATTGGATGGCGAATCGATTGATCCGCCAGCTGCAGGGTCATGCCAGTAGGCGACAAGGTAGAATGATTTAATCTTTCATAAATTACCTTAGGCATGATGCTGACGCTGGCTCCAAGGTCGCACAGAGCACGCTCAAAGTGTTGTGCACCAATGGAACACGAGATGGTCGGATAGCCGGGATCCTTCTTCTTCTGAGGGAGAGTGTTCAAAATCGCCGCACTGCACTCCTCAGTCAATTTAATGACCTCTGATGTCGGCAACGGCTGCTTGTTGTTGAGGATGTCCTTTAGGTACCTGGCATACGTCGGTATCTGCATTGCATCTAGCAATGGTATGTTGACATAAAGTTGCTTGATTACCTCAAAAACTTTCCAAACTGCGCGTCCGCAGTTGTCTTGCGTTGGCGACGTGGGAAGGGTAACAGTTGCGTCTCAGTGAATTCAGCAGGACTTGGCTTGGTCCACGCTTCACTCGTTGTCTTTGGCAGCTCTTCTCTCGGCTCTTCATCATTCTCACCTTTCTCCTCTTCATCGGAGATAACATCCTCCTCCCCTACAGTGTTAGTTTGCGGCGGGTCTCGGGTGGTTCTACCCGATCGGGTTGCGACCGCATTAACATTTTCTTTCGGGGGAGCCTCCGGCTGTCCCGGAAGTTTTCCCGAAGCAAAAGTAGGGATTGAAGCAGCCAATTGAGCTATTTGAGTTTCTAGCATCTTATTGAAGCTCATTTGACTTTTCATGGCATTCGTAAATCCTTCTAGTTGTGCATTGATACTCTCCAGAATTTTGTCATTAGCAAGAAATTTCCTACTAATGCTATCATTCACTTTTTGTTGAGCATTAGCATCATCTAGAGGAGATTTATTGCGGTTAAAATTGCCATTGTTACCTCCTTGAAGACGGTTGTCGGTGGAGAAGTTCGGCCTTGAATTCCAACCCATAGTGTAGTTGGATTGGTATGAACCAATCTTGACAGTTTGCGTCTTCCGGTCGGGTCTCAGTGCAGTTGTCTCCAGAGTGTCCAAGGCTCCCGCAAACCTCGCAAGTCATGCGAGATTCGAGCGCCTGGATAGTTTGATTCAGCACTTCCAGCTTCTTCATTAATAAATCCATCTTGGCCGCGAGCATGTCCATGTCGTCAGTCTGGTGGACTCCTCGAGCGCGCGGTTAAGAACACTCATCGTTCCAGCCCTGGCTTGAAACCATCTTCTCAATGAGAGTGCGGGCAGCACTCACACTGAGTGAGAAGAAAGCTCCTCCAGAGGCAGCATCGAGGTGCTCTCGGGCAGTACGGTTCAACCCGTGATAGAAGCTCTGGATGATAAACCAGTCTTGCATCCCGTGGTGGGGGCAAGCCAGTATATACTCTTGTAGACGCTCCCAGGCATCCGAGATGGACTCATCCGTGTGTTGCTGGAATGTGGAAATCTTGTTCCGCAGGGTATTGGTTTTGCCCAGAGGAAAATACTTAGTGAGGAAGGCGTTGGAGCACTTCTCCCAAGTTGAGACTGTATCTTTGTTGGCATAAAACCACTGTTTCGCCTTTCCGAGCAATGAGAACGGAAATAGGGGTAGCCGGACAGCGTCGGGAGTTGCACCCTTGACTGTGAAGGTACTGCAGATTTCCAGGAAATGCTGCAGGTGTGCATTGGCATCCTCCGTTTGCTTGCCACAAAAAGGGCTCGCCTGAACCACGTTGATAAGAGCTGGTTTCAGCTCGAAACCACCGCCACCCACATTGGTGGCAGGTCCAGTGGGGACATTGGTGCTTGATGGGGCTGAGAACTCAAGAATGGTCTTCTCGGCAGCCATCGATGACGAAGGTGTTACTGTGCTGAGGAAAGGATTTCCCATGAGGTTGGATAACTCAGAGACACGGGTTTGCGGAGGTAGGACTCGAGGTCTTGTCCTTCGCACGAGTGACTCTGGATTTTGTCCAAAGTTTTCAGGAGATCGAAACCGGTCATCCACCGCTCTGCTAGTTCCACAGAACAAAGACGGAGCAGGGTAATACCGTTAAACTAGGCTGGTAAATTAAATAATTTAGATGTAGGTTTTGGAAATATATATATATATATTTTATCTCTTTTTGAGAAACCGCTGCGTTCCCCGAAAACGGCGCCAGAAAACTTGTTAGCAATTCTTACGCTCAAAGAAATTAATCCATAAGCGAGCGGATATAAACATAGTATTCACGGGAGTATTCCTAGAGTTATCGAATCCACAGGGAACGAGGGTTTAAAGAGATAACCTCTATATCTTAATTATTTAAAATACCAGCCAGTCTAGGTAACGGGGGTTAGAATAAATGAATAGACCAGGACACACACACACGATGAATATTCACACAAATAAAGAGAAAGCTACACTAGCTAGATAGACAGTTGGGAGGACAACGAGACAAGTTTAATAAGTTCTCAAAATCGTGTGATTCAGTTTAATTGAGCGAGCTTAGGGTAATCAACTAGTGGTTCAGTTGATATTCGTCGTTGGAGCTCGGACACTCACTACCACCCGCTATCCTGAATTGGAATCCCGAATGGTTATGATCGTTCCAATTTGGCTCTACTGGTGCAAAGCCGGACGTTGTGGGTTACGCACGAGATACTTGGTATCTACGGATGCATAAGGCTTTCACCACCTACCACCTACCACATATACGTGGGCCCGGGTGTAAACCGAGTTAGTCCTAGTCTCAGACACCACGTCTGCGACTATTTCTAATCAATTTTCCTCAGTACTAAAAAGAAGTTGATCTAGGTTCGATGCCTGGTTCTAACAGTATATGAGTGAGAACTTAAACTGATTCCAGACGAATACAAGCTACCGGCAAGGCAAATCTGCACAACTCATTTATGTAGATATACTCAGCTCAAATAAAGTTCAACACTATAGCAATGAATGAAGTGATCTCACTAATTGAAACAATTAGGAAAGTGTTGGGGATAAAATTACGGCCCATTGCCATGGCCCACTCCCTGATAGCCCAATCGAACAGCCTACCAGGGCCCAGCTCCCTGGAAGGTTCTATCTGGCCCATAAGCATCTTGCCGAACAGCCTTCTGGCTGGCATAATGGGTAACGGCCAAGGAATCGTGTTTGAGTCCGTCTCGAACAGGAGTTCTGCGCGGCTGCCTGAAGACCCGGACATTGGTTTCCCAGATTGGACTAGGAGTCGTGATCCCCAAGACTAGGAGTATACCTTATCTGCCGTGGGATGTATTTGGCATGGTACGAGTTCGTTACGATCCCGTAGTCAGCCCGGCCCGATTATCCTTCGGTAGGTCGGTTCATCAACACTATATAAACCGAGCCCTATGGCGTTTAGGGAGCATCGGCACCAATCGGATCTGGCAAAGAGCTTTCGCATCTTAGCGCCGTACACACCACAATCTCGCCGAGACTTGTTAGTCTCGTCGAGCCACCTCTTGTAATCATCTTTGGTATATAAGAAAGGTTGGGCGTGGGGCTATTATCTCTCGAGAGGCTGAACGAGGATAAAACCCTGTCTCCTGTTACATTTGTTGTTCGTCTTGTTAGGCGTGTCTCTATCTCCCTCTTGAAGAACCTTAGTTGACTTGGGTCAATATCCCAACCGTCGACAGTTGGCGCCGTCCGTGGGGACTCGCAGATCGAGCATGTCGAACTCCATCAGCAATACGGAGATTATACCTGAGGGCTATGACTCAGAAGGACAAGATGTTTCATCCCCTGTCAAATCGGATCGATCTGTTCGGTCTCGATCACTCTCCATATCTGGGACAGCAGTCTCCGGCTATACTCCGGAGATGGTTTCAGAGCATACTCCCGTCATTGACGATGACTACGGAACCGATGATCTTTACGATGGTTTAGATCTATCGGATTCCAAGGCTATGTCGGTAGATTCTACCTGCGGTGACACAGTGATGACGCCGTCTAGCATACCTACGCACGACCCCCGCAGCATCAATATGGCCGATGCAGGAACCTTCGAGAATCCTGCACGGGGTGCGGCGGCTGGCGAGATCGGGCAGATTAGCTCTGCTCAGCATCACGATGAGGCTGCGCTGATTGCTCGCGAGCAAGATATCATTTGTCGTAGCCTCGACGATTCTATTAATCAGACCTTGGCACGGTACCGCGACCGGTGCAAGCGACAGCGTCGCGACCCGCGTCGCGTACCCACGCTAAGTTTCCCGGCAGAAGTTTCTCCTGTTCGGGTCAATTCCCCGCGTAACGGACTCGATCGGGCGAGCGCGGATGCCGAGATCGGGACCCCTAGATCAGAGTCGGGAACGACTCGAGGCCATGGCTTCGGTGCTTAGATCCACCAACCAGGCCGACCTCGCCCGTATGGGCGATGCTGTTGCTACTCACCTAGAGAGACTGGCCGAAGGCCTAAAGTCCTTAGGGGAGGTCAACAACTCCTCCAGGCAACGCAGCCAAACTGCCCGGAATGACTCGGACAGCTCTGATCGATCGCGTGACCCTCGTCACCGTCAAAGGACCACTGTCCACGAGCAGGCTACCCGTGGTCGCCATCGCTCGCCAAGTCCTCGTAGTCATCGCGACCACAGGGGCAAGCGCGCACGCGATGATCACGGACGGTCCCCTCGTGAGGAGCGCGTTGTCGCGACCACGAGGAAGGACCGTGGTGGGTTGTCCCGGAGAGAGTTTCTCCAGGCCGGATCATCCCGTTCAGCAGGAGTTCCTCCGCGCAATAGGACCAACGTCTCCTCGAGACTAGGTTCTACCGGGGAAGGTGGTCGGTCATATGCCTTGGGCTGCAAGGCCTTTTCTGATGAGCTTCGCGCTGTCAGGTGGCCTTCCAAGTTCAAGCCCGGCCACATGGAGAGGTACAATGGGACCCAGAACCCAGAGGAGTTCCTTTCCATCTATGCTACAGCCATCATGGCAGCCGGGGGTGACGAGCTCGTCATGGCTAATTACCTCCCGACTGTCCTTGAGGGTCTTTGCTCGGACATGGTCATTTAATCGGCAAGAGGTTCCATCGGCTCTTGGAACCCGCTTTGCGGCGCTTTGATCGCTAACTTCGGAGAGCATTACGTGCGCTGGGCAAGGAGGATGATCTGCACGGATGATCCGGATGAGCAGGAGACCCTCCGCAACTTCATGAAGCGTTTCATCAAGATCCGCAACAAGATCCCAAACATCTCGGACGAATCTGTTGTCCGCGCCTTTAAAAGCGGAGTCATGACGAAGCGTATCACCCAGGATCTCGAGATCAATGAGACTGGACCACCAACGACTTGTTCAAGGTGGTGATCGCTATGCCAATCGGCGAGCGCGTTCGATCTAAGAAGGCGTTCGACAAGGGCGAGCTTGCCCTTGACTGGTGTGGAGGAAAAGAAGAAGAGCGACAATAATCCCGGTGACAAGAAGTCCCGGAAGAAAAAGAAGGGTGATCACGAACAACACCGTCGCCGGTATAGATCGCACACCTCCTCCCAAGGATGGGCGAAAAAGCCCGGCAATAACTATAAGGGCAAGAAGCCCGCCGGGAAACAACCAAGGCAAGAAAGGTCAAGTGACCGATATTGCAAGTTCCACGAACTACGAGCATGATCGGCGCCATTGCAGGACTGGGCTGCAAAGCTCGAGATTTCTACAGCGGCAAGGGCCCAATGCCCACCCCGCCCAAAAAGGTGAAGCCGGTGGGCCAAGCGCCAAACCGACGATGGCGATCGGGAAGATGATGATGAATATCAGGAGCCCGTGAACCATATTGCCGTCATCTTCGGCGGCTCCTCGGCTTATACCTCTCGGCGAAGCCTCAAGGAGGCTGCTCGGGAGGTCCACAACGTTGAAAAGGGCAAGCCTCAACCCAAATCGATGAAGTGGACCGAGGTCCCCATCTCCTTCTCCCAGGAGGATTGCCCCACTGGGATGACCAAGCCCAATGACTCCAGCTGGTGGTCGCTCGACCATCAGCAACGCCAGAGTTGGTCGTGTCTTGATTGACGGCGGGAGCGCTCTGGACTTACTTTCTGCTAAGGTCTTGGACGAGATGCAGATTCCTCGCTCCAAACTTAAAGAGGTCGCGATGCCTTTCTACAGCATTGTCCCGGGAGAAGCTGTTCGGCCGTTGGGACAGATTATTCTACCTGTTACCTTCGGCGGCCCAAGCAACTTCCGGATGGAGTTGATCACGTTCGACGTGGTTGACTTCCCATCGGCCTACAACGCAATGTTGGGCCGTCCATCACTTGGTAAGTTCATGGCCGTGTCCCACCACGCTTACCATTGCGTGAAGATACCGGGACCCAACGGTGTTATCACGGTCAAGGGCAACTACAAAGCTGCTCTTGATTGCGACGAGCAATCCCTTGCCCTGGTCGACCAGCTTTCGCCACGTGGCCCCGAAGTTCCGCAGACCAAGTCTGCACGCCCTAGGGTCTCCCTTCAGCCAGGAGGAGAGACCAAGGAAGTTCCGCTGTCCCTTGACGAAACTTCCAAGACAGTTCACCTGGGGGCCAATCTGGACCCCAAATAGGAAAGCGAGCTCATTGCCTTCCTCCGAGCCAATGCGATGTGTTTGCACAGGAGCCATCGACATGCCGGAGTCCCAAGAAGGTTATCGAGCACAAAGCGGCGTTCGGCGGACAAAAGCTTGTTGCGAAGCTTTGGCGCTTTTGGTTTCAAGCGGGGGTCATCAAAGATCGACAGCAAGTTGCTCCTTTGCTGGTTTTATCCGCGAGGTTGATCACACCGAGTGGCTAGCCAACTCTGTCATTGTAAAAAGAAAGGCGGCAAGTGGAGGATGTGTGTCGATCACCGATCTGAGCATTGCTTGTCTAAGGACAATTTCCGCTGCCTCGTATAGACCAGGTGGTCGATCGATTGCGGATCTTTCGACTCTTGAGTTTTTGGATGCTTACTCGGTTATCACCAAATAAGCATCTCCCGAGGATGAAGAAAGCGCCTTCATAACCCCTTGGCACTTTACGCTGCTCGACCATGTCTTTCGGTCTGCGCAATCTTTGGTGCCACGTTCTAGCTTTTAATGGAAGACTTTCCCGAGCAGTAGCGGAAAAACACGGAGGTCTATGTCGGCGACATAGTTGTAAAAACAAGTATGCTCCAGATCATGTAAAAGACCTGGCCGAGATTTTTCGCAATCTCACCAGGCATCGAATTAAGTTAAATCCAGAAAAGTGTACCTTTGGTGTTCGATCTGGAATGTTGCTCGGTCATATAATCGGTTCGCAAGGAATTTCTGCCAACCCCGAAAAAATCGAAGCCATTGAAGACATGCAGGCTCCGACTACCGTCAAGGAAGTTCAGAGCCTCACCGGACGGATGGCTGCCTTGAGCAGATTTATCTCCTGTCAGGGCAAACGCGGGCTGCCCTTCTTTAAGGCACTGCGCAAGCACAATGGTTTCGAGTGGACAGAGGAGGCTGATCGATCTTTCCAAGATCTTAAGCAATACCTGTCCAACCCACCTGTCTTGACAACCCGTGATCTGGCGAAACTTTTCTTGTACCTTGGTACGCATGCATAGCGGTGAGTCACGGTCTTGGCGGTGGAAAGGGAAGGCATCCAGCGTCCAATATATTATGTGAGCGAGGTACTTCACGGATCAAAGGAGCGTTACCCTGAGGTCCAGAAGCTGCTCTACGCCTTGCTCATGTCCTCCAGAAAACTACGCCACTATTTCCAGGCGCATTAAATACTGGTCCCAACCAAGTTCCCTCTTGGAGAAATCCTAAGGAACAAGGAAGCCGACGGACGTATAGCTAAGTGGGCAATGGAGTTAGCAGAATTCGATATTCTGTTCGCAGCCCGCACTGCTATTAAGTCTCAGGTCCTGGCTGACTTTGTCGCCGAATGAACCTGCCCGCCAAAGTCCCAGGAAGCTTCCGAGCAACCTGATGAACCCCCTTGGACCATGTTTTTTGATGGCTCGCGCACTGAAAACTCGGGGGCTGGTTTTGTTCTCATCTCCCCTCACGGAGAACAACTCCAGTATTCTATCCAATTACACTTCGCGGCGACTAACAACGCTGTGGAGTACGAGGCCCTCCTCGCGGGACTAAGAGCGTGCAAGTCGCTCGGCGTCCAATGGCTGACTATGAAGGGAGATTCACAGCTGGTCATCAATCAGGTTAATAAGGAGTATCAGTGCGGCGATGACTCAATGGCGCGATACCTGAGTGAAGTGAGGAAGTTGGAGCGGCACTTTCGTTTCTTCGAGGTGCTCTTCGTGCCCAGGAAGGACAACTTCCTGGCCGACCAGTTATCCAAGTACGGATCCTCACGCGAACCTGCCCTGGCAGGGGTGCTCGTCGAGCACCTACACAAGCCCTCAATCATGTCTCCGGACGAGGCAACAGAGACAGGTGGTGCTGTCTTCGTCATCGAGCAGCCTGCGGATTGGACAACGCCATTTGTCCGGTACCTTGCAGATGGGACCCTGCCCGACGACGAAGCTGAGCGTTCCCGGCTTACAAGGCGTGCTAGTCCATACAAGCTTGTGGACGGCATCCTTTACCGTCAAGGTGCGCTAGGTGTCCTCTCCAAGTGCATCTCTCAACAGGAGGGTGTGTTCCTTCTTAGGGACATACACGAGAGTGCCTGTGGCAACCACGCCTCCTTGAAACTACGGTCGGCAAGCGTTTATGGGCTATTCTTGGCCACAGTTACAAGATGCCCGGACATCGTGACTAAGTGCAAGGCTTGCCAATTTCACGCCGGAAGGCACATAAGCCCGCCTAAGTGCTCCAAACGATCCCCCCATCTTGGCCCTTTTCCACATGGGGTGCGGATGCGCTCGGGCCATTCCTAAGGGGTATAAAGGCTGCACACACTTGCTCGTCGCTATCGACACTTTCACAAAGTGGATTGAGCGAGCACGTGTCATCTCTTCACGCCAAAGCGGTATGCGCTTCTTCAAGAACAACGTGGTCACGCGATTGATTCCCACAAGCTGATCACGGATAGCGGTACCAGTTGAGCGAGCTATTCGAGAATCTGCGAGCAATTTGGGCACCAAGGTCTGTTCGCCTCGTGGCACATCCACGAGCAATGGAAGCGATCGGCGAACTAACGGACAGATTGTCCGGGGTATCAAGCGGCGGGTGTTGCTGCTCTCGGCGAGCACAAGAAAGCACAGGTTGGCGAAGTTCCTTCCGTCCTCTAGGCGATTCGCTTTCTGACGGCCACCGCACAGCGGGAAACTCTTTTCCAATTGGTCCACTGTGCAGAAGCCATCCTGCCCACCGAAGTAGTACTCGGTTCGCCTCGCATGAGCTCGGTCAACTTAGTTGACGACGAGCAAGAGCGCCTACTCGATCTCGATCTCCTCGAAGGCACAGGCGAATGGGCACAAGTCAGAATGGCGCGTTACCAGCAAGCTCTTCGTCGGCACGCTGCCAAATCAGTTCGACCAAGGGCTTTGAAGGCGGGCGACCTCGTTCCGCGCCGTGTCCAGAACCTGTCCAATGCCAACAAGTTAACTCCCCGTTGGGAGGGCCCGTTCCGAGTCGTTTCTCTTGCTTCGCCCGGGGCTGTTCGCCTGGCTATGGAGGACGGGATAGAGCTGACCAGCACTTGGAACATCGACCAGCTTCGTAAGTTCTTTGTGTAGGTCTTTTCTGTGTTTTCTTAGCTCCGCGCTTTTTGTAAACTTCGCGCCTAGTTCGTCCAAGTCTTTCGGGCTGCCATGTAAAGTTCAATCCAACTTTCAGTGAATTTTCGCGGCCCCCTGAGGTCCTTTTCACGTCCTGTCTTCTCAGACTGTCTCTCTCTGGTAACACTTGATGGCTGCCCAGCCTTGCGAACTTTTGGCTCCACAACCTTCAGGGTTTCCCTACGCGCATCTAGTCTCACCAAGTTCCTGAACTCAGGGTTGCGTAACATGGCTTTTCCACCTTGCGGCTAAGTCTGCTCTCATAAGCCCTCCGCGGTAGAGGCACTTACCGCTTGGCATGACCACTTGGCAAAGTCTGCTCTCGTAAGCCCTCCGCGGCAGAGGCACTTTCCTTGTCCGGTTATCCTCAGAATTGCCTAACTTACGTCAACGAGCAGTCTGCGAACAAGTTGAGCATGGTGCAGGTGTCGCTCTATCTCTCTACGTACGTGCTCGAATTCGCAATCTTAGGTCTTCGAGCATCGTTCGTACCGGGGGTTAGGGTGTCGCTCTTTCTCTTGTGCACCTGTTCGGGTTCGCAAACCCGAGTTCGAACAAGCACTGTGAAGTGGGAGTTAGGCTAAGCGTTCTACCGGTTTTCTTAAACTTTCTAGCGCTTTCGTGCCTTGCTCTTGGTTTCCTGTGCGTCCTTGTCTTTTGCTGTTCTTTTTTGTAGGGAAAAAGGTAAGTCTTTATTGAATATTCACAAAGTTGCAGGTACAAAAGTCCCTTTCGGATTACAGCCCTACGGCTACTTAGAAGCAAGTTGCTCCTTGAGCTCCTCGACCACTTCCTTGAGGCGCAGGACTTCCCCTTGGGCTTTAAAACCCTCCCTGGCCTCAGCTCGGAGACGATCGGCTTCCTCCTTGCTGCTCCTGGCCTGCTCCGTCGCCTTCAAGCGAAGAGCCTCGACCTCTTCGGTCTTGGCCCGCAGCTGCTCGGTCAGACCCTCGCTCTGGCTGGCTTGCTGCTCGGCGGTCTTGAGCTGTTCGACTAGCTCCTCGACCCTCTTCTCTGCGGTGCTCGCCCTTGCGGCCAGCCCGCGCGTCTCCTCGGCCTCTTCCTGTGAAGCACACAGGGTGGAGATCTTCTCCTGGAGTGCCGCGGAAGTCAACTTCTCCTCGGCGAGCTGGGCCTCGAGCTGCTTCACCTGCTTTACAAGCAGTTTCCGCCATTCGGACACGTCGGCGAGTTGCTCCTCCAGCCACTTCGTGCGGCCCGTCTCCCCTTCCGCGAAGCTCGCCCTCGCAGCCTGCGCGCGAAGCTCCTCGGCCTCTTCTCGAAGAGCCCCGGAGGATTGCCTCTCCTCGGTCAGCTGGGCCTTGAGCCTCTTTATCTTCGCCGCCAACTTGCTCCGGCTCTTGGCTGGCGCAGAGGACTCTCCTTCGAGCCCCCTCATATGGAGCTGCTCTCGGAAGCCTGCCAGAACAGCGCTGCATTCGATGGTGACTCCATCCTCGAGCTCCTCCATGGTATCCTTAAAGACCTGAGGGAGAAGACCAAGTTAGCCGCTTTGCGATGATGTTGTTCGACTGGACTAGGTTTGGTTTTGGAGCTTACCTTGCCAAGCCGGCGCTTCAGTCCCCGGCGTAGGCGATATTCGAGACCGTGCGTCACGAAACCTCGCTCGTGCGGGATCAGAACGGCGCGTTGTCCTCGCCGCCGTCTCCTCTGCTCCTTCCTCGTGCGGGAGCGCTTTTGCTCGGGAGCAGGAGCGACGGGCGAAGAACTTCCATCCCCGCGCTCCTGCCCTTCTTCTTCTTTTGCCCGAGCTCCTTCAGGCAAGGTTGGTGCCGCTCCACCAGGCGACACCGAAGCTTCCACGGGGGGGCAACTTTTGCGCCCTGCTCGTGGGTTTCTTCTTGCGCCCCGGCGGCGGGGCTTTCGCCCTGCTCGCCGGTTATCTCCGTCGCCTCAGGGACAGGCTGCCCCTGCGACGAGGTGCCCGGTAGGACCTCCTGCTCTGTCCCAACTCGGGCAACTTGCGGGGCCAACTCCTTGGCGCTGCTGTCCGTGGCGCCGCCCGCCGCCTCTTCTGCCTCCAGCCGCTCAACCGCGCCCTTCAGCGCGTCGAGTTGCCGGAGCCTGGCGGGAGCAGGCTCCACGCTGCCAGCTTGTCCCGGAGGCTGGCCAACCTCACTGCCCGCGACTCACCATGCAGGTGCTCGGGCAGCAGAGATCGATCGATCGCCGCGTTGACGTCGTCCGTGGCGATCTCCTCCCGGCCAGCTGATGAGATAGGGATAGTTAAGCCTGGTGCGGTTAGGAGAGTTGTAAGGTCGAAGGGTACATTACAACATACCTGCCGTGGAGGGTTTGATCTTGATCTTCGATGCTAAAACTTTCCGCCTCTTCCTCGGAGGCTCCTTGGCGCCTTGTTCGCCTCGGCCTCCGGGTGCTCGTGGCGATGAGCTCAGCTCCCTGCTGAGCTGGGCACTTTTCTCGTGCAGCGCAGGAAGCCTTTCCTTGCGCGCGACTTCTTCTTCGAGCCTCCTCTGCTCGGCGACCTGTTGCAGCCGTTCCATGCGGCCCGGGTGAGCCTGCGCATAACGCTTAAGCCAGAGGGTCAATGTCCTTACCTCTTCGTCGCTTTGCTCGGCGAGGAGGGAGGGGCTTGGTCGCTTCCCGCTCGGCTGGCCGCACGCGCGTTTGGCTTGCCCGGCGCGCTCCGTTGCCGCGGGGGCTTCTTCGAGGGCTGGCGGCCGCCATGGCGCGGCGAGCTCCGCGTCGACTCGGCCGTCACCTTGGGCTTTGTGCCACCTTGGCCTTGCCCTTCTTCACTTTCACCTTCTCCGACCCGGAGAGTTCCTCCACGATCCCTCCAAGGATCAGCTGGTCCTCCTGCGTGTTCGGGAAGCGAATGTTAGCATGTTCAACAGTACGAGTCTAGCAACACAGGCTGGGTCTAAAATGACTTACCTCATCTGTGCGGACGAGTACGTTGCGCGGGCAGGTGTAGGCCACCTCGCCGGTGACCTCCCCGTCCTTCCTCGCTGCCTTCAGCATGGAGTCGACCCGTTCGGTCACCCATGTGTCGGTTGGCTTCTCTGCCCGAGCAGGAAAACCTGTTAATTTCTGTTCGGATGAGTCATCAAAGAAGGGTTGAGTCTTAAAGGCACTTACCCGTGCTCTCCCTAGAGATGTCTTCCCAACCCTCTATCTTATAGAAGGGATAGTGTCTTCTCCGCAGCGGACAAATCCTGTTCGCTGTATAGTCCCGGATGATCTCCCTGCCCGTGAGTCCAAGGCTCACGAGGGAGGCGATCTTCCTTGTCAGGTACCATTCCTCGGCGGACATCTCCGGCCGAGGCATTGGGGTTCCCTTCGCCGACGCCTTCCTGGTGAAGATGAGCTTGCTGTCGCTGCTTCGTTTGCTGTAGAACCACCTCACCCACCACGCGCCCATCGAGTCGAGCAGTGGTGGGCGAGGGTACGGCGCGTCGTCGACAGTGGCCCGGAGCTTGAGGTAGTAGCACCCAAGCGCCGAAACGGCGGAGCTGCTCCTCGTTACCGTGTAGTAATGGAGGAATAGCCCCACCGACGGATCAATGCCCAGATAGCCTTCGCACAGGTGTGCAAAAACGGCCATCTGGAGGATGGAGTTCGGATTGAGGTTCGCCACCTCCAATCCGCTGATGTTCAAGAAGGCCTCGACGAAGTCGCTCTCGGGAGACCTCAACCCGAACAGTGCGAACTGTTCGAAGCTGACGAACTCTCCCTCAAGCGGCTCCGGAGTTTCCTCCTCCTCGGGCAGCCTCCAGCTACCGGTGTCGATGTGCCCCTCTTCCTCCTAGACCTTCAGATCCTCCTCGGTCAAGCTAGTGCCGGAGAACTTGGGCATAGCGGTTCCCAGAGTTGGACGAGCAGGGTTGGTGGTGGAGTTTGGCTGCTTGGTGCTGAGCGCGGTTGGAGTTAGGGCTTGGGAAGGAAAGGCGCGAGAGCAGAAGTGGCTAGCCGCGGGCGGCTTGGGTGCTTTTATAGTCCCGTATGAGCAGCTCTGCAATGGTTTTGTCACAAAACGGCTAGTTTTTACCGCAACGGCTAGGTAAAACGAGCGCCTGTTTTCACTGCGCAGCGATAAGAACTTACCGTTGGAATATGCCAACGGCTATTTTCTCCAGTGTCTGCACTGAAGGCTGAGTCCTCTGCTCGGGCAGATGTGATTCCCTGTTCGACGCAACAGAGTTGCTCGGCACTGGGCGGGTCTGTTCAGTCCCGAACATGTCTTGTTCGATTGAACCATAACCTGCTCGGTCGATCGTAACACGTCTTTGTGGCGACAAAATTTCCCTCTTTGTGACTTGGAGTCTCAAGAAGAAGACCCCACTCTAGTGAGTCCTTCCACTTGAGTCTCGGGGGCTAGCTGTTGGGGATAAAATTACAGCCCATTGCCATGGCCCACTCCCTGACAGCCCAATCGAACAGCCTACCAGGGCCCAGCTCCCTGCAAGGTTCTATCTGGCCCATAAGCATCTTGCCGAACAGCCTTCTGGCTGGCATAATGCGTAACGGCCAAGGAATCGTGTTTGAGTCCGTCTCGAACAGGAGTTCTGCGCGGCTGCCTGAAGACCCGGACATTGGTTTCCCAGATTGGACTAGGAGTCGTGATCCCCAAGACTAGGAGTATACCTTATCTGCCGTGGGATGTATTTGGCATGGTACGAGTTCGTTACGATCCCGTAGTCAGCCCGGCCCGATTATCCTTCGGTAGGTCGGTTCATCAACACTATATAAACCGAGCCCCTATGGCGTTTAGGGGGCATCTGGCACCCAATCGGATCCTGGCAAAGAGCTTTCGCATCTTAGCACTTCGTACACACCACAATCTCGCCGAGACTTGTTCGTCTCGTCGAGCCACCTCTTGTAATCATCTTTGGTATATAAGAAAGGCTGGACGTAGGGCTATTATCTCTCCCGAGAGGCCTGAACCAGGATAAAACCCCTGTCTCCCTGTTCGCCGTTGTTCGTCTTGTTCGGCGTGTCTCCTATCTCCCTCTTGAAGAACCTTAGTTGACTTGGGTCAATATCCCAACCGTCGACAGAAAGGGTACAAGAGCTATTACCCGAATTTCCGAAGACACTTCCGGAACTCCGAGCGTAAGCTCGACTTGACTCTTACTCCCAACATCTACTAACTAAGAGCTACTATACTAAGTGGAATGAAAGTGTGGAGAAGTGTTGTGTTACAAGTGAGGTGTAGGGGTCCTTTTATAGTGTTCCGCAGCCAACCGGGGTGCTCCACGTGTAGGGACACGTGTCATCTACCCTCCTCCAAAGGGGAATCCAAAGTGGCTCGAGAGTGGGTCGGCCGGCCTAGGGTGGGTCGGCCAAACCACCTTCTTCAGCTCCCGGCCGTGGATTTCGTCTAGGATGCTCCCTTGTTGGTGTAGATTAACCCCTTAAGCCGGTGGATCAAATGGACTTGCGCAAGAAAGGAATCCAAGGGAATCCTATGCTCATTTGTGAAACAACCGTGTCCATTCGATCAAACTGACGGCAGTGGATGGTCTTGATGTCTTCATTTTGTGTTTTTATGCCACTGGGGAGAAGACAGAGCTGGATCGGTGACGTGGCTAGGTCGGCCGGCCTAGATGGGTCTGCCGGCCTGGCTTTGTGCCCGGTCTGGCTCTAGTTTGTCCCATTTTGCACCTGTAGACCCAAAACTCATCAAAACTTGTGAAACTTTATTAGAATAAATAAAATGTTAGTATAAACCTTAATTTTCCCTCGAAAAAGCCGGAATTTCGGAATATGTTGACGTATAAAATTGGTGTTTATTTGACGTCATCTTTTCTTTTCATTTGTTTATTTGCCTCCATTTTTCTATAATTTTGAGGAATAAATCTATTTTTTTAGAAGTCTTTTTGGGAGATCAAATAGATAGGTATATGGTGGACTCACAAAAAAGAACTTGGCGTCTTTTTGTAGGGATGAATATCTGGCGAAATGTATGCTCGTATCCCAATGTGAAATTTAGCATTACCAGATACAAGAGGCTAGCAATCAAAGGGTACGCGAAGGAAATGACTAGCTTTGAAGAGCACTAATTCCTAAGGATTTACTTTTGACAAAACTCAACACAACCAAAGTGGCTGAATAAAGGCTTCGAATTTATTTAGCATTTTTGGCTCTGGTAGGATGAAGAAGTCTAATGAGGAACTTCAAAATAATTTTTCTCTTTTCAAAATAAATTCCGAGACTATGCTTTAGTAGGGGCATAAGTATCTAGGTCCTTATCTCTGTTATATCATATCCCTCAACAATTTAGAATTGGTTCAATAATGACAATTCTCGATGAGCAAGATTAAGCAGGATGACTACTCATACCAATAATTATCAAACTTAAATGAGAGTACTAATTTATATACCCAGCATTTATATCACAATAATAGAGCAATGTTCATCATATCCTTTCTAGGTAAGATCAACATTTATATATTTTATTCAAAGGGAAATATTTTTGGTATTTTTAGATTTTGCAAATTTTTATAGTTTTTGAATGTTTCTTTTTTTTATGGCATACTATTAACTAAGAACAAAGCTAAAGTTATTCATATGCGGGGCAAGACAATGCGGGATTTTTGGCAAGGTAGATCAGAAAAGAATTATTGGGAATTAATCTGGCAGGGTATTAGCAAGGCACGGGAAGACAGTAAGCAGAGTGGCCACAGCAGGCAGCGACAGAGAGCAGGACATACCTATTGAGCCGCAACGGCATCGTTCGTGGCTTGTGTTGCGGTGGTATTGGCTCTAAGGTCACGGGTGATGTCCTCATGGTACCTAGTGTGATGGGCCAACGTTTGGTGTACGTGGCCCATATCATCAACTAAGGTATCCATTCTCTGTCCTAAGGTATGGACATCCCGTGCGAAGGGCTCGAAGTAGGAAGGATAGCGGGCCGATAACGGTCCTCCCCGTCCTATCTCGGGTCCTTGCTCACGAGGTGAGTGGGTCCATCTGGCATCAAACTGCCGTGAGCTACCGGCCTCAAAGTTGTGCGTGCCCCAACCTCCGTACTCATGTGGAGCAAAGGCGGACGGGTTCCATTGATCCCAACCCGCACTATAGTCAGAGTGATGAGGGGCTGCAGCTGCCCGATCCCACCGATCATGGTGGGGCTCATTGGCTCGAGTTGCTCTCGGCTGGCGCGCGTCTTGGCAAGCGTGTCCGGTCGAGACACTATGCCTATGGGGCTCCAGGGCTCTAAAATCGATGGTCAGCGCCCGGGCTCTGTAGATTCCGAGCCTTGGATTAGGCCAACGAATTTCAGTGGTGGTGCCCGAAAATCTCATGAAATGAGCATCCGACTCATCAACCCGAAGGATATGGCCTTGGATGAAATGTTCCTTTCCTATTGTTTGGAATTGTGTGTCCAGAAAGGCCAATTCACAATGATCTAACAGTACCATACCCTCCGCAATGCGGGTGATTCGGGACATGCAGTCAATATCCCCCTTTTGGTTAATCATCTCTACCTAGTGAGCTATCATATTTGCGGTCGGATTGACGGGCTTTTTATTGACCATTGCAAACAGGTACTGCAACTCATCAAGGTGCACAGTGCGCATGTCTTGCCTCGAATTAACTACCATTGCCAGCCACCTATGCATGAACCTAAGAGTGGGGTTGTGAATATCGTTCATGTGAGGTTTGTTATACTCTTTGCCAGAAATATTCCCAGAATTCATCACGATCAAAGCCAGCTAACCTATCAGGAGTAACTCTACACAAGATGGAAAAACCTAGATATCTAGTCAGGTTCTTTAAAGAGCATCCAAATTCTTCATTAAAGAGCCCGAAATAGTATCTATTCCCACAATCAAAAATGCGTAAAGTACTAAGAAATTCACGGGTTTGAAGGCGCGATCCTTTTTCGACGATGGGCGCGAAATTTTCCCAGCCGGCGGCCCGGAAAGCTTCGCTGAATTCGTCCAGAAGGCCGGTCTTGATCAGCAACATCGGGTCATAAGTCCGTGTGTGCTGAAAAGAACGGCGCCTCAGCGCTTCGAAGACTTGCCGCTCTCGGTCGGTATGGAGCACAATTTGCTCCTTCGACACCAAAATCCGCATCCCCGGGGCTGGGCCAGCCTCGGAGGTTGTTGGGGCTTCCGAATATATGTCATGGTACCCCGAAAATCAGGAATCCACGGACATTATATCCCCATATTGGCTCTCCACGACCTCGGTCGGAGTATGAGTCCGATCTAAGCTGGACGAGCTGAATCGTTTGTGGATGCCCTTCGCTCCCTTAGCGATGGTGCGGCCAAACTTACCGTACCATGAAGACATTTTTCCTGCAGAGGTTAGGACAGACAAATACCCGAAGGATATACAAAAATATTTATGAGTCAGTCGTCCAAAATTAGTCGTCACAATTAGCAGTTATTTGCCTCCATAAAATTATTTTTGCTCGATTTTTAGCTGACAGTATGCGTGCATTTGAAAGCAAATATGCAGTGCAGAGGAGTGGAGAGCTGCAGGCGAGATCATGCAATCACTGCAGGGATGTGATCTCAACCTGCAGGTCACTCCCGTATTTATATATTTTCTTAATGCATGATTAGTGATAAACATGGGATTAAATGCATGATTAAGGAGGACAAATTATCCTACCAAGTGCCTGTATGGATAGAGTGGTGGGTATAGTGGAAAATGAGTGGTTGAGATGGGTGAAAAGACCCACCCACTTGGGGGTGGTTGGCAGAATTAAGTGGGTCGGCCGACCTAGGTGGGGTCGGCCAGCCCCACTTTTTCAGCAATTTATTTTTTTTATATTTTTGTATTTTTATAGGCAGGATAAATGCATGGTAAAAATTAAATATGCTGTGAAAAATGCACGAAAAATAAATATGAATGCAAGATAAACTTCCAGCTTACCTCCCGGTGAGGGCTCAAATTTTTTTTGTTTACGCGGTCGACGAGTCGGACCACATCCAACCTTCAGTTGTCTTGAATTAGTTTCGCAGCCGAAGTTACTGCGGCAAGTTGAATTTCTTTCTTACGCCACACTTTTTTGACCTGAGATTTTTGGGTGGCGTTGATCTTCCCTTGCGGCTCCGATTTCTCGACCGCATGTTTCCTCAGACGGGCCTTGGTTTTCCCCTTGTTCTCCTTCCCCTTCCAATATGGACGATGCAATGGCTCGTCCAACAATCGGAGGGTACTCATCATCGCAGCAATGAGGCTATCCACCTAAGGTTTTGGTATAGCTCTTGTTTCGTCCTGCACAGGTTTAGCATTTTTACCACGAAATGTGCGTACCTGTGAGCATTGCTCAGCTCTGGGCCTGAAGTTGAATGTTTCATCTCGGCTGTTAATGTTGAGCTGAATTTCTCCTTCACCAACATCGATCGTCGCATTTGCCATGCTCAAGAATGGCCTTCCAAGAATGAGGGACGTCTTGGTGTCTACTTCCATGTCCAGCACCACGAAGTCCACGGGCACCAGAAAATTTTGAATTTTCACCAGTATGTCCTCTGGGACTCCAATTGGATGGCGAATCGATTGATCCGCCAGCTGCAAGGTCATGCCAGTAGACAACAAGGTAGAATGATTCAATCTTTCATAAATTACCTTAGGCATGATGCTGACGTTGGCTCTAAGGTCGCACAGAGCACGCTCAAAGTGTTGGGCACCAATGGAGCATGAGATGGTCGGGTAGCCAGGATCCTTCTTCTTCTCAGGGAGAGTGTTCAAAATCGCTGCACTGCACTCATCAGTCAATTTAATGACTTCAGACGTCGGCAACGGATGCTTGTTGTTGAGGTGTCCTTCAGGTACTTGGCATACGTCGGTACCTGCATCGCATCTAGCAATGATATGTTGACATATAATTGCTTGATTACCTCAACGAACTTGTCAAACTGCGTGTCCGCAGTTGACTTGCGTTGGCGACGTGGCAAGGGTAGCAGTTGCGTCTCGGTGAATTCAGCGGGGCTTGGCTTGGTCCGCGCTTCACTTCCTGTCGTCTTCGGTAGCTCCTCCCTTGGCTCTTCATCATTCTCACCTTTCTCCTCTTCTTCGTCGAAGATAACATCCTCATCCCCTACAGTGTTAGTTTGCGGCGGGTCCCGGGTGGTTTTAACCGTTTGGTTTATGACCGCATTAACATTTTCTTTCGGGGGAGTCTCCGGCTGTCCCGGGAGCTTTCCCGAAGCAATTGTAGGAATGGAAAAGGCCAATTGAGCAATTTGAGTTTCTAACATTTTATTGAAGCTCATTTGACTTTTCATGGCAGTTGTAAACCCTTCTAGTTATGCATTGATGCTCTTCAGAATTTTATCATTAGCAAGAAATTTCCTACTAATGCTATCATTCTCTTTTTGTTGAGCAATTGCATCATCTAGAGGAGATTTATTGCGATTAAAATTGCCATTGCTACCTCCTTGAAGACGGTTGTCGGTGGAGAAATTCGGCCTCGAATTCCAACCCAGAGTGTAGTTGGATTGAGGTCGGAACCCATTGTTGATGATGTTTGGGTCCTCCGGTCGAGTCTCGGTGCAGTTGTCTCCAGAGTGTCCCAGGCTCCCGCAAACTTCGCTGGTCATGCGAAATTCGAGCGCCAGGATGGTTTGATTCGGCACTTCCAGCTTCTTTATTAGCAAATCCATTTTGGCCGCGAGCATGTCCATATCATCGATCTGGTGGACTCCTCGAGTTCGCGGCTGCGAACGCTCATCGTTCCAGCCTTGGTTTGAGACCATCTTCTCAATGAGAGTGCGGGCAACACTTACACTGAGTGAAAAGAAAGCTCCTCCAGAAGCCGCATCGAGGTGCCCTCGGGCAGTACGGTTCAGCCCAAAATAGAAGCTGTGAATGATAAACCAGTCTTGCATCCCATGGTGGGGACAAGCCAGTATATATTCTTGCAGTCGCTCCCAGGCATCCGAAATGGACTCATCTGTCTGTTGCTGGAATGCGAAAATCTTGTTCCGCAGGGCATTGGTTTTGCCCAGAGGAAAATACTTGGTGAGGAAGACATTGGAGCACTTCTCCCAAGTTGAGACTGCATCTTTGTTGGCATAAAACCATTGTTTTGCCTTTCCGATCAATGAGAGCGGAAATAGGCGCAGCCGGACAGCGTCGGGAGTTGCACCCTTGATGGTGAAGGTACTTGTGGATAACATAGACCCCGGGTATCCACACGGCGGGCCTAAAAGACCACCCGACAGGGGATGGACCAAGTCGGGTGGATGAGGACGGGTATCACCCGGACTCTAGAAGACTTGACCGGCAAGAAAGGACATGAAGATAGAAGCCTATCCCTAATAGGGAAGGTATACTTGTAATCCCTAATTAATAGGAATCTGACCTCGTAACCAACTAGGACTCCTCCTTGTAATCCCACCCCCTACACTATATAAAGGGGGTAGGGGCCATAGTTCGGAGAGAACAGATCCCATGAGGCCATCTCCTAGATCTACATCTTCGGCAGATAAAGAATTACACATCTACAGCTTGATCACCTCCCAGGTTGATCATCATCTTGTACACATATACCCCATATAATCCCAGAGCACAGGACGTAGGGTATTACCTCCGCTATGAGGGCTCGAACACAGATAAATCCTTGTCTTGTACTACCATCGAGTTTAGATCTTGCATGCATCGCCCATATATAATCATTGCGGCGGTGACCCCCGCTTAGTCACACAGCGGCGGTTGGCGCGCCAGGTAGGGGCAGCGTCAAGATCATCTTCGTCAAGCTCGATGGCATCGATCAACGGTGTCGCCGTCGTCTCCGTCCCCGGAGCCGACTGCGTCATCAACGACTTCGGCGACTCCACCTCTCGGATTCGGATCAGATCCAATCTGGGGGGAACTACAACAACGTCTCCCGCTCGGGTTGGGGAACGCCACAGCCATCTACTCATGAGTAGTACGCCAACGGCGCAATTCCCGACTCGGATACGGCGACGGCTCGAAGACAGATTCTGGACATGATCTTGTTTCTTCAATTCCCATTGATCCACAAGGAATTTCAGGATGAGACTAGATGCGTTGGAAAGATAATTTCGTCATCTTTCCGTGAAGCCCAAGAACACCCAAAACGGAGTCCGGATCTGTCCGAGACATCCGTTTGAAGGCAGGCTGTACGGGATGGTCGCGAATCTCAGCAAGCTCGTAAAACCCATATTGTTTCTGTAATTCCCGTAGATCCAGACAGAATTTCGGGATGAGACTGGATGCGTTGTAAAGATAATTTCGTCATCTTTCCGTGAAGCGCAAAAACACCCAAAACGGAGTCCGGATCTGTCCGTGGGCTGCGCGGGATGATCGCGAATCTCGATGAGTTTGTAAAACTCATCTACTAAGGCTGCGGCATGCGGATAGGCCGTGGCACACCTCCAAGGACATCAAGGATCAGCAAGGAGCTTCTCCAAACAATCGACGACCAATACTTCTTCCGGACTCGGATCCGATCTAGTCTGAGGAGAACATCGACATCGCTTCGCCTGTACTCCTGTTCGGATCGAGGAACGCCACCGCCATCTACTCCCGAGCGGTGTGCCGAGGGCTCGATTCTCGACTCGGATACGGTGAGGACTCAACCAAGGACTTCAACAATGCTTTTTTGGACTCGGGCAAGATCCGATCCGAGATGCAATTCAACAGCGCTTCACTCGGACTCCCGGTCGTGTTGAGGAACGTCACCGCCGCCTACCGACGAGTAGTGCGCCGGGGGCTTAATTCCTGACTCGGATACGGTGAGGTTCCGATGGAGAACAAATCCCGAGTGATAATCGTCATCAGCAGCAAATCACTCGGACTCGACGACCGTGGTGTCCATCGTGCGACGCCGGCTTCATCAACCGTGAGAAGACGATACGATCTGTTCCCATTCAGATTCTGGACGAAATTTGCATCGTGATTTCCCGTTGACTTAGGAGGAGTTTCGGGGTGATATAAGATGCGTTGGAAAGCTTATCTCTTTATCTTTCCAACGAATCCAAGAATGCCTAATTCCGACTTCGGATGCGACCGTGGCGTCTTTTTGAAGACAGCCTGCGCAGAGAGATCGCGAATTTCGGTGAGCTCGTAAAGCTCGTCGGTGCCGGCACGGCGTGAGGATTGTTCGTGCCACATCTCGTGGGACGGTGAAGACCAGCGAGGACCGTCATCGACTTTCGTCAAGCCACACCAACTGCATGGAGATCAATTACGACTACGACCAACCTCGTCGACCACGGGCGAGACCTCAGCGAGCACGTGTTGTTCGTCGCCGACCACGACGTGTGCCGCTCGGTATTGATCAAGATTTGAACGACTACTTCCACGGCACGGCGACACGCTACTCAGCGACACGCCTACGCCCGCGCCACGAGCGCCCAAGTTTATAGCTCGGCTGTACGCCATCGCGTGCCACGAGCGCCCGGTACGGCTACACGCCTAGAGCTTCAAATCTACGGCTCGGCGACAAGCCACTCGGCTACACGCCTACACCAGCGCCACGAGCGCCCAAGTCTACGGCACGGCGACACGCTACTCAGCGACACGCCTACGCCCGCGCCATTTAGCGCCCAAGTTTATAGCTTCGGTTGTATGCCATCGCGCGCCCCACGAGCGCCCGATGCGGCTACACGCCTGAAACTTCAAATCTGGCTCGGCGACAAGCCACTGCTACTACGCCACGCCACGCCTCTAGCGCCCAAGTTCACGCACGGCGACCGCTACTCAGCGACACGCCTACGCCCGCAACACGAGCGCCCAAGTTTATAGCTCGGCTATACGCCATCGCGCGCCACGAGCGCCCGGTACGGCTGCACGCCTCGAGCTTCAAATCTACGGCTCGGTGACAAGCCACTCGGCTACACGCCTACGCCAGCGCCACGAGCGCCCAAGTCTACCGCACGGCGACACGCCACTCGGCTACACGCTTACGCCCGCGCCACGAGCGCCCAAGTTTATAGCTCGGCTGTACGCCATCGCGCGCCACGAGCGTCCGGTACGGCTGCACGCCTCGAGCTACAAATCTACGGCTCGGTGACAAGCCACTCGGCTACACGCCTACGCCAGCGCCACGAGCGCCCAAGTCTACGGCACGGCGACACGCTACTACGCGACACGCCTACGCCCGCGCCACGAGCGCCCAAGTTTATAGCTCGGCTGTACGCCATCGCGCGCCACGAGCGCTCGGTACGGCTGCACGCCTTGAGCTTCAAATCTACGGCTCGGTGACAAGCCACTCGGCTACACGCCTACGCCAGCGCCACGAGCGCCCTAGTCTACGGCACGGCGACACGCTACTCGGCTACACGCCTACGCCAGCGCCACGAGCGCCCAAGTCTACGGCACGGCGACAAGCCACTCGGCTACACGCCTACGCCAGCGCCACGAGCGCCCAAGTCTACGGCACGGCGACAAGCCACTCGGCTACACGCCACGCCCGGCGCCACAGCGCCCAAGTCTCATCGCAGCGGCGACAGGCCACTCGGCTACACGCCTATGCCAGCGCCACGAGCGCCCAAGTCTACGGCACGGCGACACGCCACTCGGCTACACGCCTACGACAGCGCCACGAGCGCCCAAGTCTACGGCACGGCGACCCGCTACTACGCGACACGCCTACGCCCGCGCCACGAGCGCCCAAGTTTATAGCTCGGCTGTACGCCATCGCGCGCCACGAGCGCCCGGTACGGCTGCACGCCTCGAGCTTCAAATCTACGGCTCGGCGACACGCTATTCAGCGACACGCCTACGCCAGCGCCACGAGCGCCTCCAAGTCTACGGCTCGGCGACACGCTACTCAGCGACACGCCTACGCCCACGCCACAGCGTCAAGTATCTGGCTTCGGTATGCGCCATCGCAGCGCCAGCGCCCGTGCGGCTACACGCCTGCAGCTTTAAATCTACGGCTCGGCGACAGGCCATTCGGCTACACGCCTACGCCAGCGCCACGAGCGCCCAAATCTATGGCTTGGCGACACGCTACTCAGCGACACGCCTACGCCAGCGCCACGAGCAGCCAAAAGTCTACGGCTCGGCTACATGCCTACGTCTACATCAGAGCTAAGTTCTCATTACCATAATTTTTTCATATAAATCTAAGTTGTTTCTTGACTTGCTACTTAGTCGGTCTCCAACTAAGCAATAAGTCGGGGGCTACACCTAATAGGTGCACTTGCGTGCACTTTTTGTTGTTTTTTCTTAATGATCGCAAATGAATCCGAGTGGTTTTTCTGAGTAGTGAAGCTCTGACCCACTAACGGCGAACTCTAGTCACCCGATACGCGTGCCTGGGAAAAGAGCCATGAGCCAATTCCCGACGCCCGGGGGCTAGACTAGTCGGGCTGAGTGCTTAACAAAAGGAAGATTACTCGGAGGAATTTAATATCAAAAAGGAAAAGGAGCAAAAGTATAAAAATAAAGCAGTCGGACCAGATATCCGAGTGATTGTTTTTACATCTAAAAGCTTTCATTATACTGCCTAAATCCTACATGTACATGCTTCAGGGTTCTTGGGTTTTTTCCTCATCAAGTACCTTCTGCGACTCCGTACACGAGTAAGAAGGACTTGTGCAATGAGCAACAACTACGGCTCGGCGAGCGCCAGGCACAGCTACACGCTTACGCCTGCGCCTCGGCCGTCAAATTTATAGCTCGGCGAGCACCCGGCATGGCTACAAGCCTACGCCCGTGCCTCGAGTGTTCAAATTTATGGCACAGCTATATGCCCACGGCGACTTGATGCGGCTATCGTCTCGCCAACTTTGGTGCGGCTATCGCTTCGCCTCGCCATGAGCCATCCTGCGCCCAGGCGCTAACCCGACCTTCGATTGCGCGTCACAACCGATGGCTACTGGCGAACGGGCTAAGCCACATGCCTCGGTACACCCCATGTTGGGCAGATTACCGGCAGAGCTTTAAAATTACCCATCAATTGGTATACCCCATGTTGGGTCACTAGTTGGTCACTGCATGTCAGGCCAGATACCAGTGATGTCGGGATTGAGTTTCGATGGTACGCTTCAATTGGGGCCAATGCTGTACACCGCAACCCGGGTATGGATGCCATATGGCTAAACTCTATCATTAAGGTACGCCCTGTGGTGGGGCCTCAGCTGTATCCTACTACGGTCGGGTACAAGTACCGCTTGGCTGACAACAATGGTATTCCCCATGTAGGGACACTAGCTGTGTTACCGCACTAGTCGGATGCAGGTATCATTGGGCCAAATCCTATCCAGATGGTATGCTCCATGTTGGGCCAATCGCTATATTCTACGAGTACAGGTACCAGATGGTTAAAAATCAACGGTATGCCCTCTGGGGCCACCAGCTGTATCCCTCTCCGGTCGGGTACAGGTACCGCTCGGCTCCTTAGCCAAAATCAGTGGTACGCCCCATGCTGGGTCGCCAGCTGTACATCGCAAGACGAGTACAGGTATCACTCGGCTTTTCAGCCAAAACCAGTGGTATGCCCCATGTTGGGTCGCCAGCTGTACATCGCAAGACGAGTACAGGTATCACTCGGCTTTTCAGCCAAAACCAGTGGTACGCCCCATGTTGGGTCGCCAGCTGTACATCGCAAGACGAGTACAGGTATCACTCGGCTCTTCAGCCAAAACCCACGGTATATCCTCTGAGGCCACCAGCTGTATCCTACTCCGGTCGGGTACAGATACCGCTCGGCTCTTCAGCCAAAAGCAAATGGTACGCCCCATGTTGGGTCGCCAGCTGTGCATCGCAAGACAAGTACAGGTAACACTTCATAAAAATTAAGGTGATGCGCTTTACAATGGGCCGACCGCCAGAACTCCGGCAATCCCGGGCTGGGTATCACTAACAACTCTCTATGAGTCCTTCACAGTCTCCTCGCAGATTACAGGCAGAAGCCAGTCGGGAAGGAGCATCAACAATCTACAAGCACTCAGCATGAAGCATGACTCATCCAAGGTGCGACGAAGAAGAGCAGCAACTCGACTATGAAGCACTCGGGGGCTACTGTGGATAACATAGACCCCGGGTATCCACACGGCGGGCCTAAAAGACCACCCGACAGGGGATGGACCAAGTCGGGTGGATGAGGACGGGTATCACCCGGACTCTAGAAGACTTGACCTGCAAGAAAGGACATGAAGATAGAAGCGTATCCCTAATAGGGAAGGTATACTTGTAATCCCTAATTAATAGGAATCTGACCTCGTAACCAACTAGGACTCCTCCTTGTAATCCCACCCCCTACACTATATAAAGGGGGTAGGGGCCATAGTTCGGAGAGAACAGATCCCATGAGGCCATCTCCTAGATCTACATCTTCGGCAGATAAAGAATTACACATCTACAGCTTGATCACCTCCTAGGTTGATCATCATCTTGTACACATATACCCCATATAATCCCAGAGCACAGGACGTAGGGTATTACCTCCGCAATGAGGGCCTGAACCTGTATAAATCCTTGTCTTGTGCTACCATCGAGTTTAGATCTTGCATGCATCGCCCCATATATAATCATTGCCGGCGGTGACCCCCGATTAGTCACTCGTCGTGATCTTGCAATTTCGAAAAATCTTGTAGATGTGCATTGGCATCCTTCGTTTGCTTTCCACAAAAAGGGCTCACCTGAACCATGTTGATAAGAGCTGGTTTCAGCTCGAAACCACTGTCACCCACATTGGTGGCAGGTCCAGTGGGGACATTGGTGCTTGACGGGGCTGAGAATTCAAGAATGGTCTTCTCGGCAGCCATCGATGATGAAGGCGTCTCGGTGTTGAGGAAAGGATTGCTCGTGAGGTTGGATAACTCAGAGACACGGATTTGCGGAGGTAGAATTCGAGGTCATGTCCATCGCACTAGTCACTCTGGATTTTGTCGAAAGTTTTCCGGAGATCAAAACCGGTCATCCACCGCTCTGCTAGTTCCACAGAACAAAGACGGAGCAGGGTAATACCCGTTAAACTAGGCTGGTAAATTAAATAATTTAGATGTAGGTTTTGAAAAAAAATTTATCTCTTTTTGAGAAATCGTTGCGTTCCACGACAACGGCGTAAGAAAACTTGTTTGCGATTCTTACGCTCAAAGAAATTAATCCGCAAGTGGACGGATATCGCTTGTAGTTTTCACCAGGAGTATTCCTAGAGTTATCGAATCCACAGGGAACGAGGTTTTAAAGAGATAACCTCTATATCTTAATTATTTAAAATACCAGCCAGTCTAGGTAACGGGGGTTAGGATAAATGAATAGACCGGGACACACACACTCACAAGATAAATATTCACACAAATAAAGAAAAAGCTACACTAGCTAGATAGACAGTTGGGAGGACAACGAGACAAGTTTAATAAGTTCTCAAAATTGTGTGATTCAGTTTAATTGAGTGAGCTTTGGGTAATCAACTAGTTGTTCACTTGATATTCGTCGTCGGAGCTCGAACACTCACTACCACCCGCTATCCTGAATTGGAATCCCGAATGGTTATGATCGTTCCGATTTGGCTCTACTGGTCCAAAGCCGGACGCTGTGGGTTACGCACGAGATACTTGGTATCTACGGATGGATAGGGCTGTCACCACCTACCACCTACCACATATACGTGGGCCCGGGTGTAAACCGAGTTAGTCCTAGTCTCAGACACCACGTATGCGACTATTCCTAATCAATCTTCCTCAGTACTAAAAGAAGTTGATCTAGGTTCAATGCACAGCTCTAACGGTATATGAGTGAGAACCTAAACCGATTCGCATTTAATATAAGCTACCGGTAAAGCAAATCTACACAACTCATTTATGCAGATATACTCAGCTCAAATAAAGTTCAACACTATAGCAATGAGTGAAGTGATCTCACTAATTGAAACAATTAGGAAAGGGTGCAAGAGCTATTACCCGAATTCCCGAAGACACTTTCGGAACTCCGAGCGTCGGCTCGACTTGACTCTAACTCCCAACTTCTACTAACTAAGAGCTACTCTACTAAGTGGAATGAAAGTGTCGAGAAGTGTTGTGTTACAAGTGAGGTGTAGGGGTCCTTTTATAGTGTTCCGCATCCAACCGGGGTGCTCCACGTGTAGGGACACATGTCATCTATCCCTCCGGGGAATCCAAAGTGGCTCAAGAGTGGGTCGGCCGGCCTAGGGTGGGCCGGCCAACCCACCTTCTTCACCTCCCGGCCGTGGATTTCATCTAGGATACTCCCTTGATGGTGTAGATTAACCCCTTAAGCCAGTGGATCAAATGGACTTGCGCAAGAAAGGAATCCAAGGGAATCCTATGCTCATTTGTTAACCGTGTCCATTCGATCGAACCGACGGCAGTGGATGCTCTAGATCTCCTCATTTTGTGTTTCTATGCCACTGGGGAGAAGACAGAGCTGGATCGGTGACGTGGCCAGGTCGGCCGGCCTAGGTGGGTCGGGCGGCTTGGCTTTGTGCCCGGTCTGGCTCTGGTTTGTCCTATTTTGCACCTGTAGACCCAAAACTCACCAAAACTTATGGAACTTTATTAGAATAAATAAAATGTTAGTATAAACCTTAATTTTTCCTTGAAAAGTCAGAATTTCGGAATATGTTGACGAATAAAATTGGTGTTTCTTTGACATCAACAAGAACCTACTAGGATTTCTAGATATGTACGGCAAATCAAAAGATACTATTCAAACATGGAAAGACCTACAACTATTAGGACTTAGACAGAAATTACATCCGCAAGAAAGAGACAAAGGGTATTACCTACATGTCGCGAGCTATACTCCATGCAAAGAAGAGAAAAAGAATATGATTAAGTTGTTAAACAATGTTAAGGCCCCTTCCGGATACTCGTCGAACATAAGAAGACTTATAAACACAAAACAGAATAAAATTGTAAACGTGAAATCGCATGATTGTTACGTGTTGATGACCTAGTTGATACTAGTGATGTTGGGAGGTGTTCTGCCTAACATGGTACGAGGGACAATCGTCAAGGTGTGCTTGTTCTTCAACGCGATATTATAAAAGGTCATAAATCCAGATAAGTTATCTAATATATAGGATGATATTGTCACTGCTTTGGTCAACCTTGAGAAGATCTTCCCTCCGTCCTTCTTTGATGTGATGGTCCATCTCATGGTTCACATGGTGAAACAGTTAGAAATTATCGGACCCGTGTTCTTGCACAGCATGTTCCCTTTTAAGAGGTACATGGGTGTCCTAACAAAATATGTTTGTAACCGGTCTCGTCCAGAAGGATGCATTGCCCAGGGTGTTGCCATATAAGACGTGATTGAGTTTTGCATCGACTACATTAGTGAATTGAATCCGATTGGTGCGCGTGTATCTCGCTATGAGGGGAGGCTACAGGAAAAAGGCACTCTAGAAAAGAATCCTCTTGCAAAGATACACTGTCATTTAGATAAGCACATTTCACAGTATTGAAGCAAGCAGCATTAGTGGCTCCATATGTCGACGATCACCATGTGTCAAATGCTATATGTATAAATATTTAGTGATTTAGACAAATCCTATATATATATAAATGTTGAACGTAACATGTTGCAACATAATAGTCCTATCCTATACGTCACCCGTTCGGGACTGACATGCGGCACATTTAATTGTGCTCCGTGTCAGTCCGCGTCCACGTTTTTTGGACAGCCTGTGAATGGACGAACTTAGTCGTGGTTTGTATGACATGTTGTGGGATCTGAACGAAATTTCATCAGTATAATCCTGTTGTTCTCCGATGCATTGCATTTTAGCGTGCACTCGGAGAATAACAGGGTTATGCTGCCGAAATTTTGTTTAGATCCAATGGCATGTCATACAAGCTGCGCTAAGGTCGTCCATTCGTGGGTGCGTCTAGGACCTATCCTTGGCTAGAACCTTTAAAGGATTTAAAACCCATATAAAAATAATTAATGCATTTAATTTAATACCATCAAAGATGGAAGGTGGTCGAAAGTGGATGTACGACGGTTGGAGAAGCAACGAGGCGCCGTCGAAAGAATGGATGATGAAGACCTAAGATTTTGTGAATTTTGTTTACGCCTCTAATCCTGGTAGTGTCTTGGCTAAGTGTCCTTGTTCCAAGTGTTGTAACTTCTCACGACATGTCAAGATGACCATGGAGCATCATCTATGCAAGTATGGGTTCATGCCAGATTATCTTATATGGAACGAGCATGGAGAGTCAAGGAAAGAGAACACATCAATTCCAATTGATATAGTAGATGATGAAGAGAATTTGATAGGAGATATGATGGATGATTTCATGGAGCAGTTTGAAGATCCCCCAGGGCCAGAAGTCGAGAAGTTCTTTAGTCTTCTCTCTGCCTCGCAAGATCCATTGCATGAGTCCACAGATGTCACTTGCAACTATTACAAGAATAATGGCAATTAGGTCAAGGTACAACTTCTCCGTAGCATGTTTCAATGATATTGTTAAATTGATATCGGACATTTTACCAAATCCCCATAAGATGCCAAAGAATTTCTATCAATTTAGAAAGCTCTTGAGCAATCTAGGGATGCGTTACGAGAAGATTGATGTGTGCGTCCAAAATTGCATGTTGTTTTGGAAGGAGAATGAAAAGGAGGACCATTGCTTAATATGTGGTAAGTCCAGATATATTGAGTTTGCCAAAGAAGATGGGACTGTGCAGACAACAACCCAACCGATGAAAGTGTCACGATACTTGCCTCTCATAGAAAGGTTACAACGACTGTATCTATCTAAATCTACTGCAAAGCACATGAGATGGCATAAGGAAGGTGTTCGTCTTAAACCAGATATGATGTGCCATCCTTCCGATGGTGATGCATGGAAGGCGATGGATAGATACGACGCAGATTTTGCCCAAGACCCTAGAAATGTGCGCATTGGGTTAGCAACTGATGGGTTTACTCCTTTCAACACAAATGCGTCATCATACTCGCGTTGGCCTGTTTTCACGATTCCGTATAATCTTCCTCCTGCATTGTGCATGAAATACGAGTATGTGTTTCTAACCCTTGTTATACCTGGTCCTGATCATCCTGGAAAGAATTTAAATTTGTTCATGCAAACATTGATGGAAGAGATGAAAGAGCTGTGGAGTGGCGTGAAAATGTTTTACATTAGCAAAAAGGAGTACTTTACCCTGAGAGCAGTGTACCTTTGGTCTATACATGACTTTCCTGTGTACGGGATGTTCTCGGGATGGAGTACACATGGCCGATTGTGTTGTCCAATATGCATGGGTGATACAGATGCATTTCATCTAAAGAATGGTGGCAAATTCTGCTTCTTTGACTTTCATCGGTGGTTCACTTCTACCAATCATCCTTTCAGGATGGAGAGTAATGCATTTCGTAAAGATATGATAATAACAAAGGGTCCGTCAAAGCGTTTAACATCGCGTGAGATTGCTGATTGGCAAAGCAGATTGATGCGCATGGAGGATGGATATGAAGGGTTTAAGGAGGAACATAATTGGACTCACATATCTTTCATTTGGAGCCTTCCTTATGCTATCCAT
Source organism: Raddia guianensis (assembly GCA_036346415.1). NCBI lineage: Eukaryota > Viridiplantae > Streptophyta > Magnoliopsida > Poales > Poaceae > Raddia > Raddia guianensis. The sequence continues at coordinate 17,397,972 of CM070537.1, read as the reverse complement.
CTAATTCATTGGCACCATGTGGATGTTATGCATCAAGAGCGCAATGTTCCAGAAACAGTTGTCAGCATCTGTTTTGACTTTAAAGATAAAACAAAAGACAACATTAAATCTCGTCGAGGTATGGCTGAAATATGTGACCGACCTACCCTTGATGTACGATCAGACCAAGCTAGACGTACAGGGAAGCCTCGCGCTGCATATTGTCTTAAACCAGCTGAAAAAAGGAGGTACTTTTATGGTTGAAGAAGGTTAAATTTTTTAGATGGCTACGCGGCGAACCTGAGACGTGCAGTCAGCATAATTACTGGCAAGATAACTGGCATACAGAGTCATGATTATCACATTATCATGAAGCGATTGCTTCCTATAATGTTTTGTGGTTATTTCAAAGAAGAAGTTTGGACAATGTTGGCAGAACTCAATTTTTTCTATAGACAGTTGTGTGCTAAGGAAATAAGCAAACAAATGATGAGAAAATTAAAAAAAGATATACCAGTTCTTGTATGTAAGATGGAAAAAGTATTCCCACCAGACTTTATGAATGTCATGCAACATCTTTTGGTGCACTTGCCATATGAAGCGGAGGTTGGTGGGCCTGTACAGTATCGTTGGATGTACCCTATGGAAAGGAACCTCAAAAAACTTAGAGCAATTGTGGGTAATAAAGCACGAGTAGAAGGATGCATTGTGGAAGCATTTTATCTTAAGGAGATATCATACTACGTGAGCACATATTCTGCGGATGAGGACAACGTTAATGCTCATGTTCCACGGTATCACACAAGTGATGAAATTCCGGTGAGTGATCTTGAAATATTCCGATGTAATGGAAAACCCGTAGTAGCAAGTATGAATTATGAGTTGTCAGCAGAAGACTAGAATCTTGTGTTGCTGTATATGTTCACCAACATAGACGAAATGGATGGCTATTTTGAGTAAGTGTTTACAATTAGGTATTTTTAAGTGACAAAATGTATAATTTACTTGTATATTTTTTATATAGGATCTTCGATCAACAAAATTAAAAAACGAGACAACAACCAACAGAGAATGAACTTGAAAGATTGAGACGTGATGGTATACGGGGTGGTTCTAGTTTTGTCACCTGGTTTTGAAAATATGCAAGTTCTATTTGCACTTAACAATAAGTCGATATGTAAAACAATATCTTACTAGATGCACTACCTTTGCAGTGCATGGTTGATAGTACTATCCATGAGGACCTAAGACAACTTCACATGGAAGCACTACGGCAAGAAGCTACGGTCGTTTTGATATCAATGGGTTTTGCTTTCGCTCTGCATCTTTTGAATCAAGACATCCACAATTAGCCACGACAAATAGTGGAGTTGTCACTACAGCGTATGGTGCTAATGGTCGAAAAACCGAGTATTACGGCATCATTCAGAAAATAATTGAGTTTACATTGGGGGTCGAAACAGTTAAAATTAGTTTTCTTTCATTGTGATTGGTTTGATCCTAAGACAGGAACAAAACATAACAACAAAATTGGTCTGCTTGAAGTGAACCCAACATCACGGCTACCAGGATATCATCTGTTTTACTTGCACACCAAGTTGAGCAGGTATACTACATGTCGTATCCATGTACAAAAGTTGAGAACTTGAAGACATTGTGGGTTGTTCATAAGGTAAAGCCTCCAGGTCATTTGTCCATTCCCAAAGACGATGAGTATGTAGAATGCAAGATTGACAATACAATCGACGAAGCATATCAAGAAGGAGGTTTGCCACACTCATTTGAAATAGATACTGCACTGGCCCATGACCACATAGTTGGTGACCCCGTAGATGTTATTGTTGATCATGTGAGGTCTAAGAAGCGTACAAAGAAACGAAGCCGTCACGCCCCCGGCAACTCTCGTGTCGTTCGTAATAAAAATGTCACCAATCAAACTCATGAGCCCAATGACTTCTAAAAAGTGTAATTAAATTTCTTATTTTGTAGTTGTTTTCAAATGCATATATTTTTATCATTTCACTAACTTGTTATTTTTTAAATAGCCTGATGATTTCACATCGCAATAAAGGAAAAGGAAAGAGGAATGACTCTTCATCTTCAAAGAGCTCGGGTACTGGTGGAGCATCTTTAGTTGGTTCTCTCTTTAGAGGCAGCAATTCACAACAATGTCGTCGAAGAGAGTTGGAGAGATGCCTTCAACAAGTTCAGTTGGAGACGTCTCCACCAAAGGAGCCAGCTCCTCTGGTGGACTGTGCTTCCCAGGAGGTATTATACTTATAGATCCAAATTGTTTCATTATTTGCACTTATATAATATGATTGTTGAGTTCCTATTTCAAGATTTTGTGTAGGATGGGGATGATGACGAGGATGGTGATGGGGATGGTGATGGGGATGAGGAAGCTCTTGGGGATGGGGAAGAGGAAGGTGATGGACTTGGTGAGGGAGAGGGAGCGGATGAAGAAGAGGTTCTTGCACCTACCTTCAGGTACTTATTGTTGTTGTAAAAATTCTCTACATTATTATCCAAATTAGGGTATTTATAATTTTGTGTTTTCTTATTTTAGGTATAGGTCCAATAACCTTATGAGCAACGCAGTTAGTGATCCTTGTTCACGAAGGGTGATCATTCCCCATGGTGAATGGTGAGTATAACTTAAGTCCATTGCCTTAATTATTTGTGAAAATTCTTCAGGCAAAAAATGTTGTTTGAAAATTATACTTTGCAGGCAATGGATTGATGTTGCATGGGGGGGAAGAATAAGCTGACGTCCGTGAACGCTAACTTGGGAAATCTCTGTCGATACCACTATCCAGGTATGGTAGTAGTGCAAGGTGTTAGCCAACCGGCGTTGAATTGGAACCACTATAAGTTGACTGCAGATGGACAACATGGCAATGTTTCACGGAGGGTCTAGATAGACTTTTGGGTACTAAAAATAAATACTTACATATTTTCTTTGTGTACATTGTTACTTGCAACGCTTAATTTGTTACTTTTTTTTACTAGGAGAGATATCGTTTGCCTGACGGACAAGAGAGGACATTGGAGGCGAAGGCCACCTATGTCTTTGAGAAGGCTGCTAAAAAGGTGGTAAAGGATATGATGTCTAATGCTCGTATCCCGGCGGTGTGCTTATACTAAAAGAGGTTCAAAAATGAAGATATGAACAGAAAGCTATGAGCTTCTTCAATCTATCTAAGAGAGGACGAGTACCTCCAGGTGGGCATTCCTTGGCTTAGGAAGTGTCCTGATACTTGGCAGGCACTTTGTGCTTACTGGGCATCACCTAGATTTGTTGAATAGTCTAGGCAAAAGAGGACTAACAGAAACGCGGACCCAAGAACGACTCATCGATATGATGCCGATGGACACGTTCGTCTCGCGCGCCGCATGGTATGAACCACTCATCAAGTCTTATAAATCCTTTTTGTATTTTGGTCATAATTCTTTTATCGCAACACATATAATCGTTTGCTTTGCAGGAGGCTGAAAGTGGGGTTGCGCCAAGCAATATTGACATATATGTCCGAGGCCACTTTGGAGGCAATGCAGCACAACCTGATCAACTGTAGTGATGCTGCGACACAACACCTGGTAATGATTTTCAGGTTAATGACATGACTTCAAGTTAATGATTATCACATTATTAAGTAACATGACATCAAAACATTGTAGGCTCGATATGGGGAGGAAATGGTGGCCTGCCATGGGGAAGACTACGATTGGAGGAAAGAAGAATTAGACCTTGTAGCACTTTACGCGAGTGGTGGTGGCAGAAAACATGGGAGGTTTGTTGTGTTCAACGGGGTGGTGGATTCAAGTGAGACCTTGGCCGAGGCGAGGTCATCTCAGTCCTCTGCTAGCAGTTCTCGTTCCTCACGCGAGACAGCGCTCGAGCATCGGTTGAGCCAACAGAAAGAGCTAATGAGGCAATCCCAACAATACATGATGGATTATCAGGCATACTAGCGACAACATTTCGATTTGAAGTAAGTATTCTTCATTACCTTAAAATCGCTATGAGAGCTTTATTACCTTCATAATTGATGAAAAACAATTTAACGGTTGAAATTTGTACAAGTAACATCACTTGTTAGTTTTGGACTAAAATTGCTCTATTTGTCTTGTTTAGCTTTATAACAGATGAAAACCAATTTATATGGCTATGATGTGCACCAAGTTGCTTAGTTGTGTAGTTTTTTACATTAATGGCTCTTCAAACATTATGATTGTTATCAACATATAAATGATAGATATATGCTTTGTGTCTCTTCTATGCGATGTTTCATGCTCATTTTGGCGCCAACTTTGAAATGCCTGAATTTCGGCCCCCGCCTCCTCTTCCTGGCCTTTTTCCCTAGACGCCACAACCGGTAATTTAGTTTCTAGCTACTTCCTAATGCATTTCTATTTGTTAAACATTTCCATTTTTAGGTTCACACATTTTTTCCCTTATAATGTTTTAGGGCTTTTCGACACCGTCTCCTGCTGCTCCCGTTAGAGACAACGCCGCTAGTGCTTCGGGGACACCTTCTGTCAGTCAATTTCTGCACTCCGGAGGCGAGGCAGCAAGTAGCGGGCGTGGTTCACACTCTCCTCGAACCTAGAATTTATGTTTTGGTGCTGTTTGTGAAGTATCATGTGTGTAACTCAAACTTTGAAATATGTATGTGATGATGGACTATGTATGTGATAATGAATTATGTATGTGATGATGGACTATGTATGTGATATAGACTATGTATGCGACTCTGTATTTGATTCTACTGTGATGATAATGTGATAAATGGTGATATGGTTTATTTAATTTGTCATGAAATTTGGTTTATTAATTATTGGGATTTTTCTGTTAATAACTGTGAATTTTCTGTAAATAACTGTGATTTTTCGGTTCCTATTTCCCTTTTTTTACAAAAAAATAATATTTTCGTCGGCATCGGCCGACGAAATTACTGGAGCTGTGAAATCCAGCAAGCTGTTGCCCAGTAATTTCATTGGCCTAGGCGGATGAAATTAACGTTATTTTCATGGGCCTTGGCCGACGAAAATACATACGCCACGTCATCATCCTACCTGTCTCGCCGTCGCCTGAACATATTTCGTGGGCCTATAGAAACCGACGAAATTATGTTAATTTCGTTGGCAGCCGACGAAAAGGTTTGTAATTTCGTCGCCCATATTTTGTCGGGTTAATTTCGTCGGCAAACCGACGAAATTACAGTATTTTCGTCGATATCGGCATTAATTTCGTCGGTTTTAGGCCGACGAAAATAACACGTGTTCCTGTAGTGAATGGAAATTTTGTGAAAGGTGGATCGCTCGTCAGGCGTGAGGAGCTTCCCCGGCTAACAACGAAGATGCGGCAACTCCATGATCGGTATTTGCGCGCAATCGAAAAATGTTTGGACATGATCGCCATCGTCATCAAGCAAAACCATTTCTACCGCGGGGATTTTGAATTCATGATTGAATGGGAGGTTCTATATGAACTATATCAGGGAATGGCCCTCGACGTCGCCATGATGAGTTGTTGGTCCCTGTAAGTGTTTTGTTTGTAAATTTCGATTGTGCCCGCCGGTATACTATACTAACTTGGAGGCCTAAATAATTTTTGCTTATGTAGAATGAAGATAAAAAGATGCATAAGGGAGGGAATCCATGAATTTGGTTTTCTTGACCCAATGGCCATTAACGAGAAAATAGTTAGAGACTACCCAAAAGACACAGAGAACACCATTTATGAAGGGCTAATAGGACAACGACACAAGACATATACTTCTACCCTAGGAATTTAAGTACGTGTTTTCGTACCATCTTATTTTAATTCTTTTTCTTAACACACAGTTAGAACTAATTAGTAAACCGCGTTAACATATATATGTGCAGCTTTCACTGGCCCTTTTTATTAAGAGCTAGATCATAGCATGATCACGATCATGGACTCGAAAAGGAAACCTATTGAAAAGTACAAAGACTTCATCGTCATGCTCAACCGGTACATTGCTCTTCCATTCATTATCTTACTAGTTCTGTTTCTCCACATCAAACAAACTCAATTATATATAACTTGTAATCAAATGGGCAGTGCATTCGCAACGTTTCGCAAGAAAACCGTGGGAACATTCAAAACGCGTTTCGAGTTGTACCTCACTAAATATGTATGTATATCATATTACGAGTATTTTGTTAGTTAACGTAATTTCCATACATCTATTTCATAATTTCAACTCTTTCACCACAGGTCTTGCGTCAACTACATGGAAACAGTTTATGTGGATACTATGTGTGCGAGATAATGCACAGCTTCATCGGGGACACCGCTGAGTACACAAGAAAAAATACAGGTTTTGGGGTGAGTAATATATAATTACTATCTTAATAATGCCTAGCTAGCTACTTTGGACATTTTCTATAGTTTCAAAGATTGATAAGTTAATTCCCTATATAATGGTAGATTCCCCTAAAATTGGCGAAAAAAGGTTTGGAAAAAGGTCCGGAACAATAGCCGGTGCGTGTCAAAGCAATTCAATAGCAAATCGCCGGCTTCCTTTTAGCTGAGTGCATAAATCCGATGGGCGAGTATCACCACCCTTTTGTTAATAAGATTCCGGAGCCTTTCAAAAATACTAGCCAACCGTCGACGAGCGATGCACGTAAAAAATCCCGATAAAAGTGTATGTGCACTTCTGTACATTGTATGATACTTATGTATAGCAAGCTACCTAATACATATTTGTTGTTTAACAAAGGGGGCAGATTGAAGATTTCATGGCCTGGAGTCCTGGAGTCTTTGGGCCTGGAAGGTTATAGATCAACTTTTGATAACTGCCCTTCCCCTGCTTATGTTCTTGAGGAAATCTAGAAGAAAGAAGGTAAAGATCAAATTTGTATATCTGTTCTATTGTGGGCTTGGTGGTGTTATTCAAGTGGCGTAGCAAATTTTAAATACTAAATAGAGTTTCTTCATATTCATTTCTTACTTGACTAGCATGTGATCCATTTCTTACTTGGCTAGCCTTTTAGTTTTGTTTATTTTCATTATTATCTTCATTTTCCCTTTTCTTTATTGTTGTACATAATCAAGACCTGCCAAACTAATTTTCAACTGTCTAACTTGTAACGTTCTTAGTTGAGTAGTAAATTTTACCGTATGCATTAAACTGCTAGTTATCTTTTTACGGAACATTTGCATTCATTTGTCCGTCTAGTGCTAGCTTGGTTCTTTCCAGCATGGAGTATTTTTCCATTTGCTATTTAATTGATACACGATGTTGTCATTTCTACTGTTTTTGTTAAATAATAGTGTTTAATTTTGGTTGTAGGAGGAGGCTGCTAGGGTCAACGCTGGTGGAAAGGCATGATACAAGACAATGATCTCAGAAAGTGACAACGATGAGTTCGACAACGTCTCAAAGTGGCTTGGTGTGACACAGTGGGCCAGATCTGGTTAAGTTTTGAGTATAGTGTCAATAGCCTAAGATAGTTTGATGATGCTGTCCAATGAAGGTGTTAGCGAAAATCTGAATCAAAGTAAAAAATGGGTGCCACCGTGAATGTAATACGCTAGCTCATGATCTTGCCAAATTGGGAGCAAGTGTAAATGACCAGCAGTATGGCTGGATGAATTCCCTGTAAACTCTGAAGATCGTAATCGTTTTGATCGTGCCCAGAGCCGTTCTGATGTAATATATGGTTTGGTTTCCCTACAAAAAACATATTTGTTGTAATTTAAATTTTATTGAATGTTATTTCGATTTTAGTTATCAACTAGTTGTGTATCTGCTATTTGTGTTAAATGTGGTTTAGTTAATTATGACTAAATAAGCATAACAGGCAAAAAATACACTGTATACACCTCAGTCCCAGTTGGAGCAACCAACCGGAACTAATAGAGTCCCCAACGACCAGTCCTGAGCATCGCCACGCACTATACCACAGACCATTTTTAGCGACAGACAGCGTGTTGTTAAAAATTTTCATATGAGTCAAACCGTTTGTCGGTAAAACATACGGACAGATGGTCTGTCGGTACAACATTTGTTGCCGATAGACGGACTGTTGTTATAAGTTAAGAGCTATAAAGACAGTCGGTCTGTCGGTGTAGACAATAATTAGGACGGTCGGTCCGTCGCTACTCATGTGAATGAGATCGCGCGAACCTGAAATTAGAATTGAGCTTTTGGCGGGCGATACAAGCGGGAAAAAACATTTTCACTTCCCTAACCCCAGCCGGCCTCCTCTCCAGCCCCATCTCCACGCCCGGCTCCTCCACCCCCACCCCCAGCCGTCCGTGCAACTCCGGCCTACCACTCTGGCTAGGCGGGCACCTGGCCGACCACCGCGGGCGCTTCCGTCCTCGGCTCCTCTCCAGACCCGCGCCCCTCCATCCGCACAGGCCCCCGGTCGCCAGCCAAAAGCTCAATTCTAATTTCAGGTTCGCGGGGAACGGCGAGGCTGTGGCTGGGGGTTTCGGAGAGGCGGCCGATGAGGGCGACGGCCGAAGCCCCGCTCTCCTCCTCCTCCTGGGCATCGGATACGGCGACGGGGATGGCAAGGCGACAGCGGGCTGAAGCTACGGTCTGTATATTTCTTTTTACCTAAAATATGTGAAGGTAGATTTCAGTGGAAATTTCTCTTTTGTTTTTCTAGATTGTACTGGTCCTTGTTCAATTGCATGCCTGAGTTCGGCGGCTAGTGTGCCTTGTTCAATTGCATGCCCGAAGCTTGATTGGTCCGTGGAAATTTCCCTAGATCTACTGGTTAGTTCAAGTGGGATATGCCCGAAGTTGCTTAGAACATATGCATTCCTAGTTGGTCAGTTCAATTGCATGCCTGAAGTTGCTCTTGTTTTTCAATTGGTCGATTCAATTGCATGTCCTAGCTCTTGATGTCTAAAGTTGCTTAGAACATTTTGCCATAAACAAATGATAGTGGCTAAACTGCAGCTAGATCTGTGCAAGGTTATGAAAACGAAATGCAATTTGCAGGGAAAGCCATTTCTGGATTTTTGAACACCTCAACCCTGGGGCGAGCAGAGCATTTCAGGCAGAGGCAGTCATCGGTCTCGGACATACCTGTATAGATGGACTCAGCCCAGGTAAGTATGGTAACTGATCGCATACAACTAGCTAACTTTGTTCCCGTTCAATTAGCTTTGATCTGATCGATGATTTTAGCTCAGTCGATTTTACTACTTTGGACATCATGGTCCATGAAATACTATTTGGCCTAATCCATATTCATTTGAATAGTAGATGATGCATCTACATGTGCTTTAAGCCTACTTGCGTCGTACCACCTGGTATTGATTTGGTTGGCACGCCAATTCGAATTCTTTTAGCAGTACATACACATGGAGAGATAATCTTTTCAGAAATATTATTCCTTAAAACCTTGCAGACATTGTTTCTATTGTCCTTGTGCAATGGAAATATGGGTCTTGCCCCCTTTTTAAAAAAAAGAAATATTATTCCTCTTATCTGTTAACAAACAGCTCAATACTTTTAACGGTACATATGCTTACATAATGTAGATTCTAGAAGTTTTACTTCGTTGCATCTTTAATGTGCTAATATTTTGATTAGTAATGTACTAATGTTGTATGCTTTTTGCATGTTACAAGGTGAAGCTTATATTACAGATCAATCATTTTTGGATTTGTGTCATAATTATCACACCGGTGATAAGAGCTCTCATTGAGTTTATAAGTTCTTTGAAAGTAAGATGGAGGTTTCATGTGAGGTTATATTGAAATGAACGATAACTTCTTTCATGGCTAAATTGTTCACTGTGTTTTACTAATTACATTTTAGTTGTTTATGAAAGCAAATCAGATTAATCTTCTTCGGCAGCACCTAAATGGACTGAAGACCGACAAAAAGACCGAGTAAGTTCATGGCACTGGGATGTGCTCAAATCAAGTCTCACTATTTTTTAAGTACCTAAAAAATATTTAAAGTCTAGTTGGTAAATATCTAGCATAATTGGTTTCATGGTTAATGTTGCTGAAAAAAATACTTATATGGTTTAAGTGTTTTATAGTTAGTAACTATACAAATATCTCTTAGCTTAACCTTAGTGGTTGATTGGCTGCATATTTGAATTTCTTTTGTCCTACACATGTATGCGTTGTGTGTCTGAATTTTTCTTAGTATGTGGGATAAATATCATGCATTCATATAGTATTTTTACAAACATATGTGTCGTATATGTCTGAATTTTTCATGCCCCTTGTTAATTTCCAAACGAATGAGCTGAGTGTATTTTATATATCTCAATATCTCCAGGTTATTGTTACTAGCCTTGTCAAACAATTATTTTGCAATAAGTGATTATTGATTTTCGATTGACTGCAGTTTAGAAACTTCAAAGTGACATGGATATTGTCAAGATGTCGCAATAGTTACTTGCCAGACAAAGGTACACTAAAATCAAAATTTTCATAGAAATCGTATCCTTATGTTGGTGGTGGTAGAATGCTCCTACTCCTATGCTTACAATCTCTGGTTCTTGTGATTTTGCAGTACATGCTCAAAACACTACCATAGCATGATGATTTGGTTGGTTAGGGCCTTTATTCAAGCGCTTTTGAAGGACTAGTTCAAGAATATGTTTGTGTGTCATGTTTTGGTGGCACTAAAATTCAATTCTATTTATGTTGCCATGTACAATATATCGATGAATATTTGTATTACTTGGTCACTTGTTAATTTATAATGAATTTATTTGTGTAAAAATTGTGTAATATGTTATTATAATTGAGTTGTTATAAATGTGAAATGTGTAATATGTGATTATAATTGAGATATATTCTCTATAATTATAGCTGGTATATTTTTTAAAATCATTTTTAATGATATCTTGTCGAATGATGCATCGTTAAAGAAGTCTTAGGAGACAGGCGGTGCATCGGGATGATCCAACAGATGGTCTGTCGCTACATTTTGGTCTGTCGGTATAGATATTTTATTAGGGTCGGATGGTCTGTCGGGAAAGGAAAGTCTGTTGGGAAAGGTTTATCCCGGCAGGACTTGTAGTGACAGAATAAAGTCTGTCGGTAAAGCCTTTACCGACACACTATATGTCGTGAAATGTGGTCTTCAGCGACAGACGGTGTGTCGCCACAAGTGGTCTGTGGTATAGTGACGTGCGCACATCTCAGTCCCGGTTGGTAGGTAAAAACAGGATTGATAGCCCAGCTGCCGCGCCACGTGTATTCAAGGCCGGCCTATCAAGGAGAGATTTAGTCCTGTTCAGAACTTCGGATCGATGCCCAGCGAGCATCGATCTCAAAACTATCCTGTTCAAGAACCGGATCAAGCTCGTTCGAACCGGGACTAACGCCTGCTTCGTAATAGCGACGTGAACCAGTGATCTCATATATACAGGATGGTGAACACTATTAGAGAAATGACATAATTTACCGGCATATCAGCACCAGTTGGATTGAAACCAATACTGATAGTGCACCAGTACCGGTTCGTAGCAACAATAGCAATTCTAGACTTTCAATATCGGTTGGAGGCAACAGTAAAAATACCTTTAGCAAGCGGGTACAGGCCAGCTGGCGCGCGGACTCATCAGTACTGGTTCGTATGTACTAAAGGCTTGTTTCATCAAACTTTAAAAGGAATGCATATCCTATTCTAATCAATATGTGTGGGTGGGTGTGTTGGTTAAATGGATTTGTGGAAAATCATGTGGTGGCATGAGGTTCTAAGTTTGAGTTTTGGGTTCGCCATATCTTTTAGATATTTCGATTGCTATAGTATCGGTTGGGGAACTACGACTAAAGCCTACAGACCTTTAGTCCTGAATTACCTGTCCCGGTTGAAAAAACCGAGACTAAAGCCTATCGCCAACCGGAATTAAAGGTCATTTCAGTGGGAGTGGAAGCAAATTAGTTGAACTTAGGATCTCATAGCCTCGTGCAACTATATACATGGACTAGTCATCTCTCGTGTGAACTCATGCATGCACGCATGTTGTTCTTTACCTTCTAGCTAGTGCATTAGCGCACGTTTCCATGTGAGATGCATGTGCATGCATCTAGTGCTAATTCTTTCTCGCCGTACATATGGCCTGATATGGATCACTCCACGCCTTGGCCGGCTCAGGCTGTGCAGTATGCTCTAATGCTCGTGAAACACATGCGCTGTGCGCGCTTCATGCACTGGTCGTGTATTTTTTTGTGAGTCGTGAGCTAGCAGCGTGCACTTTTTGCGTAGGACCAGCTCCCCCGATCCGCGTACACACTGTACGGCCAGCTTTCGTGCATGTATGCAGCACGGCTTTTGGACTTGCCTTATTGCTTGTGCCATATATTTGCACCACGTGATACCGCTATGCTTTAGAACGCTACGTCAGCGGACCTAGGCAGGGACGGACGCAACAATAAATAATAGAAGGGGCTAACAATAATTCGTCATTAAAATTACCTCATTCTTTTCTATTTTACACTAAAAATTATAGATGGTTCTAAAACGGAGCAATACTATTATAGACAGCGTAGATGGGGTTAAAGCCCCCTGACCCGATGTTGGATCCGTCCCTTGACCTAGGCTTTAATTTATCCTTGCTGAAAATAGCCGAAAAGGTTTAACAAAAAGTTGGCTTCCCGAGAAATGTTTTAAAGAGTTTAAAATATTATAAAAAATTATTTTAAAAACTTAAAGAACTGCGTACGTATTTAAAATTTTATAATATAACTACAGCACACAACGTCCTTTGGCCGGTAAAAAATAACAAACTAAATTTTAATTTAATTTTAAAAAGAACAATGCCCTACCTACCATGCACATCATGCTGTCGAAGCGCATCGACCGTACTGCAAGCGTCCATTGGCCCACTACGTACGTACGTACATCCGACCCATGCGCTCTTCTCGCCCGCCTGCACGCGGCTGCTGGGTTGCATTGCACTCTGCTGTTCTACTCCGGCACACTTGATCATTTACAACGCAGACAAACAACCGAAACAAGAACGAACACACAATTAAACCAATACCTTGTTCTACTACACATTGATTTTTCAATTATATATACACATAAAATTAATATCATATGAAAGTACTTTGAAACACGAATTCAACTATCATAGGCATAACATTAAACATCTATATTTTACCTAAATTATTATTAAAAGTTATAAATATTGACTTTTTAAATACATACACGACTTATATTTTTGAACGGGTAAGTGGAATAAGTCTATTTTGCATAACTGAAATATTTATAAAGTCCAATTAATCCTAAAATTACAAAACGGTTTATTTTACATAGCTAAAGTTTGAAAAACCGAAGAAAACAACCTTCTAGAGTTGTTTTAAAGTAAGTTTTTTTGTTTATAAATTGAATATTTCTATTTTACACTATGCAATCACTGAAAAATCCAATGAACAATAAAATAATAAAATAAATAATCTTCCATATTTAGAAATTTTGATTGAAAATATTCATTTGGTTTATGATTTGTTTTGTAGTATATGAGGTTTTTGGAGTTCTTTTGGACTTTCAAAAAATTCCAGTTGTACATCCTTAAATTAAATAATGAAACAATGGTGATAGTTTATATTTTAGTTCACTAGTAAATTGGAGAACCAAGCACAAAGAACTACAAACAGATCACATCATGTAGAAAAACAGCAACCATCACAATGGATCAAGATCAATTATACATGTGCATCGATCCCAACTTCATCTTGCATGCCATGGTTGAGATATCACCAATTGGCATTCAATTTAGAAGCTAGAATGTTTTTTCATTATCTAAAAATAAACATAAGTACTTTTATGGTTTTATAGTCATTTACTTCATTGACCTTTAGAAGTTGTAGAGCCTCCTAGTCGTTGCAAGTTGCGACACGACCGCGTTTGGCCTTGGAATTTGCAAAGCCTCGCCAACAACTCAATTGTGCTTAGGAAATGTTTCACTAACATCATCGCATGAAATTCTTCATATGAGAAAGTTCATCCTCCATTATTAAATACTCAAAGTTCATCCTCCATTATTAAATACTCCCTCTAGTTTCATAATACTTTTCGTTTTGGACATTAACACGGTCTTCGAATTGCAACTTTGATAATCAATTACTAATAAAATATATTTACTAAATCCACAAAAATATGATATTGTGAAAGTATTTTTAAGAAAAATTTATATGTATGGTTTTTATGTTCACAATCCAAATAGTTTAAAATATTTTTATATATGAAGTTTTAAAAATTTGACTTAGGACAAAACTAAAACATCAAGTATTACGGAATTGGAGGGAGTAGCAGCGAAACATGGAATATCCCGCAACTTCGCCTCTACAATGTTGTCCTCATTCTTCTCCTCCAATGACCTCTCCTCTTTTTACAAATCCATCTTCTCCAACAAGAAGAATGATCTAGCAATCGCCGTCACCCTATAAGTGGAACTCTTTACAAAAGTTCTTATGCGGAGGAAGTGGCCGATGACGAGGCCATTGCACTTGCGCTCCAGCAGGAAGAAGGAGGCGAGCGCTAATTTGGACAACCCCATCATCCTTTCCAATGATGAGCCCTTTGATCCCCTCCAAGAATTGCTGGTGGCGATTAACACATTGTAGCTAGATCAAATAGCCGTAGCACCGCAGGTTGTGGTGGTGACAGTAGCAACATCGACGAGGGCAACAACTAGCGACATTATTCTTTAATTTATCTGGCACTAGTATCGAATTAGCATCAATTAACTTTTGTACTATTGTTGATTTGTTGGCTTTTGAAAATATAACTTAGACAAAAATCGACTAATATTGTAGAAAACATAGGAGAAATCACCGTAAGCAGTGGATCTTGGCTTGACCGGGAAAGATACAGCTTGGGATAGCCATTGGGGATCACAAAGGTGGATCTAGTCTAGGGTTTACGGTGTTGGGTTGCCGAGAGAAGGTAATGTGGGTCATTGTGTGGAGGTTCTGCACCCTTGCAAGGTAACGTCGTATCACCAAATGAGGGGTAGGATTGGCTAGCGTGGTTACGGGAGGATGGGCTTGGGCTACAGGAGGAACAAGAAGTTTTATTCGGGCTGCTGAAGAAGATGAAGAATGTGCGCTGGATTTGATTGTTGGTTTATTTTATACTTCACATAGTCATATCACCACTTGTTCACCCCCTCAATTATCTGCTAGCAGCAAGAGAGTTTGAACCGGCAGTGGTTTGGACATATCACTACCAATTGGTGTCTTGACGGGGCCTCAAATTCGCTTACCTTTGAAACCCGTCTTGTGAAACAGCACTAGTCTCTGGATCAGTACACTAGTGCCACACATCATATAGCTGGATCATCACATATAATATTGAATGAAATATATTACAAGATGATCATAGTTTCCAAGTGCTGGTACCAAATACATCGGTATGTCTTATTGACAATTGTATTACAACAAGAAGGTTATTCAGGCGGAAGCTAAGCCATGATTTTAGGTGAAGATCCTAGTCTATGTATGTGACCTCCAGACTACAGGAGAGCCTATATCTGGCCGGGATTGTCAGACACTTGATCTCCATCCTCGTGGCACGCGTAATCTCCATCTTCAGGGTCTCCAAAATCTAAAAGAGTGAGTGGGTGCGAGGGTAAGTGCGCAATCAAACCGTACTTGTAAGTTAACACCGTCCTTAATGCAAATTAGTGATAAAGGCTATATGGTGGAGGTTTGGATATTTATTTGCAGAAATGCCAATTTTAGAATTAACATATATAAAAGCCTCTACCTAGCCATTTTCAAAAGGACATCTCCAAAAAGATGTCGAGGAATTAGTATATCAATATTTATCAAATCATATCCCTTGCTCCACAGGCATCACCCTTGCCACACAGGCACCACCCTTGCCACACAGGCACGTTTTACCCCGTGTCCCATCTTCTTTCTCCCACCGTCATTTCGGGTCGGCAAACCTCGTGGTGGACCCCGTCTTCCCGAGTTTACATGAACTAGTGACCTAACTCCAACTAAATGACTGTTGTATGACGGATGGAATTGATCACTGGCGCTCACCTCGGGTGGACAGTGTCAGATCCATCACTATGTTATTACGGAAGGCTAAAATCTGCCTTTACCTCAGGATATTTGGCAATTATCACTAAGATAGCCACTAAGGTACATGCTCCTCGAGCTCATATATTTCACACAGATCATTGGTCCCATAGACCCGCCAATCCTACGCATCCGGGCGATGCCCACGCGTTGTGGTGTAGGAGACCATTGCTAACACACAGTACAATGGCCGACGGTAATCCGCTGTGCCCACGCATGGACACCCCTCCAGACGAGCCCAAACTCCATCTGGGTTCCACCTTCCTCATGCACGCCTCTTACATAGGCATTCGTGCATATTTCCTGGGTCCACCCTACCTATCACCCTTCTCTTCCATCATTCCCAACCACATTTCCCGTTTCCACATACCACAGACAATAAACCCCACAATAGCAATTCAATCATGCAACACAAAGCCCATCGTGATCAAGGTATGTAATGTATCGTGTCCACCGGTAAGTTTTGACTTACCAGTGCGGGATTGGTTACCCGATTAAATCAGTAGACCTAAGCATGTCTAAATAACTTTCACCCAAGACAAGAAGTCCAAATATTTTATATTTTATGTGGACCCAATCAATCATGATATCAAGAAATCATCTAAGTTGAAAGCATATTCATCAAAGACAGGGCATGATATTATCATGATTAACAAATAGGCATTATCAAAACATAGCAAGCATGCATTTTATATATTTAAAACAAGATATTTTAGGAAAATTGGGTATAAGTATGAACTATAGTGTTAACTCACCTTGCGGATCTGAGGACTGAATATGGCTATCCTCTGGATACTCTTCCTCAGGAACAGGGTCCTCTGTTAAGAGCAGTATTCACGAATTATGGAATATTCTAAATAGATTGTGAATGCAGATGCAGGGTTGGGTACTGATCGCAAGTGGAAATACTAAGTTAATGGTCTGAGGTCGATAAGGGCAAAGTTACTAAAGTACCCCTAAGTGTACTTCTATTTGGAAAAAGTGAAATTGTCCATATTTAAGTCTTCTTTAATATATTGAGAGCCTCTTCTGGAATCTAAGCCCTAATATCGTAATTTTCCCTGAGTGTGGAGTGCTTTTACTATTTTCTGGAATTTTCTGGGAATTTTCCAAGGTGATCTGCTATTTTTAACTAGTAAATACTAAAGTAATCATATTATTAATTTTATAAAAAATTTATTAGTGAAATAGGCAAAGTTATATTTTTACTGGACTCTATACAGTATCTAGTATTTTACACAATTTTATCATAATTTTGGGAAGTCTCGTTCTATTTTTAATAAACCGAAACTCTTTATCCAAAGTTTGAAATCAAATGCATCTAGTCGCTGACGTCATGCTGACGTCAGCCCGTCTTCTACCTCTGTCCAGCACTCAGCCCATGGAAAGAATTCACGATTACAGGAGCTACGGTCCTCCGTTTTGGACGTTCTTGGGCTCTACGGATTCGTATAGATAGCGCGTTTCTAATGGTTCCATATACACGACGAGCGGCGGTCGGACATGGCGGCGCGACGAGCTACAGCGGCGGCGCTCCACGAGGTGCGTGGCGGCGGCTCTACGACACGGCTAAGGCCAAATTAAATAGCGGGAGAGCATCAGGGAGTCGCAAGGATGCTCACCGAGAGGTGTAGGAGCTCGGAGAAGGCTCACAACAGCGTGTCGACATGAGCTCCTTGGCGGCACAGAAACGGACCAACGACGGCGACGACCTCCGGCCACAATCTTGCCAAATAAACAGAGGGGAAATGTGCATGAGGTGGAGGAGATTCTAAGGGTGCAAGGAATCGGGTTATCTCATACCGCAAAAGGAGAAATCGACGGTGGTTGCTTCGGCTCGGTCCGGTTCTAGCGAGAAATTCCCGGCAACGCGGTGGCTCCCGCGACGCGAGCATTGGCCAGCGGTTTCAGGGCGGCTTAGTAAGCGGGATGGATCGAACGAGAATGCTCGGGAGCTGCTCAACCGAAGGAAACGGAGAGAAAGTGGCGGCTAGGGTTTTTATACCGGGCCGGGGCGGTGGAGATGGGGCTGGCGGTGCCAGCACGACAACGAGGGGCGGTGCACTGGCTACGTGTCGTCCAACACTTGCTCCAGAGCTGCTCGGTTTCATGCAAAGGCCAGCGAGGCAGGGGTGAGGGCGGTAAGCGGCGAGCGCCGTACGGGAGAGAGAGAGAGTGAGCTGTGAGAGAGAGAACAGAGAGAGAGAGAGAGAGGAGTGAAATGGGCCAAATAATGGACCATGATCAGCCCAGATGGAGCCCAGCTGAAATTTTTGAATTCCAGCAATTTTCGATAATTTTGAATTTAAATTTAAATCCTAATTTGAATGGATATCAAATTGGGCCAATTTTTGGGTGTTACATATCTTTGAGTAGCAAGGAATTATCGTTGTTGGCCGGTGTCTCTATATCTGGTAGCTGTGAATTATCGCTGTTGGCTGGTATCTCTATCTAGCAGTAATAGTACGCATCACTATTGGTTCATAGACCCATATTAATTTTCTGGGCAGCGCCAGGTGTCGGACTGGCGCTCCGTCCGGACCTGCCTGCACCGTCGGATCCCCGCTACCGCGCCAATCCGACGTGATGCCGAGCGCTCACGTCCCAGGAAACCAGCGACTAGATAAGAAGTGCAGCGACTAGATAAACTAGCACGGGTTGATCAATTTTCCAATTAAATTTCTGATTTTTGTATAAAATTCAAACAGCGTTCAAAATGCGTGAAATAAATTTCATAATTCTTCTAAAATCGAGAGCAACCCATTTTAAATACTTTTTGAATTTTTTGATTTTTTCACTTTTTTATTTTTTGATGTGAACCAGGAGAAGGCACTTATGAAACTTACATTTATACTAGCGAAACTTGGCCGTGCTTTGATGAAACTTGGCTGTGTTCTGATGAAACCTGATGAAACTTCGATGTAACCTGATGAAACTTGGATGAAACTATTGAAACTTCATGAAACTTGGATTGGCCTGATGAAACTTGAATGAAAGCTGTTAAAACTTGGTGAAACTTGCATTAAACCTGATTAAACTTGACAGTTCGGCGAGTTTTACGAATATGAAAATCCAAGTTTCAGTAGGCGAAACCCAAGTTTCAGTAGGCAAACCCCAAGTTTCGTCAGGTAAGTTTGAAGATTTATATGGCAACAAACATCTTGTTTTGTCCGTAAAAATATGAGGAACACGTTGGTGCAAACGGTTTTTTTATTGGAGCATCCAGTCAAAAATTATGATCGCCGCAAGAAGAATACAAAAAACGAAATCTGCTGACGTCAGCTTGCGTCATCATTTTTTATTTCTCCTGCGCATGCTGATTTCCCCCGTCAGTTTCATGCATGGGCCGGCCATGGGCTGAAGGCCCACTTCCTTGGGCACGTCCGGACGGCTGGACATCCTAACACAAGTGTTTCCGTAATTTTCTCCACCTAATGTCTTACGAATCGACGGTGATAGGTTCTTCTGCTCGTTTTAAGCAAACTGACAGGTAATGAGCCGGTATAGAAAGCATGTTCTATAGTAGTTAAGAGTAAGAACTTCATAATTTGATGTTATTTCCTCCCTAATATATGTCAGTAATGAGTTTTAGTTCAATGACGATATTTCTTCTATTTGGCAAAGTACACAACAAGATTTTTTATTTATCAATCCTAGAGCAATAAGTAATTGAACCAAATCTATATACGTTTGTGTCCATATACTGTGTGATTGAATATTGTGATTTGACTGTCAGCAACACGTGCGATTCACTGTTATTTCGTAACAGAACTCTCGGATTAAAAATAAGTGCAAGAAAGCACGATGAACCCATGTCGTGCTTTTTTGTTCGACAAGAAGTGGGGCTTTTGATCAGTTTTGATAAAGTGATCGCGTTTCTCATGGAAACAAGCTCGTCCTGAGAATTTTATTCTGTATCACAATTATTAATACAAAACACCAACAGACACGATGAGACACTGAATGCTGAGCACTGCTCTGCCATGAGTGTAGCCAGCAAAATATAAAAGAAATACAAGATTACATATGGACATGTACAACAATTACGCATTTATTTATAGCATGCCATGCAAGGACATGTATGGACACATGTAGAGCCATGCTCCCCAATTAAGGATAATAATAGGCGCCAAGTGCATTAAGGTATCTGTCGGAGCGCCCGTAGAAAGCAACGATCCAACCATTCGTGAAGAAGCTGAAGGATGCACCTCGAGTCGATCCAAATGGTCCAATTTGGCGTGGGCGATCTGTGACAACTCCGAGTGACGTTACGATCCTATGTCCATTATAATCACCGGTCTTACCGAAGATTTCGACCACGTTCTCCCCTTGATCAAAATTGATCTGGAAAACGATAAGATGGACAGATCCGTCCATCCATACAATATTAATCATGTGGCATCTGACAATGTTATCCAGGTAGCCAAGCATATGTATGCCGTCTACGGTGCTGGAAATGAAATGAAACGAGCTATATATAAGAGAAGATTAACATACTATCCTTCTTTTGCCCCCAATTCTTCCCCATGGCCCAATATTGACCGTTTCGTAGTTTGGAGTCCTGTATTGGAAGGTAAGGGCCAGAATGGCATGGACATTGTGATGAATCGTCATGGAGACGAGCGTACACGGGAGCTTTTGATCGGGATTGATGTCTCGCGGGCTGCCTCCATTGCCGCCGTAGTAGTTCGACTTTCTCAGATTTTCCTCGTTGCACTAGTGCATTCATTTGTTCGTCCATTAATTGATCGCAGAGACCGCGTACAAATTGTGGAAATTAATTTTATGGAATTTTAATTACCTCGCGTGCTTGGGCTTTATCAGAGCGTTCACCGTCCTCCAACAAGACGCTCAAGATTCCACCTACGTCTTCTAGCTCCACCTGGGCAGCCGATGCCATGTAAGAAATGATCGCGGTGGCCAGGAAAATGACGTGTTACGAAGGGTATATGCACATGTCATATACGAGTATATATATGTAATAATCTAGGTAGTCTCTCCTTTTCTTCTAAGTGGTATGTTCAATATTAATTATAGGCATACTCAATTTATGTACGTGTATATAAACATAATGAAGATCGATGTACTAAAATTAAAGCAACGAAATTCCTAGCAATTTTATCATGTGGTTTATAATAATGGAGTATTTTATGCATTCTTATATTACATGTGCAAATCCTCATTTGTAAAAGGTATACTCCATACTTTGTGAGATACTACGCAGTGTGCCACCCAGGGTGTAAAAAACAGGTTTGTATACATATACATATACACACCAAACAGAAATCGTAGGGTTTTACCAGTTGCGTGAGTTGCGTCCGTTTATCGTAGCTTTCACCTCTCTCCGAGAGGCTCTCATTCCCTAGGTGATCGAACTCCACCCCATGTCGAGCAGCAGATAATGGCATGTTACAGGTCAGGGTGGCTAGAAAGAGAAAACTGAGAGCAAGGAAATGATGTTTTGAAGCCATTGCTCTCTGCTTGTGTGAATTTGCAAAGCAGCCTGCTCATGTATTAATATAGGCTCTCGTTCAGCTCAGCTCTTTTGGTATGCAGCTAGCTATTTGATGTCTACATGAAGCCTATAGAGGAAGCGTAATACTGATCGAAGGAAAAAGAGCAGGGACCACCAACGTGATAAGGCTGTAGCATGCATGAGGATATACAATGCATGGGCTTATTAATTTTGTGGGGTCATGGATATTACCGGTATTTGTTTCTATTTTGATTTTTGAGGGACCACGAAATTAATCCATGAAGCATCCATCATGATCAAAATCAACTTCTCTCTTTATAAGCTCAATTTTGGTGAGACACACATCCTAATTAACACGCGCACGTAGAGACATCCAATGGTTTGTGCCGAACCAGACATGCCAGATAAGCTAAGCAAACTTGGTACGTTCGATTTGCTACATACTTCCTCCGGTCGCAAAAAGAAGTGGTCTGTGACCATTCGTCTTATTCAAAAAAATTTATAAATATTATTTATTTTTGTTATAATTTGGTTTATTAGTAAATACTCCCTCCGTTCTAAAATGTAAGGCGTGTATGTATTTTAAAAAGTCAATGTTTAAAATGTTTAACTAATAATTATGCTAGGAACATATATGTTCAATGTTATGCATGTGATATAGTTAGATTCGTATTTGAAAATACTTTAATATGATGTTAATTTTATAGTTATTGATGATATAATATGTAAGAAATTAATGGTCAAGTTTACGTTTGTTGACTTCATCAAAAAAACTATATGCCTTACATTTCATAATGGAGGGAGTATATTTTAAGTATGACTTATATTTTTACATGTTTGAACTAAATTTTTGAATAATACGAATTGTCAAAGGTGTGTTCAAAAGTCCATGGCGACTTCTTTTTGTGACCGGAGGTAGTATAATTTCACCTGTTATGATTAAATACAAGGTAGACTTCATAATTTACTCACTATATATATACCAAAAAATCATATACATGTGCTGGCACATCAGTTCTAGTTCATATAGAACTGGCATATATAAGAATATATATATATATATATAGTAAAAGTATTTGGGACTCCACGGAGCCTGTGCTCCGTACCTTGTTTGGAAACAATTAAACGTGCAGTTATTGTATTCACACCTTTATATGGTAAATGACAACGTTGTTTTGCATGTATTTGCTTTGTGTGCACGAATCTTGATGAAATCTAACGGCAACAGGGAATGGAGCACTGACTCCATGGAGTCCCATTCCGTTTTCATGTGTGTGTGTGTGTGTGCGCGCGCGCGCGCGCGCCAATTCATAATAGTTGGACAATACAAACTGGTGCTGATGTGTGTTTGGCTTTCTAAATACGACTGGCATATATAATTTTACTAATTTGTACATCTGTACAAATTATAATTTCAACTAAATAAGTGTGGAAAGTAGCTGCAGAATTCTCTAGTCCAAATAGCAAAGAGGACGGTAATGCGTAGGTACCTTGTTGAGACGAGGTCTCCCAAGGGAGGGAGAGACGAAGGTTGCCGATAACGTCGGCTACGAAGTCCAAAGATCCGAAGCATAATGCTTCTCCTGGCGTGAAGACGGCAGCCAACAACTTTGATGATGCCATCAAACTTGATGACAATCTTGACGCTTCCCGTACCTGGCGCGCCAACTGTCGACGGGTGGTTAACCGGGGCGTTATTGTCGGCAATAGATTTGAATGGGGTTATGCGCTAGATCTTAAGCTTGAAGGTAACACAAGACAAGGATTATCCAGGTTCAGGCCCTCACGATGGAGGTAATACCCTAATCCTGCGTGCGCGGTATTATGTTAGTGATCTGATGATCAAAGAGCTTATGCCTCTGCGGCCCTTACCCCTCCCTTTATATAGTGTAGGGAGATAAAGTTACGTGGTCTTATCTGGTACCCTATACCGAGATTATCTTTCAAGTATCCGAACGCGTATCGCACCAATATTCTGGTACAAGGTATCGGGGATACTTGAAGATAATCTCGGTATAGGGTGCGGATAAGAAGATAATGAAAATCTGTATAAATGAACATGCATGACATGAATACGTCAAGATCGTGTCAAGTTGATGTGATGGCATCATCAAGAACAAGATTGCAATCTGATACTTCATGCTGCAGTATCACCTGATCAATGATCAATGAACCGGCAATCCTAACCCGCACCCTCCTTCGAAGCGGACAGAGAAGGACTCGGCATCAGTGCTTCCTCGGGCTCGGACAAGATCCAATCCGGGGGAGTCTCCGTGTCTTAGATTGGATCTGCTGCGATCATCGCGCAGACTTTCCTCAAACTCGGGACAAGAGGTGACCACGGTGAGAATCAATCTCATACACTCGTCAAAGAAATCTGATCGGATCCAACTACGTTCGTGGATGTCATCAATGGTGGTAGACCTCTCGGACAAAGTGAGAAGGTCACCTTTCCTCACTTGGACTCTGAGTTGGATGAGAGCACAGAGGTCTACAACTACAATGAGGTCTTCGTCCTCGGCGCTGGCGACCCTCACTCCACTTCTTAGTGCGCTGGAGATGAAGCAGCCGCCATGGAGGTGGCCGAGGCTGATCAGTGTCGCGCAGAAGACCAAGAGCACATGCGCCAACTTCGAATCCACGGCCGCCATGTCCAGAACGAATTGCGGGCGGTGAAGCTGAGGAAGCATGACGTCTACACGACCCCACAAGCCAATATCATCGTTTTGAAGACTCTTCTGGAGACCATGGCTCCACAACTCCTAGAAGACAGTCCGCCCATCCAAAACTTGGCTCGAGCAACGGCCATGGTCGAGATGGCCGCGATCCAGCAGAACGATGAGCACCCGGCCCCAATTGTGCTGTGATAAAGAAATTGTCGTTCCGCCAGAATCGAGCAAAATGCGCGCGATCGCCATGGAGGATCACATCGGTCGGCAGGCCACGACCTCCGCCACGACATAGAAGCCAGAAGGAGGGAACGTGCCGACTACGAGCGGGCTTCCCGGAGTCGTCGACGACCATGCCGAAATCACCGCCACTCGGCACGACCATCTTGGCGGGCATCCTTGTCAGGGCCAACGCCACAAACGCCGCAACAAATCTCTGTGGCGCCAATGTCCACGACCCTTGGAAGGAATTCGTGCGTACATCCCGGATCTCCACCGAGTGGTTTGGCTAGATGGATTCAACCTCAAAGGCATCCACAAGTTCGATGGCGAGAGGGACCCAAAGAACTGGCTGCAGGTCTACGCCCTTGCAGTTAGTGCGATAGGAGGTGATAAGAACGTTATGGCAAATTATTTGCCAGTCGCTCTGACCCCAACCTCCCAAATCTGGCTGACGGGACTCCCGGAGAATTACATTGAACGTTGGAACAATTTGCAGGAGCAATTTATTGCCAACTTTCAACGGACCTACGAAAGACCCGCCGAGAGGTGGGAGATTGGTCAACTACATCGCTGGAAGAACAAGACTATCCATGAATTTATCAAATGATTTACGAATAAGAAGAATGAGATTCGGGACGTTTTAGAGTAAATCGTCATCGATGTCTTCTTTGCTGGATGCAAATCAGAAGAGCTGATCTAGCAGATGAGCTGGGACCCCCCGAGGACACTTAAGGCGATGTTCACAATGGCGGATCAGGAAGCCAATGCTGAAGAGGCCATCCTCAACCATCAAGGCGGCTGCGACGGAGGCTCCAAGAAGAAGCCAAATGATGAAACAGGCAAACCGAAGGATAATAAACGCAAGGGGGACGATATGGTCGCAAATGTGGAGCGCAATCGGTTTAAGCCCCCCAACGACAACGACTACAATAAAGTCATGGAGGCTGTCTGTCCTTTTCACCCTCGCGGAAAACACACTGCGAAAGATTACATTATCTTGCAAAAGTTCGCAAACAACTCCAAGCAGTCGACGGCTAAGGGAGCCCATGGTAAGAAGCTAGATTGTGATTATCAAGACGCGAAGTGCGAGATTAGTTATATATTCGGCGGATTAGATGCGTATAAGTCCAAGCGGAAACAAAAGCTAACAAATCGGGAAATATCTGCCCGCGGCCCCTAAATATCTGCACTGGTCGGAAGTGCCGATCACCTTCGATCGATCGGACCATCCGGATTGGATACTTTTTGCTGGAAGGTACCCTTTGGTTCTAGATCCGGTCGTTCGGGGGAACAACATTAAAAGGGTCCTGGTTGATGGCGGGAGTGGGATAAACGTCATTTTCGTCAAGACCTTGGATCAGATGAAGATTCCTCGTTCCTGAGGTAGGGTTCGTCTCCCTTTCACGGGGTTATCTCGGGGACGTCCGTAGTCCCACTCGGGCAGATTTCCCTACCCGGCACATTCAGAACCAAGGAGAACTATCGAACAGAAACCCTGAGTTTCGAGATGGCCGATTTCGAGACGGCATATCATGCCATCTTGGGAAGGCCCGGTATCGCCAAATTCATGGCGGTGCTCAACTACCCATATCTCCTAATGAAGATGCTGGGTCCGAATGGCGTAATCACAATCTCCGGTGATATGAAGCAGTCCCTTGGAAGCTTCAGCCGAGATAGAGAAGATTCGGCAGGCGGTGGCTTCCCTCCAAGAGGAAGGGGACATCCTAGCCAAAAAAATGCAAAGATCTCCATCCAGTCGGCTGAGGGAACCGAGAAGATATTGTTGGACTCGTCTGACGCGACTAAAACGGCCGTGATCGGAATAGGGCTCAACGAAAAATAGGAAGACACGCTCATCACATTCCTCCAGGCAAACTAGGACGTGTTCACCTGGAAACCTTTGGAGATGCCCCGTGTCCTGAGGGAGGTGATCCAACACTCTTTGCACGTTGATGAGAAGGCCAAGCCGATCAAACAACAATTGGGAAGATTTGCACCGGACCGAAAGCAAGCCATCTTGGAAGCGATTACCAAATTGCTCGCTGCAAAGTTCATCAAGGAAGTATACCATCTGACGGCGTGTTCTCCGCTTAAACACGGCGGATCACACCCCTGTCAGATTTTCTATCTTGCTAGCCGATCAGCCGAGCTCAGTTCGATTCGAGCGTCGGGCGCGGCGAGGAGCGACACGCAGAGTTTACCCAGGTTCGGACCCCCTCGCGGGTAATAGTCCTACTCCTGCCGAGCCTTAGCTCTTTTCTTGCTGTGGTTGTGTGGGAATGATTACAGAATGTCGAACCCCCCTCCTCCATCTCTCTCCTCTCCTTTTATACAAGCCTCGAATCAAGCGGAGAGAGCGAAGGGTAGGCGATCAAGACACCGATAAGACGTAAGAGACGGGACAGGAGAGACGAAAATGTGATGCTACTGTACCGAGTGGCGCCGCCCTCGCGAGCTCCGCAAGTGGCCTCAAACCCGTGGGAACACGCCGGTGAAACAACAAAGGGCTGCTTGCGCCGCCGACGCTTGTGGCGCCGGTCGGCGCCGCCAAACTCTCTCTGCCGGTCAATTCTGCAGTGCCACAGTGACAGTTGATCAGACCCGCAGAGGTCACTGTGGCGGTAATCATCTGTTCATCGGTCCATCCGCGCGTAACGTCGCATTGAATGCGCCTGTCCTCCGCAGCAGAGGAGAGCCTTCGCCAAGAAGACTCCCCTCGGAACTCTTCCTGCTGCGCGGGCCCCTCCTGCCAGTGGGGGCCTCCAGCGCTCGCCTTGCTTCTAAGGAGCTCGCCCACACGTTGGGGCCTGATCGCCCGCCTGACGTGTGGGGCCCTCGCCTTGTGCGCTGAGGAGCTCGCCCACGCATTGGGGCCTGATAGCCCGCCTGACGTGTGGGGCCCTCGCCTTGCGCGCTGAGGAGCTCGCCCACCCGTTGGGGCCTGATCGCCCGCCTGACGTGTGGGGCCCTCGCCTTGCACGCTGAGGAGCTCGCCCACATGTTGGGGCCTGATCGCCCGCCTGACATGTGGGGCCCTCACCTTGTCTTCTTTATGACTCTTCATACCCCGGTACTTATTGTACCGACAGTAGCCCCCGGGTCCACCATGATACGCGAACCGTCGCACCGCTATTTCGTTGCTTCTAGCGCGATGGGAGACGAATCGTGGGGGTCCCACCCCCTGCTTCGGCCGTACGCCCGATTCTCCACCCGCGCACGATCTTCCTTGGGGAACTGCGCCACTTTTCGCGGGAAATCGAAACGCGCGAGGCATAATGGCGACGCGCGCTTGAGTGGGGACAGAATCCAAACCGTCGCACTCGCTTCTTTCTCTTATAAAAGCTTCACTCCCTTGCGCTGCGATGAATCCTTTCGCGCGCCAAGTCCACAAACTGCCATCCACCTTCTTCACTGCTGCCGTAGAACTTTTTCGCCCACGCCGCCGCCAACTTCTGATGGCTCCGAAGCGCAGCAAGGGCCGCCGTGGGGACGCTGCTCCAGCCGCGCCGCCACTTGATTCAGCTTTACCTGCCTCCGTTGCTGACGAGGAGACGGTGGCGCGGCTCCAGCGGCACGTGCCATCGTCCGCCACCCGATTCCGCGCCGGCACCATGGCGCCAAGCCCGCACAACGGGGAGATCATCACCTTCATCTGGGCGGTACTGGCGGGGCTTGTCCTGCCATACTCTGAGTTCTTCTTGAGGGTGTTGGCCTTCTATGAGATCCAGGCGGCTCACCTTCCCCCCAACTCCATTGTGATGCTGTCGATCTTTGCTCACCTCTGTGAAATGTTCGTGGGTGTGATGCCGAATCTCCCGCTCTGGCGCCGACTCTTCGCGCTGCACGTGAGCCCGCGCTCGAGCGGAGCTGTGGGGAGCTGCTACTTCACACTTCGCGACGCCTCCGCCTTCATCCCGATTGCGCTCAAGTCCAACTGGAAGGACTGGGTGCGGCAGTGGCTGTACGTGGAGGATTCCAGCGGCCGCGACGACCTTGGCATCCCCGAGGCCTTCGTGGAATCTCTTGACTGCTGGGGATCCATGCCCGACGATTCAGCGGAGACCGAGGCGATGCTGGCGCGCATTGCCGACCTCCGCCAGTGTGGGCTCACCGGAACCCACGTGGCGGCGGACTTCTTGCGGCGCCGCCTCTACCCGCTTCGCATGAGGGCGCGCCCCGCCTGGCAGTACTACGGCGAGGATGATAGGACCCGCACTGTCTCCGAAGGTGAGGATGCTTACTTTCCTTTGAGTCTTCTGTTCTTTTGGAACGGTCTTTTGCCCTTCTTAAATTGCTTCTCTTTTCTTTTTTCTTGTTCTGTCCAGCCGCAGGGAACGTGTCAGAGGAGGTGCTCTGTCAATGGCTGGCAGGGCTGTTGTCCGCGCCAGCCGGCGATGTGCCTCTGTTCGCGAACCTCCGCCCTCTCTGCGACTGGGACCCACGGGAGCGCAACCCGTACGTGCGTGCGCTACCTCCCATGGAAGTCTCTGGTCCCGCGGTCCAGGTGGTCCAACGATCCCTACAGATCCGCAACCAACCTTCAACGACCGCAGAAGCTCCCGCGGCCGCCGGTCTTCTTGTGGCCGTCGCGCTTTCCGCGTCGAGCGATGCTGATCGCGCGGCTGGGAAGCGCCGCCTCATCCTCCCTGATGACGACGACGAGGAGGGAACAAGCCCGAAGAGGCTTCGCCCCTCGAGCCCTGAGCCACCTCCGGTCTCTTTGGCCCCCTCCAGTGGGAGCCCCGCTGCAGACGCCGCCGCCCCTCCACCCAGCGAGAACGCGGCGATTCTTCCGGAGCCGACGCCGCCTGCGCCGGCTTCTCCTGTGCCGGCACCTCCCGTGCCGGCGGTCGTTGCGCCGACTTCTCTCGCGTCGGCACCGCCTGTGCCGGCGCCCACCACGCCGGCTTCGGCCGCGATGATCCCTCCACCACCTCTGCCTCCCTCATCGGGAGGGGGAGCGGCTGCTCCGGCTCCACGGCCAAGTGGCCTGACGTTGCCCCCCTCTTCCTTCGCCTTTGGGTGACATCGCTTCAGGTAGCTTTTTTGCATACATGGATTTTCGCATTAGGGTTAGCATGCTGCATGTTTTTCGCATACCTGAACCCTTTTTCCGTTTTTTCTTCGTGGGATAGGGCGGATCCTGGGGCTCCAAGCTCTGCCCCGCGCGATTCGCCAGCCCCCAGCCTGCCTGCGACTCCTTTGATGGAGACGGCGCCTCCTGCTGCGGGGAGCGCGCCGATGCCGAGGCTGGAGGAACTTTCGGCCGCCGCCGCGGCCGACACCGATGTCCTCTCCGCCATCGCCGCCGACGTCGGGCGCTCCTTCGAAGCGCTCCGCGCCATTACCCACATCTGGGAGGCGCGGGAAGGTGCTCTTGCTTCGGCGGCGCGAACTGTTGGAGTGCTGCGGCGGGCTCTTGACCGAGAGATCGCCGCGAAGGAGGTGGCGACCGGAAACCTCCGCGCGGCGCACTCTGAGCACCTCTGGGTCCTCTCCACCATGCTGCGGACCGCCTACCGTGACTTCAGGAACGTCTTGTATCCACTGGGTGTCACCTTGTACGCCCCGCCGGAGGAGACGGCAGCGCAGTACGCCGGCACGGTGGGACGTGCCGCCAAGGCCCTGAAAGACCTGCCGACGGTGATGCAGACGCGTGCGATCGAGGACGGTCGCCACGGCGCCTTCGAAGCGGCGCGGTTTGTCTTGGGCAACTGCCTTGCCCAAAATGCCGCGTTCGACCTTGACGCCGCCACCGGGGAGCCTTCGCGCCAGTTGGACCGGGACGAACAGTCTCGGGTCGAAGTCGCCGCCAACCGCGTATCCATGATGGGCGGCGCTGCACCGGCAGAAGACGACGACGACGAGGAATAGCTGTACTCCTTTGCCTGTCTCGTCTTGTACATAAAACCTGTTAATGCAAACTTTTGCTTCCCCTGCCGCAAAACTTGTTAATCCTTTACGTAATTTCTTACTTTGCGAAAAAAAGAACTTAAGCAACGGATCGCCGAAAGCTTTAGACGGAACGTTCTGCTGAAAGTGAGCGCTTTTTCCTTAGGCGTCTGGTTACTTCAACCCTTACGGCCTCTCCGCAAACCGACCTTAAACATTATGTGACGAGAACTTAGCTTCCGGAAGTGGTCTAGACGCCGGTGCCGTCGTTGGCGCAGGTCCCAGACCGATCAGACACACCAGGCTAGAACTCGCCTTCCATCCGCCTTGCCTCGCCCAGCCGCAAGTTTAAGCGTTCGCTTTCGCAACTAAGGGGCCATCAGCCTTAAGTATTTTTTCGCTACCAGCTTTCAACATAATGTTTTCTAACAGACTTTTTAAGGCGAAAAACAGATGCTCACAGAGAGGACAGAACTTATCATTATATTGCAGATGGCTTTGTACATTGCAGCCCCCGAGGCGAGCGGTGAAGGAAGAAGACCTCGCCGCTCGGCTCCAAGGGAAGACCAAAAGCTTCTGAAACAGCTACCTACGGGTAGAACTTCCTCAGCTGCTCGACGTTCCAAGTGTTCGCCAACTCGCGACCATCCTCGAAAGCGAGCTGGACCGAGCTCAAGGCGAGATCGAGACCACCTTGAAGGGGCCCTCACACGGGGGTGACAGCTTATTGCGGCCTGCTTGCGTCTGGACTCTGCGCAAGACGAGGTCGCCTGCTGCCAGTGTTCTCTCACACACCCTTCTGGCTTGATAACAGCACAGGGCCTGCTGATATCTGGCGGCCCGGATCGCCGCTCTATCTCTGATATCCTCCAGGAGATTTACTTCATCCTAACGCCGGTCAGGGTCTCCGTCTTCGCTGTATGCTGCCACCCTTGGGGACCCGAAAGCGAGCTCTGATGGGAGCACTGCTTCCGAGCCATACACCAGGAAGAAAGGAGTCTCGCCGGTAGCTCTATTGGGAGTTGTCCGCAGCGCCCAAAGCACGGTGGGAACCTCTTCCGCCCAGCGCTTGCCACGCTTTTTCAGGCGGTCGAACGCCCTTGTCTTGAGTCCTTTGAGTACTTCTGCGTTCGCCCGCTCCACCTGCCCATTGCTCTTCGGATGTGCGACGAAGGCGAAGCACAGCTTAGTGCCCAGCTCTTCACACCAATCTTGAAAGTCAGCACTCTTGAACTGAGCGCCATTGTCGGTGATGATCCTGCTGACGACGCCAAACCGGACGAAGATGCTTCTCATGAACTTTATGGCTGCAGTGGATGTGATCGCCGGGATTGGCGAGGCTTCAACCCACTTGGTGAACTTGTCGACGGCGACGAACAGATGAGTGTAGCCTTGGTCGCCTCATGAACGGGACCAGATGTCTAGCCCTGCATCATGCGAACGACCAGGAGAGCGGAATGGTTTGCAGCGCCTGGGCCGATCGGTGGATCTGCTTAGCATGAAATTGGCACGCTTCGCATCTCTTCACCAGCTCGAAGGCATCCTGGAGGACAGTAGGCCAATACAATCCGTGGCGAAAAACCATTCCGACCAACGCCTGGCTCCCCGAATGGCTCCCGCACATGACTCCATGGATCTCAGAGAGGACTTCGCTCCCCGCTTCCCGAGTGACGCGCTTCAGTAGAACTCCGTTTGCGCCATGGCGATACAGGTCCCCACCTACCAGGGCATAGCGCTTGGCCTTGCGTGCTATCTTCTCAGCCGACGCGTCATCGTCGGGGATCACTCTGTCCCGCAGGTAGGCTACGATAGGATCCATCCACTGACCTTCCCGGATGAGCGCGACGACGTTAGAATGGTCGCCGACGTACTCTGCTTGGCCTGGCATTTCTGCCTCAACCGCCGCAGCAGTTCTTCCGCATTCTCCCTCCGCCTGGGGAGTTGTTGCAGGGACATCGACGTTTCCACCAGATGTGGGAGCTGCGTCGAGAACCATGTCGTCCCCGCCAGAATCGGGGGCTGCGACAGATGGCCGCGTGAGTCTTTCTTCAAAGACCCCAGCCGGGACAGATGTCCTTGACGAAGCAATCTGGGACAATTCATCCGCCATGTAGTTGTCGCGGCGAGGTACGTGCACGAAGCCCAAGCCCTCGAAATGCCGCTCCAACCGGCGCACCTCAGCCAGGTAGGCCGCCATGGTGGGATCTGAACAGGTGAATTCCTTCCTCGCCTGGTTGATGACCAGGAGAGAGTCGCCTTTAACTTGCAGCCGCCGGATGCCCAGGGTCGAAGCCACCCTGAGCCCGGCGAGTAGTCCTTCATACTCCGCGATGTTGTTGGTAGCGCGGAACTGCAGCACCACGAGGTGCCGGACGATGTCGCCGGTGGGAGACACCAGGACGGCGCCGGCCCCAGCGCCCTCCAGCCGGAATGATCTGTCGAAGAAGAGAGTCCACGGTGAGGGTGCTGGGGTATCTTCAGCTTCTACCTCCGCCGGAGTCCATTCATTGACGAACTCCGCCAGAGCCTGCCCTTTGATGGCCGTTCGGGGAGCGAACTTGAGGTCGAACTCCGCTAGCTCCATTGCCCACTTGGCGATGCGGCCTGTTGCCTCGCGGTTGAAGAGGATCTCCCGCAAAGGGTACTTGGTCAACACAGTGATTTTCCGCCCGTGGAAGTGGTGACGCAACATTCTGGATGCCGTCAACACGGCGTACAACATTTTTCTGGTGCTGCGAATACCTTATTTCTGCATCATGGAGGACCTTGCTGATGTAGTAGATCGGGCACTGAACTCCTTCTCTTTCTACCACCAACACCGCGCTGACCACCTCCGGGTTCGCCGCGACATAAAGGATCAGCGGCTCGCCCGGATCTGGGGTGACCAGTATGGGTGGAGAAGTTAGGTACTTCTTCAAACCGTCAAACGCCTCTTGTGCCTCCGTGGTCCACTCAAACTGATTGGTCTTCTTCAGGAGCTTGAACAGGGGGAGACTCTTATCCCCTAGGTGAGCTATAAAGCGGCCCAGGGAAGTCAAACAGCCCACCAAACATTGCATCTGCCGAAGTCGGGTCGGGGGCTTCATGTTTTCTTTTGCTAAGATCTTATCGGGGTTCGCCTCAATCCCCCTCTGGGAGACGAGGAAACCTAACAGCTTGCCCGACGGAACGGCGAAGACGCACTTCTTGGGGTTGAGCTTGATGCAGTACTTCCTTAGGTTGGCTAAGGTTTCTTCTAGGTCGCCGATCATCTCCTCCACCTTCCTGGACTTCACCACTAGGTCGTCGACGTACACCTCCAGGTTCCGCCCAATCTGGGGGCGGTGAGCAATATGCATCGCCCTCTGATAGGTTGGGCCTGCATTCTTCAAAAGCCGAACGCCATTCTTTTATAGCAGTAGACGCCCATGGGCGTCACAAAGGCAGTCTTGTCTTCGTCTTCTTCAGACATGCTAATCTGGTGGTACCCGGAGTACGCATCCAGAAAGCACAGCTGTTCACACCCCGCCGTAGAGTCGATGATGAGATCGATGCGAGGGAGCGGGTACGGATCCTTCGGGCACGCCTTGTTGAGATCGGTGAAGTCGACGCACATCCTCCACCGCCCGTTGGATTTCCTGACGAGGACGGGGTTCGCGAGCCACCTGGGATGGGCGACACTTCGAACGACCCCCGCCCTTAACAGCTTGTCCACCTCTTGGCGGATAACGGCCTGGCGCTCCACCGACTGCTTTCGGACCTTTTGCATGACCGGTCGCGCGCCGGGTAACGTTGCCAACTTATGCTCAATCACCTCCCTGGGGACCCCGGTCATGTCGGACGGTTGCCAAGCAAACACGTCTGCGTTAGACTGGAGGAAGGAGACGAGCGCGCCTTCCTATTTGGTGCCGAGGGAAGCGCCCACCTGCACGGTCCTCACCGGGTCTGACTCACTCAGGGAGACCGTTTTAACCCCCGCGGACGGGCCGGGGGAAGCACGGACCTTCGCCGAAGGAGCTCCCAGGGTCGAGGCCTCAGTCTTCTGGGCACCAACCGCCCCCGCCAGAGCGAGAGCGTCCTTGTCGCAGCGGAGCACCTCCGGGCGGTCCACCTTCACGATGATGGGGCTGGCTGGCCCCGGGATCTTGACCACCATGTAAGCATAGTGGCAGGCCGCCATGAACTTGGTCAGCGCCGGCCGACCCATTATGGCGTTGTATGGGAGGTCAAAGTCAGCCACCTCGAACTCGAGCATCTCTGTGCGGAAGTTGTCGGAGCCGCCGAAGGTCACCGGGAGACTGACACGCCTGAGAGGGACGGATTCAGCCCCCGACGTGACGCCGAAGAAAGGAAGAGCCGGCCGAAGCTCCCGCTCCTGGATCTAAAGTGCTTTTGCGGCTCGGGCGGATAGGAGGTTGATAGAACTCCCTCCGTCTACTAGTACCCGCCCCAACTTGACATTCCGGACTGTGGGCGCAACCACGAGCGGGAGATGTCCCGGGCCGATGGTACTGGCGGGATGATCGGCCTGACTGAATGTGATCGACAGCTCCGACCACACCAGCTGCCTAGCAGACCCTACGCCAGGCATGACGGCGCACACCTCCCTCATCACACGCTTGAAACTGGCATGAGACGGATAGGTGGCCGATCCACCGTGGATGAAGGCGACTTCGCGCTCTGCCTGTTGAAAGCCAAGCGAAGCCGGTTCCTTGCCCTTGCCGCTGCCGGATGCTTGCTGCTACTCATGGACTCGCTTGTCTACCACCTTGCTGACGACATGGCAATCAGCCAAGTCGTGGGAGTTGCTGCGGTAAATGGGACAGTAAGTCCTTCCGTCGCACTCGCCGGGGCGACGTCCTCGCCCTTTGTCACGGCCGCGGTGTCCGTCACGGCCACCCCCGGACTGTTGACCTGCCGCCGCCTCCTTTCTTTTTTCGCCATGGCGCCCGTTCTGTGCCGCCGCCGCTATCGTCGTTGTCGTTGTCGTTGTCGTCATCGTCGCGCTCGTCGGCCAGGAACTGCCCAGCCTCGGCCGCCTTGCGCTTCTTCTTGTCCTTCCCGCTGATTCTTGAGGTCCTGGCCGCCGCTTCTAACGGCCCCTCGCCTTCCGCCACCGAGCGGGCCTCCGCCTATAGGACGCACTTGTGGGCCAGGGTGAAGAGCTCCTCCGTCGTCTTGATCTTGCGGGTGGCCATCTTCTCCTTGACCTTGGGGTCTCGAGTGCCTCTCCTGAAGGTCGTGACAACGGCGTCGATGGAGATGTCAGGAATGGTTGCGAACCTGACTGAAGCGCCGGATGTAGTCGCTACAATGATTTTCCTTCTTCTGCTTCCACGCTAGGAGATCGCCTTCAACTCCGGCTGCTCAAGGTGCCCCGAAGTTGGTGATGAAGAGCTCGGAGAGCTCCTTCCATGACCCCACCGACCAAGGCAGGTTCATGAGCCACGAACGGGCTCCGCCGGTGAGGACTGCGGGGAAGTAGTTCGCCAGAACTTTTCCCGACCCTCCAGTCGGCTGCATTACCGTGGTGTAGATCTGCAAAAACTCGTCTGGGTTGGTGGAGCCGTCGTACTTTTCGATGGAGGCGGGCCGGAACTTCTCCGCCATCGCACGCAAAGACAGCCTCCTTGAAAAGCGCGGCGCCAACGCTCAGATCCTCCTGCTCCCCGCGCTGCCCTCGCTCCGCCGCGCCGCCAGCGAGCGCCGAGGAAGCGCCACCTTCGTCGGCCGAGGCGGCGTTACGGAAGCTCTCCTCCCGGCCCCCGCGGGCGGCAGCGATAGCGATGTCGCGCTCTCGGTTGTGCTACCGGCGGAGCTTGTCACGTAGGTCTTCTCCTTGTCGTAGATGGTGGTCCTCCAAGTGGGCACGAAGATCCGGCCCACCGCTGCGTCTACCTTGCCGGGCCCTCAAAGGAGTCGCCTGGCTTCTGTCGTCTTGGCCCCGCTCCCTCCCGCCAAGGGTTCCGCGGGAAGGATGCGGAGAAACAAAAGAACGAGAGAAAGCGGAAACACCGGTTCCCGCGCCCCCGGAGCTTGCATCACCGCCGCGGCGGCATCGACGTAGCGGGCCAAACTGGCCAGCCACGGCGCCGTCGAGGAATCCGGAGTTACCGGAACCGGCGTTATCCAGTAGGGCCCTGGTCGCGTGGAGGTTTTGTGCTGGAGAGCAGTCCTCCAAGGCCAGGCGCCGCCTAGCCTGACTGGGATGGCTGCCCTCCGCCAGGGCGCCGGCCCTGGGCGGGAGACTACCGCCCTGCTGGTCCGCCGCCATTGCCGCGGCCGACGCCGCGGCCGCGGCTCTGGCGACCGCTTCCTTGTCCATTGCGGACTGCTGATCCGCCATCGAATAAGTCGAACAACGCAGACTGATGCTAGCGCCTCCTACCTGGCGCGCCACTGACGGCGTGTTCTCCGCTTAACCACGGCGGATGACACCCCTGTCAGATTTTCTATCTTGCTAGCTGATCAGCCGAGCTCAGTTCGATTCGAGCGTCGGGCGCGGTGAGGAGCGACACACAGAGTTTACCCAGGTTCGGAACCGCTCGCGGGTAATAGTCCTACTCCTGCCGAGCCTTAGCTCTTTTCTTCCTGTGGTTGTGTGGAAATGATTACAGAATGTCGAACCCCCCTCCTCCATCTCTCTCCTCTCCTTTTATACAAGCCTCGAACTTGCGGAGAGAGCCGAGGGGGTAGGCAGTACAGTACACTGATAAGACGTAAGAGACGGGACAGGAGAGACGAAAACGTGCTGCTACTGTGCCTAGTGGCGCCGCCCTCGCGAGCTCCGCAAGTGGCCTCTGACCCGTGTGAACACGCCGGTGAAACAACAGGCGGGACCCAGCTTGTGCCGCCTGACGCGGGTGGCCAGTCTGACGCCGGCCAAACTCTCTCTCTACTGGTCAATTCTGCAGCGCCACAGTGACAGTTGATCAGACCCGCAGAGGTCACTGTGGCGGTAATCATCTCTTCATTGGTCCATCAGCGCGTAACGTCGCATTGAATGCGCCTGTCCTCCGCAGCAGATGAGAGCCTTCGCCAAGAAGACTCCTCTCAGAACGCTTCCTGCTGCGCGGGCCCCTCCTGCCAGTGGGGGCCTCCCGCGCTCGCCTTGCTTCTAAGGAGCTCGCCCACACGTTGGGGCCTAATCGTCCGCCTGACGTGTCGGGCCCTCGCCTTGCGCGCTGAGGAGCTCGCCCACGCGTTGGGGCCTGATGGCCCGCCTGATGTGTGGGGCCCTCGCCTTGCGCGCTGAGGAGCTCGCCCACACGTTGGGGCCTGATCGCCCGCCTGACGTGTGGGGCCCTCGCCTTGCGCGCTGAGGAGCTCGCCCACACGTTGGGGCCTGATCGCCCGCCTGACGTGTGGGGCCGTCGCCTTGTCTTTTTATGACTCTTCATACCCCGGTACTTATTATACCGACACCATCCCGAGTGGTTAGCGAATCCCGTCCTCGTGCAAAAGAACAAAATGACATGGCGCATGTGCGTCGATTACGCCATCCTCAACAAAGCCTGTCCCAAGGATCCTTTTGGCCTCCCCCTGCATTGATCAAGTGGTGGATTCCACCGCTGGCTACGAACTCCTGAGTTTCTTGGAGGCTTACTCAAGCTATCATTAGATTAGTTTGAGAAAGGAAGACTGCATGAAGACGTCGCTCATCACATCCTTTGGTGCTTTCTGCTATATCACAAAGCCGTTTGGGCTGAAAACATGGGCACCACTTATCATCGCACCATACAGCGGTGTTTTCACACTCAGCTTGGCCGCAACGTGGAGGCATATGTCAACGATGTTGTTGTGAAGACTCGCCCCAAACCCGATCTTATCACGGACTTGGCCTAGACATTTGAAAGCCTAAGGGCATGCCGGATGAAGCTTAATCCCGAGAAGTGCATTTTCGGGGTCCCTTCGGGAAAATTGCTTGGCTTCATCGTATCTCATCGGGGCATTGAGGCCAACCCGTAGAAAATCAGTGCTATCATGAAGATGAGCCCTCAACCAATCAGAAGGATGTGCAGAAGCTCACTAGATGTATCGTGTCACTCAGCCGGTTCGTCTCCCGACTCGGGGAATGCGGCATGCCCTTTTTTATGCTTCTCCGTCGGCAAGACGACTTCCAGTGGATGGAAGATACACAAGAGGCCTTCGAAGAATTAAAGAGGTTTCTCACTACACCTTCGGTACTGGTCCCACCCATGCCTCAAGAACCTCTCCTACTTTATAGCAGCACCACGACTCATTTAGTCAGTGCTTAGTCTACTTTGTCAGCGAAGTATTTGGCTATTCCAAAATAAGCTATCATCATGTCCAGAAGCTTTTGTACGCCGTCCTCATCATGTCGTGAAAGCTCAAGCATTACTTCCAAGATCATGAAATTTCGGTGGTCACATCCTTTCCGCTTGGGGATATACTCCACAATCAAGAAGTTACCGGGAGAATCGCAAAGTGGATCATCGAGCTTGGAGCCTTTATGTGAAAATTCAAGCCTCGGTTGACCATCCAATTTGAAGCGCTCACCGATTTCATCGTGGAGTGGATGGAGTCTCAAACCCGAGCATCCAATGAGAATCTCAAGTACTGGACGATGTATTTAGACGGTTCACTCTTGCTCAGCGGCGTGGGGGCTGAAATTTTGCTCATATCTCCAACAAGCAAGAAGTTAAGATACGTCCTCTAGGTCTTGTTTCCAGTCAGCAACAATGCCACCGAGTATGAGGCACTCATCCATGGGCTTCGCAATGCCATATTGCTAATGGTTCGCGGAGATTCTAAGCTCGTGCTTAACCAAGTGCAAAAGGAGTGGTCTTGTATTCGCGACAACATGGCCGCGTACTGCTAGGAGGTCAGGAAGCTGGAGGACAAATTCGACAGTTTGAATCTAACACATATGCTCTGCTGCGACAATGAAGCAGCAAATGAGCTGGTGTTGATGGGATCCAGTCAGGCACAAGTGCCAACTGGTGTTTTCGTCAAAGAATTGCTTAAGCCTTCAATCAAGCAATTGATCCCGCAGGACGAGCAGCAAGAAAGTCGAGCGAAAGAGGAAGTCCTATCTATTAATCGTGAATGGATGCAGTCGTATTTGGACTACATTCTTAATAACAAGTTACCTGAGGATCGAAGCCTAGCCGAGTGCATAACATGTTGAAGTAAGAATTACAAGGTAGTCGGGAATGAGTTTTTTTTTTTTGCAAAAGTAGTTCCGGGGTAGTAAGACGTTGCATATCTGAGCAAGAAGGCAAGGATCTCCTAAACGACATCCACTCGGGGGATTGTGGGCATCACGCGGCGGCAAGTTACCAGGTAGGCAAAGCTTATCGTCAAGGATTTTTCTGGCCGACTATTGTCTTAGATACAAAAGATATAGTATGCAGATGTGAGAACTTTCAATTCATTGCACGGAAGATTCATATGTCGGCACAAGATCTACAAACCATACCGATCACTTGGCCCTTTGTCGTCTACAATCTTGATATGGTGGGCCTTCTCAAGCGGGCACAAGGGGGATTCACTCACCTCTTCGTCGCCATCGATAAATTTACAAAGTGGGTTAAAACCAAGCCGGTCGTCAACGTCACGACAGCCAGGACACGTGAGTTCTTTCGAGACATCGTCGTTCGCTTTGGCGTGCCCAATAGGATCATCACCAACAACAGTGTTCAATTCAAGAGCAGCAAATTCAAAGATTGGGGCGAAGAGTTGGGCATCAAGATCTGTAAGCATTGGTGGCGCATCCTGGAAGCAACGGGCAGGTGGAGGGTGCTAATGGGATGATTTTACAAGGACTCAAAGCAAGGATATATGATCGCCACAGGCCGTACACCACGCGCTGGGTTAAAGAGATGCTTTCGGTTCTCTAGAGACTTAGAGCAACCGCAACCGCAAGCCGAGCGACCGACCAGATACCCTTTTTCCTACTTTATAGCTCAGAGGCAGTTCTCCCGACTGAATTGTAATTTTGGTCCCTGCGAGTCATAATTTGAAGACAACCAGTCAGAAGAAGGGAGATTAGAAGACCTTGATCGGTTTGAAGAGGCTAGGGAAGCAGCAACGATCCAGTCGGCCAAATATCTACAGGGCCTACGTTGCTACTATCAGCGCAATGTACGGGGCCATGCATTCTCTATCAGGACCCGGTTGACAAAACCGTGCCCTTCTGTGTACATTACCGCACTTGTCCCAAGAATCATTGCTAGTGCACACAGTCTCAAAATAGAAAGATACTTTGCCATTATTTAAAGTTTGAATACATAGGGCTGAAGCTCGAAATAGTACAACCAAGATGGTACGCAGACCGACGCATAACACAATAAGCTGAATACAAATACTCATACTCACTAAGGTACGGTCTTAAATCACAGGATTTATTTAAACTTGTAAACTTCACGCCACAGGCATGGTGGCAGTAGAACATAGCCTAAGCTTCATTACACTCCTTAAATTCCCAGCTGCGAAGAGCTCCTTGCTCTCCTGGGATGGTTCTCCAACTAAAAGTTTTCGAAAAGAAAAATAAAAGCAAGAAACATGAGTACAATTGTACTTCACAAGTCTAATGAATATATGAAATGCAAAGATTAGTACAAAGGACAATTCATTTATTTTTATTCCCCAAAAACTTCCGTCATAAAACTTTTCATCATTATAACAATTACCTTTTAGTAGAAATCATCATAATACAGGAAAGAAATCATTTCTTTCAAGTAAATGTCTCTTTTTGCTTCCTTAGAATCAGTAATCCATTTTTGTATTTTGAAGGGATGAGAGGTATAGGTATAGCTACCATATGAATAGCCACCAAGCGTGCTCATAACTGAGAGCACGACTATCATGATAGTTTATGTAATACTCTGTAGAGTGTGTACACTTTACCCTCAACTGCTGGTGCGTGCTTGTCAGAGTATCGGGGATACAAGAAAAAAAACGCACTGCACAAAGCCAGTTATTCTGAGAAATCTACTGGAAACTATTTATCATTAAATATGGAGCACGCGTGGCCAACCCTGGTCATCCCGCTGCCCAATATTTATGACGGCGACGTGACCATTCGAATGACCGGATACTGGGGCTACAAGGATCGGCCCGAGTTCCCATTCGTTGGCATCTCGATTTCAACTTGGAATAGTTTTCGGCAGCTTCCTAGTCCTACTTAGCTAAGCTCATCCCCATAGACGAGTTTCGAGGTCAGATCAGATGAGCCCGGTTCATAGATTCACAGAAATCACCCTCGACCGATTAAGGCTTGACTCGCTTTTACTAGTGTAACCCGTGCACTTAATGGTAGTCGTTCTTCCTTCTCAGTCAAATGCGAGTTTACAGTACGAAAATATTTATTTCAACATAAAAGCATCATTTTCTCATTTTCCCCACTTTTAATATTATCAAAATCCAAGTGTCGACGGGTGACTAACTGGGGGGTCACCGCCGGCAATGAATTTGTACGAGGGGACGCTATCCAAGAACCAGATCAGATGGGTAACACAAGATGGTTATATGAGTTCAGCCCTCAACGGAGGAGGTAATACCCTACTTCCTGTGCTCTGGGATTATCTGGTGGATCAGGATGCAAGATGATGCTCCTATTCGATGATTCGGTCTCCCCTTGATGGCTTTTACCCCCTCCCTTTATATAGTGTAGGGGGGGATAAGGTTACAGAAAGTCGCAGGGTATATGGCACCTATTTCTGTTATGATGTTACATGGAATGCATGCATGGATCTGCTAATTACATGGGGATATCCCATAAACTCGGACCCTTTCTTGCGGCTCAAGCTCGCGCGTAATCCGAGTGGTTTCCATCCTCGGCCGACCGTCCTGGATCGCCCCCTATCTGCTCCTTTATGGGCCTTCTAGAGGATACCCGGGGCCCATGCAGTCCACAGTAGCCCCCGAGTGCTTTACGATCGAATCAGATGCTTGGCCGACTGGTTCCGCCTATATCTCCTGCAGTCTGAAAAGAGATTGTAAAGGACTCAAGAAATTTTAGGTTTTCGTGTCGAAACGACGCCTAGGCTGGCGATGCCAAACTCCAGCTTACTCGGCCCGTTGGGCAAGTCATTTCGACAGGAGGATTCGGCTCCTGGGCATCTACTATTGCAATACAAGAGTAGCCTCTGGCCCGTCATGGGGCATGCCTTAAGCCACGCCGTCACAGCTTCTGTCCTGCTGCATGCTATGATCTTAGCGTTTTAGAAATATCGGCATCAGGCGACCGGCCTTAACTTGTAAGAACCAGCTCTTGGCCCAACATGGGGCACACCTTTCAGCCGGGCGGTATCTGTCCCCACCATGGCAAGGATCAGCATAGGCCTTGGAAGGCATACCGATTGGACACAATTTTGCCGAGAGGTATTTGTATCCGCGTGACAGTATACAACTGGCGACCTTATAAAGGCATACCTCAAGAAATTGAATCCAGATTTCACCAACACCCAACCTTGAGCGTGCAAGGTTAGCTAGTGACCCAACATGGGGTATGCCGTGAAATATTTTTTGATTTTGGCGCTGCCGGTGATATGCCCTCCAGGGTGCACCGAGGCCGAGTTAGGCTCGATTTTAACACGTTGCCACCGTCAGCGGCGTGTTAAGAAAGCCCGTAAGGGGTCGCCTTTGCGCTTTAGCCTAAGCCCAAATAGGGGAGGCGGCTTGCGCCCTTTTCTCACACAAAGAAAGGCGCGTGTTTCCGCTGAAAACCGTGATCCGCCCCCCACTCCGGCCCCATCGCTATGATGGTTTTACTGTATTCGAAACGGATTACCAGGCGCAACCCTTGAACTTCCTTCGCGTATAAAAGAAATCCCAGGGGCAGAGTACTACTTCACCACCGGCCTTCGAGTTTTTGAGTCTTCTTCCTTATCGGCGACTCCTCCATCCCGCTTCGAGAGCAATGGCGAACATCATGGAGATGATCATGTCGTGGATCGATGAGGGTCGTGACAAGGACGCGGAGGAAGCCGCCGCCAAAGCCGCCGCCAAAGCTTTCGAAGACGAGCTCTGGCGGGATTTCGCTCAGATGAAGGCGGAAATCTCCGCGGAGGAATCCCTTAGGGTTCTGATCTACGGGTTTCCGCAACTCCACAAGGTGCGCCTCCCTTTGAAGGACGCACTGGTCGCGGCCCTCCTCGCACATAGGGGGTACAACTGAGGTCCTCCCCAGGGTCTCTTCTTTTTTTTTTTTTTGCTCCTCCGCCAGCCGGCGACGAGCCTTAGCTCGGTGTGCTGTGCCGCGGAAAATATGTAATCGGGCCTAAGAGCCCCTTCCCCCCTTTTTTTATGAAGATCTTTCGGAAATCCATATGTCTTCTTTTTGTTTTGATCTTGAATCTGCAATGCTGCTTCTTCTCGATTTGATCTTGAATCCACGACGCCGCTTTATTCGTGTAGTTAGGCTCATCCGCTCCTAGGCAGGCAGTCGGCGCGCGACGCAGACCTCTCGGGGGAACCACTCGGCCGACCGAGTGATTATTGGTCCCTTCACAGAAAGGCCGCGCGCAGCGCTAGACTAAGGCCCGGCCCAGAATGCGCAACTTTGCCCATCGCGATAAATTAGGGACAGGAGCGAGGAAACAGTTCGCCTCGCACACTTTTCGCGCCAGTCAGTTAGCTTCTCTAGCGAGCTCCGCCGCTAGGGTTCTTCTTCGTCGTCACCCCCGCCGCCTCCCGTCTCCGATTGCAATGGCTCCTCCATCCCCCTCCTCCCCAAAGGCTACTAAGAGTGGGAAGGAGTGGGTGAAGTCCATCACGACCGAACGGAGGTTACAGAAGCTGGTCTCCCTAGGCGTGCTCCCATCGGAAGGGTTCGTATCTTGGCGTGCTGCCGCCGGCGAATCTTGCCCCACCCCTCGTCCGGACGAGGTAGTGGTCTTCGAATCTTTCTTCCTCCGCGGCTTCGGCCTTCCTTGCTCCTCCTTCTTCCGGGGTTTGCTCCATTTCTATGGGATTGAGACCTTGCACTTGAACCCCAACTCCATCTTTCATATTGCGATTTTTGTTCATGTCTGTGCGGCCTACTTGGGGATCGCCCCTCATTTCGA
Source organism: Raddia guianensis (assembly GCA_036346415.1). Classification (NCBI taxonomy): domain Eukaryota; kingdom Viridiplantae; phylum Streptophyta; class Magnoliopsida; order Poales; family Poaceae; genus Raddia; species Raddia guianensis. The sequence goes on along the minus strand of CM070537.1, from coordinate 17,353,659 downwards.
CCTTTTCCGATTCCTTTTTCTTCTCAAACCCTACCCCAACAAGGATAATCCCAAGGCCGCAGGCGGCGCGGGATTCCAACTGCGGGAAGGGGTCAAAAAGTTTTATTTCGATCTTCGCATGAAAACTTCCAATAAAGGCTGGCACTCGGAGTGGTTTTATTGCGCCAATTCTCCTCCGGCCCTCCCTTCCTTCTCCGGCGAGTGCCCCACAGTCCGTCCTTCCTGGTCTTCTCTCCACGCCGATGACGGGGGAAGCCAAGTGAAGGAACTTCTTGCTCTTCTCCACAGAGCCAAATCTGCCGGGCTGACCGGTGTCAGGGTGGTGTGGAACTATACCCAACGCCGTATCCAGCCCATTAAGGAGAGGGTACATCTCGCCTTTGAGTACTCGGGGACCCAAGACGCCACTCGGGAATCCGATGAGAGCCTTACGCAGAAGGAGATCATCAGCCGAGTGGTTGAGCTTTTTGCTACGGGCTCGGAAATCACTCCTGCGGAATGCCCGGCTCCGTACAATTTGGGATATTTGCCACCAGCGGTAAGGAGAAAAACCTCCTCAACTCAACCACGGTTTGACAATGTAGGATTAGAACTAATGTGATCTGCCATTTTCCAGGGGCGCGAAGCCTTCTTCTCGGCTCCTCCGGTTCCGGAAGCTCCACCTCAAAAGGGGGGACCTCGCAAGCGTCCTGCCGAGGGCTCAACGAGTGCTCCTCCGGCCAAGAAAGGCAAAGGGGACGTGCCCGGGGACTCGGACGAGTATGATGAAGAAGAAGATACCGTCCCGCTTCGCACTGCCCCGGCGGCAAAGTCGCCTCACCAGAGCCGACACAGCAGAGCCCTCCGCCACCACCGGTCAGCACTCCAAAGACCGCGTCTGGGGCGGAGAAACCTCCCGGCTCGGGCCCGAGTGGCTCGGGCATGAGATTCAAGATGAAATACGTCCCGTCGCACAGGTATTCCTTTGTGACGCCATAACTTCATAGTGTGGAGACATGCGATGTGTATATTGAACGGTCTTCAAGTGCTTTCAGAAAACCTGTGGATGACGACGAGCCGCCAAGTGCCAAGGACTCGGCTCGGTCCACCGCGCCTCACCAGGACTCTGGCCCCTCCGCCACTAGCCGCCAACCCTCATCAGCGAAGGGGAAAGCTCCAGCTCCAGCTAGCTCAGAGCCAGAGATCGAGGAGATTCCACGCCCCTCGGCCAAAGGACACACTCCACCCTTCCGATTGAAGTGGACGAAGGAAATGGAGGGCTACGAGGTCGACGATGGGCAGGAAGCCGAAGAGTGGGAGGCTCTGGAGCAAGTGACCGCAATCCAAGCTGAAATATACAAGGTAAAACTTCTTTTCGCCGCAAACCTCTATCCTGTACGGAGGAATCCCACTAATCTCCCTCTCTTCTCCATGCAGCGCATGAAGGAGAGGTCGAAGCAGAAAACCCGATGCATGGAGAGGACGGTAGGCGAGTTGAAAACGCGCGACGAGTTTGACAACGTGCTGTATGCCACCAAGCGACAATATTGCGGTCGGATCGAAGAACTGCACCGCGAGGTCATAGAACTTCGTTTCCGCCACGTGGAAGAGTCCAACGCAAACCAAGGTATAAACCCCGATCTGTGTTAAATCTCTAAAAAGGATGTTCCGTTGGTAATGATCTTCAATATTTGTCGTCGAGTGCAGCTCTGGAGGCGAGGCAGAAGGCACTGGAGGGGGAAGTCCGCCAAGCCAACGCTCGAGCCGACGAGTCGGCTAAGCAATTGGAAGGTAACTTTTCCCGACTGGCTCTCCCTGGCTCAACCTCACTGAAGCCCGACTGATGTGCCTCACCCGACTGGTCGTGCAGAGCATCGCCGCCGAACCTCGACGGGAATAGCCCCAATACTCGAATGCCTTTATCCGGATGAGGAGCCGCCGAACGATCCTGACCTCCTGGTGGGTCGTCTGGATGCCATTCCCGAGCGGATCAAGGTTTTCACTTGGGAGGCCGCAATAACGTGCACCGGCCAAGGCCTCGCCATCGCAAAGTCGAACTTTCCTCACCTGGACTGCGATGCCGTCAGGGATGGGTTTGCTTGTTCGGAAGAAGAGGCCGCGGCACTGCTATAGGAGGTTCATCCGACTGCCGTCCAGATAGTTGATCAGTTGGACTTGTAATTATGGCTGTAATAAAAACTCGTGGTTGATCCCCAATACTGGTGATCCAAGTTATCCGAATAGTACGTTTTATCCTTTTTCATGATACGCATCTGCCGACTGGTCTAGCCCCGAGTGCCAGGAGGTAGCGCTTGGCTTTCCTATGCAGCTGCGGAGTAGCTAAACCTTGTCGCTGGGACATAAAGAGCCATTACTCAAGAATTTTCATCATACTCGAATGCGATCAACACATGTAGAGAGAAAACAACTTTATTGAAGAGATAGGGTGCGGTTGACTCCGTACACTATTTAGTGTAGCCCCCGACTTACTGCTTGGTCGTTTATGGCCAAGTAGCAAGTCAAAAGAAGGGAAACTAAGTACACAATGCCGCTCGAATATACGAACTAAGGGAAAAAACGACGTAGCTGCTCGATGTTCCAGGTGTTGGGCACTTCAGATCCATCTTCGCGTTGTAGCCGATAAGCCCCAAGCGGTCACCTCGAGATCGCGATAGGGCCTTCCCAGAGTGGGGAGAGTTTATGCTCGTGCTTCTGATTCCTTCGAAGGACCAGATCTCCCTTGGAGAATGCACGGCCCCGTACGTTGTGCTGATGGTAGCGACGCAAGCCCTGTTGGTACTTGGCCGACTGGATCAATGCTGCTTCCCTGGCTTCCTCAAGCCGATCGAGATCTTCGTATCTTGCCTCATCCGACTGATTATCTTCGTAACCGGCAACCCGAGGAGACCGGAACTTCAGTTCAGTCGGGAGGACCGCCTCGGAGCCGTAGACAAGGAAAAAGGGTGTCTGCCCAGTGGCTCGGCTTGGGGTTGTCCTGAGCCCCCATAGCACAGAGGGCAACTCCTTAACCCAGCGCGTGGCGTACGGCTTCAGGCGATCGAAAATCCTGGCTTTGAGCCATTGTAGTACCAATCCATTGGCGCGCTCAACCTATCCGTTGCTCCTTGGGTGGGCCACCGATGCATAGCAGATCTTGATGCCCAGCTCCTCGCCCCATTCTTGAAACTCGCTGCTCTTGAACTGAACGCCATTGTCGGTGATGATGGGGTACCGGTACGCCAAAACGCTGCGACGATGTCTCGGAAGAACTTCGCGTGTTTTGGCGCCGTGATGACAAAGAACCGCTTAGCTTCAATCCACTTGGTAAACTTGTCGATGGCGACGAAGAGATGGGTAAACCCGCCTTGCGCCCGCTTGAGGGGGCCCACCATGTCCAGATTCCAGACGGCGAAGGGCCAAGAGATCGGAATCGTCTGTAGATCTTGGGCCGGCATGTGAATCTGCCGCGCGAAAAACTGACACCCGTCACATCTGCGTACTATGTCTTCCGCATCTATGACCGCGGTTGGCCAGAAGAATCCTTGCCGATAAGCTTTGCCCACCAGGGTGCTAGCAGCCGCGTGGTGCCCGCACTCTCCCGAGTGGATTTCATTGAGCAGATCTCTGCCTTCTTGCTCAGATATGCAACGCCTTAGTACCCCGGAACTGCTTTTTCTGAAAAGCTCGTCCCCGACTACCTTGTAACTCTTGCTTCGGCGTGTGATGCATTCGGCTAGGCTTCGATCTTCAGGTAGCTCATCACGAAGAAGATAATCTAAGTAAGGCTGAGTCCACCCGGGGTTAATCGTGAATACCTCTACATTGGGTTCTGGCTGCTTCTCTTGACCTTCTCCCGGTGCGGATGGCATCTTGATGGACGGTGCGCGTAGCTCTTGGACGAAAACACCGCTCGGGAGCTGGGCCCGAGTAGATCCCATCCGCGCTAGCTCGTCTGCTGCTTCGTTGTCGCGGCGGAGCACATGCGCGAGCTCCAACCCGTCGAACTTGTCTTCTAGCTTTCGAACATCCTGGCAATAGGCCGCCATGCTGTCGCCAATACAGGACAGGAGATGGCGACGCGAAGCTTGTGGATGAGTGCCTCGTACTCGGCGGCGTTGTTGCTATCAGGGAACAATATTCGGAGGACGTAGCGTAGCTTTTCTCCAGTCGGCGATATGAGCAAAATCCCAACCCCCGCGCCGCTGAGCATGAGGGAACCATCAAAGTACATTGTCCAGTACTCGAGAGTGTCCTTTGCTGCTAGGGTTTGGGCCTCTGTCCACTCGGCGACGAAGTCAGCCAACGCTTGAGATTTGATGGTTAGTCGAGGCCTGATCTTTATTTCAAAGGCTCCAAGCTCAACCGCCCACTTGGCAATCCTCCCAGTGGCCTCCCAATTATGGAGTATATCTCCAAGCGGGAAAGAGGTGACCACCGAAATTTCATGCTCTTGGAAGTAATGCTTTAGCTTTCGTGATGTAAGTAACACATCATACAGAAGTTTCTGCACTTGTGGGTACCTTATTTTATAGTCGCCCAATACCTCGCTTACGAAGTAGACCGGACGCTGTACCTTCTGGAGGGAGTCCTCTTCGTCACGCTCCACCACTAAGGCGCTGCTGATGACGTGAGTCGTTGCACCTATGTAGAGTATGAGGGGCTCCCGGGGCATGGGAGGGACGAACACCGGAGGCGTGGTGAGGAACCTATTTAGATCTTCAAAGGCTTGTTGTGCTTCCGCTGTCCACTGAAAATCGTATTGTCGGCGTAAGAGCCTAAAGAAAGGCATGCCTCGCTCCCCGAGTCGGGAAACAAATCGGCTGAGTGCCACGATGCATCCAGTGAGCTTCTGCACATCCTTCTGATTAGTCGGGGGCTTCATCTTGATGATGGCGCTGACTTTCTTCGGATTTGCTTCGATCCCTCGGTGGGAGATGATGAATTCGAGTAGTTTACCATATGGAACCCCAAAAACGCACTTTTCGGGATTTAGCTTCATTCAAAATGCCCTTAGGCTCTCGAATGTCTCGGTCAGATCTGTTATGAGATCCCCTCTGGATTTTGTTTTTATGACGACGTCATCGACATATGCCTCCACGTTGCGTCCGAGTTGAGTGTGAAAACACCGCTGTATGGTGCGCTGATAGGTCGCACCAGCTTTTTTCAACCCGAATGGCATTGTGATATAGCAGAAAGCACCAAAGGGCTTGATGAACAACGTTTTGATGCAATCCTCCTCTTTCAGACTGATCTGATGATAGCCTGAGTAGGCGTCCAGAAAGCTTAAGAGCTCACACCCGGCGGTGGAATCCACCACTTGATCGATGCGGGGAAGCCCAAAAGGAACCTTAGGACACGCTTTATTGAGGTCCGTGTAATCGACACACATCCGCCATGTCTTATTCTTCTTCTACACCAGGACCGGATTGGCAAGCCACTCGGGATGATACACCTCCTTGATGAACCGAGCGGTCAACAGTTTGGGCAAATCTTCGCAGGCGCTGTTTTATGGGCTTCGCCTTTTCGTCGACGTAGAGAGAGTGCTCAATCACCTCCCTCGGAACACCGGGCATGTCCGAAGGCTTCCAGGCGAACACGTCCCGGTTGGCCCTGAGGAAAGTGACGAGCGCGTCTTCCTATTTGCTGTCAAGCCCTATCCCAATCACGGCTGTTTTGGCCGGATCAGACGGGTCCAACAAGATTTTCTTGGTTTCTTCAGCCGCTTGGATGGAGGTTTTAGCCTGCTTCTTGGCGGGGACGTCCCCTTCTTCCTGAAGGTTCGCGACCTCCAGTCGAATCTTCTCCATCTCAGCGGATGAGTCAAGTGCCTGCGCCATCTCACAGTTCTCGCTGTCACAGAGCAAGGACAGTTTAAAGTCACCAGGGAGGGTGATTACACCATTGGGACCTGGCATCTTTAAGACGAGGTAGGTGTAGTTGGGAACCGCCATGAATTTGGCGATCCCCGGCCTTCCCAAGATAGCATGATATGCCGTCTCGAAATCAGCCACTTCAAAACTCAGACTCTCGGTCCGATAATTCTCCTTGGTCCCGAACGTGACCGGTAGGGAAATCTGTCCGAGTGGTACTGCGGACGTCCCGGGGATTACCCCGTGGAACGGAGATGACCCTTTCCGTAGCTCAGAACGTGGAATATTCATTTGCTCAAAGGTCTTGGCGAAAAAGACGTTAATCCCGCTCCCGCCATCAACCAGGACCCTTTTTAGTTTACTTCCTTGAACGACTGGATCCAAAACCAGCGGATACCTTCCAGGGAAAGCGATCCGATCAGGGTGGTCCGATCGATCAAAGGTGATGGGCACCTCGGACCAGCGCAAGTATTTTGGAGTGGCAGGCATGATAGCGTTGATCTCCCGAGTGGTAAGCTTCTGCTTCCGCTTGGACTCGTCTGCGATCGAGCCCCGAAGATATAACGATTTCGCTACCAGGCGCCCCGGTAGTCTCCATCAGGTTTCTTGCCGTGACCGCCTTTAGCCGACTGGTTCGAGCTTTCGGCGAACTTCTGTAGAATTAGGCAATCTTTGGCAGAGTGTTTACCTCGAGGATGGAAGGGACATACCGAATCCATCACTTTTTTGTAGTCGTTGTCGTTGGGGGGTTTAGGTCGGTAGTGCTCTACGTTGGCGACCATCTCATCCCCCTTTCTCTTCTTGTCCTTGGGTTTGCCTTGTTCGTCGTTAGGCTTCTCCTTCGGGCCTCCGTCATTGACACCGCGGTGATTCGCGATGGCCTCCTCGGCTTCGGCCTCCTGATCCGCCATTGTGAACATGGCTTTGAGATTACCCGGGGGGTCCCGGGTCATCTGCCTGATTAACTCCTCGGATTTGCACCCGGCGAAGAAGGCATCAATGACTGTTTGCTCCGAAACGTCCCGGATCTCATTCTTCTTCTTAGTAAAGCGCTTAATGAACTCACGAAAAGTCTCGCTCTTGCGCCTGTGTAACTGTCCGATCTCCCATCTCCCCGCTGGCCTTTCATAGGTCCCTTGGAAATTGGCGATGAACTGCTCCTGGAGGTCGTCCCAAGACTCGATAGAGCTCTCTGGGAGTCCCGTTAGCCAGGTTTGGGCGGTTGGGGTCAGCGACCGCAAGTAATTTGCCATGACGTTACGATCACCTCTGCCTACGATCGCTAAGGCGTAGACCTGCAGCCAGTTCTTTGGGTCCCTTTCGCCATCGAACTTGTCGATGCCTTTAAGGTTGAATCCATCCGGCCAAACCACTCGGCGAAGGTCCGGGGTAAAGGCCCGAATCCCTTCCAACGGTCGTGGCCGCCTCCGCGGCGGGGATCTGCTACGTCGCTCCCGTCGCGGGCCTTGATGCTGCTCTTGGCGATGGTCGCGCCGACTGGCGGTGCTCTCGGCTTGATCGTCAATACGACGGCTGTGATGGGCGCGAGTGTCCCGCTCGCCGTTGCTGCGCTCTCGCCGCCTGGCTTCAATGTCCTGTCGTAGATCGCGTTCGGGCGACTGATGGGAATCACCAGCCGCTGAGGCGCGAGCCCGATTCCGATTGCGCGTGGACCGACTGCGGGCCGAAGCGGTCGGAGCGGGAATCGCCTCGTTTTGCTGGATGGCAGCCATCTCCACCATGGCCGTTGCTCGGGCAAGGGCATGGATGCACGGACTGCCTTCTGGGAGTTGCGGTGCGATAGTCTCGAGAAGAGTCTTCGACGCGATGACGTTAGCCTGGGGAGTGTTGTAAACCTCCTGATCTCTTAACTTCTGGACGTCGCGGCCGCGTGCGCGAAGTTGACGCGCACGGTCTCGGTCTTGCACAACAACAGCGGTTGTCTCAGGTCTGACTTGTTGAGAGGTAGAGTGATGATCCTCTGCCCCAAGGACGAAAACCTCATGATATTTACGAATCTCAGCACTCCCGTCTGACTCTGAGTCGGAAGCGGAGAAGCTGACTTGTTCGCTTTGTCCAATGGGTTGGCCACCGTTGATGACACCCACGAACGCTGCAGGATCTGATTGGATTGAGCCGACCGGATTAGCAGATCGGTTTCCCGAGTGGTTATCTCTTGTCCGAATCTCAGGAGCGGTCTGCGCGGAGAGCGCGGCAAGACTCCCAAGTCCGGAGAGAAATCCAGTCAGAGATTCATAGACCTCGCCGGGCTGGAGGATGTCCAAGCCGGGTTAGGCGATCTCGTGGGACTCTTCCTCGCCCTCCTCTCTGAGGGGTGCGAAGTGAGGCTGCCGACGGATCTTCCTGAAGAAAGCACATGCGGAATTCTCCAAGCCAAAAGGCAATGGGTCCCATTGATTGCGTGTACCTTCTTGTCGGTTGATCTCCCGTGGGGGGGAGAGACGAAGATTGCCGAGGCCGTCGGCGATGAAGTCCAAGGCGCCGAAGCGAAGGGTTTCCCCCGGCCTCATGTCGACGTACGGCGATCTTGAAAAAGCCATCTGATCTGAAAGACTATCTTGACGCTGCCTCCTACCTGGCGCGCCAACTGTCGACGGGTGACTAACTGGGGGGTCACCGCCGGCAATGAATTTGTACGAGGGGACGCTATCCAAGAACCAGATCAGATGGGTAACACAAGACAGGGTTATACAGGTTCAGGCCCTCAACGGAGGAGGTAATACCCTACTTCCTGTGCTCTGGGATTATCTGGTGGATCAGGATGCAAGATGATGCTCCTATTCAATGATTCGGTCTCCCTTTGATGGCTTTTACCCCTTCCCTCTATATAGTGTAGGGGGGGATAAGGTTACAGAAAGTCACAGGGTATATGGCACCTATTTCTGTTATGATGTTACATGGAATGCATGCATGGATCTGCTAATTACATGGGGATATCCCATAAACTCGGACCCTTTCTTGCGGCTCAAGCTCGCGCGTAATCCGAGTGGTTTCCATCCTCGGCCGACCGTCCTGGATTGCCCCCTATCTGCTCCTTTATGGGCCTTCTAGAGGATACCCGGGGCCCATGCAGTCCACACCAAGCTTAAAGTTTCATCACTATCCCACCTGAAATAATGCAACTTATCTTGTTACAAAATAAACCCATATACCATTCACACTTCTAGGTTTGATAATAATATCAGGGTGAAATCACTTTTCTTTCTCAGATATTAAATAGCTTCTCCAAATTATTATTCAGGCAAACATTATGCAAATCTTACTTTTAAACATTTCGCAAATATTTTGCAAACAAATAGAAACATAGAATATGTGTCAACCAGACTTGCCTTCAAACGTAGCGTTGGAAAGTACGCCAAGATCACAATCCATTCCAGGGACACCGGCGTCTATACGCGAAAATATACACACAAATTATTTTTGCATTCAAAATGAATTTTCCAAAGTGAGGAAGTAATTTATTTGAGAATTTTTAATTTTTCCAAATTTTTAGAAATTCATTAGACATTTTTCTATTGAGAAATGAATTTAATATGATTTTTAGAGTATTTAATGGAAGTTAAAAGAAATTTAATTGGGTGTTCGGCCGAAGCAGCAAAAATGGGCCTAATGCGGCCCATTTGGCTCGCTGCGGCCCCGCGCGGCGGCACGCCCACGGGCTCTCTGGGATTGATTGGTGGATCCCACCTATCGGTGTTCGAGGGCAGAGACCGTGGCGGCTCCGACGACGGCGCCGGCACGACGGCGGCTCTTCCGGCGAGGTGAGAGGTTCGCGAGCATTCTACAGTTGCATATAAACATTAGGGAGGAAAAAATATGTTGGTTACCGTGCGAAATCTATCTTGCGGCGGCTGTGGCGGCAAGCCGGAGATGGCAACGGCGTCGGGGCCGGTGGCTTCGGTCAACAATCGATGTAGCTTTTTTTGGAGTGGAAACGGAGGGAAGGGTGTGGCGGAGCTACTGGCGACGTCCTATGCCATGCAGATCGACGGGCTAGATCGGTGGGGTCTCCTCTTCGGTGCCGGTGAAATTGCGGACGGGGGCATGGCGGGATGACGGCTCGGCATTTATAGGCGACGTGGGGCAAAGCATGCCGGGGTGGTTGGCATAGGGTGGAGATGTGGTGCGGTGAGGTCTTACGGCATAGGGCGGCGACGCTGCTACGGGCTGGAAAAAAGATTATGGCGCGATTATAGATGGCCAAATAGGCGAACCGGGCACGGTTAGGCCCGGGCCCGAATAGACCAGGGCCCGGCATGGCCCAGCACCATCCTCAGGCCGTGCCGGCCCACGGGCTGAGGCAGAGGCCCAAGCATGGCCCGAAGGGAGGCTGTGTTGTGCTGGGCCAGCCTGAAACGCTAACAGGACCGATTGGCCCTGTACTAAATAGATAAATATTTGGTAAAAATGGTGAATCTAGGCTTTCAACCAAGGACTTCTTAACATCCATAGCCTTATTTCCACACCTACTAGCCACTAAAACTTGATTTCACTTATGTTGATTGTGTCATGTTACAGTATAATATACATATTGATGAATAAAAAATCAGAAAAATTAATCGTGCCGGGCCGGAACGGCCCGCCTGATCGGGACATGCTGGCTCGGGCCCGATGCGTGTCGTGCTTCGGGGCGGGCCAAAATGTCCTGCCTCGTGCCGGCCCATTTGAATAAATCGTTTTTATTTGTTGTTCCAATGCTTTCTTAGATATAAATTCACATATATTTTAATTGATGGTTTAACATATTTTCCTTTTGCTTCTTTAAATATAGTTTACAAAATAATTTTGTTAAATTCCAATAAGTTTATGGTTTTATTAAATAATTATAAACACAAATTTTAAAATTGATGTTCTGCAAATATGAGGCGACTCGCTCGGGTGCTTATCGACTCAAACGTGAGGATGGGTCGGTCGTCCCTAACAATTGGAACATCGAACATCTATGCTGTTTTTATTCTTTAATCATGTATTCGAGTTTTCTGTAAAATAAGAGCTTGTTTGACTTGCTACTTAGCCGTATACGACTAAGCTGTAAGTCGGGGGCTACACTAAATATTGTGCGGCTTCGCCGCACCCTATCTTCTTAATAAAGTAGCTTTCTCTTTTTGTGCGATTGTCGAATTTGAGTATATGAAATTCTGAGTAGTGGTGCCTTGATTCGCAAATGACAATGTTTAGTCACTCGGCATGCATCTGGGAAGAGAGCCAAGTGCCAATTCCTTGTAATCGGGGGTTAGACTAGTCAGGAAAAGGCGTTAAACGAAAAGTATGATGAACAAGTACTCGGATAAACGGGCATGAGTAGTATAGAGGATCAACAGTTGCACATATCACAGAACTGTTTTGACGAAGAAGTAATATTTACAAATCTAAATTGTCCACTAAAGCAGCGGAAGTCTGCTTTACTTCTTCCATGTGAGCAAAGACTTTCTTCAGAGCAGGCGAATCCTAGCCTCCTTTATGGCATCAAGGTCAATATCATAATAGTGCGACTTCACGATAGCCAATGCTTGGCTCGTGCAGGTTATCGCAGCCTCCTTCGCGAAGGCCATCAGCTGTACGGGAGCATTCAGTATCCGAGCCATCACAACATATGCATTGGCAGGCAACTCCTCTTCGGGGTGAAGGAATTGGAGTACCAGAGCTACCGCCTTCAGAGTTTTGTTTTGCAGTTCGATCGCGGACTTCACCTTCTCATCGAATACCTCGTATTGCGCCTTGGTTTTTATTTGATAAGCTGGATATCAGTCGGCCAAGATGATGCGACAAGTATATAATCAAACCCGAGCAAAAGAGGGTGTGGATTGGAGGATTTACTGATGTGACCATGTCCATCATAGGTATGACCAACACTACCTCAATGTGGTGGTCATCAAGATTTCTGTTAACTACATCGCCAGCATGCACGTCGACGACTCTTCGATCGACTACTTCATCTTCGACCTCTTCATCTACGACAAGTTGGCAACACATCACGGCATCTTCTACATCCTCTACATTAACTATGGTGTCATCATCAACTATATGGCATCATCGACCCTCACCATGGCCAGGACGTACAAGCCAGCAGCAAGTACGTCGTCGTGTTGATATTGCGCTGTTGCCGCCACCAGTTCGGCCTCCACCGTGGCCACCTCCCCATGCTCAAGACGTATTCAAGGAAGGCGCATCTCCACCTCTTCGGTACCCTCTGGTCCCACAAGTCACGTCCTTACAAGGCCGGCTCAAGAAAGAGCCCAATTTGTCCACGAGTCCGGTTCGGCCATTTCCGTGCACTCAACTTAAAACGGATGCCCTGACCTCATACGGACTCCGTTTTGCACGTTCTTGGTATGCACGGATAAGCCCTCGACGAGATCTTTCCAATGGATCCAGTCCCACGTCCAAATTCCATATAGATCAGTAGGAATCGTCGAAACAATATTACGACCAGAATCTGCCGGGATCTGTCGGGCGCTGCGCCGCTCCACTTTGGGCCCATGGCCCATGTACCCTAGGGGCTGCGCCCCAAACCCTAGCCGTCGCTATAAATTCAGTAGCCGTCGCTAGTTTAGACTTGGGTTTTGCTTAGATTATTCTGCCGTCGCAGTTTCGCCGTGTATCGGTTTGCTAAACCCCAACTTTGTGTGCTTATTCGGTAATCAGTAATTTGAGATTGCATCTACCGTGTTCTTGCTCGTGTTCTCGATTCGCTTGCAGGAATTAACCTTCGTGGTGAGGTCAACCGTGTCTTGGCGTGGTTGATAACGAACGGAGACAGTGGTGTAGCGATTGCAGGCTTAGATCAGTTCTGATTGGAAGTTGGATTGTCAACGTCGAGTTCTCCACCAATCGTGTTTATCCATACCTGTCGGAAGATCGGGACCCCGTCCCCATCATTTACCCTTTATCTCTTGAGCCGCCTTCTCGGCTTGAGTGCTTGCCAGAGCCTTCTTCTTCGCTTTCAACATCTTTTGGTTTCCCTCTAGATCTTTTTGCTTTTCTTCTAATGCTTTGTGTTTTTCATGAAGGGAAGCCAGGGCTTCGTCGCGGCCTAGAAAGGAATTGATTATGAGAATCCACAAGATCAATAATGAAATAAGCACCAATCGAACGGGCTCTTACTCCGGGTGGTCTTGGCTTCTTCCACGAGGTGGTAACGCAGTTCGGTGACCTCCTTGCGGATCTTCTCGATATCGCCACAATTTTTTATTTTCTGCACGTAAAGCGCAGTGTCAAACTCATCCCTTGACTTTAGTTGCTCGATGGCTTTCCGAAGACATTGGGACTTTTGGGCCGAGCACTTACTCATATGCTGGGCGGAGACAGAGAAAATGATTAGATGCATTTCAATTATGATTGAATTAGAGATCCGAAGGTGATTTACCTCAAATACTTCAGAGCTGAATTGTGCCATATTCCGTAGCATATCCCACTCTTCTGCCTCCTGGGCGTCATCTACCTCGTAGCATTCCATCTTCTTCCTCCATTTTACACGGAGATGAGGGGTGTAGGCAAGGGCGGCAGAGCGAGGAACCTCCTTGATTTCCAGCTACGAGATCCCTAAAGCTGGGTTGGGATGCCTTGGCTTTGCAGGATAGATGAATGCCATGGGAAGGCGAAGCAGTCGGTGGGGGAGCTGCATGCTTGACTGGCTCCTTAATTGGGGCCGGATAGGCTCGATAATTCGGCGGTGGGGAAGTAGTGTTTGCAGAGGCTGATGCCTTTGCACTTGATTTTCCCTTGGAGATATCTAAGGTGGGCTTCCAATGAGCAGAAGTAGACATCAAGAACGTAGCCAAAAGAAGGAGTTATGAAGGGAAACCTTTGTGCCATTTTAATTTTAATACCTACGATTTTTCAAGTGACATGTTCGCTTGGGATTGAGCCGGAGGGCCCTCCTGGCCCTGACGCGGCTTCTGTATCAGTAAGCGGAGGCGATGGAGGGCTTCGAGCTTGTTTAGCAGGGGCAGTGGCAGATTTTGGATTTAGGCGACGCCGATGCAAAAGTGGTGTTTCATCTTTTTTGTCCTCATCCGAGTCTTTAAAGACAATCCGTTTGCCCTTTTTGGCTGGAGGAGCGTAAGCTGAGTCCTCTGCAGGACGATTAAACTGTGCTTCTTTTTGGTTGGGGTCTTCGGGGACTGGATAGACTGAGAAGAATACCGCACGATCCTACAAAAGGTTTAAGATATGTCAGTCATAGCGGAATTTCTTGATGTCAATTGAAATTGTAAGAGGGGAAGTTCTTTGCTTACTACTGGTGCTGGGCTTGACAGCTCGAAAGGACCTTGGCTGTCAGAGTTGTCAATGATCGTGCCCGGGGCAAAAGGGTCAGCTACTCAGGCGATCACAGTCTTTTGGGGGATCCTATCTTCTTCTTCCCGAGTGGAATATTTGGACCCTGAATATTTAAACCAAAGGTGGATGCGTTCCTTCAAAGGCTGGGCACAGCGGAGGTTGTAGTTTATAACTATTCCAACGCCAGTTAGCCCTCTGGCTTTCAGATCCCCGAGGAGAGGAAGCAATTCTCCAACTTGAATATCTTCGCTCTCAGCGAGAGGAGAGGACCAGGAAGGGAGAACTACGAGATTTGAAAAATGGAATTGGGAATGAGACGAGTCAGCTCGATTCTATAGGAAGGAGGAGCAAGGGAGGCCTAAGTCGCGACAGAAAAAGGACTCAAAGACCACCACCTCGTTGGAGCGAGGGGTGGGTGAGGACTCACCGGTGGTCACGCACCACGAGATCATCTCCACTGAGGGGAGCATGCTAGTGCACACGAGCTTCTGTAGCCGCCGATCCATGGTAATGGACTTCATGCACTCCCTGCGGTGGGAGACGAAGGATCCATGAGCAGAATGGGTTGGTGGCGGTGGAGTGTACGACGGAAGAAAACCCTAGCGGCGGAGTTTGCTGGAGTGGTTGAAACTGCAAGCGCGAGAAATGGGCGAGGTAGAGTGGTTTGCTCCCTTGTCATCAAATTTAAAGGGCCTCAGAGTGTATTTTGGGCCAGGCCATCTTTGGTAGTGAACTGCTACTACTTCGGCGGATGCTAAATCAAATCACTTGGATTTGCCGACTACTGTTCATGGAGGGGATCTGGAGTGGGACCTGGATTTCCTTACTCGATTCGGTTGAATATAAAACTAGTCGAAATTCAGCGAGCATGAAGGTTACAACAGTTCAGATGGCCAAAAGTTTTTATTGCTTAACGGCTCTTACGCCAGATTACAGGAGGATTTGCAGCACAACACAGCGAGCTAGGGCTCTTCGCTGGCTTGCAAAGGATCAAAAGAAAAAGGGAAAGCATAAGGAAAGGCTACCCTATAACCATATGTCTGCAAGGATAGCGGCGACCAATGCATCCTTCTGCTGGATGAGCACGGGATATAGCCGTGGAAATCAACAAATCAGGACCCTGATGGACTCCTGGGCATGGATTTCAATGCTTGCCTCTAGCCATTGCCTTTAGAAGTACTCCATAGCAGCATGAGCGGCGGCGGCGGCTTGTTCGGCTGCGCCGATAGCCCATTGGTCGACTTCTTCACGCTGGTTTTCCATTGTGCCAAAAGGTGAAGGATGGGGCTCGGTGAAAGAGAGAAACTGTTTGAAGATTGGATGGAGTTCTATGCACTGCGTCGGGGTTTTTATATACGCCGGGAATACTGTCGGTGTCTGCGAAACCCGCCTCGGAGGGCCGCGGGTCCACGGACCGGCAGACGAATTTGTAGTTGGAGTGAGGCCCAACGACAACCCTTCCCAGTAGCCCGGGATGGCGGCCGAGCTCCCGGAGGCTCTGGTCGCACGGTCTTCCCGGACAGCGCCTAGTGCGACTTGGTGATCCGGATACAGATGCATCGTACGGTGAGAAAGAGAGGGAGAGAGGAAGAACGAAAGGGATACAAGCCGTGCAGAAACAAGTGATTTACCCTGGTTCGATCCCCCACTGCCGGGTAATAGCTCTACTCCAACTCTTGTTGACTATGTGGTGGAAAACAGTACAAGGGTGCTGAGACCGGGCTCGAAGGCACCGATCCCGAGCTTACAAGGGAGTTTCTGACACTCAAGTGGCTGAGGACTACCACTACTGCTAAGGAAGCTTCGGATTTTAGGCGCGAAGAAGAGATTCCTGGATTGCTTGTTGCTTCTATGCTTGACCCCAATCGGGTCTGGGGCCTTTCCTTTTATAGGCGCGGCGGGTCGCCCGGAGCTGATGCGGCGGGCCTCGCGCCCGTCTTCACTTTAGTGGCGCTGCCCTTGTCTCATTCCGGGCTCCATCACATGCGTGGCACGCAAAGAGAAGTCGGTGCAGTCGATCTTGGACACGTGTTCGTCTAGGAGTGCCTATATGGGGGAGAAGCCTGCTTCAGGGAGAAAGCACTTTCCCTTTATCCCCAATATAGCATTGACTGGACTGAGCCAGCCCCGCGCCACCCGTTGGGGGCGTCGCATAGCGTAACAACCATTGCCGCCAACCCACGGGGCAAACGACAAAACGGGCTGCCTGCGCGCCTCTCCCCGAGCTAGGGATCCCCGGGGAGATACAGTTCCTCCCGGTCAAGGCCGGGGAAAGTATGGCGGGACATGACAGTTGTCGCCACCTGCTCAGGGACAGGAGGACTGTTCGCAGGACCCTCTCCTAGGCTAAGGATAGCCCGGGAGGCACGGTTGATAGGGTCAAGCCCAGGGATGGCCCCGTCGGGCTAGATGTTTCCCTCAGTACGGCCAAGGATGGCCTTTTGGACCCTTTGTACACGCGGTGGGCCGGTACGGAATTGGCCCAAGGCCCGCCTCGGGATGGGCCGCTCACGAATCATCAACAGCCAGCCCCCGAGCCTCGAGCGGGTCGCGCGGCGAGCCGGACTGAGGTATAGAGAAAACCAACCTTTACGCACTGCGCGTGAGATTTGGCTAGGGTTTTTTGGAGTCGCTGGAGCCAAAGCCTGAGCATTGAATCTGATTTGACGGAAAGGTGGGGCAGTTACATCTCCCTGGGCACGACTCGCACGGTCTCCCCTTCGACCGTTGCCTTCCTTGATAAGGCTGCGTTTTTCAGGGGGAACCCTTACTGCATAATCATCCCCTTTGCCTTCGTCTTCATTTCTCCATCTCGCCGCTTGCCTTCCCGCGATCATGGTGTTCATCGGAGACAGCGCTCTCACGAAGGAGAGGATGGTGGAGTTGGAGAGGGACGGCTTTGTGAAGCCGGGTTCATGGAGGCTTCCCGGCGCGGACTGGGAGCCAAGGCCCAAGCCCAACGAGCTGGTATGCTTCGAGAGCTCGGCCATCTGCGGGTTCCGCATGCCGGGGTCGCAATTTGTGATTGATCTCTCCGCACCTGTGTGAAGTGTCCTGCGGGGTGCGACCTACGATGAGCCTTCTCCAACAGTACTTCGAGCTGAAGCCCGTCGGCCATCGAGTGGGCAATGGCAGAGTCTACTACCTGACCGCTCGCCGGGCCTGGGGAAGCCAAACATACCCGGAGAGGTCAGTACGAAAGTCGACGGTTGGGCCCGGCGGTGGTTCTACCTGAACCGCGGGGGCTCAAACCTGGAGTATTCTTCGGCCGCACCGGATACTTCGATCTTCGCGCGCCGCGAGCCCCTGCCGGAGGATCAGGTGACTGTGTACGAGATCACGGAGCTCGCCGAGAAGGGCTTGACGGGCTATGATATTGTCAACAGCTTCGTCCGGCACCGGATCTGCCTGCTGGGTCGCCGCGAGCGGTGCGTCAGTGAGATGGGCGGCTGGGAGGATCCAGACTGGGATTTCCATCAAGGTATGTGCCCGCCGTGCCGCTTCGTTTGACTTTAGGTCGGCACACATTGTGACCGTCCGCGATGCTCTGCAGGACTCTCGGCCCGTGATGTTGCGAGGGTCGCGGGCATGCTGCTGCCCATGGACAAGAACCCTCATCCTTGAAGATTCGTAAGGGATAAATTATCCACGGTATGTGCCCGTAGGGTGTTCGATCAAATTCCAGGCCGCGTGCGCCCCTGAGGTCTTGATGGCCTGGGCCGATTATTTGCAGCGGACATGGAAGGTGACCAAGGAGGCCATGCAGGCCTCGGGCTCTGTAGGGAGCCTTTGATCGTGCAGCCATTGGCGATGCGCTCACCGCCAGGAATATCGCCGGCGGCGTCTGGTGGGGCGCCAACCCTGCCAGTGATGTCAGGCGAGGGAAGCCCGGCACCGACTCCGATCGCGGTGGGCGCGTCATAGGCAGGCACAGAGACACAGGCGAGGAAACGTATGGCGCCGGCGCAGGTGAGTCCTTTTCTTTGACGTAGGCCAGGTATCGCGCATTCAGCCGTCCCTAAGCTCTGTTCTTTGCGCGGGCCCAGGGGCGGCGCCAGCGAAGAAGAGGCGGTCGTATCGGATCGCCCAGCGCAGCGATGACGAGGATGCCACGCTAGCGGCAGTTCCGTTGCCAGGAGCAACGTTGCGACGGGGGACCGTGAAGAAAGTCGTCACAACCCGGCAGAAGGCAACCGTGCTGACCACGAGCCACATCGGCAGCCTAGAGACAGAGCTTTTTCTGCGCCCTACACCTAGGGTGTACGAGGGCACAGAGTTTGAACCAGCGCTTAACTTTCTCGCGCGCTGCCGGTTATCATTCTGCCTCTGTATCTGATTTCTGTGCGTGTTTTTTACTGCAGTGCGTAGCACCGAGGTGGCAGTTGAGGGACGGCCTCCCTCCGCTGAAGTCCGGGCGCTCGAGGACGAATTGGTTGAGCCCAAAGGAGGGGTAACCTTGTTGCAGCAGCTAGAGGTCACCGGGTTAATGAGACCAACGGACGCGCGGGGTAAGGGGAGGCAGCTGATTCACGGGGGGTCATCGGCTTGCCTACCGACGGTGGTGCTGGACGAGTCCGATGAGGTCGCGGAGACGGCGAAAGTTGACACCGGCGCGGCTTCCTGGTGAGTCACACCCCTGCGCATTGAAGGTCGCACAGCATGCGGGTGGCGGCCGATTGATGGCCGGGGGATTGCTGACCTCTTCAAGACTCCGATTGGGAAGGTTCCCCCGGCGCCTGATCAGCGCGCGCTGCTGCTCGGTTGGGAATGGCAGGTGCGTGTGCTTGTGCCATCAGGTTCGATATACGTTTCGATGCCCAGCGTGGGCCTGTTGGCGTCCGCGGGTTGGATCTCTGCTACCACGGAGTGGGTGGAGCAATAGTCGGACCTTAGGGTGCAGCAATCTGCCGAGGGAGGCCCATCGGCCTTGAAAATCCACCCAACACCCAACTTGTCGAGGGAGGACCTGATGAGGCGTTTAGACGACGTTCCCATAGGCAAGCTGCATACCGCTCGCCAGCGTGCAGAAAAAGTGGAGGTCGAGGTAGAGCGGTGATGGCTGAAGGCAGCAGGTGTGGCGATGCCCCCTCAAGCACGCCCGGTTATGGCGATCGGCGCAACTCCTACGTTTCTGGCCCCCGTGGAGGGCGAGAGCGCGGCGGAGGCAGAGCTTCGGGCGGCGAAGGCCGGCCAGGCCCTGGCGGAAGGCGCGGTGGCCAGGCTCAAGGCGCAGCTCGTGGAGGCGCAGGATGCTGCTCAGAGGTCTGCGGAACAGGCCGAACCTTCAACCGAGAGACGGAAACTCACGCAAGAGTTCACCCATCTCCTCGATGAGCTCCAGCGATCACGGGACGTTGCTGAGCAAGCCGTCTGGGCGAGGGCCGGACTAGAGGAATCCTTGGCCGCTGCTGAGGCGGCGCTTAATTCCCAGGCCGGAGGGAGCGAAGTCCAGGACCCCTCAGAGGCGGTGCTTAATTCCCAGGCCGGAGGGAGCGAAGTCCAGGACCCCTCAGAGGCGGTGGGTAGGATGAAGGCCGAGCTCATGGCTGCCAAGCTGAGGACGGCCGAGCTAGAGGCCATGCTGGCCGTGGCCCGGGCCGAGCTTTGCGAGGCCAAACCGGTCGCGGAGCGAGCGATAGTGGCGACGGCCGAGCTTTCGGCCAAGGTGGAGGAGGCTGAGAGGCTGTGGCTGCAGCTGGAGCGATTGCTCCGCTTTCGGCAGTGTCACCGAGACTTTCCGCGGCGGCGGCATCGAGTCCCGTGTCGTCGGAGGGGAGCGGCCTGGAATCAGTAAGCTGCTCGTCCTTGCCGTTCAACGAGGCGCATCTCCACGGGTTCGATCGAACCATGTGCGACGCCGTTGAGGAAAGGGTGAAGCGCATGTTCGCTCTTAACAAGAAGGTAACATCCTTGAGTCCGCACATTACGCTCAGGCATTGATCTTTCCGTCTCTTGACTTGTTTTTCTCCTGTTTCAGTCTTACGCCCTTATTGCCGGCACGTCCTCGCTGATGGAGGCAGTGCGCGGGCGGTCATGCAACGACGCGGCGGAGATCGAACGCCTCTCTGCTGATCTTGCGTGAGCCCGGGCTCAGATAGTGCGCGCGAACGCGCTGGCTGCTGAGAACGTGGTTCGTGGAACCGCCCGCGTCGCCGAGCTAGAGGCCATGCTCCAGGCAGCGCAAGAGAAGGAGCGGGAGGCCGTGGCGAGGCTTGCCCGGGCCCAGGAAACGGAGGAGGTCGCAGCGAGCCAAGCCCAGTCGGCCCGTGAAGAGGCAGGTCGAGCCTGGGCTGCCTTTGAGGAAGAGCGCGGGCGCAGGGAGGCGGCCTCTAAGGAACTGGAGGCCACTCTGTCCGAGCGCAACTCCACCATGCGCGGGCTTGAAGAAGCCCGCGATAAGCTCGCGGAGGAGATTGCCACGCTCCGGGAGACCGAAACGAATTCCATGGCCGAGACAGAATCTATGAGGAAACAGGCGCCAGACCTTGTTGATGCCCGGGCTAAACTGCGCCAGGAACAAAACGAGATGGACTCGCAAGCTATAGAATTGCTTCAGGCGCAAAAGCGTATCCAAGACCTGGAAACTGAGCTGGAAAGGCTACAGCTGTAGCACAGGTCGTAGCTTGACCCGGACTACTTTGTTCCCGAACTCTGCGCCATAAACATTTTTGTTTTACCGCTCGCTTAATGGATAAGCACCGCGTACTGTGGTCGGAGAGCTTAGCCATTTTTCCTTAGTTTATTGCGTCAAATCACATGTACTTTGAGCTCGGCTACACAGTACATTGTTTCGCTGACGGCAGGGGCACATTTGCCAGGCGTGGATGCGGAGGCGGACCAACACGCGACGGTTCATGTACCTGGCCTAAGCCACGCGTCAGGCCGAGGAGACGCCTCTGGGCCTTGTTCACATAGTTGGGCCAGATCTGCGCATTGGGCCTTGACTAGTAGCGGTTTTCTTGCCGCTACTACTGACCCACTGCGATGAGCGACGCAGAAGTTTTGGTTAATCGCTGCGAAGCTTGCCAATACCATGCACGGATGATGCATCAGCCCGCGTATGAGCCGCAAACAATTCCACTAGCGTGGCCGTTCTTGGTTTGGGGCATGGACCTCCTGGGACCATTCCCCAAAAGGCTCGGTGGCAAATCGTACTTGTTCGTGGCCATGGACACCTTCACCAAGTGGATCGAGGCCGAACCGGTCTCCAACATCACTGCAACCGCCGCGGTACATTTCTTCTGAAGCATCGTTGCAAGATTTGGAGTGCCCAGCAGAATCATCGCTGATAATGGCACCCAATTCATGAGCCGAGAGTTCAACGATTACTGTGAGGAACTTGGCGTCAAGCTCGCCCTAGCCTCTGTGGCCCACCCACAGAGTAATGGAGCGGCTGAGCGAGCTAACGGACAGCTAGTCCAAGGCATCAAAAAGCAAGTCTACGATGCCCTCAAGGCTAAACAACAAGATTCGGTCAACGAGCTGCCGTCAGTCCTCTGGGCAGTCCGGACAACGTCCAGCCGGGCTATGGGAGAAACTCCTTTCCGGCTCGTCTATGGCTCGGAGGCCGTCCTCCCAACAGAAATGATACTAGGATCCGATCGCGTTGACTTCGCTAGCTTCGTGGCCGACGACGAGGAGCGGCAGCTCGACCTCGATGTACTTGAGGCGCGCCGCGAGCAATCTCTACTCCGGGCTGCGGTCTACTAGCAGACCCTGCGTCGCTACGCGGCACGAAACGTACATACAAGGACCCTGCAAGTAGGAGACCTGGTTCTATGTCGCATTCAGAACCTCGCGGGCTCCAACAAGCTCAGCGTCAAGTGGAGGGACCGTACAAACTACTCAGCGCAGACGGGCTCGGTACGCTTTGCTGACAAGGACGGGAACGAGCTACCTAGCTCATGGAACATTTCCCTTCTACAACGCTTCTACGCTTAATCAGGTCGTAAGTCTCCTTCTTTTCAATTCAATTCAATTCAAAAAAAAACCAAGCAATTTTCCCTATATACGAGCCACGCTGGGCTCAGTCACGGTCATCTTAAGCAAGACCGTGGCAAAAATCCAACGGCTAAGGATAAAGCACTCCGGAGCACTCCTACGACGGGATAAGCCGACATCTCGCACCCTAGTAAGGCTCCACGCATTGCCGAATTCCCGCGGCCTAAGGTACAATAAGGCCACGTCAGGTTTGTTTGGATGACTAACTTGGGCCTCGCGACGCTCGGGGGTTGAGAGATTTTGCGCCCAGTTTTTTTCTAAGCCCTTAACTTCGCCAAGCCCGCACCGCCACGCAGCCTAACGAAGCTCGGGGGCTGGGAGTTCACACGATTTTTTTAAGTCACTCTAGTCTTAGACCCCGCCCAACTCCAAGATCGCACTGGGACTTGGCCGCGGCCCGGGGGTTGGATGGCTGTGCGCACCAAAGCTATCTTTCAAATCAACTCGTTTCGTCTAAGTTCCTAAGTTAACCTCAGAGCTTCGTTACTGTTCATCTAGTTCTCTACTTTTGCATTACAGATTCGCACAAGAAAGGAGAATGAGCAAACATTAACGAAAGGAGGATTCATTAAAGTCTGAAGCTGCATTTCCAAAAGAACACAAGACTATACGAGCAAAAGGCAGCCCGGCATCCCAGGCCACCGAAAAAGAGGGTGCCGCGCCACCACAGCTACGGCGGCGCCGAAGATCTACTTCTACGCCGCCGCGCCTAAGAGCGGCCCTAGCAACGAGCCAGCGGCGCAGCGGACTCCACTGACGACGACGACGACGATGATGACAGAGCCGGTGCAGGCACCGACGGCCCAGGCGCGCGCGGATCCCGTGCCCTCCGCCATTGAATGCTGGCGCCTATGAGCGACGGCGAGGCCACCACGGCAGCCTCCGCCACCGCCTCAACTTCCTCCTCCGCCGCAGCCTCCGGCGGAGCCTCCTCCTCCGCCGCAAGCACTGCGGCCTACGCTGCGTCAGCGGTGATCTGCGCCGCCACAGCGTTCTCCTCCTCCGCCTCCACCGCGAGCGCTACGGCGAGTGCCGCGACCACCTCTTCGTCGGCGCAGACTTGGGCATGCGCCGCCAGTGCGGCCACGTGGCCCGAGACAACGGGGCCCACGACGACGGGGCCTACAACCTCCTCCTCCTCCCTGCGAGTAGGATCGGAGGCGACGGAGGGAGCAGCGGCAGCAAATCCGCAAACAACGCCTCCCGCCAAGCGTGCATGAAGTCAGAGTTACGATCAGAAAACATGGCTCAAAGCTCTCTTCTTTTCCCTATTTGTTCTCCCTCAGTTCGGGTCTGGCGCTCTCTACTTTCTACTCTAAGGCAAGCGCAGGCTAGGCATGAAGACCACGCGACGTGCTGCACCTCGTTTTATAGACCGGCGGCGACACGACATCTCATCACGCCACGGGCTACCCTAAGCGTCGCTGCGTGCGAAGGGATAGATAATTAAAACCCACTACGCGAGCTGAAGAGACGCGTACGCACGCGCTATCCCGCAGAATACCAACCGCGCCAGTCGCCGCGCGACGCGTGTCCAGGTCCCGCTGTCAGCCCATGCGGAATGCTTTGCCGATTCTGTTTGAGGCGTGTGCGCTGCAGATGCCCTCGTATATGTCGGACAGAAGGTACTTACCTTCTTCTTAGGTAACGCACTTACAAAGCACGCCATTAGCATCCCTTAGTTACAGCAAGCCCGTGCAGACGGTAAGCTCGGGCTTGCCTTTTCACCTGGGAACGCTCAGCAGTGTCCTCGGGCAATGTCTCGTGCTCCATGAACTGGATGAATGGCGTCGTCCAGAAGGTGCTTTGCTCGAGGTATGAGACAGTACCGAATGTCTCGGTGTGGGGGGTAGAAGACGTCCCCGTGGCCTTCCCTCCTTAGAGATTGGAGGGCTTTAAAAGGTG
The DNA here is from genome assembly GCA_036346415.1 of Raddia guianensis. NCBI lineage: Eukaryota > Viridiplantae > Streptophyta > Magnoliopsida > Poales > Poaceae > Raddia > Raddia guianensis. Next base: position 17,329,603 of record CM070537.1, on the reverse strand, counting down.
CTGTACTAGCACCCCCGGCGGGACCGGTTCTTGTGAGGATCCGAGCTTGGCGAGCTTATCGGCTTCGCCGTTCTCTTCCCTGGGAATGTAGCTAATTTTAAAACTCATGAAACACTTCTCCAGTTTCCTCACTTCCGCCAGGTACCGCGCCATCGAGTCGTCAGTTGCCTGAATCTCCTCCCTGACCCGGCGGACGACGAGCCGCGAATCCCCTTTCGCAACAACCCGTTTAATGTCGAGCGCAGCGCTTGCTCTTAGGCCCGCTAGTAGGGCTTCATACTCTGCGGCGTTGTTAGTTGCCACAAAGTGTATTTGTATGACGTGCTGGAGTCGCTCTCCATTGGGGGAGATGAGAACGAGACCGCATCCTGACCGTCCAGACTGGTGTGAACCGTCGAAGAACTGGGTCCACCGATCTTCTTCCCTATCTTCACCTGGAGAGCTTACCTCTTGCTCATCCGGCCTGGTCAACTCTGCAACGAAATCAGCCAGGGCCTGGGCCTTGATCGCGGTACAGGATACAAACTGGATGTCGAATTCACCCAACTCGACTCCCCACTTCACGACCCGGCCTGTGGCCTCCGGGTTTCGGAGAATGTCCTTGATTGGGTAAGTGGTCGGGACAATGATCTGGTGGGCTTGAAAATAGTGACGCAACTTGCGCGAGGCCATCAGCAAGGCATAGCACAGTTTCTGAAGATCGGGGTAGCGCTCCTTGGGCCCGGTGAGCACCTCGCTCACGTAGTAGATGGGCTGTTGCTTCCCTTCTTGTTCCACTGCCAGCACCGCACTTGCGGTGTTTGGTATTACTGAGAGGTACAACAGGAGGACTTCCCCGAGCTTGGGAGTGGTGAGGACAGGTGGCGAGGTGAGATACTGTTTCAGCTACTGAAACACGGGCTCAGCCTCCTCTATTCATTCGAAACTATCGTGCTTGTGGAGAAGCTTGAAGAAAGACGCGCTTCGTTCTCCAAGGTGGGAGATGAAACGGCTTAAGGCCGCCATTTTGCCTGTGAGGAACTAGATGTCCTTTACGCAAGTCGACGACCTCATCTTTTCGACGGCCTCGATCTTTTTGGGGTTCGCACCGATGCTCGCCCCGCCGATCACATAGCCAAGGAGCATGCCAGACTTGACGCCAAAGACACATTTCTCGGGGTTTAACTTGACCCGGTGCTGTCTCAGACTGTCAAATCTTTCCCGTAGGTCGGACACGTGGTCCCGAAGGTCCTTGCTCTTGACTACGATGTCGTCTACGTAGACTTCGATGTTGCGCCCTATTTGATCAGGGAGAGTTTTTTGCATGAGTCGCTGGAACGTGGCGCCAGCATTTCTGAGACCGAAAAACATGGTTGTATAACAAAATGTGCCGAAAGGCGTTACAAAGACGGTTTTCTCTTCGTCCTCCTTAGACAACGCGATCTGATGATAACAAGAGCAAGCGTCCAGGAAACTCATCAATGCCGAGTCCGCTGTGGCGTCGACTAGTTGATCTATGCGTGGAAAGGGAAGTTATCCTTGGGGCAGGCGGAATTGAGGTCGCGATGGTCGACACACATGTGCCATTTGCCGCACTTCTTCTGGACTACGACTGGGTTCGCAAGCCAATCGGAGTACTGTACTTCGCAGATGAAGCCCGCTTTGAGTAGCTTGCTGAGCTGGTCTTGGATGATCTTTGCCTTCCAGTCAGGAACACACCCCTGACACTGCCTTACCGGTTTTTTGTCAGGCCGAACAGCTAGCCTGTGCTCGATCACCTCCCTTGGGACACCGAACATATCGGACGGTTCCCATGCGAACGCTTCCTTGTTAGCCCGGAGGAAGGTAATGAGCTCGAGTTCCTATCGGGCCTCGAGTTTTGTCCCCACGTGGACTACCTTGGAGGGGTTTGTCTCCGTGAGAACAACGGTTTTGGTGGGCTCCTGCGGCTGCAATGCCACCTTTGGGCGCACTGTGGGGCACTCCTTGCTGCTGGGACCATGGGTAGGGAGCTGGCCTACCATAGCCAGCATGGTCTCGTCGCAGTCGAGAGCCGTCTTATGGTTCCCCCAGATGGTGATGACTCCCCTTGGTGCCGGCATCTTCAGGCAATTGTAGGCGTGGTGGGAGACCACCATGAACTTGGAGAGCGCTAGGCGGCCCAAGATGGCATTGTAGGCAAGGTCGGTTTCCACCACCTCAAAGGTGATGTACTCCGTCCTGAAGTTGGCGGATGTCGACAGGTGACTAACTGGGGGGTCACCGCCGGCAATGAATTTGTACGAGGGGACGCTAATCAAGATCTAGAACAGATGGGTAACACAAGACAGGGTTATACAGGTTCAGGCCCTCAACGGAGGAGGTAATACCCTACTTCCTGTGCTCTGGAATTATATGGGGTATATCGGGATGCAAGGTGATGCTCCTATTCGATGATTCTATCGCCCGCCTCTCGACGGCTCCTACCCCTCCCTTTATATAGTGCAGGCGGGGGTAGGGTTTACAGGAAACCGCAGGGTATATGGTAGCTATTTCCGTTAGAATGTTACATGGAATGTATGCATGGATCTGCTAATTACATGGGGATATCCCATAAACTCGGACCCTTTCTTGCGGCTCAAGTTCCCCCCGATCCGAGTGGTTTCCATCTTCGGTCCATCCGACCTGGGTCGCCCCCTATCTGCTCCTTTATGGGCCTTCTAGAGGATACCCGAGGCCCATGCAGTCCACAGTAGCCCCCGAGTGCTTTACGATCGAGGCAGATGTTTGGCCGACTGGTTCTGCCCAAGTCTCCTGTAATCTGAAAAGAGATTGTGAAGGACTCAAGAGGTTTTAAGTTTTTGTGTCGAAACAGCGCCTAGACTTGGCAATACCAAACTCCAGCTTACTCGGCCCGTTGGGCACGCCGCTTTAACAGAAGAATTCGGCTCCTGGGCATCCACTCTTGCGGTGCAAGAATAGCTTCTGGCCCGTCATGGGGCATGCCTTAAGCCACGCCATTACAGCTTCTGTCTTGCAGTATGCTGTAACCTTAGCGTTTCAGAGATTTTGGCATCAGGCGCCCGGCCTTAACTTGTAAGATCCGGCTCTTGGCCCAACATGGGGCTCACCTTTCAGCCGAGTGGTATCTGTCCCCACCATGGCAAAGATCAGCGTAGGCCTTTGGAGGCATACCGATTGGACGCAATTTTGCCGAGAGGTATTTGTATCCGCGTAGCAGTATACAACTGGCGACCTTTTGAAGGCATACCTCAAGAAATTGAATCCAAATTTCACCAACACCCAACCTTGAGCGTGCAAAGTTGGCTAGTGACCCACATGGGGTATGCCGTGAAATATTTTTAATTTTGGCACTGCCGGTGATATGCCCTCGAGGGTGCACCGAGGCCGAGTTAGGCTCGATTTTAACACATTGCTTATTGTCGTGGCGTGTTAAAAAGCTTTAAAGGGTCGCCCTTTGCAATTTTAGCCCAAGCCCAATTAGGGGGAGGCGAAGCGTTTTCGCGCCCTTTTCTCACACAACCGAAGGGGCGCGTGTTTCCGTCGGAAACCGGATCCGCTCCCACTTCCGTCCCATCGCTACGATGGTTTTACTGTATTCGAAACGGATTACTAGGCGCAACCCTTGGACTTCCTTCGTGTATAAAAGAAATCCCAGGGACGGGATACTGCTTCATCTCCGGCCTTTGAGTTTTCAAGTCTCCTTCTTCTCGGCGACACCCGCGACCTTCCACCCTTTTCCCCTGGGCGCAATGGCGAACATCCTGGAGATGGTCATGGCGTGGATCGACGAGGCCCGCGCGAGGGAGGAGGAAGAAGCCGCCGCAAAAGCCGCCGCCAAAGCCGTTGAGGACGAGCTCTGGCGGGATTACGCCCAAATGAGGGCGGAAATTTCCGCGGAAGAATCCCTTAGGGTTCTGATCAGCGGGTTTCCGCAGCTCCACAAGGTGCGCCTCCCCTTGAAGGACGCACTGGTTGCAGCTCTCCTCGCGCACGGGGGGTACTATTGAGGACCTCCCGCCGATTTCTCCTTTTTTTTTTTACCTCTCCGCGAGCCAGCGACGAGCCTTAGCTCGATGTGCTGTGCCGCGGAAAAGTTGTAATCGGGCCTAAGAGCCCTTTCTAATGAAAGTCTTTTGGACCTGACGCCTTGTGCTTGCTGAACCTGAGTCTGTGATGCTACTTCTCCGCAATTTGATCTCGAATCCGCAGCATCGCCTCGTCCGAGTAGTTAGGCTTGTCCGCTCCCAGGCGGGCAGTCAGCGCGTAACGTAAACCTCTCTGGGGGAACCACTCGGACAGCCGAGTGATTATTGGGCCCCTCGCGGAAAAGCCGCATCTGACGCTAGACCTAGGCCCGGCCCAGAACGCCAAACCCTGCCCGTTGTTATAAGCCTCGAACAGGAGAACGAAATGGGTTCACTTTGCCTGTTTTTCGCGCCAGTCTGTTGGCTTCTTCAGTAAGTTCCGCCGCTAGGGTTCTTCGCCACCTCCGCCGCCACCCGTCTCCGATCGCGATGGCTCCGCCTTCTCCCTCCGCCCCTAAAGCTGCTAAGAGCGGGAAGGAGTGGGTGAAGTCCATCACAACCGAACGGAGGCTACAGAAGCTAGTCTCCCTCGGCGTGCTCCCCTCCGAAGAGCTGTTGTCTTGGCGTCCTGCCGCCGGTGAGTCTTGCCCCACCCCTCGTTCGGACGAGGTGGTGGTCTTCGAATCCTTCTTCCTTCGCGGGTTCGGCCTTCCTTGCTCCTCTTTCTTCTGGGGTCTGCTTCATTTTTACGGGGTTGAGATTTCGCATTTGAATCCCAACTCCATTCTTCATATCTCGATCTTTATTCACGTCTGTGAGGTCTATTTGGGGGTCGCTCCCCACTTCGATCTTTTCAGATTCCTTTTCCTTCTCAAACCCTATCCCAACAAGGACAATCCCAAGGCCGCGGGCGGCGCGGGATTCCAATTGCGGGAAGGGGTCAAAAAGTACTACTTTGACCTTCGCTTCAAAACCTCCAACAAAGGCTGGCACTCGAAGTGGTTCTATTGTGCCAATTCTCCTCCGGCTCTCCCTTCCTTCTCCGGCGAGTGCCCCACAGTCCATCCCTCCTGGTCTTCCCTCACCGCCGATGACGGGGGGAGCCAAGTGAAGGAACTTCTTGTTCTTCTCCGCAGAGCCAAGTCCGCCGGGCTGACCGGTATCGGGGTAGTATGGAACTATACCCATCGCCGTATCCAGCCCATCAAGGAGAGGGCGCATCTCGCCTTCGAGTACTCGGGACTCCAGGACGCCACTCGGGAATCCGATGAAAGCTTGGCGCAGAAAGAGATCATCGGCCGAGTGGCTGAGCTTTTTTGCTCCGGGCTTGGAAATAACTCCCTCAGAATGCCCGGCTCCATATCATTTGGGTTTCTTGCCGCCCGCGGTAAGGAGAAGGTCCTTCTCTATTTAACTGCTGTACACCGATGTAAGATTAGAAGTAATGTAGCTTGTTGTCTCGCAGGGGCGCGATGCCTTCTTTTCCGTTGCCCCGGTCCCAGAAGCTCCACCCCACAAGGAAGCATCCATAGCGTCCGGTGAGGGTCTCTGAGTGCTCCCCCGCCAAAAGGGCAAGGGGGCGCTTCAAGGACTTCGGATGAGGATAGCGATGATGATCTTGTTCAAACCTGCTGCCTGCGTCGCTTCGGCGCCAAACCGCCACTCACCGGGCAGCACAGAGCCACAGAGCCCTCCGCCTCACCAGTCGGCTGACCCAAAGGCTGCGCCTGGGACGAAGAAAACTCTGGCTCGGGCCCGAGTGGCTCGGGCATGAAATTCAAGATGAAATACGTGCCATCGCACAGGTAATCCTTCACGATGTCCTAACTTCGTAATGTGTAGGGATGTGTGCCTTGAAAGGTCTTCGAATATTTTCAGAAAGCCAGTAAACGTCAATCAGCCACCGAGCTCCAAGGACTCGGCCCGGCCGACCGCGCCTCATCAGGACTCTGGCCTGCCCAACACCAAGCGCCAATCTTCGTCAGCGAAGGGGAAAGCTCCTGCTTCGGCCCCTGCAAGCTCAGAGCCAGAGATCGAGGAGGTTCCTCGCCCTTCCGCCAAAGCACACACTCCACCTTTCCGACTGAAATGGCGGAAGGAGATGGAGGGCTACGAGGTCGACGACGGGCAGGAAGCCGAAGAGTGGGAATTTTTGGACCAAGTAACCACGGTTCAAGCTGAACTATTCAAGGTAGGTCTTTTCACCAGCCGCAGTTCTCTATCCTGTCAGGGGGAATTCCTCTAATCTTCCTCCCTTCCCCGCGCAGCGCATGAAGGAGAGGTCGAGGCAGAAGACCCAATGCATGGAGAGGACGGTAGGCGAGCTTAAAACGCACGACGAATTTGACAACACGCTGTACGCCGCCCAGCGACAGTATCGCGGTCAGATCGAGGAAATGCACCGTGAGGTTACCGAGCTTCGATTCCGCCACGTAGAAGAGTCCAACACGAACCAAGGTATAGACCCCGAGACGCGCTAAATCTCTCATAGAGGATGTTTCATAGATAATAATCTTCAATATTTGCCGTCGAGTGTAGCTCTGGTGGCGAGACAGAAGGCCCTGGAGGAAGAAGTCCTCCAAGCCAACGCTCGTGCCGAGGAGGCGATTAAGGAGTTGGTGAAGCAGAAGGCCCTTCAGGAGGAAGTCCGCCAAGCCAATGCTCGAGCCGAGAAAACGGCTAAAGAAATGGAAGGTAATTTTCCCCGACCGGCTCTCCCTGGTTCAATCTTCCTGAAATCGATTGATCGCCACACCGATAGTTCTTGAGAGTTCCGCCGTCGAACCTCGGCGGGAATAGCCCCGATACTTGAGTGCCTTTATCCGGACGAAGAGCCGCCGAATAGTTCTGACCTTCTGGTGGCGCGTCTCGAGGCTATCCCCGAACAGATTAAGATTTTTGCTCGGGAGGCCGCAATAACGTGTACCGGCCAGAGTCTTGCCCTCGCGAAGTCCAATTTCCCCCACTTAGATTGCGGGGCCGTCAAGGATGGATTTGCTTGCTCGGAAGAGGAGGCCGTAGCGCTGCTAGAGGAAGTTCACCCGACTGCTGTCCAGATAGTCGATCAGCTGGATTTGTAATTATGCCTGTAATAGAAACTTTTGGTTGATCCTCAGTACCGGTGATCCAACTTATCCAAATGATACGTGTTTATCCTTTTTCATGGAGCAGCGTCTGCCGATGGTCCGACCCGAGTGCCAAGAAGTAGCGCTTGGCTTTCTTCTTCTTGCAATGTGAGGAGTAGCTAAACATTGTCGCTGGGACGTAAAAGCGCCATTACTCAAGAATTTTCGTACCACTCGAATGTGATCAACATATGTAGAGAGAAAACAACTTTATTGACAAGATAGGGTGCGGTTGACTCCGCACACTATTTAGTGTAGCCCCCGACTTACTGCTTGGTCGTTTACGGCCGAGTAGCAAGTCAAAGAAGGGAAACTAATTACACAAATGCTGCTTGAATACACGAACTAGGGGAAAAAACGACGTAGCTGCTCGATGTTCCAGGTGTTGGGCACTTCAGATCCGTCTTCGCGTTGTAGTCGATAAGCCCCCGGGCGAGTCACTTCAGCGATCGCATAGGGGCCTTCCCAGAGTAGGGAGAGTTTATGCTCGTGCTTCTGATTCCTTCGGAGGACCAGATCTCCTTTGGAGAATGCACGGCCCGTGCGTTCTTGTTGATGATAACGACGTAGGCCCTGTTGGTACTTTGCCGACTGGATCAATGCTGCTTCCCTGGCTTCCTCGAGCCGATCGAGGTCTTCCCGCCTTGCCTCATCCGACTGGCTATCATTGTATCCGGCAACCCGTGGGGACCGAAATTTCAATTCAGTCGGGAGGACCGCCTCAGAACCGTAGACAAGGAAAAAGGATAAGCTTTGCCCATAGGGTGCTAGCCCGGTGGCTCGGCTTGGGGTTGTCTGAGCCCCGAGCATCACAAGAAGATAATCCAAATAAGGTTTAGTCCATCCTGGATTAATCGCAAATACCTCCGCATCGGGCCCTCGCTGCTTCTCATGGGCTTCTACTAGTGTAGAGGGCAGCTTGACGGACGGTGCGCGTAGCTCCTGGACTAAAACACCGCTCGGGACCTGGGCCCGAGTGGATCCCATCCGTGCTAGCTCGTCTGCTGCTTCGTTGTCACGGCGGAGCACGTGAGTAAGCTCCAAACCGTCGAATTTGTCTTCTAGTTTTCGAACCTCCTGGCAATAGGCCGCCATGTTGTCGTCAATACAGGACCACTCTTTTTGGACTTGATTGACCACGAGTTGAGAATCCCCGTGCACCATTAACCGCCTGACGCCAAGCGAGATGGCGACGCCTAATCCTCCGTGGATGAGTGCCTGCGTACTCGCGGCGTTGTTCTTTGCGGAAATAGTATTTGAGGACGAGCGTAGCTTTCTCCGCCGGCGATATGAGCAAAATCCCACTTCAGGCCACCGAGCATGAGGGAACCATCAAAGTACATTGTCCAGTACTCGAGATTCTCCTTTGCTGCTGGGGTTTGGGCCTCTGTCCATTCGGCGACGAAGTCAGCTAACGCTTGAGATTTGATAGCTAGTCGAGGCCTGAACTTCAGTTCAAAGGCTCCAAGCTCGACCGCCCATTTGGCAATCCTCCCAGTGGCCTCCCGGTTGTGGAGTATGTCTCCAAGCGGGAAGGAGGTGACCACCGAAATTTCATGCTCTTGAAAGTAGTGCTTTAGCTTCCGTGACGTAAGTAGCACAGCGTATAGAAGTTTTTGCACTTGTGGGTACCTTATTTTTGAGTCGCCCAATACCTCGCTTACGAAGTAGACCGGACGCTGTACTTTTTGGACGGAGCTCTCTTCGTCACGTTCTACCACCAAAGCGCTGCTGATGACGTGCGTCGTCGCACCAATGTAGAGTAGGAGGGGCTCCTGGGGCATGGGAGGGACCAACACCGGAGGCGTGGTGAGGAACCTCTTTAGATCTTCAAAGGCTTGCTGCGCTTCCGCTGTCTACTGAAAATCGTCTTGTCGGCGTAAGAGCCTAAAGAAAGGCATGCCTCGCTCCCCGAGTCGGGAAACGAAACGGCTAAGTGCCACGATGCATCCAGTGAGCTTTTGCACATCCTTCTGATTGGTTGGGGGCTTCATCTTGATGATAGCACTAACCTTCTCCGGATTTGCTTCGAATAAGTTCTCAAAATCGAACCAAAGGTTCACTTGATATTCGCTGCCTGAGTTCGACATTCACTACCACCCGCAATCCTGAATTGGAATCCCGAATGGTTATGATCATTCCGATAGGGCTCTACTGATCCAAAGCCGGACGCTGTGGGTTACGCACGAGATACTTAGTATCTATGGATGGATAGGGCTGTCACCACCTACCACCTAACATATATACGTGGGCCTGGGTGTAAACCGAGTTAGTCCTAGTCTTAGACACCACGTCTGCTACTATTTCTAATCAATCTTCCTCAGAACCAAAAAGAAGTTGATCTAGATTCAATGCCTGGCTCTTCCAGTGTATGAGTGAGAACCTAAACTGATTCCAGACGAATGCAAGCTACCGGTAATGCAAATCTACACAGCTCATTTATGTAAATATACTCACTCAAATAAAGTTCAACACATAAGCAATGAATGAAGTGATCTCACTAATTGAAACAATCAGAAAGGGTACAAGAGCTATTACCCGAATTCTCAAGACACTTCCTAACTCCGAGCTTCTACCGACTTGACTCTAACTCCCAACTACTACTAACTAAGAGCTACTCTAATAAGTGGAATGAAAGTGAGGAATGTGTTGTGTTCTCTCCAAAAGTGAGGTGTAGGGGTCCTTTTATAGTGTCTCGGGGCCAATGAGGGAGTGCCACGACTTGGGACGTGTCATCATGCCACCCTCCAAAGGGGAATCTGAGGAGCTTCAATAGGGGGGTCGGCCGGCCTAGGGTGGGTCGGCCGACCCACCTTCTTCACCTCTCGGCCATGGATTTCTCATAGGATGCTCCCTTGATGGTCTAGATTAACTCCTTAAGCCGGTGGATCAAGTTGACAAGCGCAAGAAAGGAATCCAAGGGAATCCTATGCTGTTTTGTGAAGAAACCGTGTCCATTCGATCAAACCGACCGTTGTGGACGGCTTAGATGTCTTCTAATTGTGCTTTGATGCCACTTGAGAGAAGCCGGAGCTGGATTGGTGACGTGGCCAGGTCGGCCGGCCTAGTCGGCCGGCTGGCTTTTTGCCCAGTTTGGCTCTGGTTTTTTCCTATTTTATACCTGTGGACCCACAACTCACCAAAACTTGTGGAACTTTATTGGACTAAATAAAATGTTAGTATAAACCTTGATTTTCCCTCTGAAATGCTGGAATTCCGAAATATGTTAACGTATAAAATTGGCATTTATTTGACGCCAACACACCCCCCAACTTGAACTTTTGCTCGTCCTCGAGCAAAGAGCTCAAATGAGAACCCAGTGGATCAGGATTGCATCAATATTATTATTCAATAAATAATAAGCATACAAGGTTGTACCACATTATTTGTTGACAAAACCTCGTACAAGTGTACCCCAACTTTTGTCAAACTCACGATGTTTCCAAAATCTCCTCTTTTCTTTTAGTGGTTGAAAGATAGAATAACTTTGATAGAACTTTATCAACTCAGCCCTTTTCAAGTTATGTCTTGGGTTTTTCTTTTCAAAATATTAGTTCCTCATTACTCTCAGATCTCTCGGTCGTATTGAATCCTCACACAGGCCTTTTTGTTAATGGCCTTCTTTCCTCCTATTCTAAGGTTTATGTGGAGCTCATAGGTATGGAAATGTGGCCTACTTAGGTTGTATAATTTTGAAAAGTCCAAAATAGATCCTAGGGAATTTTGTATCACTTCGTAATCTGGTCATTAGAATAATAGCGTCCAGGGATGGGGGAGAGAATGAACTCACGCCAATGGAATGAAGAAACACAAGTGCAAGTGATGAAGGATACCAATGAGTCCGCCCCATCGGATCTTGTGTTTATGGAAAGGTCTACTTGACTGCTTTATTTGATTTGAGATCATTCCTCAATCTATAATTTTGAGAGGCATTTTTTTAAAAATAAAGATAGAAGGAGATGACTCTCTTCCTCTTTTTTTTCTTTGATTTTTTTGTTTGCCTCAATTTTCTATGATTTGAGGAATGATCACTTTATTTTTTTGGAAGTCTTTTAGGGAGACCATATAGGTAGATATATGGTGGAGTTATGAAAAAGAACTTGGCTTATTTTTTTGTAGGGAAGAATATCTGGCGAGATGTATGCCCGGATCTCAATGTAGAATTCAGCATTACTAGATACGAGAGGCTAGCAATCAAAGGGTATGTGAAAGGAAATGACCAGCTTTGAAGAGCAATAATTCCTAAGGACTTACTTTTGAGAAAACTCAAGACAACCAAAGTGGCTGAATGAAGGCTTTGAATTTATTTAACATTTCTGGCTCTGGTAGGATAAAAAGGTCTAATGAGGAACTTCATAATAATTTTCTCTTTTCAAAATAAATTCCGAGACCATGCCTTAGTAGGGGCATAAGTAACTGGGTCCTTATCTCTGTTATATCATATCTCTCAACAACTTAGAATTGGTTCAATAATGTCAACACTCGATGAGCAAGATTAAGCAGGATGAGTACTCATACCAATAATTGTCAAACTTAAAAGACAGTACTAAATTGTAGACTCAGCATTTATATTACAATAATAGAGCAATGTTCATCATATCCTTTCTAGGTAAAATTAACATTTATACATTTTATTCAAAGGGAAATATTTATGGTATTTTTACATTTTGCAAATTTTTATAATTTTTTTTAAAGACATACTATTAACTAAGAACAAAGCTAAAGTTATTCACATGTGAAGCAAGGCAATTTGGGATTTTTGGCAAGGCGGATCAGGAAAGAACTATTGGGAACTCCTCTGGCAGGGTACTAGCAATGCACGGCAAGACATTCAGCAGGGCGGCCACAGCAGGCAGCGATGGAGAACAGGACACACCTATTGAGCCGGAGGGTCAAAACCATTATGATGGATCCATGCCGCAAGGGCATCGTGCGTGGCTTGTGATACGGTTGTGTTGGCTCTAAGGTCACGGGTGATGTCCTCGTGGTACCTAGTATGCTGGGCCAACATTTGGTGTACGTGGCCCATGTCATCAACTAAGGTATCCATTCTCTGTGCTAAGGCATGGACGTCCTGTGCGAAGGGCTCGAAGCAGGAAGGGTAGCGGGCCGACGACGGTCCTCCCCGTCCTATCTCAGGTCCTTATTCACGAGGTGAGTGGGTCCATCCGGCATCATACTGCCATGAGCTACCAACCTCAAACCCCAACCTCCATACTCGTGTGGAGCACAGGCGGACGGGTTCCATCGATCCCAACCCGCACTATAGTCGGAGTGATGAGGGGTCGCAGCTGCCCCCATCCACTGATCGTGGTGGGGCTCACTAGGCTCAGGCTGCTCTCGCTACTGGCGTGCGCGGCTGCGTGTCATAGGGCCAGAGACGCTATGCCTATGGGGTTCCAAGACTATAAAATCGATGGTCAGCGTCCGGGCTCTATAGATTCCGAGCCTTGGATTAGACAAACGGATCTCAGCGGTGACAGCGTGTTCTTCGCTCAACCACGGCGAATCACACCCCTATCAGATTTTCTGAACTGCTAGCCGATCAGCCCGAGTTCGATCCGATTCGAGCGTCGGGCACGGCGTGGAACGACACGCCGAGATTACCCAAGTTCGGACCCCCTCGCTGGTAATAGTCCTACTCCTGCCGAGCCTTAGCTCTTTTCGTGTTGTGGTTGTGTATGGAAATGGTTACAAAATGTTCATCCCCTTCTCTCCTTTCTCTCTCATTCCCTTTTATACAAGCCGTGGGTCAGCGGAGAGAGCCAAGGGAGTGGTAATACAGTACATTGAGTACACTGATAAGATTTGAGAGACAAGACAGGAGAGACGAAAACGCGCTGCTACTGTCGAGCGGCGCAACCCACGCGTGCTTCGCAAGTGGCCTCTAACCCGTGTGAACACACCGGTGACAAGACAGGTGGGCCCCAGCTCGGGCCGCCTGACGCGGGCGGCCACCCTGATGATGGCAAACTCTCTCTCTGCCGGTCAATTCCGTAGAGCCACAGTGACAGTTGATCAGACCCGCAGAGATCACTGTGGCGGTAATCATCTCTTCCTCGGTCCATCTGTGCGTGATGTCGCATTTAATGAGCCCGTCCTTCACAATGGGAGAGTCTTCGCCGTAAGACTCCCTCGACGCCTCCCTGCAGCGGGCCCCACCCGCCAGCGAGGGGGCCTTCGCGCGCCCCACGCCACTGGGCCCGACGCTCACCGACGCTGGGCCCTCGCCATGCGCGCCAAGGAGTTCGCCACGCTGCTAGGCCTAGTCGCCCGCCGACGCCAGGGGGCCTCGCCATGCGTCTCAAGAGCTCGCCCACGCTGGGCTCGCCGCCCGCCCGAGGCGCTGGGGCCCTCGCCATGCGGCCGAGGAGCTCGCCCACGCCACTGGGCCCGGTCGCCTCGCCGATGCGCTGGGGCCTCGCCATGCCTTGAGGAGCTCGCCGACGCGCTGGGGCTTGGTCGCCCGCCTGGCGCGTGGGGCCCTCGCTTGGTCTTCTTTAGGACTCTTCATACCTCGGTATTTACTGTACCGACAGTAGCCCCCGGGTCCACCATGATACGCGAACCGTTGCGCCGATATTTCGCCATTTCTTGCGCGATGGGAGACAAATCGTGAGGGGCCCACCGTCGAGTGGGCACGCGCGAGTGGGGACGGAATCCAAACCGTCGCACCCGCTCTCTCCATCTATAAATGCTTCACTTCCCTGCGCCGCGATGAGTTCTTTTGCACGCCGAATCCTCAAACTGCCATCCACCTTCTTTACTGCCGCTGTAGAGCTGTTTCGCTAGCGCCACCGCCATCTTCCCATGGCTCCGAAGCACAGCAAGGGTCGCCGTGGGGACGCCGCTCCGGCCGCGCCGCCGCCTGATTCAGTATTGCCCGCTTCTGTCGCCGATGAGGAGATAGTCGCGCGGCTCCAGCGACACGTGCCGCCGCCCGCCGCCCAGTTTCGTGCCGGCACCATGGCGCCAAGCCCCCGCAGCGGAGAGATCAACACCTTCGCCTGGGATGTGCTGGCGGGGCTTTTCCCGCCGTATTCTGAGTTTTCCTGGGGGTGCTTGCCTTCTATGGGTTCCAGGCGGCGCACCTTTTCCCCAATTCCATCGTGATGCTGGCCATCTTCGCCCACCTCTACGAAATGTTCGTGGGGGCGATGCCGAGTCTCCCGCTCTGGCGCCGGCAATTCACGCTGCACGTGAGCTCGCGCTCGAGCGGGGTCGTGGGGAGCTGCTACTTCACGCTTCGCGACGCCTCCGCCTTCATCCCGGTCGCGCTCAAGTCCAACTGGAAGGACTGGGCACCGCAGTGGCTGTACGTGGAGGACTCCAGCGGCTGCGACGATCTTGCCCTCCCTGAGGGCTTCGCGGAGTCCCTCTCCTGCTGGGGGTCTCTGCCTGACGATTTAGCGGAGACGGAGGCGATGCTGGCGCGCATTTCTGATCTCCACCAATGTGGGCTCACCGGAACCCATGTGGCGGCGGACTTCTTGCGGCGCCGCCTCTGCCCACTTCGCATGAGGGCGCGCCCCGCCTGGCAATACTACGGCGAGGATGATGGGACCCGCATTATCCCCGGAGGTGAGGATTCTTACTTTCCTTTGAGTCTTCTGTTCTTTTGGAACGTCTTTTCCCTTCTTAATTTGCATCTTTTTCTTTTTCCTGCTGCCCAGCCATGGGAAACGTGTCAGAGGAGGTGCTCCGCCAATGGTCAAGGGGCTCCTATCCGCAGCAGCCGTGACGCCTCTTTCTCGAACATCCGCCTCTTCGCGATCGATCCACGGGAGCACAACCCGTACGTCCGTGCGCTGCCCCCATGGAAGTTTCGGTCTCAAGGTACAGCGGTCCAAATGACCCTCGCAACTGCGGATCAACCTTTGGCGACCGCAGGCTCCTCGCGACCGCCGCCTTTTTCAGGGTCGCCGCTTCCCGCCTCGATCTAGGCCGATCGCGCGCTAGGGAAGCGCCGCCTTCTCCTCTCCGACGACGACGACGAGGGGGAGACAAGCCTGAAGAGGATTCCTCCCGCGAGCCCAAGGCTTCCTCCACCTTCTTTGTCCCTCCAGGGGGCCTCTGCCGACGCCGCCGCTCACACTGGCGAGAGCGCGGCGACTCTTCCGGTTGCCACACCAAGGCCGGTTTCTTCCAGGCCGGCACCTCCTCAGGCCGACACCCGCTGTCACACTGGCCTCTTCTCACAGGCAGACCTCCTGTGCCGACGCCTGTCAAGGCCAGCTTTCTCTTATGCTGAACCTCCTGAGCCGGCGCCCGCCTCGACAGTGTCGGCCACGGTGATTCCGCCGCCCCTCTGCCTCCTTCAACAGGAGGAGGAGCGGGTGCGCCGATTCCGAGGCCAAGCGGCCTGACGCTGCCCCCTTCTTCCTTCGCCTTCGGGGGGCGTCGCTTTAGGTAGCTTTCTCTGCGCGCATGTACTTTCACATTAGGGTTAGCATGCTGCATGTTTTTTTGTATACCTGAACCCTTTTTTGATTCTTCGGGATGTGCCGATGTCGGGCTTCATGCTCGCCCGCGTGATCTCGCTTCGCCTCGCTTTGCTTCCGATCCCCTCAATGGAGACGGTGCCTCCTGCTGCGGGGGTCGTTACGGCGCCGACGTCGAGGGTGGAAGACTTCTCGGCCGCCGCTGCGGCCGACACCGACGCCGTCTCTACCATCGCCGCCGATGTCGGCACTCTTTGAGGCGCCCGCCCTTGCCCACACCTGGCAAGGCGGAAGGTGCTCGCTGCATGATGCAAGCCGCCGGCCACCGTGGGTGTTCTGACCGGGAGGTCGCCGCGGCGAGGCGGCGACTCGAGGCTGCGGCAAGCAAGCCTCGCCGCCTCGCCGCCTGTGACTCGAACCTTCACGCGGGCGACTCAACACCTCCGGCCCTCACCGCCATGTCAAGCGACTGCCACTGCAGCTTCATGGATGTCCCAGACTACCGGGAGTCACCTTTATGCCCTGGCCGAGGAGACGGTCGCAAAGACGCCGACGTTATAGGCACGCCGCCGAGGCTCTCGGCGACCTGCCGGTGGTGATGCGGGCGTGGGCGATCGAAGATGATCAGAAGGTAATTTGCCATAACTAGCTGGTCACTCCCGGCTGCCATGATGGCAGTAGCGTAGATGGAAAGGAACTCCTCTGGGTTCTGAGTCCCATTGTACATCTCCATGTGTCCGGGCTTGAACTTGGAAGGTCACTTGACAGCGCGGAGCTCATCAGAGAAAGCCTTGCAGCCCAAGGCATATGCCCGACACCTTCTCCTGCAGAACCTAGTCTTGAGAAGACGTTGGTCCTGTTGCCCGGAGGTACTCTGGATGAACGAGAAGACTCTGCTTGAAGGACCTACCTGCGAGATAGTCCTCCATGTTCCTTCCTCGTGGTCGTGACGACGCGCTCTTCCCGAGGGGATCGTCCGCGATCGTTGCGCGCACGCTTGCTCCTGTGGTTGCGGTGACCACGGGGGCTTGGAGAGCGCCGGCGACCATGGGTATCTGCTCATGCGATAGTCGCCTTCGCCGTGATTTAGGGACACGCGATCGATTGAAGCGCCATTGCTCGAATCCACCGACAGCCGCCGCTACGCCGGGAGGAGGTGTTAAATTCACCATGGACTTAAGGCCTCGCCGCCGCCAAGGTGAGAAGTAATAGACGCCTATGCGGCGAGGTCGGCCTGGTTGGTGGATTCGATCACCGTCGCCATGGCTCGGAGCCATTCCCCGACTCTAATCAAGGGGTCCCGATCCCCGGCGTCCGCTTTGGTTCGACAGAGTCCGCTATGCTGGGATTCAACCCGAGCAGGTCGATTTCGCCGGGGACTTGGCGAGGCGCTGAGGCGGATCGTGTCGCTGACGCTTGCGCTGATCGCGAATCTGCGCGAAGGTTTGATTGATCGAGGCGTCTAGACTGCGGTGAACAACTTCTTACTCGTGAGCAGCCGTCGTATCCTCATCTTGCTGTCGAGCAGAATTAACATGCTCGATCTCTTCGGCCGCCACCGCCACAAGATGATCCCCTCGAGGTTCCTCTGGCCGCCATGTTGATGCCGTATGCCGTAGCGGTGACGCGCTAGACGGTGTCATCGCTGTGTCACCACAGGAAGAATCCACCGACATAGCCTTGGAATCCGATAGATCTAAACCATCGTAAAGATCGTCGGTTCCGTAATCATCGTCAATGACGGGAGCTTGATCCAAGACCATCTTTGGAACATAGCCATAGAGCTCTGTCTCAGATATAGAAAGCGATCGAGATTGAACGGATCAATCCGATCCAGCAGGGGATGAGACATCCTGCCCTTCTGTGTCGTAGCCTTCAGGAAGAATTTCCTGGTCGCTGATGGAGTTCGACATACTCGAACAGACTTGATCTACTATCCCCACAGACGGCACCAACTGTCAACGATTGGGATATCGGTCCCAAGTCAACTAAGGTTCTTGAGAGAGGGAGATAGAAGACCTGCC
Organism: Raddia guianensis; assembly: GCA_036346415.1. NCBI lineage: Eukaryota > Viridiplantae > Streptophyta > Magnoliopsida > Poales > Poaceae > Raddia > Raddia guianensis. The sequence continues at coordinate 17,312,006 of CM070537.1, read as the reverse complement.
GAGCAGTGCGAACAACAATCAACGAGCAACAGGAAGACACAGGGTTTTTATTCTGGTTCAGGCCTCTTGGGAGAGATAATAGCCCTATGTCTAGCCTTTTTTATATCGAAGAGGATTACAACGTGGAATTCGACGAGACGAACAGATCTCGGCGAGTGTTATGGGTGTACAAGTAGTATGCGATGATCTTCGACTTGCCGAATTGACCCCTCTACATGTCGTAGGGGCTCGGTTTATATAGTGTTGAACAACCGACCTACCGAGGGATAATCGAGCCGGGCTAACTATGAATATGTAACGAACTCGTACCATGCCAAATACATCCTACGGTAGATAAAGTAAACTCCAATTCTTGGGGATCACGACTTCTGCTCCAATCCGAGAAACTACGTCCGGTCTTCACTTAGCCGCGTAACTCTTGTTCGAAAGTTAGATTTGACGGCGTGCTCACCGCCAACCACCGCGGATCACACCCTTGGCCAGATTTTTGTGTAGCTAGCCGATCAGCTCGAGCTCGGTTCGATTCGAAAGGCCGGGCACGATAAGGAGCGACACGCAGAGTTACCTGTGTTCGGACCTCGCGGGTAATGGGCCCTACTCCCGCCGAGCCTTAGCTCTTTTCTTGTGTTGGTTGTCCGAATGTGATTACAGAGTGTTCTCTAAACATCTCCCTCTTCTTCTCTCTCTCCGCCGCCTTTTTATACAAGTCTCGAATCAAGCGGAGAGAACCGAGGGTAGGCAAGACAAGATTTCAAGACACTTGATAAGACACGGACGCGACAGAGAGACGAAAACGCGTTGCCGCTGCGCCGCTGCCGCCCACGCGACGCTTCGCAAGTGGCTCTCGACCGGTGAACACGCCGGTGACAGACGGTGGGTTTCAGCTTGCGCTACCGACGCTGGCGGTTAGCTCGACGATGCCTAACTCTCTCTTCGCCGGTCAATTCTGGCCGCGCCACAAGGATGCTTGATCGTACCGTAGAGGTCACGTGGCGGTAATCATCACCGCCTTGGTCCATCCGCTGATGTCGCATTGAATGCGCCTGCCCTTCGCCGCAGAGGAGAGCTTCGCCAAGACTCCTTTTGACGCTTCTCGTTAGGCCGCCCCACCCGACGGTGGGACCTTTCACGCCGCCGAGGGCTTCGCCCACACGCCGGAGCCCGCCGCCACCCGACGTAAGGGGCCTCGCCGGCGCTTGAGGGGCTCGCCCACACGCCGGGTCTGTCGCCGCCGACGCGCTGGGGCCTCGCCTCGCGCTTGAGGGGCTCGCCCACACGCCGGGTCGTCGCTCACCGACGCTGGGGCCTCGCCCGGCGCTGAGCGGCTCGCCCATTACGCTGGTCTGTCGCCGCTCGACGTAGGCCTCGCCTCGCGCTTGAGGGGTTTCGCCACACGCTGGGTCTGGTCGCCTACCGACGTAGGGGCCTCGCCTCGCGCTGAGGGGCTCGCCGACACGCTGGGTTCGTCACCCGCCGACGTAAGGGGCCTCGCCTGGCCTTTCTCCAGACTTTTACACTCGGTATTTATTATACCGACAAGAGACCCCGGACCACCATGATACGCGAACCGTCATACGACAATCTTGCTTTTTTCGCACGATGGAGATTTAATCGTGGGGCCCACACTTCGGGCGTCAGACGCTTAATTTTCCACCACCCAAGCACGATCTTCCTTGGGGAACTGCGCTGCTGGGGAACCAAACACGCGGGCATAATGGCGCCACTAGCGTGAGCGGGACGGAATCTAAACCGCTGCACTCGCCCAATCTTCTATAAAAGCTTTTTCTTCGCTGCGCGCTGAATTCCTTTTCGCGCTAAGTCTCAACCTCGCTGTTCACCTTCTTTTCGCCACCACGATAGCCTTTTTTCGCTAACGCTGCGCAAAGCTGCCAAATAGCAACATGCCGCCAACTTCCAATGGCCCCAAGCGCAGCAAGGGTCGCTGGGGGACGCCAAGGCCGCCATTTGGTTCAGGCTTTGGCCGCTTCCACCGCCGACGAGGACATGGTGACGCTGCTCGAGTGTTCAGGTTGCCACCCTCCGCTGATTCGCGCCGCACTATAGCGCCAATCCCGCGACGGGAGATCATCTCTTCACTGGGCGATGTCATGACCTCGCCCCGCCATATTCTCGAAGTTCTTCTTGGGAGTGCTCGCCTACGAGATCCAGCCACGACCTTCCCCAACTCCATCATTGCGCCGCCGCTTTCACCCACCTCGCGAGATGTTCGTGTTGACGACGCCAGCCTCCCGCCTCGGCGCCGCTCTTCACGCTGACACAAGCTCGCGCCGAAGCGGTTGGGAGTTGCCGCTTCACGCCCGCGGGCCGCCGCCTTCATCCCGGTCGCGATCAAGTCCAACTGGAAGGACTGGCATCGACAGTGGCTGTACGTGGAGGACTCCAGCGGCTGCGACGATCTTGCCCTCCCCGAGGGCCCTGCAGAGCCCACCGCCAACTGGGGGTCTCAGGTTGAAAACTCCGCGGAGATAGAGGCGATGTTGGCGCGCATCGCGGAGCTCCGCCGCAACGGGCTCACCGGAACCCATGTGGCGGCGGACTTTTTGCGGCGCCGCTTCGCTTTCGCTGATGAGGGCGCGCTTCACCGATGTACTATGGCGACGATGACGGGACCCGCATTGTTCCCGGAGGTAAGTACTTTGCATTCTTTGGATCTTGTGACTTTGCGATACATCCTTTCCTCTTTTTCGTCGCTGCTGTTGTGTCTTTTTTGGTGCGCCAACAAGCAGGAACGCGGCCGAGGACGTGTTCCGCAAGGGGTCAAGGGATTCTGACTCGCCACCGGGCGACTCTCCTTGCTCGCGGGCATCCGCCACCTCTCGCGACTGACCTACAGAGCTAGAACCTGCATTTTACGGGCGCTGCCTCCCATGGAGGTTTTAGCCCGGCTGTCCAGGTGGCCTGGGACCTTTGCAGATCCGCGATCCTCCGCTGATGACCGCCGAAGCTCCTGCGCCGCCGCCCAGCCTGTGGTTGCCGACCATCAAGGCTCTTGAAGCGCCCATCCTCTCCTCGACGACGACGACGAAGAGGGGAGACAAGCCCATAGAGGACTCGCCTCGAGTCCCGAGCCGCCTCGCCCCTCCGCCCCTTCGAAGGGGGGCTGTTGCTGACGCCGCTGCCCGCCACCGGCGGGAGCGCTGGCGACTTTTCCGAACCGGCTCTCGCTGGGCTTCGGCCGGGTCGGGTGGTTCCATCGCCTCCTCGCCTCCCCATAACGGCAGGAGGAGCAGCGCGCCGCTTCCATCGCTAAGTTTAACGCCGCCTCTACCTTCGCTGGGGCCTTGCTTTCAGGTAGCTTTTTTCGCACTCAAGCGCATATTGCATTAAGGTTAGCATGCCGGGCTCTATTCGATACCGAACCCTTCGTTTTTTTCACGAACAGAGCGGACTCGGGCTTAAGCTCACCACATGATCCGCCAAATTTCTGGGCCGCCAAGCAGCCTCCGACGCAGCATAACGCTTAGAGCCGGGAGAGCGCCGCGCGCTTAAGGTCAGGATCTCCCGCCGCCACATACCGACGCTAACGCTTATCGCCATGACGTCGGGCGCCCATCGAGGCGCTCACGCTTTTCCCACACTGGGCGGCGCGGAGAGTTCTCCGCCGCAGCGAATCACGGCGAAGCCGCGGCGACTCGAAAGGAGGTCGCCAGGGAAATGGCGACGCGCATGAGGCCGGGCGGCGCGAGCTGCCGGGCGCCACCGCCAAAGACGCCGCAGATTCGCTGAGCATTCGAAGGCCCGGTCTCGGCTGCTGCATGCGCGACCGCCACCGTGATTTTCACTGCATTTTGTACTCACTGGCGCCACGCTGTACGCCTCACTGAGGAAACGGCTGCACAAGATGTCAAGGTTGTAGAAGGCCGCCGAGGCCCTGAAAAATCTGCCGGCGATGCTACAGGCGCGGGCGATCGAAGACGGTCGCCACGGAGCTTTTGAGGCGGCGCGTTCGCCCTGGCAACCGCTTTGCTGTAACCCCAAGACTGACCTTGACGCCGCCACCGGGAACCCCGGCGCTAATTGACCGAGACGAACAGCCTGGTTGCAGGTTGCCGCCGTCACAGGTCCCGGATGGCGGCGCAAGATCTGGGGAAGGTGACGACGACAAGGAGTAGCTGAACTCCCTCGTTCGTCTTGTTTTGTAAAAAGAACCTCGTTAATATCAATGCAAACTTTTGCCTTTCTGCCGCAAGTGTCGTTAATCCTTCACGCAATTCTATACTTTTGCGAAAAAGAGGAACTGGGGCACCCGACTGCCGAGAAGCTTTAGACAGAACGTTCTGTTATAAGTGAGCGCTTTTTCCTTAGGCGTTTGGTTACTTCAACCTTGCGCCTCTCGCAAACCGACCTTAAACGCTACGCTATGCAGCACTTAGCTTTCGGAAGTGGTCTAGACCTTAAACATACAGAACGTTCGTGTATGTCCCTAAGAAGGAACACACCCTCCTGCTGCGAGATGCACTTGGAGAGAACTCCCAGAGCACCTCGACGGTAAAGGATGCCGTCCACAAGCTTGTATGGAGCAGCACGCCTTATAAGCCGCAAACGCCGCTTCGCTGCAAGTGGTCCCATCTACGAGGTACCGGACAAATGGCGTTGTCCATTGCACTCGCCGATAACGGAGACAAAGACCACCTGCCTCGCTGTTTCGTCCGGAGACGGATTGAGGGCTTGTGAAGGTGCTCGACGAGCACCACGGGAGCAGATTCTCGTGAGGATCCATACTTGATAGTTGGTCGGCCGTGAAGTTGTCCTTCCGGGCACGTAAGAGCACCTCAAAAAAATCGAAGTGCCGCTTCCAACTTCCTCACTTCAACCAGTATCGCGCCATTGAGTCATCGCAAAGATCGACACTTTTGTTCACTGGTTGATGACCACCGTGAATCTCCTTCATCAGCCGGGCCGTTGGACACCGAGCGACTTGCACGCTCTTAGTCCCGCGAGGAGGGCCTCAGACTGGCAGCAGCTTGTTGGTAGCCGCAGTGTAATTGTATAGAATATCGAGTTGCTCTCCTTGTGGGGAGATGAGAACAAAACCAGCCCCGAAGTTTCAAAGGCGCTGAGCCATCAAAAACATGGTCCAAGGGGTTCATCAGGTTGCTCGGAGCTTTCTAGGATTTGGACCGGCAAGTCCATTCAAATGACAAAGTCACTTAGGACTCGTGGACTTAATAGCAGCTTCGGGCAGCAAATAACAGATCAAACTCGCTAGTTCCATTGCCCACTTAGCTATAATGATCGCAAGATTCCTTGTTTCAGAGGATTTCTCCCAGAGGAAACGTGGTCGGGACCAGATTTGATGCGCCTCGAAGTAGTGGGCTAAGCTTCCCGAGGACATGAGCAAGGCGAGAGCAGCTTCGACCTCGTGGTAACGCCCTTTAATCCGCGGAAGTACCTCACCACGTAATAGATTGGTCGCTGTATGCCTTCCTTTCGACCGCCAAGACCGGCCACCGCTTGTGCGTAACCTAGGTACAGCAGAGCTGCCGCCATGCCGCTGGGTAGTCAAGATGGAGGATTGGGCAGGTATCGCTTCAGATCTTAGATGGATCTATCAGCTTTCTTCGCCCACTGAACCATTGTGCTTGCGCAGGCCTTAAAGAAGGGCAGCCCACGCCGCCTTTGACGGAAATAACTGCTAGAGCAGCCATCCGCCCGGAGACTCAGACTTCCTTTACGGTAGTTGAGCCCGTGATATTTTCAATGGCCTCGATTTTTCAGGGTGGCGTAAATACCTTGTAACCAATAACATAACTGAAAGCAACATTCCGCATCGAACACCAAAGGTACACTTCTCGATTTAATTTTATTCGATGCCCGTGAGATTACGAAAAGTCTCGCCGTGTCTTTTATATGATCCGAGCAAACTTGTTTTTACAACTATGTCGCCGACATAGACCTCCGTGTTTTTTCCGCTAGCTGCTCGGGAAGGTCTTCCATCAAGTTACCGAACGTGGCACCAAAGATTGCGCGTACTAAAAGACATGGTCATATAGCGTAGTGTCAAGGGGGTGATGAAGGCGCCTTCTTCATCTCTGGGAGATGCTTATTTGGTGATAACCGAGTAAGCATCTAAAAGCTCAAGAGCTGGCGCCCACAAATGATCAACCAGCCTAGTCAATACGAGGCGTGGAAAATTGTCCTTAGGACAAGCAACGCTCAGATCTGCAGTGGATCGACACACATCCTCCACTTGCCGCCTTTCTTCTTTACAATTACAGAGTTATTAGCCATTCGTGTGATCCACTTCACGGATGAAACCAAAGCAAAGCAGCTTGCTGTTGATCTTTGATGATCCTCGCTGAATTCGAAAAGCGGCGAAGCTTCCGGCGAACAAGCTTTTTGTCCCGACGGACAGCCGGGCTTGTGCTCGATAACCTCCTTGGGACTTCGGGCATGTCGATGGCTCCTGTGCAAACACATCTCGCATTAGCTCGGAGGAAGGCAATGAGCTCGCTCTATTTGGGGTCCAGATTGGCCCCAATGAACAGCCTTTGGAAGTATCGCCAAGAGACGTGGAACTTCCTTGGTCTCTCCCGGCTGAAGGGAGACTTAGGGCGGCGTGACTTGGTCTCATGAACTTCGGCCACGCCGGGCGAAGTTGGTCGATCAGGCAAGGGGACTGCTCGTCGCAATCCGTGAGCAGCCTTGTAGTTGCCCTTGACCGTGATCACACCGTTAGGGACCCAGATCTTCACGCTATGGTAAGCGCAGGGTCACGCCATGAACTTACCTAGCGATGGTCGCCCAATCGCTATACGCTGATGGGAAGTCGACCACGCCGAAGTGATCAACTCGTCTCGAAGTTGCTTGGGTTGCCGCAAGGTAATCGCAGGACAACCCGCCTCTAACGGCTTGATGTTTTCCCTTACAATCCCGTAGAAGGGCATTACACTCCTTCAAATTTTAGAACGAGGAATCGTGATCTCGCCCAAGACTTTAGCAGTAGCAAGTTCAAAGCGCCCCGCCGCCTACTAAAACACGGCCAACTTGCGCTGTCGATGGTCGGGCGCACTCACCTGGGAGCCACCGAGGCTTGGTCATCCCAAAGGGGCAATCCTCCCGAGAGAAGGAGATGGAGACGCCGGTCCACTTCATCGATTCTGGGCCGTGGTTTGCCTTTTTCATCGCTAGGACCTCCCGAGCAAAGCTTTGAGGCTTACCGAGAGGTGTAAGCCGAGGAGCCAAAGATGACGGCGATATGGTTCACGGGCCTTGATATTCTCATCATCTTCCCGATCACCATCGCCGGTTTACGCTTATTCACCCAAGATCACCTTGTTCGGCAGGGGCATCGGGCCCTGCTGCTGTAGAAATCTTCGAGCTTTATGCCCAAGTTCTGCAATGGCGATATCGCGTTCCGTAGTGCCGGTGGAACTTGCAAAATCGGTCGCTTGGACCTTTCTGCCTTGTCCGCCTCCCCGATCGCTTTTTGCCCTTGTAGTTATTGTTGGGCTTCTTCGCCCATCCTAGGGAGGAGGTGCGCGATCCATACCGCAACGTGTATTGTTCGTGATCACCTTTATTCTTCTTCTTCGGGACTTCTTGTCACCAGAACATTGTCGCTGCTCTTCTTCTTTTCATCGACACCAGGTTGGGCGTTAGCGCCGCCTTGTCAAACGCCTTTTTAGATCAACGCTACCGCCACATTGGCATAGCGATCAGCCGCTTTGAACAGGTCGTTGGCGGTCCAGTCTCATTGATCTCAAGATCTCGGTGATACGCCGTCGCGACTCCGCTTTTGAAGGCGCGACAACAGATTCGTCCGAGATGTTCGGGATCGTGTTGCGGATCTTAATGAAACGCTTCACGGTTGCGGAGGGTCTCCCCTGCTCATCTGGATCATCTGGTGCAGATCATCCTCCTTGCCCAGACGCACGTAATAGCTCTGGAAATTAGCGATCAGAGCGTCACAAAGCTGGTTCCATGAGTTGATGGAACCTCGCTTCGATTGAACAGCCACGCCCGAGCAGCGCCTCGAGGATCGCCTGGAGGTAATTAGCCATAACGAAGCCTCGCTACCCCGGCCGCCATGATGGCCAGAAGCGTAGATGGAAAGGAATTCCTCCGGTTCCGAGTCCCATTGTACCTCTCCATGTGACCGGGCTTGAACTTTGAGGGCCACCGACAAACCGGCTCGCCAGAGAAAGCCCGCAGCCCAAAGCATATGACCGCCACTTCTCCGGCAGTAACCTAGTCTTGAGAAGACGTTGGTTCTGCGGCGCGGAGGAACTCCTCGCTGAACGGGATGATTCGCCCGATAAACTCTCTCCGAGACAACCTACCACGCCTTTTCCTCGTGGTCGCGACGACGCGCCTCACGAGGGGACCGTCCCGTGATCATCGCGCGCCGCTTGCCCTCGCTTGTCGCGATGACTATGAGGACTTTCGCGAGCGACGGCGACCACGGTAGCCCGCTTCATGGACAAAGATCCTTCGATGGTGACGAGGGTCACGCTGACGATCGAGCTGTCCGAATCATTCCGGCAGTTTGTCACATGTCGAGGAGTTGTTGACTTCTCCTAGAGACTTTAGGCTTCACCACCACTCTAGGTTAGAAGCACAAAGACGCCCATACGGGCGCAGGTCGGCCTGGTTGGTGGATCTAATCACCGGTTATGGCCGTGAGTCGCTCCCGATCGCCTAGGGGTTCTGGGACCCGAGAGGCATCCGCTCTCGCCTAATCGAGTACGCGTTACGCTGGGAACTAACCCGGACAGAGAAACTTCTGCCGGAGACTTGGCGAGGGCACGCGGCGGTCGCGACGCCGGTCGCCAGCACCGATCGCGTACCGTACCACGGTCCGATTGATGGAATCGCCGAGGTTGGCGCGAATGACTTCTTGCTCGCGAAAGCACCAAGCAATTCGCCTTTGATGCCGAAAGTAGTTAATCCGCCTCGGCTCGCTAAATTACGCCACTGCTCGCAGGATTCTCGAGGTTCCTACATCGCCATGTTAATGCCGTGGCGCGGAAGGTATGCTAGATGGTGTCATCGCTGTGTCACCACAGTAGAATCTATCGACATAGCCTTGAACTGGCAGATCTAAACCGTCAGAAGATCATCGGTTCCAGTGAGTCATCGCAATGACTGGAGTGCAATCATGCTATCTCGCCATATAGGTAGAGACCTCCGCCCAGATACGGAAGGTGTTCGAGACCTAACAGATCGATCTGAACTCGACAGTGGATGAGACATCCCGTCCTTCCGAGTCGTGAGCCCTCAGAAGAATCTCCGTGATCGCCGAGTAGAGTTCGACATGTTCTATCTGGCTTCCTCACTACCTACGCCACTGCCGACGGCTGGGATATTGACCCAAGTCAACCAAGGTTCTTCAAGGAGGAGATAGGAGACACCAACAACCACGTAACAGAACGAACAGAGACAGGGTTTTATCCTCGTTCAGCCTCTCGGAGAGATAATAGCCCCACGCCCAAATTTTCTTTATATCAAAGAGGATTACAAGGTGGAACTCGGCGAGATCAGCAGGTCTCAAGAGTAGTATGCGAAAAATCTATCCGCCAGGTCCAAGTCGCCCCCACACGCCGCTAGGGCCCTGCTTATAGTACGGAGCAAACCGACCTACCGAGAAATATCGGGTCGTGCTAACTACAGATCGTGAATCGAACTCATACATGCCAAATATGACCCACGGTAGATAAGGTAATCTCCTAATCTTGGGGATCACGACTTCCAATCCAATCCGGAAACCAACGCCCGGCCTTCACGAGTTATGCGTAACTCCGCTCGAGCCGACTCAAACAGAATTCTAGGTCATACGCACCGTAAGCCGCCCAGAAGCTGTTCTACAGATGCACATGGGCTCGATAGAACCTTCCAGGAGCCGGGCCCCGTAGGCTATTCGATCGGGCCATTAAGGAGGGCTATGGCAATGGGCCGATTTTTATCCCCGACAAGAATGTTTTCTAACAGCACTTTTGCGAAAAAGAACAGATGCCCACAAAGACGTAACTTATCTTTATATTGCGCACGGCTTTGTACATCGCAGCCCCGAGGCGAAGCGGGAAGGAGGAAGACTCGCCGCTCCTCCAAAAGGAAGGCCCAAAAGCTCCTCGAACAGCCTACCTACGGGTAGAACTTCTCACCGCCGACGCTTCAAGTGTTCGCCAATTCGCGATCGGCCCTCGAAAGCGAGCCCGACCGAGCTCGGGCGGAGATCGAGACCACCTTTGAAAGGGCCTCCCATGTGGGAGACAATTTTGTTATGCGGCTCGTCACGCCAATCTTGCGCTGAACGAGGTCGCCTAACGCCGTGTTCTTCACACACCCGCCTTGCTTGATAACGGGCAGCAGGCTTCGCTGATATCTCGGGCGGCCCGATCGCCGCTGCCTCTCGACTCTCCTCCGTGAGGTTTACTTCATCCCGATGCCGGTCAGGTCACCGCTTTTCATCGAACGCCGCCACCCTTTGGGGATCCAAGGCAAGCTCGACGGAGCACTACTCGAGCCATACACCAGAAGAAAGGGTCTCGCCAATGGTTTCATAGGAGTCGCCCGCAAGCCGAAAGCACCGTGGCGGACTTTTCCTCGCTTCCAGCTTGCCGCGCTTCCTGCGCGATCGAATGACCTCGCCTTTGAGTCCTCTGAGCACCTTCATGCTGGCTCGCCCACTTGCCCATTGCTTCGGATGTGCGACGAAGCGGCTACGCTTGGTACCAAACTTCGCACTAATCTTGGAAATCGCGCTGAACCGAAAGGCCGCTTGTCGGTGATGATTTCATATGCGACGCTAATCGGACGAAGATGCTCCTCATGAATTTTATGGCGGACGCCGATGTGATCGCTGGGACCGGCGAGGCTTCAACCCACTTGGTAAACTTGTCGACGCGCGTATTTAACAGATGCGTAGCCTTCTGCCGCTCATGAATGGGCTCAGATGTTCCATTTCTGCATCACGAACGCCAAGAGAGCGAATGGTTTGAAAGGCTTCGGCCGGTCGATGGATTTGCTTAGCATGAAATTGACACGCTTCGATCTCCTCACCAGCTCAAGGCATCCCGAGGGCGAGGGTCAAGAGAAACTATGGCGAAGACCTTCCCAACCAACGCCCGGCTTCCCAATGGCTCCCGCACACGCCCATGGATCTCGTGAGAGGATCTCACTCCCGCCTCGAAAGTGATGCACTTCAAGAGAATCTCCATTTGCGCTCGTGATACAGTCCCCACCTACCAGTATGTAGCGCTTGGCCTTGCGCGCTATCTTCTCACCGACGCCATTATCGCCGGGATCACTCCGTCCCGCAGTAGGCTAGGATAGGATCCATCCAACGACCTTTCCGGACGAAGCGTGACGACGTTAGCATTGTCGCTGACGCACTCGCCGGGCTCGACATTTCGCCCAACCGCCGCCAGCTTCTTCCGATCCTCCCTCCAACCGGGAGCTGTTGCAGGATTGTGACGCTCTCCGTGAGGTGGGAGCCGCGCCGAAGGATGTCGCCCCTAGGATTGGGGTTATGACGACGGTCACGTGAGTCTTTTCTTCAAAGACCTCGCCCGAACAGTGCCCTTGACGAGGCAACTGGGATAACTCATCCGCCATATAGTTGTAGCAACCAGGGAAGTGCGTGAAGCCCAAACTCGAATGCTCCCTCCAACCGGGCGCACCGCTGTAGGCCGCCATGGTGGGATCGAACACGGAAATCCTTCCACGCCTCGTTAATGACCAGAGAGAGTCGCCTTAACTTGTAGCCAGAGGATGCCCAATGTCGAAGCCACCCCGAGCCCCATGAGTAGCTCTTCAGACCATGACGTTGTTGGTAGCTGAACTCAAGACCACCAAAGTGCCGGACGACATCACCTGGAGACACCAGACGACGCCAGCCCCAAATTTCTTCCAAATTAAACGAAACGTCAAGAAGAGGGTCCACGGCGAGGGTGCCGGGTGTCTTCACTTTCTGCGCCCGCCGAGTCCACTACGATTTAACTCGCCAAAGCTTGCCTTTGAGGGCCGCTCGGGAGCTTAACTTAGGTCGAATTCGCCAGCTCCATGGCCCACTTGGCGATGCGTCTGTCAGCCGCATGTTGAAAAGGATCTCCGCAGGGGTACTTGGTCAGCACCGTGATTTCGCCTCGAAGTAGTGACGTTAGCTCGGACGCCACAAGACGGGCGAGAGCATTTTCCGTGTTGTGAATACCTTGTCTCTGGGTCGGAGGACCTTGCTGATGTAGTAGATGGGTGCTGAATTCTCTCTTCTCCGGCCACCAAAGACCGCTACGACCACTGGGGTTCGCCGCGACGAGGATCAGCGCTCGCCTGGGTCCGGGCGCACTCAGCACGGGCGGGAAGTCAGTACTTCTTCAATCCGCCAACGCCTCCCTCGGCCCGCTGTCCATTCGAACTGGTTGGTCTTCTTCAGGAGCAAGAGAAGAGAGAGGCTCTTGTCCCCAAAGTGAGCTATAAAGCTGCCCAGAGAAGTTAGGGCGCCCACCAAGCACCGTGATCCGCCGGAGTCGGCCGGGGCTTCATGTTCTCGATTGCCGTGATCTTGTCGTGGTTCGCCAATCCCCTTTGGGAGACAAGGAAGCCCAACAAATTGTCTGGACGGAATGGTGAAGACACACTTCGGTTGAGCTTGATGCGCAGTATTCCTTAGGTTGGCGAAGGTTTCTTCCAGTGTCGCCGATCAGATCCTCCGCCTTCTTGGACTTCACCACCAGTGTCGCCGACGACACCTCCAAGTTCCGCCTCTATCCGGTGGCGTGAGCGATATGCATGGCCCTCGATAGGTTGGACCTGCATTCTTTAGTCCGAACGCCATCCTTAGAGTAGCAAAGAGACGCCCATGGGCGCCACAAAGGCGCCTTGTGTTCATCTTCTTCACCATGCTAACTGTGGTACCCAGAGCACGCATCCGTAAAGCATAGCCGCCGCACTCGCCAGAGAGTCGACGATGAGATCAACGCGGGCAGCGGTACGATCCTTCGGCACGCTTTGTTGAGGTCGTGAAGTCGACGCACATCCTACACCGCCTGCTGATTTCTTGACGAGGACGGGTTCGCGAGCCATCTCGATGGGCGACGCCCGAACGACCTCGCCTTTAAGAGCTTGTCCACCTCTTGGCGGATGACGGCTCGGCGCCCAATCGATCGCTGACTTTTGCATGACCGGTCGCTACCGGGAACGCCGCCAACTTGTGCTCAATCACTTCGGGACCCCAAACCATGTCGGACGGTTGCCAAGCAAACACGTCATATAGGATCGAGGAAGGAGACTAGCGCGCTTTCCTATTTGGCGCCGAGAGGGCGCCCACCGAACGGTTCGCCGGTCCGACTCACTCAGGAGATCGCTTAACCTCCGCGGACGAACCGGGAGGCAATGGATCTTCGCCGGAGGAGTTCCTGAGTCGGCCTCGCCTTGGCGCTGACACCTCGCCAAAGCGAGAGCTGCCCTGTAGCAATGGAGCGCCCGGCGTCCACCTTTCACGATGATGGGGCCACCTGCCCCGAATCTTCACCACCATGTACGATAGTGGCAGTCGCCATGAACTTGGTCACGCCACCGACCCAAGATGGCGCTAGGGAGGTCAAGTCCGCCACTGAACTCGAGCATCTCCGCACGGAAGTTGTCGGAGATTCCAAAGGTCACCGAGGCCGACGGGCCCCGTGAGGGACGGATTCAGCCCCGCGCCGATGTCAAGAAGGGGAGCGCCGCTAAGCTCCCGCTGCTGGACTCGAGGGTCTTGGCGACGGGCGACAGGGGTTGAGAGAGTCCGCCGACCAGCACCCGCCTGAAGCATTTCAACCGTGGGCGCAACCACGATCGGGAGATGCCCTCGCCGGGCGATATCGGCGGGTGATCGGCTCGATCGAACGTGATCGATCGCCCGACCACATCACCGCCAAGCGACTCCCACGCCGCACGGCGCGACACTTCCTCATCGCACGCTTTAAAGCTATCGTGGAACGGATAGGTGGTCGAACCGCCAGGATGACGGCGACTTCGCCTCCGCTGAAATCCAAGCGGTTGCCTTACCCTTGTCCGCCGGATGTTCGCCGCTGTCGTGGACGCGCTTGTCCACTTATTGCTTACGACATGGCAATCACCAAGTCGGGAGTTGTTGCAGTTGAATGGGACAAGAAGTCCTTCCGTCTTCACTCACGGGCGACGATTCGCCGTCAGCGTCAGCTGTGGTTTGTCATGGCTACTCACGCGATCGCCATATCGCCCTACAGGGACCATTCTCGCCGCTGATTTCTCTGTTTTCTTCGTCTACACACCGCATCACGGCCAGTTGTTGTTGTTGGCCATACGCATGTCGGACTGTCCGTCTCGGCCGCTTTTGCGCTTCTTTCTTGTCCTTGCCGCCGGGATTCTTCGGTCCCTGCCTTGTTGCCCGTAGCTGCCCCGCCGCCGACGGACGGAAGCGAGCCTCCGCTCAAGGGTGCACTTAGGGCTGTGGTGAAGAGTTCTTCGTCATCTTGATCTTGCGGGTGGCCATCTTCTCCTTAACCCCGGGTCTCGGCGCCTCCTCAAGGCCGCGGACAACGGTGTCGATGGAGATGTCGGATGGTATTATAACCTCGATCGAAGCTGGATATAGTCGCCAAATGATTTCCTCCTTCTTCGCTTCCACATTGTGGAGATCGCTCTTCAACTCCGGCTGCTCGAACGTGTCCTCGAAGTTGGTGATGAAGAGCTCGAAAGCCCTTCCACGACCCCACCGACCAGGGCGTAGGTTGATGAGCCACGAGTGGCTCCGCCAAGGAGGACCGCGGGAAGTAGTTCGCCGTAACCTTCCCCACCTCCCGCTACCTGCATCACGGTAGTATAGTTCAGAAAAACTCATCATAGTTCAGAGACCTGTCAGACATCTCAATGGCGGCGGGCGAAACCTCTTCGCCATTGCACTCGGCGCAGCTCCTGAAAAGGCGCGCAACCGACGCCGGGAGCCTCCTCGCCTCCGACGCCCTTCGTCTCCGTCAAGGCCGTCCGCCGGCGCGCCAAGAGGCGCCGCTTTCTCCAAATGGAGGCGGCCCATCGGAGTCTCCTTGGCTCCCGCGAAGAAGAATAGCGCTGTCGCGCTCGATCATGCCGCCATGAGCTTGTCGAAAGCAGTGTCTTCCATGTCAGAGATGGCGGTCCTCCAAGGGGACCGAGATCTCGCCACCGCACGCCCGCCAGAAGAACCCCGAGGAGTCGCCTGCTCCTATCGCCTCTCCTCGCCTTCCTCCCGCTAGGAGTCCCGCGAGAGGCGCGGGAAAGAAAAGAACGGAAGAGGCGAAACACCGGGCCCTCGCGCCCCGGCTTGCACCACCGCTGGGCGGCATCGACGAGCTGGGCTGTTGGCTACCACGGCGCCGCGGAGAGTCCGGAGTCACCGAATCCGCGGGTTGTCCAAAGAGGCCTCGCCGATAGAGGTTCTGCAGAGCATTCTCCATGGCCAGCGCCGCTTAGCTAACCGGGACGGCCGCCCTCCTCCGTAGCACCGCCCTAGGCGGAAGGCCGCCACTGGTTGATCCATCGCCGACGCCGAGGGTCGACGCCGAGGCCGCGGCTCGCAAATGCTTCGTCCATCGCGACCGCCGATCCGCCATTATCGCCGAGAAACCGGTCAAGAACTCGAATCGGTTAGCGCCTCTACTGGCGCGCCATCGACGGGCGGTTTCAACGCCAACCACCGCGGATCACACCCCGGCCAGATTTTTGTGTAGCTAGCCGATCAGCCGAGCTCGATTCGATTCGAAAGGCCAGCACGACAAGGAGCGACACGCCAGAGTTACCCAGTTCTACTTCTTCTGGTAACAGCCCTACTCCCGCCGAGCCTTAGCTCTTTCTTGTGTTGGTTGTCCGAATGTGATTACAGAGTGTTCTCTAAACCTCTCCCCTCTTCAGGGTGTGAAGGGTGTGAAGAGTCTTCGAGAAGACCGGCGAGGGCCGCGACACGCCAGCGGGCGACTGCACTCCTGCAGGTGGTCGAGCCCCTCCGATGGGGAACGGGGTCCCGATCTTCCGGCTGTGTATGGATAAACACGACAGGAGAACTCGACGTTGACGATCCGCTTCCAATCGTAATGATAAGCTCGCAATCGCTACACCATCGCTCTCGCTCGCTATCAACCACGCCAAGACACGGCTGACCTCACCACGGCTAGTTCCTCGCAAGTTTAATCGAGAACACGAAAGCAAGAACGCTGTAGATGCAATCTCAAATTACAGACACCGATTACACACAAGTTGGGGTTCCGCAAATGTAAACGGCGGCCGCAAGAACGGTAGAACAATCTAAGCAAAACCCGACTCTAACAATGACGGCTACTAAGACTTAATAGGCAGAGAGGGCGGCGGTTAGGTTTGGGGCGACTTCTTGCACGAGATACACGGGCCGAAGCCCAAAATCAAGGTGACGCAAAGACCGGCAGCCCAATGTAATCTGGTCGCCTCTTGTTTAGTGTTTGTTTAGGAGTCGGCCAACTTTGATCGCCTCAATCTTGGTTTCATCAACCTCACCCTCGCGAGTCACAACATAACTAAGAACGAGACTCGATCGGTGCAAAAGGTGCACTTCGAGGTTACCAAACAAACGTGCCTCTCTCAAAGCATTAAAAACAGCACGAGATGGTCAAGATGTTCAGAAGGGACTTGCTGTATATCAAAATATCATCAAAATATACCACCACAAATTTACCGATGAAAGGACGTAAGACTTCGCTCATTAACCGCATGAAAGTGCTAGGTGCATTAGTCAATCCAAAAGGCATAACTAACCACTCATATAGTCTTAACTTAGTCTTAAAAGCAGTTTTCCATTCATCTCCCAATTTCATTCCGATTTGGTGGTACCCACTCACGCAAGTCAACTTTGGAGAAAACAAGAGAACCACTTAATTCATCAAGCATGTCGCCTAACCTAGGAATAGGATGACGATACCTTATTGTGATGTTATTAATGGCTCTACAATCCACGCACATGCGCCTAACTACCGCCTTTTCTTAGGTACCAAAAGAACAGAACAGCACAGGACTAAGGCTTGGTCGCACGTACTCCACGGTCCAAAAGTTCTTGACTTGTCGCTCAATCTCCTTAGTCTCCTCCGGATTGGTCCTATATGCAGCACGGTTTGGCAACGCTGTTCCGGAACCAAGTCGATCCGATGCTCAATCCTCTAATGGGGTAGTCCCGGGGCACCTCAAATAGAAACACATCATCATACTTCGCAAAAGGTTAGTAACAAAGAAAGTGAAAAGAGACAGTATTTCATCGAATGAGAATAAGGTCTCTTTACATATCAAAGCATAGCATGATGGTTCAGCAAGATCTGACTTTGTTGCAAGCAAAACAAACTGAACCGTAGACATGCCAAGTGGGTAGAGTTTATTGAATCTTTTCCTTACATCATTAAACACAAGAAAGGGAAAGATAATGTGATTGCTGATGCTTTGTCTCGGATATATGTTATGTTGTCTCAACTTGACTGTCGAATTTTTGGTCTTGATACTATTAAAGAATGGTATGCTCAAGATGCTGATTTTAAGGATGCTTTGATTAATTGTTAGGACGGGAGGGCTTGGAATAAAATTGTACTCAATGATGGGTTTTTGTTTAGAGCTAACCGTCTGTGCATTCCAGTTGGATCCGTTCGTCTTTTGTTGTTGCAGGAGGCTCATGGAGGAGGCCTGATGGGACACTTTGGTCTAAAGAAGACGGAGGATGTTCTGGCCACCCACTTCTATTGGCCAAAGATGAGGCGTGATGTTGAACGCTTTGTATGCTGCTGCTCTACATGTGAAAAGCTAAGTCACGCTTAAATCCACATGGTTTATATATGCCTCTCCCTACTCCTAGCTGCTCCATGGGAGGATATTTCGATGGATTTTGTTCTAGGTTTGCCTAGGACAAAACATGGAGGGATAGTATCTTCGTTGTTGTGGATCGGTTTTCAAAGATGGCACATTTCATACCATGCCATAAAAGTGATGATGCCACCATATTATGTAATTTATTTTTCAAAGATATTGTTCGCTTGCATGGTATGCCTTCCACTATTGTATCGATCGCTACACAAAATTTCGAGTCATTTTGGAGGACATTGTGGAATAAATTGGGGACAAAGCTGCTGTTTTCTACTACTTGTCATCCCCAAACTGATGGTCAAACGGAGGTTGTCAATCGTACCTTATCCACGATGTTGCAAGCTGTTCTAAAGAAGAACTTAAAGTTGTGGGAGGAGTGCCTTCCTCACGGAGTTTGCTTACAACCGTCGCTACATTCAACTACAAAGGTAAGTCCTTTTCGTAGTGTATGGTTTCAACCTCGTGTTCTATTGACCTGTTGCCTTTACCATCATCTGAAAAGGTCAATCTTGATGCTAAGAAACGTGCTGAATTTATTTTGAAGCTGCATGAGACCACAAAAGAAAATATTGAGCTCATGAATGACAAATATCGCATTGCTGGTAGTCATGGTAGGAAGGAATTGCTTTTTGCTCCTGGAGATCTTGTTTGGTTACACTTGCGCAAGGAGCGTTTCCCTGAGTTAAGAAAATCTAAATTGATGCCCCGTGCTGATGGTCCATTTAGGGTGCTAGAGAGAATAAATGATAATGCCTATAAACTTGAGTTGGCTGCAGATTTCGGGGTTAGCCCCACTTTTAACATTTCAGATTTGCGGCCATATTTGGGAGACGAAGATGAGCTTGAGTCGAGGACGACTCAAAGTCAAGAAGGGGGGATGATGAGGACATCACTCCTACCGATGCGTCCACTACTCTACCACCACCTACGGTGCAAGGACCAATAACAAGGGCACGTGCGCGACAACTAAATCACCAGGAATTATGGTGTTGATCAGCGAGGATGGAACTCTACACCAAGACAAGTTGGAACCCAAGTCTACCACGAGTTCGAGTCCGGTTCGGCCACGGCGGAGCAGTCTGTCTTCAAACGAGCGTAGCAGATGCATATCAACTCCGTTTGGGGCGTTTAAATACATTACGGAGAAGCCCTCGACGAGACCTTTCCAACGGATCCAGTCGCACATCCAAATTCCTTTTGAGTTGATCAACACCATAATTCCTGGTGATTTAGTTGTCGCGCACGTGCCCTTGTTATTGGTCCTTGCACCGTAGGTGGTGGTAGAGTAGTGGACGCATCGGTAGGAGCGATGTCCTCATCACCCTCAAGCGCCTGGCGAGGGCCCCACACGTCAGGCGGGCGACCAGACTCCAGCGTGTGGGCGAGCCCCTCAATCGCCGGGCGAGGGCCCCACACGTCAGGCGGGAGACCAGACCCTAGCGTGTGGGCGAGCCCCTCAAGCGCCGGGCGAGGGTCCCACGCGTCAGGCGGGCGCATGGGCGAGCCCCTCGGAAGACCAGGCGAGGGCCCCACATGCCTGGCGGGGGCGATCGACCCCCGCGCGCGGGCGAAGCCCTCGGCGCCGGGCGAGGCCCCACGCCAGCGGGCGCGCTGGGCGAGCCCCCGGCGCGCTGTAGTGCCCTCTATGCCGTGGGGCTCTGTGGCGGAGGTACCAAAAGGAGTCTTCGGTCGAAGGCTCCCTCACGCGGGCGACAAAGATTCAATGCGACGCCACGCTGATACACGATGAAGAGATGATTACCGCCACAGGACTCTCGCGCTCGTCTAACCGCCACCGTGGGCACGCCGAATTGACAGCAGAGAGTTCGCCATCATCAGCTCGCCGCCTGCCGGGGAGCAAGCCGGGTCCCGCCAGCCTCACCGGCAGGTTCGCTGGGTCGGGCCACTTGCGGCGTTTCGAGGGTGGCGCCACACGGCACAGCTGGCAAAGACGTTGCGCCTCTCCGTCGCTGGCCCTCGCTCTTATCGCTGTACCGAGAGTGTTGCACGCCACCCTCGCCTCTCCGCCGGTTCAAGCTTGTATAAAAGGGGCGGAGAGAGATGGGAGAGGGGTTCCGAGACACTCAGAATCGTGATTCCATACAACCAACACAAGAAAAGAGCGAAGGCTCGGCAGAGTAGGACTGGCATTCCGCGAGGGGTCCGAACCTCGAGTAAACCCCGGAGTCTTCTGTCGCTACCGACGCCGAATCGAACCGAGCTCGAGCTGATCGCTAGCTACAAAAAAATCTGACCGGTGTGATCCGCAGTGGTTGAGCTGAGCACGCCGCCGCTGCAAGGCCAGTAGGGGAGCGCTAGCTTCAGCTTGAGTTCTTCACCGCCTCGAGCAAAGAATGGCGGATCAGCAGACCGCTGATGGACTGTGAAGCAGCTGCCAGAGCTGCTGCTCGCTGCTGGTCGCGGGCGATGGCGGTGGATCAGTAGTGGGCGGCCCGCCAGGTCGGCGCTTGGCGGAGGTGGTCGCCCCTGCTTCGCCAGGCGGCGCCGCCATGGAGGAGTGCTCTCCCGCACGTAACTCTATGCGCCAAGGCCCCGCTGGACAACCCGCCGGTTTCGTGACTCGACTTCTCCAAGGGCACTGTGGCTGCAGCCTTTGGCTCATGATGGACGATGCCCGCCAAGGGCGGTGGTGCAAGCCGGAGGCGCTGAACCGGAGTTTCCGCTTCTTCCGCTTTTTTTTTTCCCCACGCCTTCGCAGACTCCCCACGGAGGGAGCGGGCCAGACTACAGAGCCGGGCGACTTTACGGGTTCGCCTGGCAGCGGCAGGTGGGCGAGATCTCCGTCCCACTTGGAGGACCGCCATCTACGACACGGAGAAGACCTGCGCGACAAGCTCCGCCGGCAGCATGACCGAGAGCGTGACCGCGCTATTGCTGCTGCTCGCGAGAGCCAAGAGGAGGACGCCCATGGAGCCGCCTCCGCTGGAGAAAGCGGCGCTTCTTCGGCGCCGGCCGGACGGCGGGCGCGGCAGGACAAAGGGCGTGTCCAGGAGCAGGAGGCTCCAGACGTCGGCTGCCGCGCCTTTTCCAAGGAGCTACGCCGAGTGCAGTGGCCGGAGAGGTTTTCGCCCGCTGCCATCGAGAAGTATGATGGGTCTACCAACCCTGATGAGTTTTTGCAGATCTATACTACCGTGATGCAACCGACTGGAGGGTCGGGGAAGGTTCTGGCGAACTACTTCCCCGCGGTCCTCACCGGCGGAGCCCGCTCGTGGCTCATGAACTTACCCCCGGAGTCAGTGGGTCGTGGAAGGAGCTTTCCGAGCTCTTCATCACCAACTTCCAGGGCACGTTCGAGCAGCCCGGAGTTGAAGACGATCTCCACAACGTGGAGCAGAAGAAAGGAGAGTCGCTGCGCGACTATATCCGGTGCTTCAGTCAGGTTCGCAACACCATCCCTGACATCTCCATCGACACCGTTGTCACGGCCTTCAGGAGAGGCGCCCGAGACCCCAGGGTTAAGGAGAAGATGGCCACCCGCAAGATCAAGACGACGGAGGAACTCTTCACCTCGCCCACAAGCGCTTCTTCAAAGTGAGGTTCGCTCGGCCCATCGGCGAGGGGGGGGGCCGCAGGGCGAGGCCGACTTCAAAAATCCCGGCGGCAAGGACAAGAAGAAGCGCAAGGCGGCCGAGACGGCAGGTCCTGCCGCCGAAGCGACGACGACGACAGCGCCGCCGCGCTGTGGGCGCGGGCGGGCGTAAGAAGACAAGAGGTCGCGCGCGGCGGCGCGGCAGTGAATGGTCTCGCCGGACGGTTATGGCGACGCTGGGTTACGACAACCGCCGCGGCCGCGACGAGGGCGATCGCCGCCTCGTGAGTGGGACGGAAGGACTTACTGTCCCATTCACCGCAACAACTCCCACGACTTGGCTGATTGGCACGTCGTAAGCAAATTGGTGGACAAGCGCGTCCACGAGCAGCAGCAGGCGTCCGGCAGCGGCAAGGGCAAGGAGCCGGCTTCGCTTGGATTTCAGCAGGCGGAGCGTGAAGTCGCCGCTATCCACGGCGGTTCGCCACCTATCCGCCCCACGCCAGCTTTAAGCGCGCGATGAGGAAGTGGCGCCGCGTTCGGGCGGGGTCCGCTAGGCAAATTGATGTGGTCGAGCAATGATCACGCTCAGCCAGCCGATCACCCCGCCAAGATCGCTGCCCGGCATCTCCCGATCGTGGTTGCGCCCACGGTCCGGAATGTTAAGCTCGGGCGGGTGCTGGTCGACGGAGGAAGCTCTCTCAACCTCCTGTCCGCCCGAGTCGCCAAGACACTCCAGATCCAGCAAGCAGAGCTTCGCCGGCGCTCTTCGCATCGCGCGGGCCGAGTCCGCTCGCGGCGCGGCCTTCCGTGAGCTTTGGAGTCTCCGACAACTTCCGCACGGAGATGCTCGAGTTCGAGGTTGCGGACTTCGACCTCCCCTACAACACCATACTGGGTCGGCCGGCGCTGACCAAGTTCATGGCGGCCTGCCACTATGCTTACATGGTGGTGAAGATTCCGGGGCCAGCTGGCCCCATCATTCGTGAAGGTGGACCGCCCGGAGGCGCTCCGCTGCGACAAGGATGCTCTCGCTTTGGCGGGGGCAATCGGTGCCCAGAAGGCCGAGGCTTCGACTCTGGGAGCTCCTCCGGCGAAGATCCGTGACCCTGACAAGATCGCCGCAATCGAGAACATGAAGCCCCGACGCGACTTCGGCAAATGCAGTGCTTGGTGGGCTGCCTGACTTCCCTGGGTCGCTTTATAGCTCGCCTGGGGGACAAGAGTCTACCTCTACTCAGGCTCTTGAAGAAGACCAACCAATTCGAGTGGACCGCGGAGGCGCAGGAGGCGTTTGACGGTTTGAAGAAGTACCTGACTTCCCCGCCCGTGCTGGTAGCCCCCGATCCGGGCGAGCCGCTGATGCTCTACATCGCGGCGAACCCCTAGGTGATCAGCGCGGTGCTGGTGGCGGAAAGAGAAGGAATTCAGCGCCCCATCTATTACATCAGCAAGGTCCTCCACGACGCCGAGACAAGTTATTCGCAACACCAGAAGATGCTTTACGCCACGGCCGACGGGCGCCTAGGAAGTCGCTACTACATCCAGGCGAGAAATCACGTGCTGACTAAGTACTTTGCGGAGATCCTCTTCAACCGCGAGGCGACGGGCCGAATCGCCAAATGGGCCATGGAGCTGGTGGAGTTTGATCTCAAATTCGCCCCAACAGCCATCAAAGGGCAAGCTCGCGGAGTTCGCCAACAATGGACTCGCGGAGGCAGAGTTGAAGACATCTTAAAGACCTCGCCGTGGACTCTCTTCTTCGACGGTTCGTTTACCGCCGGGGGGGCTAGGGTCGGCGCTGCCCCGGTGTCTCCCATCGGCGACACCGTCCGCACCGGGTGGTGTTGAGTTCCGCGCCACCAACAATGTCGCGAGTATGATACATCACCGGCTCGTGGTGGCTTCGACCGCATACGGGCGGCTGCAAGTAAAGGCGACTTCTCCCGGTCATCAACCAGCGAGGAAGGAATTCACCGCCGATCCCACCATGGCGGCCTACCCGGCGGAGGTGCGCTGCTTGGAGCGGCATTTGAGGGTTTGGGCTTCGCAGACATCCTCGCCGCGATAACTACATGGCGGATGAGTTATCCTGCATTGCCTCGCCAAGGGCACCGCTCCGCCGGGTCTTTGAAGAAAGACTCACGCGCCGTCGTCCGCAGCCCCAACCCCGGTGGGGACGACATCCTTCCCCGACGCAGCCCCACCTCCGAGGAGACGCCACTAATCCCGCAATGCTTCCCCGCCGGAGGGAGGATGCGGAAGAATCGCCGAGGCGGTTGAGGCGAAATGCCAGCCAGTGCAGAGTACGCCGACGACAATGCTAACGCTGCCACGCTTCGTCCGGAAGGTCGCGGATGGATCCGATCCTAGCCTACCTGCGGACGGAGTGATCTCGACGATGACGCGGCTTGGCCGAGAAGATAGTGCGCAAGGCCAAGCGCCACGCCTGGTCGGTGGGGACTCAGACGCCAGTATGCAAATGGAGTTCTACCGGCGCGCCACTCGAAGCGGGAGTGAGATCCTCTCGAGATCCATGGAGGCATGCGCGGAGCCATTCGGGATGCCGGGCGTTGGTTGGGAAGGTCTTCCGCCACGGTTTTCATCGCCCATCGCCTCCAGATGCCTTCGAGCCGTGAGGAGATGCGGCGTACAATTTCATGCTAAGCAAATCCACCGACCGCCCAGCGCCGCAAACCATTCCGCTTCTTGGCCGTTCGCGTCCGGGGCCGACATCTGAGCCCGCTTCATGGGCGACCGGAGGCTACACGCATCTGTTCGTCGCCGTCGACAAGCTCACCAAGTGGGTTGAAGCCTCGCCGGTCCCGGCGATTACATCGACGGCAGCCATAAAGTTCATGAGGAGCATCTTCGTCTGCCAAGCGCCGCCAACAGAATCATCACCGACAACGGCGCCGCCAAAAGCGCCGATTTCCAAGATTGGTGCGAAGAGCTGGGTACCAAGCTGTGCTTCGCCTCCGTTGCACACCCGAAGAGCAATGGGCAAGTGGAGCGGGCAAATGCAGAAGTGCTCAGAGGACTCAAGACGAGGGCTTTCGACCACCTGGAGAAGCGTGGCAAGCGCTGGGCGGAAGAAGTTCCCACAGTGCTTTGGGCGCTGCGGACAACTCCCAACCGAGCCACTGGCGAGACCCCATTCTTCCTGGTGTATGGCTCGGAAGCAGTGCTCCCGTCGGAGCTCACCTTCGGATCCCCAAGGGTGGCGGCGTTCAGCGAAGACGGAGACCCTGGCCGGCGTCAGGATGAAGTAAACCTCCTGGAGGAGATCAGAGATAGAGCGGCGATCCGGGCCGCCAGATATCAGCAGCATCGCACAAGTTATCGAGCAAGGCCGGTGTGAGAGGACACTGGCAATGGCGACCTCGCTCACAGAGAGAATTCAAGCGCGGCGGGCAAACAAACTGTCTCCCCTATGGGAGGACCCCTTTAAGGTGGTCTCGCCCCGCCAAAGCTCGGTCAGGCTCGCCAAGATGGTCATGAATTGGCGAACACTTGGAACGCCGAAAGTACCGAGGAAGTTCTACCGAGGTAGCCGCTTTCAAGAGCTTTTTGGGCCTTCCTTTCGGAGCCGAGCGGCGAGGTCTTCCTCCTTCCCCGCTCGCCTCGGGGGCTGCGATGTACAAAGCCACCTGCAATATAAAGATAAGTTCTGTCTTTCTGTGGGCATCTGTTCTTTTTCGCAAAAGTCTGTTAGAAAAGATTCTGCTGAAAGTTGGTAGCGAAAAAGTACTTAAGGCTGATGGCCCCTTAGTTGCAAGGACAAACGCTTAAGCTTGCGGTTGGGCAAGGCGACGCGGACGGAAGTCGTGCTCTAGCCTGGTGTGTCTGCTCGGTCTGGGCAATGCGCCAACGACGGCACCGGCGACTAGACCACTTCCGGAAGCTTAGCTCTCGCCACGCAACGTTTGAGGTCGGTTTGCGAGAGGCCGTAAGGGTTGAAGTTACCTGATGCCTAAGGAAAAAGCGCACACTTTGGTGGCTGAGGCGGCGGCGGAGTCCATTCGAAATGCTCCGCGCGAAGATCTGCGGCGTCTTTGGTGGCTGAGGCGGCGGCGGCTTGCGCCGTCGCGCCTCGCTGCCGCCGTCTCCTCATGGTGACCTCCTGCTCGAGGGTCCGCCGCAGCTCGCCGGCGGTTCGCTCCGCCGAAGCCAGAGCTTCCTCCCGCGCCGCCCAAGTGTGGGAGAGGGCACGGAGCGCCTCCAAGGAGCGCCCGACGTCGGCGGCAATGGCGGAGATGGCGTTGGCGTCGGCTGTGGCAACAGCCGGAGGATCATCCAGTCTTAGCGCCGGCGCGCTCTCCCCAGCTCTAGGCGCCGTCTGCGTCGGAGGAGCTGTGGGCGAGCTTGGGGCTGGCGGATCGCGCGGGGCGGAGCTTGAAGCCCCAGCGTCCGCTGTATCTAGCGAAGAAAAACCAGAAGGGTTCAGGTATGCGAATAGAGCCCAGCATGCTAACCTTAATGCAATATGCACTTGAGTGCAGAAAAAGCTACCTGAAGCGAGGCCCCCCAAAATCGAAGGTGGAGGGGGGCAGCGTTAGAGTACTTGGCAGTGGAGCAGGCGCCGCTGCTCCTCCTCCCGTTGTGGGAGGCAGGAGGGGCAGTGGATCCACCGCGTTCCGCAGAAGCCGGCGCAGGGAGCGCCGGTTCGGAAGAGTCACCACGCTCTCGCCCGGTGGCGGAGCAGCGGCGTCAGCAGCAGGGCCCCCGCTCGAAGGGGCCGGAGGAGGCGGAAGCGGCTCAGGACTCGAGGGGCGAGTCCTCTTTGGGCTTGTGTCCCCCTCTTCGTCGTCATCGAGGGAGAGGATGAGGCGGTGCTTCCCAAGAGCGCGGTCGGAGTCGGCAGCCACGGCAGGAGCGGCGGCGGCCGCAGGAGCTTCGGTGATCGTCGGTGGAGGATCGCGGATCTGCAAGGGTCCCCGGGCCACCTGGACCGCCGGGCCGGAAACCTCCATTGGAGGCGCCCGCAGGTACGGGTTGCGCTCCAGTGGGTCCCAGTCGCAGAGGGGGCAGATGCTCGTTGGCAGAGAGACGTCGCCGGCTGGCACGGTTAAGAGTCCCGCCAGCCACTGCCGGAGCACATCCTCTGGCACGTTCCCTGCGGCCGGACACACAAAGAAGAAGCAGCAAGTTGGCTGGTAGCCAAAAAAGACGAAAGGATGTACCGCAAAGCCACAAGATCCAAAAGAATGCAGGAATACTCGCTTCCAGGGGCGACGCGGGTCCCATCGTCGTCGCCGTAGTACTACCAGGCGGGGCGCGCTCTCATCCGCAGGGGGCAAAGACGGCGCCACAGAAAATCCGCTGCCACGTGGGCTCCGGTGAGCCCGTTGCGGCGGAGCTCAGCAATGCGCACCGCTATCGTCTCCATCTCCGCCGAGTTCTTAGGTTGAGATCCCCAGCTGGCGAGATACTCCGCCGGACCATCGGGGAAGGCCAGATCGTCGCAGCCACTGGAGTCTTCCACGTACAGCCACTGTCGGTGCCAATCCTTCCAGTTGGATTTGATTGGTGTCGGGATGAAGGCGGCGGCTTCGCGAAGCGTGAAGTAGAAGCTTCCAATGATCCCGCTCGCGCGCGCTCCGCTGCAGCGTGAAGAATCGGCGCCAGAGCGGAAGGCTTGGCCTCACCCCCACGAACATTTCGCAGAGGTGGGCAAAGACGGCCAGCGCCACGATAGAGTTGGGGGGAAGGTGTGCCGCCTGGATTTCATAGAAGGCGAGCACCCCCAAGAAAAATTCGGAATATGGCGGGACGAGCCCCGCCAGCATCGCCCAGGTGAAGGAGATGATCTCTCCGTCGCGAGGGTTTGGCGCCACGGTACCGGCGTGGATCCGCGCGGAAGATGGCGGCACGAACACTTGGAGCCGTGTCACCGTATCCTCGTCGGCGGCGGAGGCAGGCAGGGCTGGACCAGCTGACGGTGCGGCTGAAGTAGCGTCCCCACGGCGACCCTTGCTGCGCTTGGGAGCCATGGGAAGATTGGCGGTGGCGCAACGGAAAACTTGGTGGCGTTGGCGAAAAGGCTATGCAGCAGTGGCGAAGAAGGTGAATAGCAGTTTGAAGACTTAGTGCGCAAAGGAACTTAGTGCGGCGCAAAGAAGAGAAGCTTTTATAGAAGGCGGCAGCGAGTGCGACGGTTTGGATTCCGTCCCCACTCACGCGTGTGGCGCCATTATGCCCCGCGCGTTTCGGTTTTCCCGCGAAAAGCGGCGTAGTTCCCCAAGGAAGATCGTGTGCAGGTGGAGAATCAGGCGTACGGCCGCCACAGGGGGTGGGCCCCCCACGATTCGTCTCCCATCGCGCGAGAAAAAGCGAGTTATCAGCGCGACGGTTCGCGTATCACAGTGGTCCCGGGGGCTACTGTCGGTATAATAAATACCAGGGTGTGAAGAGTCTTCGAGAAGACCAGGCGAGGGCCCCACACGTCGGTGCGACCAGACCCAACAGTGTGGGCGAGCCCCTCAAGCTGGCGCGGGCCCCACACGTCGGCGGGCGACCCGACCCCAGCAGGTGGCGAGCCCCTCAGCCGAGAGAGGGCCCCACACGTCGGTGGGCGACTGACCTCAACAGTGGGCGAGCCCTCTAGCGCCGGGCGAGGGCCCCACACGCCGGCGGGCGATCGACCCAGGCGGGGCGAGCCCCTCGGAAGGCAGGCGAGGGCCCCACATGCTGGCGGGCGACCAGACCCCAGCGTGTGGGCGAGCTCCTCAGTGCGCCGGGCGAGGGCCCCACACGCCAGGCGGGCGCGTTGGTGAGCCCCTCGGCTCGCGTAGTGCCCCTCTATGCCTGGTGGGGCCCGTGTGGCAGGGAGTGTACCAAAAGGAGTCTTCGGTCAAGGCTCCCCGCCGCGGGCGACAGTGCTCATTCCATGCGGCCACGCTGGATCGATCGACAGATGAAGAGATGATTACCGCCACAGTGACCTCTGCGGCTCTGGCCAACTATCACTGTGGCGCAGCGGAATTGACCGGCAGAGAGAGAGTTCTCCATCATTAGGCTCGCCGCCCGCGTCAGAAGGAGCAAGCTGGGTCCCGCCCGCAGTCTCACCGGCGTGTCTGCGCTGGTCAGAGGCCACTTGCGAAGCGATCGAGGGCGGCGCCATACGGCACAGTGGTAGCACGTTTTCGCCTCTCCTGTCGCGTCCTCGCGTCTTATCAGTGTACCGAGAGTACTGTACTGCCTACCCCTTGGCTCTTTCCGCCGGTTCGAAGCTTGTATAAAAGGGGCGGAGAGAGATGGGAGAGAGGTTCCAAGACACTCTGTAATCGCATTCCACACAACCAACACAAGAAAAGAGCTAAGGCTCGGCAGGAGTAGGACTGTTACCCGCGAGTGGGTCCGAACCTGGGTAAACCCTGTGAGTCTCTCTTGTCGCGCCCGACGCTCGAATCGAACCGAGCTCGAGCTGATCGGCTAGCTACACAAAAATCTGACCGGGGTGTGATCCGCAGTGGTTGAGCGGTGAGCACGCCGTTAGTGGTCCCGGGGGCTACTGTCGGTATAATAAATACCAGGGTGTGAAGAGTCTTCGAGAAGACCGGGCGAGGGCCCCACACGTCAGGCGGGCGACCCGACCCCAACGTGTGGGCGAGCCCCTCAAGCGCCAGGCGAGGGCCCCACACGTCAGGCGGGCCACCAGACCCCAGCGTGTGGGCCAGCCCCTCAAGCGCCGGGCGAGGGCCCCACGCGTCAGGCGGGCGCATAGGCGAGCCCCTCGGAAGACCAGGCGAGGGCCCCACAAGCCTAGCGGGCGATCAGAACCCAGCGTGTGGACGAGCTCCTCAGTGCGCCGGGCGAGGGCCCCACGCGCCAGGCGGGCGCGTGGGCGAGCCCCCCGATGCGCGTAGTGTCCCTCTATGCCAGGTGGGGCTCGTGTGGCAGGGAGTGTACCGAAAGGAGTCTTCTGGTCGAAGGCTCCCCTTGCTGCGAAGGACAGGCGCATTCAATGCGACGTTACGCGCGGATAGACAGATGAAGAGATGATTACCGCCACAGTGACCTCTACGGCTCTGTCCAACTGTCACTGTGGCGCAGCGGAATTGACCGGCAGAGAGAGAGTTCGTCATCATCAGGCTCGCCGCCCGCGTCTGAAGGAGCAAGTTGGGTCCCACCCGCAGTCTCACCGGCGTGTCTGCGCGGGTCAGAGGCCACTTGCGAAGTGCTCGAGGGCGGCGCCACACGGCACAGTGGCAGCACGTTTTCGCCTCTCCTGTCGCGTCCTCGCGTCTTATCAGTGTACCGAGAGTACTGTACTGCCTACCCCTCAGCTCTCTCCGCCGGTTCAAATCTTGTATAAAAGGGGCGGAGAGAGATGGGAGAGGGGGTTCCGAGACACTCTGTAATCGCATTCCATACAACCAACACAAGAAAAGAGCTAAGGCTCGGCAGGAGTAGGACTGTTACCCGCGAGGGGGTCCGAACCTGGGTAAACCCTGTGAGTCTCTCTTGTCGCGCCCGACGCTCGAATCGAACCGAGCTCGAGCTGATCGGCTAGCTACACAAAAATCTGACCGGGGTGTGATCCGCAGTGGTTGAGCGGTGAGAACGCCGTCAAGGATGTCCTTCAGGTACTTGGCATATGTCAGTACCTGCATCGCATCTAGCAATGGTATGTTGACATATAATTGCTTGATTACCTCAACAAACTTGTCAAATCAAGGTCGTCAGCTTGACTGCGTTGGCGACGTGGGAAGAGTAGCAGTTGCGTCTCGGTGAATTCAGCGGGACTCGGCTTGGTCCGCGCTTCACTTCTCGTCGTCTTCGGCAGCTCCTCTCTTGGTTCTTCATCGTGCTCCCCTTTCTCCACTTCTTCGTCGGAGATATCATCCTCATTCCCCGCAGTGTTAGTTTGCGGTGGGTCTTGGGTAGTTTTACCTGATCGGGTTGTGACCGCATTAACATTTCTTTCGGGGGAGCCTCTGGCTGTCCCGGGAGCTTACCAGATGCAATTGTAGGGATTGAAGCAGCCAACTGAGCAATTTGAGTTTCTAACATCTTGTTGAAGCTCATTTGACTTTTCGTGGCAGTTGCAAATCCTTCTATTAGTGAATTAATGCTCTCCAGAATTTTATCATTAGCAAGAAATTTCCTACTAATGCTATCATTCACTTTTTGTTGAGCATTTGCATCATCTAGAGGACATTTATTGCGATTGAAATTGCCATTGTTACCTCCTTGAAGACGGTTGTCAGTGGAGAAGTTCGGCCTCGAATTCCAACCCAATGTGTTGGATTGAGGTCGGAACCCATTGTTGATGAAGTTTGCGTCCTCCGGTCGGGTCTCATTGCAGTTGTCTCCAGAGTGTCCAAGGCTCCCGCAAACCTCGCAAGTCATGCGAGATTCGAGAGCGTGGATGGTTTGATTCGGCTCTTCCAGCTTTTTATTAATAAGTCCATCTTTGCCGCGAGCATATCCATATCGTCGATTTGGTGGACTCCTCGAGTCTGCTGTCATAACGCCATCGCTCCAGCCTGCTCGAGACCATCTTCTCAATGAGAGTGTGGGCAGCACTCACACTGAGCGCAAAGAAGGCTCCTCCAGAAGCAGCATCGAGGGGCTCTCGGGCAGTACGGTTAAGCCCATGGTAGAAGCTCTGAACGATAAACCAGTCTTGCATCCCGTGGTGGGGCAAGCTAGTATATAATCTTGTAGTCGCTACCAGGCATCCGAAATGGATTCATCAGTGGTTTGCCGGAATGCAGAAATCTTGTTCTGCAGGGCATTGGTTTTGCCCAGAGGAAAGTACTTGGTGAGGAAGGCATTGGAGCACTTCTCCCAAGTCGAGACTGCATCTTTGTTGGCATAAAACCATTGTTTTGCCTTCCCGGACAACATCAGGAGTTGCACCCATGATGGTGAAGGTACTGCAGATTTCAAGGAAGTGCTGCAGATGTGCGTTGGCATCCTCCGTTTGCTTGCCACAGAAGGGGCTCGCCTGAAGCATGTTGATAAGAGCTGGTTTCAGCTCGAAACCACCGTCACCCACATTGGTGGCAGGTCCAGTGGGGACATTGGTGCTTGACGGGGCTGAGAATTCAAGAATGGTCTTCTCAGCAACCTTCGATGATGAAGGTGTCTCGGTGATGAGGAAAGGGTTGCTCGTGAGGTTTGATAACTCAGAGACACGGATCTGCGGAGGTAGGACTCGGGGTCTTGTCGCTTGTAGTTTTCACCAGGAGTATTTCTATAGTTATCGAATCCACAGGGAACGAGGGTTTAAAGAGATAATCCTCTATATCTTAATTATTTAAAAAACCAGCTAGTCTAGGTAACGGGGGTTAGGATAAATGAAAAGACCGGGACACACACACGATAAATATTCACACAAATAAAGAGAAAGCTACTATAGCTAGATAGACAGTTGGGAGGACAACGAGACAAGTTTAATAAGTTCTCAAAATCGTGTGATTCAGTTTATTGAGCGAGCTTGGGGTAATAAACTAGTGGTTCACTTGATATTCGTCGTCAGAGCTCGGACACTCACTACCGCCGCTATCCTGAATTGGAATCCCGAATGGTTATGATTATTCCGATAGGGCTCTACTGATCCAAAGCCAGACGCTGTGGGTTACGCACGAGATACTTAGTATCTACGGATGGATAGGGCTGTCACCACCTACCACATATACGTGGGCCCAGGTGTAAACCGAGTTAGTCCTAGTCTCGCACACCACGCTCGCTACTATTTCTAATCAATCTTCCTCAAGACCAAAAAGAAGTTGATCTAGGTTCAATTCACGGCTCTTCCAAAGATGAGTGAGAACCTAAACCGATTCCGCATTTAATGCAAGCTACCGGTAATGCAAATCTACACAACTCATTTATGTAGATATACTCAGCTCAAATAAAGTTCAACACATAAGCAATGAATGAAGTGATCTCACTAATTGAAACAATTAGGATAGGGTACAAGAGCTATTACCCGAATTCCTGAAGACACTTCCGGTACTCCGAGCTTCAGCCCGACTTGACTCTAACTACCAACTACTACTAAGTAAGAGCTACTCTAATAAGTGGAATGAAAGTGAGGAATGTGTTGTGTTCTCTCCAAAAGTGAGGTGTAGGGGTCCTTTTATAGTGTCCTAGGTCCAAAAGCCGGTGGATCAAGTTGACATGCGCAAGAAAGGAATCCAAGAGAATCCTATGCTCTTTTGTGAAGCAACCGTGTCCATTCGATCAAACCAACTATCATGGACGGCTTAGATGTCTTCTAATTGTGCTTTGATGCCACTTGAGAGAAGCAGGAGTCGGATTGGTGACGTGGCCAGGTCGGCCGGCCTAGGATGGGTCGGCCGGCCTAGCTTTTTGGCCGGTTTGGCTCTGGTTTTTTCCCATTTTGTATCTGTGGACCCACAACTCACCAAAACTTGTGGAACTTTATTAGACTAAATAAAATGTTAGTATAAACCTTGATTTTCCCTCTGAAATGCCGGAATTCCAGAATATGTTGACGTCTAAAATTGGCGTTTATTTGACGTCAACAGGGTCCAGCTTAGGGAGCGACTCCTCGGGGCGAAGCTCTGCCCCTTGGGCGAGAGAGGCGTCAACCTCCATCTCATCAGCCCCGGCCCTCGTATGATGGACCCAAGTCGTCCAGATCATCGCACTCATCGAACTCATGGTCCAAGACCTCATCCTTGCCCGGAATGTCAGGCTTGTCCGAGGGAATGGAATGCTGAGGGCTAGTCATGGGCCCCACGGTGGGCGCCAGCTGTCGGTGTCTGGGAAACGCGCCTCGGAGGGCCGTGGATCCACGGGCTGGCAGACGAATTTGTAGTTGGAGTGAGGCCCAACGACAACCCTTCCCAGCAGCCCGGGATGGCGGTCGAGCTCCCGGAGGCTCTGGCCGTGCGGTCTTCCCGGACAGCGCCTAGTGCGACCTGGCGATCCGGGTAGAGATCCATCGTACGGTGAGAAAGAGAGGGAGAGAGGATGAACGAAAGGGATACAAGCCGTGCAGACACAAGCGATTTACCCTGGTTCGAGCCCCCACTGTCGGGTAATAGCTCTACTCCAGCTCTTGTTGACTATGTGCTGGAAAACAGTACAAGGGTGCCGAGACCGGGCCCGAAGGCACCGATCCCGAGCTTACAAGGGAGTTTCGGAGACTCAAGTGGCTGAGGACTACCACTACTGCTAAGGAAGCTTCGGATTCTAAGCGGGAAGGAGAGATTCCTGGATTGCTTGTTGCTTCTGTGCTTGGCCCCAATCGGGTCTGGGGCCTTTCCTTTTATAGGCGCGGCGGGTCGCCCGGAGATGATGCGGCGGGCCTCGCGCCCATCTTCGCTTTAGTGGCGGTGCCCTTGTCTCATTCCGGGGCTCTGTCCTATCTGTGGCCTGCAAAGAGAAGCTGGTCTGGTCAGTACTGGACACGTGTTCGTCTGGGAGTGCCTATACGGGGGAGTAGCCTGCTTCAGGGAGAAAGCAATTTCCCTTTATCCCCAATATAGCATTGACTGGACTGAGCCAGCCCCGCGCCACCTGTTGGGGGCAACGCGTAGCGTAACAACCATTGCCGCCAACCCACGGGGCAAACAACAAAACGGGCTGCCTGCGCGCCTCTCCCCGAGCTAGGGATCCTCTGGGGAGATACAGTTCCTCCAGGTCAAGGCCGGGGAAAGTGTGGCGGGACATGACAGTTGTCGCCACCTGCTTAGGGATAGGAGGACTGTTTGCGGGACCCTCTCTCGGGCTAAGGATAGCCCGGGAGGCACGGTTGACTTGGTCAACCCGGGGATGGCCCCGTTGGGCTAGATGTTTCCCTCAGTACAGCTAAGGATGGCCTTTTGGACCCTTTGGACGCGCGGTGGGCCGGTACGGAATCGGCCCAAGGCCCACCTCGGGATGGGCCGCTCACGAATCACCAACAAATACGAAGAGACACAGATCCGAACTCGTTTGAACATAGTAAAGCGATCATGATGATGGGACGAAAGTGGGTGTGGACTCAGTTCCCGATGAAGGCGCAAGACGCTTCGACTTAGCCACAAGGGCACGAAGACTATTCGCATTTCCTAAGTGGGCTTGGGCCTAATTTGTTAAAGCAAAGAGGAACCCCCTTAACGGGCTTTCTCGACAACATGATATAAACAGTGATGTCGAGCCTAACTTGGCCTCGGTACACCCTTGAGGGCATATGACCGGAAGCACCACCCATTAAAAAGTGTTTCAAGATATACCCCATGTTGGGTCACTAGCCAACCTTACATGTTCAAGGTTGGGTGTTGATGAAGTTTGGATACTGTTTCGAAGGTATGCCCCATGTGGGTCGCCAGTTGTATAGCGTATCACGGATACAAATACCTTTCAGTCAAACTTTATCCAGTCGGTACGCCCTTAAGTGGGTCGCCAGCTGATCCCTTCTCTGGTTGGGACAGGTACCAACTGGCTTGTAACGTGCCCCATGCTGGGTCGAGTGCTGATTCCTGGAAGACAGAGTCAGACGTTTGATGCCATATACGTTTAAATGCACAAAATGCAGTATGCCGCAATACAGAAGCTGTGGTTGTGTGGCTTATGCTGTACCCCGTGATGGGTAAATCACCATTTTCACAAAGTGAGAATGGGTGTCGAGCAGCCAAACCAATGGAATACACCATTAAAGATGGAGTGGCGTGCCTCGAGAAATAGGGCGAATGCCGCAATCTCGGTATTGCCGATGAAAGAGGATCCTAAGGCCTAGAGGGGGGGTGAATAGGCAATTTTAATTTTTCTTTGATTAATTATTCTCAATTAAGCAACAAGTTAAGAATGACCCAATCCTAGATGCAAGTCAAGTAAGCGGAAGCTATAAATAAATTACAAAGCAACTATGACAAGGCATTCAAAAGAACACAAGCAATGTAAGAGAGTAAATGCGGAAATTAAATGAGAGAGTGACACGGTGTTTGTTTGACCGAAGTTCGGAGCCGCAACTCCTACTCTCCGTTGAGGCTACCCCTTGCGCACAAGGACCGGCTCGCTCTCGAGCCTACCACCTCACTCACTCCCGGTAGTCGCTCCGCCACTCCGCGAGGTGGACTCACACCCGTGCACCGACTCGAGAGTAGCCACACGCCAAGGCCTACTCCCAAGCCCTCGCCTCCACGAAGGATATCTTCAAAAGTAACAAGCCCGAAACGCCTCAAACATGCCGGATCGAAGGACTTCCATGAAGCTCGGTATTGGGGTTTGATGGATTGTGGCTTTGAATGATCTTGTGGGTGGAGGAATGGCTCTAGAACACCTAATTGATGAGCTATGAATGTGGTAGGTGAAGTGGAGCAGCAAACCTCAAAATAGCCACCACTAGATAGGTATTTATAGCCCCTAGAGCAAAACTAGCCGCTGCCCTCGGAAGAGGACAAAAGACTAGCCGTTAGCCTCTCACGGACGCCGTCCGACGGGCACCGACGCCGTCCGTCAATGCAATCGCCATCGAAAAAAGTTGATCGGACGCCGTCCGTAACAACGGACGCCGTCCGGCTGAGTGCGATTAGAAAAAAACCGGACGGCCCCGACGCCGTCCACCGTGAAAGGGCCTTGGTTTTAACTCGACGGACGCCGTCCGGTAACTACGGACGCCGTCCGACGGATTGACGGCAAAGGACCGGACGCCCTCGACGCCGTCCGACAATGAGAAAGCCCGAAATTGAACTTTATCGACGCCGTCCGGTAACTACGGACGCCGTCCGACAACGAGTATTGTTTTTTGGTGTTTGGTGGTTAACGCCGTCCGGTTTTTCCAGACGCCGTCCGACAGAGAGGAATTTTTTCGAGCTAAAATTTGTGGGGGAATTTAGGTGGGTTTCTCTCTCTCTAGAAATCTCACAAGGATATATATGGGTATTTATAGAAGTGGTGGACTACGGAAACCGAAGTTTTCGAGAATTCATAAAGATCCGCATGGTTCGAGATATTCAACCCTTTTGAAATCGACGAAAAACAGGAAATAAACCTAACTACTCGTAATCTATACGTGACCTCTTCTCTCGCTCGGTCACGCACTTTGAAATCTTGGAGCAGCTCAGGAAATTTACGTCGCTTCGAATTAGGGTTTGCAAAAGCGCTGAGTCTTCGCTAGGGTTCCGAGAAGTCCAAAAACCCCCTAGCCCTTTAAATTAATTAAATTTATCATCAATGCCACTAATAAAAATTAGAGCTCAACGATGCTCACAATCTCCCCCTTTGTGGCACTTGATGACAACCCAAAAGAGAATAAAATTTTTGAGCTGCAAAAGGGTTAGTGCAATACAAATATGCGAGCAATTTTAAATTTAAGACAACCACAACTCGACCACAAGTATGTGCAAGTAAAGAAAGCTCCCCCTAAATTCATGCAAAAATTAAGTTTAGAAGCCAACAAGATTCAAATGTCATAAAAACAACCAAGGTAACAACCACAAATTTCAACGAGTATCGAGGCATCAAATAAAATTACAGGTAAACACAACCTCGATCTCACTACCCACTACTAACCCTCTAACTTCTCTAACTTCTCCCCCTTTGTCACCAAGTGACACAAACGGGAAAAGGTCCTATTCTTCCTGATCTTGATCCATGTCGTCGCCTCCGTCATCTCCCTGGCCACCTGAAGAAGAACCCAGATCCCTGCGACGCTTGTACAAAGGCATATGTGCTGCAGAGGGTACCGACCGAGGAGAAGATTGATCATCAAAGAGCTGGGTCGGAGGAGGATTTTGCAAAGAAAAGTTGAGATGGCGAGCGATTTCTCCACCAGTAAAATGAATCTTACCAGGAGGAGGATATGACTGTGGTGGAGGCACAGAGGAAGGTGCAGGCCCGGCAGAAGGAGGGTACACCCAAGAATGAACCGGTGGTGGGTAGGCAGGTGGGCGAGGGAACTCCTGACGCTGCTCATAAGCCTGATAACTGTTGTGGGCATGAGAATACCAAGCATATGGATTTGCCCTTCCGCACTGCATAAACATTGCCCCATGTAATGAATAAGTGACTTGAATTTCGCGAACTCATCTGCCAAGTATGTCTGCCCCCTCGCCAAGTTCACATCTCCTGGGTGGTGCTAATTCTTCTTTCACCTCAGTGTGAAAATTTCTCATATCTGTGCGTAGCCCCCTCATTTCACCTATCAAAGCATCAAACCAAGGAGGAGGGCAACAAAAAGACCCCTTGCACTGTGTGTGGCACAAACGGTTGCATTGGAGCAAAGCGAGGAGCAAAAAGACAGAGCCGGTGGAGGAGCATCATCACCAGGTCTAGCTAACTTGGGCTTGCTCCCAAGAGAATTCAAGAAGTTCTTCATCTGATGTTTTTTGACTCTGTTGTTCCAACTCCTTACTTCATCATTTGATACTCGCTCTGTCCTGAAGAGCAATAGACCAATATAGGGGGCTAGAGGTAGTGCCCTATTAACTTCTCTGAAGATGGCGTCATCAAATTCTCCCAAGAGAGTAGCTCCAACATTGATGGTCTTGCCTGTCAAAAGAAATAACATGAACCAGCTGCAGATGGGAAGAATTCTGTCGCGATTGCCACCTCGAACAAACATTGTACTTCTGAGTATAAGATTAATGAGGGCGTGCTCACGCAGAATCGATTTGCCTTATCAATACTAATTTCTTCATCATCAAGATCTAGGTACATAAATCTGACTTCAGCCAAAGGAGGATATTTGCCCCTCCAGAAACCATCTTCATAGCACACCTCATTCAAATCAGTGCCAGAATCAGGAGTGCCCAAAGCAAGATTCATCTGTGCCACTGTGATCCCCGAACTCCGCCCATCAACCAATGATAATAGCTTGACTCGACCCATCTTCGCAACTAGAAGAGTGGCAAAGAACTCACAGCTTCTCTTTTGCTCCGTGTCAACTTCTTGTTTGAAATCAATTCACCAAACCAGAGTGGAGTGAATATAGTGTGTACCTCTGGTCACCCATCTGCGGATATCTCATCCCATCTACAAAGTGAGGATCCCTAGGGCCAACAAGGGAGCAGAGAAGCACATGTACAATTGTTTTTGAAACTTGGTATAGAACCGAAATCTCGGTCTCCTCTCGCCACCGAGGGTACCATCCGCATACGTAATGACCTTTTCTTCCTTAGTGTCTCCATAGACAATTTCAGAACTTCATCATCCATGGGTCGCCCTCGGCGACCACCGCCTCAAGAATATCCTCATCTATGGGGTCCTCAAAGATAGGAGTCATCGTCAAGATCCTCTGCGGTGGCAAAGGAAGATCCCGCCATCCGAGACCAATGAATTCCGATCACGCCGCTTTGCTGAATATCTGCTCTAGTCACTTTGTTTGGGCGAGGAGGAGCGGCACTACTAGCCGTCTCATCGATATAATCTGGATCGCCCTTACTGCCGCTGTCGCGCCGACCACTGAGGGTCCTGCCCAGAGCCTTTCCGAATTTCTTCAAGGATTTCGACATCTCGAATTGCCCCTTCTGACCAAGTGACCACAAATCAGAACAACCTGCCACTGTCCAACGATCCACTGACAAGGTGCCAACCCACCACGGTCCAACCCTGAACACGAACGCGGGAAAACCTATTCAAACCTAGAACTCGGTAAACAACCAAATTTGACGGAAAAAGAGGCGGGAAGCCGTTACCGAGCCCTAGAAGCGAAGGAGGAAGACGCCGTGCGCGAGGAGATCGCCCCCAAGGCCCTTCCCGGTAGGGGAAAGGAGGAGAACTTGACGGAGAAGAGGCGCACGAACAGGGCCGTCCAGTTCCAATCCACGCGGAGGGGATCGAAGAGGACGACGAGGGGAGGCCGCCGGTGGTGGTGGAGATCGCCGGAGGTCGCCGGAGGGTCTTCCCCGGTGAGGAGAAGGGGCAGGGGCGGCGCCGGTTTGGGAGGAGAGATGAGATCAAATGAGGAGAGAGGGAGGCGGAGGGGTAAGTTATAAGCAGTTTCCGCGCGGTTTGGCCCTGTCGGACGGCGTCCGATAGTTATCGGACGGCGTCCGACAGCAAAGGTGCAGCGCACAGAGGACCTCGTCGGACGGGATCGCGGAGAGGCCAGACGGCGTCCGACAGCAGCAGTGCGGCTCGAATCGACTTTTATCGGACGGCGTCCGGTGGTTACCGGACGGCGTCCGACAGTACGACTTCAGCCAACACAAAACTCTGTCGGACGGCGTCCGAGACTTTCCGGACTGCGTCCGATGGAGGTGAAATACGCAGCAGCTTGCTCTTCTGACTAGTGGGCCCCACCAAAGCGAGAATTTATATATAGAAATAATATTTTGAAGTGAGGATCTCCATTTTGCTCAAAATTCAAACGAAGATTCAATATGTGAGCAATTTGAAGTGATTTTCTAAAATTTAATTTTGAGGGGATAAGATTATAATATGACAAATGAAATCAAGTCAAATTCAAAAGCCCAAATTTTGATCTTAGAGATCAACAAACTGTGCGAACCCAAATTCTGCCTTGATTTCTCATATAGGCATGAAAATCGAGCATAGGGGTTCACTTTAGAGTTTAAGCACATGTTTTTGAATTTTTTTTTTTTGTTTCTTTTCAAATATTTTCAACAATTTTAATGCCATATGATTTTCAAGAGAACAAATATGCATATTGAGCAAATTTTTTAAAAAGGGTAAGATTTTCAAAACTAGAAGTTTGAAATGGTAAGAAGATAAGGATAGTCTATTAAGCTCAAATTTGTTTTTGGCTTGAAATATAGGACAAGAATGTGCTCACCCAAAATCAAATTTATCTTTTCACCACTAGAGGGAATTTTGAGATCATGAGTTGAAACTAAACTCCCCCTAAATGTGACAAGGGTCATAAGCAAATGAAAAAATCAAAAAAGACCCAAAAATCACGAAAACCAATCAACACGCATTTGATCTATCTAGTATGTTGAGTTCATTCCTTAATTTGCAAAACCGTGCCTCATCCAAGGGTTTAGTGAAAATATCCGCCAATTGGTCTTCCGTTCGCACGTAGGCAAGCACAACGTCACCCTTTGCAACATGGTCACGAATAAAGTGATGTCGGATGTCGATGTGCTTTGTACGGGAATGTTGGACCGGATTGTTGGCTATTTTCACCGCACTTTCATTATCACATAGGAGTGGCACTTTTTCAAATTTTAGCCCAAAGTCACTAAGCATCCGAGTCATGTATAAGAGTTGAGCACAACAACTTCCCGCCGCTACATATTCCGCTTCTGCGGTAGATAGCGCCACGGAGTTTTGCTTCCTCGAAGTCCATGACACGAGTGAGCGTCCTAACAAGTGACAACCCCCCGAGGTGCTTTTGCGATCAATTTTGCAACCGGCATAATCCGAGTCGGAATAGCCAAGAAGCTCAACACGCGCTCCCTTGGGGTACCAAAGACCTAGGCTAGTAGTGATTTTTAGATATCTCAAAATGCGTTTAACGGCAACAAGATGCACTTCTTTAGGGGATGCTTGAAAGCGAGCACACATGCACACACTAAACATAATATCGGGACGAGAAGCGGTAAGATAGAGAAGCGAACCGATCATGGAGCGATAAAGCTTTTGGTCCACGGGCTTTCCATCTTCATTCAAGTCAAGATGCCCATTAGTGGCCATTGGTGTTTTGATCGATTTGCAATCGTCCATTGAAAAACGCTTGAGAAGGTCCTTAGTATATTTCTCTTGACAAATGAAGGTCCTTCTAAAGTTGCTTGATTTGAAATCCAAGGAAGAAGGTGAGCTCTCCAATCATAGACATTTCAAATTCCTTGGACATCATCTCGCCAAAGTCCTTGCATTTAGATTTGTTAGTGCATCCAAAAATAATATCATCCACATATATTTGACAAATAAATAAGTCATTTTCAATTGGCTTTAGGAACAATGTGGAATCAATCGCACCGGTTTTAAATCCCTTTTCTAAGAGGAAGTCCCTAAGACGCTCATACCATGCTCTAGGAGCTTGCTTGAGACCATATAGCGCCTTAGTGAGCTTATAGACACGGTTTGGATGTTTGAGGTTTTCAAAACCGGGCGGTTGTTCGACATAAACGAGTTCATCAATAAAACCATTTAGAAAAGCACTCTTAACATCCATTTGAAAGAGAGTTATGTTATAGAGAGAAGCGAAAGCCAAGAGTAACCGAATAGCTTCAAGTCGAGCAACGGGGGCGTAGGTTTCTCCATAGTCAAGTCCTTCAATTTGTGTGAAACCTTGCGCCACCAATCTTGCTTTGTTTCGCACCACTTCACCGTTCTCATCTTGTTTGTTGCGGAAGACCCATTTGGTTCCAATGACATTGTGATCCTTCGGTCTTTCCACAAGCTCCCAAACTTTATTGCGGGTGAAGTTGTTCAATTCTTCATGCATGGCGTTCACCCAATCCGATCCGCCAATGCCTCATCAATGGTCCTAGGCTCGACAATAGACACAAAGGCGTGATGCTCACAATAATTAGCGGTATGAGAACGGGTTCTACGCCTTGATTGAGATTGCCAATGACTTGATCTAGGGATGATCCTTGGAAAGAGTGCGTGTTGTTGGACGGTACTTGTAGATCAACGCCTCCCCTTGAGCTTGATCAACTTCAAAGTTCGCATCTCCGCCCACCGCTTGATCTTGAGTTGTTGGAGAGGTGTCTTGAACTTGATCATCTATGGAGGTGGTGGGGTAATTACTTCATCTTTTGGTGCCTCCGTGAGGGTCGAATTTCCCCAACTCCATAGCATCATGCGGTGGCTCATCACCTACATTTCTTGTCAAATCTTGCTCATTTTACGAGCCATTAGTTTCATCAAATTTGACATCATAGGCTTCCTCAACTAGCCCGTAGAATTGTTGAAAACTCAAAAGCTTTTGAGCGAGAGGAGTACCCTAACATAATACCAACGCCACACCTCTTTTGGAACTTACCCAAATGAGTCCTTTTCTTATAGATGTATACCTTGCAACCAAGACTCGAAAATATTTAGATGTTGGGCCTTCGTCCCACTAGTAATTCATATGAGGTCTTGTGAAGGAGTCGGTGGAGGTAGAGGCGGTTGATGGCATGGCACGCCGTGTTGATGGCTTCCGCCAAAAAGCATGCGCGTGTTGTACTCATCAAGCATTGATCTTGCCATCTCTATCAAAGTACGGTTCTTCCTCTCCACCACTCCATTTTGTTGGGGAGTGTATGCCGCCGAGAATTCGTGCTTCACACCTAGCTTATCACAAAATTCTTCAACATTTGTATTAGCAAACTCGGTGCCATTATCACTCCTCACCTTTTTAATAAAAGAGTCAAATTCCTTTTGAGCTTTCAAAGCAAATCTTTTAAACACATCACCGGCAAGAGATTTATTTGCAAGGAAAAACACCCAAGTGAAGCGAGAGAAATCATCGACAATCACATGACAATAAGAATTACCGCCTATGCTCGCATAGGTGGTTGGGCCAAATAAATCCATATGCAAAAGTTCAAGTGGTCGGGATGTAGACATAAAAGTCTTAGTTGGATGAGAATTAGCCACTTGCTTGCCGGCTTGGCATGAGCTACATAAACGATTTTTCTCGAATTTGACATCCTTCACTCCAACAACCAAGTTATCTTTAAAACCTTTTCAAAGTGCCCATTCCAACATGTCCAAGACGTCTATGCCACAACCAACCAAGAGTGGTTTGAGAGATAAGACAAGTCTTGATTTGAGAAGTTTCACGGTTTGAAAAATCAACCAAATATAAGTTTTGAAACCGGGTGCCTTCAAATGCAACACTTTGATCCTTAGTGGAAACAACACGAACTCCGTTGATTGAAAAGAAGCAATCAAAACCCAAATCGCACACTTGAGCAACGGAGAGGAGATTAAAGTTGCAAGCTTCCACCAAGAGCACATTAGAGATGGATAGGTCATTGGATATTGCAATTTTACCTATACCCTTTACCTTTCGCTTGGAGTTATCCCCAAATGTAATCTTGTGTTCGGGGTCCTTCTCCTCTTCTAGTGAGGTGAACATACTTGAGCTACCGGTCATATGTTGAGTGCAACCGCTATCAAATATCCAATGCCGGCCACCGCTCTTGTAGTTCACCTACGCACACAAAATCAAGCTTGGGTTTTAGGTACCCAAGACTTCTTCTTGGGTCCTTTTGAGTTAGTGATCAAGCATTTGGGCACCCAAATAGCCTTCACATCTTTCTTTTCATTGGGTGCACCAACATATTTAGCATAAGTAGAGCCATTCTTTCTCATAAGCATGTAACTAGCATTAAGTA
Organism: Raddia guianensis; assembly: GCA_036346415.1. Classification (NCBI taxonomy): domain Eukaryota; kingdom Viridiplantae; phylum Streptophyta; class Magnoliopsida; order Poales; family Poaceae; genus Raddia; species Raddia guianensis. Next base: position 17,268,422 of record CM070537.1, on the reverse strand, counting down.
CTTGAGTTTTAGACATGAATTGAGATGATTTTGCAAGAGGACAAGCAATGGCTTTGTGTTTATCATTTTTGCAAATATGGCAACGGGTCCTCCCTTGACAAAAGTTAGCTTGGCTTACCCCAACCGCCCTTGGCAAATCCCCGGATGAAATCCCAAACCATGCTTACCCAAGGTGTACCTTTGCTCCCGAAGCACCTTGTCAAGAGAGTTGTTCCCCACAAGCAATTTAGCCAAACTAGAATCTAGTTGCTCAATTCTATCCTTTAGAAGCAAGTTTTCCTTAGCTAGCTCATTAGCACATTTAGCAATACCACAAGTACCAATAGAACAAACATTCTCAATTGAAGGAGTAGCACAAGTGGATGAAGATGAGCTAGCATTGGGTGTGTGAGTGGGTGACATGGTAAAGGATGTGTCATGCGATAAGCTAAGTGAACCATCTATAGTGTCAATCAAGTCACACGTCACACCAACATTGCATTTTTCAATTGAGCAATCAAGAGGAGTTTCATCATCAACATTAGAGTTAGCTAGTTTGTTCTCTAGAATTTCAACTTGCAAATTTAGAGCTTCATAGTCATCTTCTAGAGTTTCATGCTTTTCTAACAAGTTCTCAAATTCATTTGCAAGCTCTTTATGCACCTTCACTAGCTTCTTTCTCTTAGACTTTTCTTTCTCTAGAGCATTATTCAAATCATCAATCAAAAGTTTAAGCTCACTTTTAGAGAGGTGCTCATGTGTTACCTTCTCCTCTAATGCCATAAGACACATGGGAGGTGAGGGGTTGTCGATGGCGACTCCGGATATCTTCGTGTTTTCATTATCGGAGGAGTCCGCCCAAGAACCTTCATCATCGGTGATCCATTCCCCAATCACCTCTTCTTGAATATTTGCGGTGAGGCAAAGCTTTTGCTTGGGAAGAGCCGGAGGAGCGTTTTCCTTGATCGCAAGTCCGGCTATCCCATGAGCTCTAGTATCTTCTTCTTCGGAGGAGGATTGAGAGGACGATGAGCTTGAGCTATCTTCCTTCTTAGTCTTTTGACTGGCAAGAGCTTTCTTCTTATCCTTTGATTTGTGATCACTCTTGCGGTAGTGACGATATTTCTTCTTGTCATCTTCCTCATCTTCCTCTTGATTCCTTGCCTTGTGCTTGTTCTTTTTACTTCTTGGGCAATCCGCCGCCAAGTGACCCTTCTCTCCACATTCATAGCAACGCATCTCGAGATAGGTCTTCGCCTTGAAGAGGATGATCCTCATGAAGCTCATCTTCTTGATCAGCTTTTCTTGACCGCTTGACAAGGAGGGCCAATTCTTCAATCTCCGAATTGCATCATCGAGTCTTCATCATCTTCTTCAATTTCAACTTTCTTCTTTCCACTTTTGGCTTTGGCGGGGAGAGCGATTGACTTCTTGTTGAGCGGAGACTCTTCACTTTCAAGAAGCCGCATCTCATATGAGTTGAGTTGCCCGAGGAGCTTTGTCGGTGTCATCTTCTTGAGTTTTGACTTAGATGCTCGGATTAAGGTCACAAGAGGATTGAAACTAAATGGCACAACGTCAAGCATCTTCCGACAAATGTCAATGTCTTCCAAGACCTTCTTCTCCGAACATCCGGCAATTTCATTGACGATGGGGTTCAACCTAAGAAACATTTCATTGACACTTTCATTAGGAAGCATCTTGAATTGATCAAATCTTTTTCTAGCACGAGATAGCTTCTCCTCAAGCATCTCGGCACTACCAACATGAATTTCTCTAAGATGCTTCCAAATGTCATAAGCTTTAGAGAGATTGCCAATGCTATCAAAAACTTCGGAAGACACACTAGAGAGTAAAGCATTTCTAGCAATGGCATTAAAACGTTTGTACTTAGCATGAACTTCATCAAGAGCAATTGTTCCTACGGAGGGTCCGGATAGCCGGTCTCACAAGCGACCCACACATCATAGCTAAGTGCCTCTAAGTAACATTGCATCCTAATTCTCCAATAGTTGTAGTTTGTTCCATCGAAAATAGGAGCTTTTCCAATTTCTATCCTAGGCCCCTCTTGAGCCATCTCCTAGCGGTTAAGCTAATACCGGAGAACCTAGTTGCTCTGATACCACTTGAAAGAGGATCCTAAGGCCTAGAGGGGGGGTGAATAGGCAATTTTAATTTTTCTTTGATTAATTATTCTCAATTAAGCAACAAGTTAAGAATGACCCAATCCTAGATGCAAGTCAAGTAAGCGGAAGCTATAAATAAATTACAAAGCAACTATGACAAGGCATTCAAAAGAACACAAGCAATGTAAGAGAGTAAATGCGGAAATTAAATGAGAGAGTGACACGGTGTTTGTTTGATCAAGTTCGAGCCGCAACTCCTACTCTCCGCTGAGGCTACCCTTTGCGACAAGGACCGGCTCGCCTCGAGCCTCACCGCCTCACTCACTCCCGGTAGTCGCTCCGCCACTCCGGCGAGGTGGACTCACACCCCGTGCACCGACTCGAGAGTAGCCACACGCCAAGGCCTACTCCCAAGCCCTCGCCTCCACGAAGGATATCTTCAAAAGTAACAAGTTCAAACGCCTCGATCATGCCGGATCGAAGGACTTCCATGAAGCTCGGTATTGGGGTTTGATGGATTGTGGCTTTGAATGATCTTGTGGGTGGAGGAATGGCTCTAGAACACCTAATTGATGAGCTATGAATGTGGTAGGTGAAGTGGAGCAGCAAACCTCAAAATAGCCAGCCACTAGATAGGTATTTATAGCCCCTAGAGCAAAACTAGCCGTTGCCCCTCGGAAGAGGACAAAAAGACTAGCCGTTAGCCTCTACCGGACGCCGTCCGACGGGCACCGGACGCCGTCCGACAGATGCAACTGCTCACTGAAAAAGAGCTGATCGGACGCCGTCCGGTAACAACCGGACGCCGTCCGACAGTGAGTGCGTTAGAAAAAGGCTTAACCGGACGGCCCCCCAGACGCCGTCCGACCAGGAAAGGGCCTTGGTTTTTAACCTGACCGGACGCCGTCCGGTAACTACCGGACGCCGTCCGACAGTCCCGAAGCAAAGGACCGGACGCCCCTCAGACGCCATCCGACAGCGAGAAAGCCCCGAAATTGAACTTTATCGGACGCCGTCCGGTAACTACCGGACGCCGTCCGACAGTGAGTATTGTTTTGGTGTTTGGCTGGTCGGACGCCGTCCGGTTTTTCCAGACGCCGTCCGACAGAGAGGAATTTTTTCGAGCTAAAATTTGTGGGGGAATTTAGGTGGGTTTCTCTCTCTCTAGAAATCTCACAAGGATATATATGGGTATTTATAGAAGTGGTGGACTACGGAAACCGAGTTTTCGAGAATTCGCAAAGATCCGGCATGGTTCGAGATATTCGAACCCCTTTTGAAATCCGACGAAAAACAGGAAATAAACCTAACTACTCGTAATCTATACGTGACCTCTTCTCTCGCCCGGTCACGCACTTTGAAATCTTGGAGCAGCTCAGGAAATTTACGTCGCTTCGAATTAGGGTTTGCAAAAGCGCTGAGTCTTCGCTAGGGTTCCGAGAAGTCCAAAAACCCCCTAGCCCTTTAAATTAATTAAATTTATCATCAATGCCACTAATAAAAATTAGAGCTCAACGATGCTCACAGCCGAGTTGGGCGTTGCTCAAAAAATTATAACTTAAGATCTCTTTAAGTTCTTTACAATCTCCTTTCATATTACAAAAACGATCAGAAGAACAAGTCGGCGAGACATCTGACTCAATTGCAAAGCACTCGGGGGCTATTGTACATGTGCCTCGGGTATCCTCACGGAAGGCCCATGAGATAATAAATGGGGGCAGCCCAAGTCGGCTGGATGGAGATGAGAACTATTAAGATTACATGTGACTTGGATGACAAGAATTGTCCAAGGATAGTGTTCGGCTCCGTCTGATTAGGATATTTGTACCTGTAAATATTGGTGCGTATACGTGCCAGATACTTGAAAGATAATCTCGGTATAGGGTACCATATAAGACCATGTAACCTTATCTCCCCTGCACTATATAAAGGGAGGGGTAAGGGCCGTAAAGGCATAAGCTATTTGATCATGAGATCACCATCATAATTCAACGAACGTAGTATTAGGGTATTACCTCCACCGTGAGGGCCTGAACCTGGATAATCCCTGTCTTGTGTTACCTTCATGCCTAAGATCTAGCGCATAACCCCATTCAAATCTATTGCTGACGATAACCCCCGGTTAACCACACGTCGACACAAGGGTACATGCTGAGGTTGTTTTTCCCTCGGTGGCCTGCCAAAGAGAGCAGGTCGAGGGCCAATATGTCTTTTTCAGCAAAGATCTCTTTGCCCTCGTTTTCCCCTTATAAATAGGGAGCCCCTGTAATAATAAAGGACAATATACAGTTCACAGTCTAGCCACTTCTTGATCGCTTAGCTTGCCCGAGCTGCTTCGCGAGCCACGCTTGGTTGCTCCGCGAGGCAACCACTTAGAAATTTGCTGTTTGGCTCAGACCAACGACAATAAGTTAATACCCTATTAAATGATAGATTCCCCTAAAATTGACGAAAAAAGGTTTGAAAAAAGGTTCGGAACTCTCGTCGATGCGTGTCGAAACAATTCAAGAGCAAATCACTGGCTTCATTTTTTATGAGTGCATAAATACGATGGGCGAGCATCAACACCCTTTTGATAATAAGATTCTGGAGTCTTCGAATATATCAACCAACCATCGAGGAGCGATGCACGTAATTTGTTGTATAATACTTATGTATAGCTAGCTAGCTATTACATATAAATTTGGTGTAATTTAAAGTTTATGAAATGTTCTTTCGATTTTAGTTATCAGCTAGCTGCGTGTGCATGATTAATACTATTATTTGTGGTTTAGTTAATTGTGATTCACACATAAAATAATAAATAAGCAAAATAGGCAGGGTCAAAAAAATACACTGTGTACATCTCTGTTCTGGTTGGATCCACCAACCGTGATCAATAGAGCCGCCAGCGGCAGCCTTGAGCATCGCCACGTGTATTTGGCGCGCACACCTCAATCCCGGTTGGTCACACTAACCAGAACTGATAGAAGCTATCCAGCCGCGCCATGTGTATTCGGGGCCTATCGAGGATAGATTTAGTCCCGGTTCCTATAACATTTACTAATGCCCAGCGGATATTAGTCTCCAAGGATTGTCTCTGCTCTTTAACCGGGACTGAAATTACGTTCCCTAGTAGTGGACGTTATTTTTTTTAGAGCGTCGCCTGCTACTAATGTATTGAGTAACAACGCTTCCCGGTGTTCTAGACAACACAAATACGCGGAGAAATTATATATCTTTATTACATTTCCTATACTAACTGGAGTACTATTCAGATGGATTTTGTTGAGAAACCTCGCTACCGGGTGTAGTCCGAGGTATAAACGTGGACAATCAATCACAAGAAAGATCAAACACAGGGGACACAAAGATGTATGGGTGGAGCTCTGCTTTATTATTTCTCAGATCTGTATTACAATAGGTGCTCCACCTCTTCTTATATAGTGGTGCTTAGGGTTTAGGCCAGGTCCACATGTGGGACCCACCAGGGTAAATTGCCGGCCTAACCGGGCCGGACTCTTTCCCTATAGGTGGTTTCCCAACACTCCCCCTTGGACCTTGCCAGCGAGATGCATATGCCTCATTAAAACTCCATCCAAAAACCCAGCTGGAAAAAAGGATTGGAGAAAGAGTACATAGCATACGCTTGCTGTGCGCACGATTTGCCTCATTAAAATCCTTATGTGAGAAAACTTCAGGGAAAAACTCACCAAGGGAAAAATAGTACAAACGACCCAACATTGCATTCAATCTTCTAGATCGAGTTGGGTACTCCAGCTTCATGCCAAAGTTTTAATTCAGGGCATGTGAATTATCTCCCCCTGAATTCAGCACTTCTTTGAGCCTGATCATTCCAATGCCCCTAACACACCTTTCAAAAGAGGCGGTAGGTAATGACTTAGTGAACAGGTCAGCCAAATTCTCATAGGATTTGGTGTGCTGGATACTTATTTCGTTCAATTTATGGAGTTCATGCGCATAAAAGAACTTAGGGTCGATATGCTTAGTGAGATTCTTTTCACATAACCCGTTTGCATTTGTGCAACACAAGCGGCATTATCTTCATAGATAATTGTAGGGGTTTGCTCAATAGGTAATCCACATGACTGCAGGATGTGTTTCACCATTCTTCTTAACTATGCACATTCACGAGATGCTTCATTTAATGCAATGATTTCTGAGTGGTTTGTGGACGTAGCCACAAGCGTCTGCTTGGACGACTTCCATGACATTGCAGTGCCACCACACAGGAAAACATACCCAGTTTGTGATTTTCCAGAATGTGGGTCCGAAAGGTACGCAGCATCGGCATAACCAACAATATTCATATCTTGGTTCTTCCTGTAAAACAGGCCAAGATCAATGCTTCCTCGGAGGTATCGAAAAATAACCTTTATTCCATTCCAATGCCTCTTCGTGGGCGCTGCACTGTATCGAGCCAACGTGTTCACGGCGAATGCAATATCAGGCCTGTACTGTTAGCAAGATACATGAGTGCTCCTTTTGCACTCAAGTACGGGACTTCCTGCCCGAGGATTTCCTCCCCCTCTTCCCTGGGTCGGAAGGGGTCTTTTTCTTTCTGCAAAGACCTCCCTATCATAGGAGTTCTGGAGGAATATGCTTTATCAAAGCCAAACTTTCCCAATACCTTCTGAGTATAGGTAGCCTGGTGTACTAAAATTCCATGAGGAAAATGCTCGAGCTGCAAGCCTAAGCAATACTTAGTTTTATCTAAGTCTTTCATTTCAAACTCAGACTTCAAGTAAGAGCATTGACGGCGTGTTCACCGCTCAACCACTGCGGATCACACCCCGGTCAGATTTTCTATCCTGCTAGCCGATCAGCTCGAGCTCGGTTCGATTCGAGCGTCGGGCACGACTAGAGCGACATGCAGAGTTACCCAGGTTCGGACCCCCTCGCGGGTAACAGTCCTACTCCTGCCGAGCCTTAGCCCTTTTCTGGTTGTGGTTGTGTGGAATGCGATTACAGAGTGTTCCCTCTCTCCCTCTCCCTTCTCTCTCCGCCCTTTTTATACAAGCGTTCAATCAAGGAGAGAGCCGAGGGTAGGCGATCTTGTACTCTCTGCCATCAATTCCACAGCCACAAAGGATGTGATTGATCGAGACCCGCAGAGGTCACTGTGGCGGTAATCATCTCTATCTTGGTCCATCCGCGCGTGATGTCGCATTTAATGCGCCTGTCCTTCTCTGCAGAGGAGAGCCTTCGCCCAGAAGACTCCCTTAGGACTCTTCCTGCTGCGCGGGCCCCACCTGACAGTGAGGGGCCTCACACGCTTGCCGAGGGGTTCGCCCACACGCTGGGGCCTGCTCCCCCGCCTGACGTGTGGGGCCCTCGCCTTGCTTCTGAGGGGCTCGCCTACACGCTGGAGCCTGGTCGCCCGCCTGACGTGTGGGGCCCTCGCCTTGCTTCTGAGGGGCTCGCCCACACTGGGTCCAGTCGCCCGCTGGCGACGTGGGGCCCTCGCTCAAGCCGAGGGGCTCGCCCACGCTGGGTCTGGTCGCCCACTGACGTGTGGGGCCCTCGCCCGGCTTCGAGGGTCTCGCCACACGCTGGGTCTGTCGCCACCGACGTGGGGCCCTCGCCTTGTCTTCTTTCGGACTCTTCATAGCTCGGTATTTATTATACCGACAGTAGCCCCCGGGACCACCATGATACGCGAACCGCCGCGCCGACAATTCGCTTTCTCTCGCGATGGGAGATTTAATCGTGGGCCCACTTTGCGGGCGTCGACGCTGATTCTCCACCTGCGCACGATCTTCCTTGGGGAACCACGCCGCTTTTCGCGGGAAATCGAAACGCGCGGGGCATAATCGCGCCACGTGCGCAAGGGAGGACGGAATCCAAACCATCGCGCTTGCCTCAATCTTCTTCGCCTATAAAAGCTTCTCTCTTCTGCGCTGCACTGAGTTCCTTCGCGCGCTAAGTCCTCAAATTGCTATTCGCCTTCTTCGCCTCCTTCGCCACCGCTACTCAGCCTTTTCGCCAACGCCACTGTCGGGGATAAAATCACGGCCCATTGCCATGGCCCATTCCCTGACGGCCCGATCAAACAACCTACCAGGGCCCAGCTCCCTGGAAGGTTCTATCTGGCCCATATGCATCCTGCCGAACAGCTTCCTGGCTGGCGTGGTGCGTAGTGGTCAAGGAATCGTGTTTGAGCCCGTCTTGAACAAGAGTTCTGCACGGCTACGTGAAGACCCGGACGTGGTTTCCCGGATTGGATTGGAGGTCGTGATCCCCAAGAATAGGAGATTACCTTATCTACCGTAGGTCATATTTGGCATGTATGAGTTCGTTACGATCTCATAGTTAGCCCGGCCCGATATTCCCTCGGTAGGTCGGTTTGCTTTGCACTATATAAACCGAGTTCCCCTGGCGTGTAGAGGGGGCGACTTAGACTGCATCTAGCTTTAGCATCTGTTAGACACCTGCTCATAGCGCTTTGCTACACCATAATCTCGCCGAGACTTGTTCGTCTCGTCGAGCCATCTCTTGTATTCATCTCTGATATATAAGAAAGGCCGGACGTGGGGCTATTATCTCTCGAGAGGCCCGAACCGTGATAAAACCCACGCCTCCTGTTCGTTCTTTGTTCGTGGTTGTTCGGCGTGTCTCCTATCTCCTCTTTGAAGAACCTTGGTTGACTTGGGTCGATATCCCAATCGCCGACAACCGGGCGCCGACCGTGGGGACACGCAGACGAGCATGTCGAACTCCGTCGTGTGATGTAAATCCTTCCCGAGGGCTACGACTCGGAAGGCGGATGTCTCATCCTCGTCGATTCAGATTGATCTGTTCGGTTCTCGAACACCTTCCCCATCCGGGATGAAGTCTCGCCTATCTGGCGAAGATAGCCTCAGATCGCACTCCCGTCATTGACGATGACTACGGAACCGACGATCTTTACGATGGTTTGGATCTATCAGATTCCAAGGCTATGTCGGTAGATTCCACCTGTGGCGACACGGTGATGACGCCGTCTAGCATACCCTCGCGCGGCCCCCGCGACATTAACATGGCCGATGCAGGAACCTCCGAGAATCCTGCACGGGTTGTGGCGGCCGGCGAGCTCGAGCAGGTTGACCCTGCTCGACATCAAGATGAAGCTGCGCAGGCTGCTCGCGAGCAAGAAGTTGTCCGCCGCAGCCTCGACGATTCCATCAATCAGACCGTGGCGCGGTTCCGCGAGCGGTGCAAGCGACGGCGTCGCGATCCCCCTCGCGTGCCCACGCCAAGTCTCCCGGCGGAATTTTTTCCTATTCGGGTCAACTCCCCGCATGACCGGACTCCTGTCGGGCAGAACGCGGATGCTTCGGAGATCCTAGGACCATTAGATCAGAGTCGGGAACGGCTCGAAGCTATAGCAACGGTCCTTAGATCCACCAACCAGCTGATCTCGCCAAGCATAGGCGTCTGTGTTTCTAATCTAGAGCGACTGGCTGATGGCCTTAAGTCCCTAGGAGAAGTCAACAACTCCTCCAGGCAGCGTAGCCACGCTACCCGGAATGATCCGGACAGCTCTGATCGGACGCGTGACTCTCGTCACCGGCGGAGGATCACTGTCCATGAGCAGGCTACCCGTGGTCGCCGTAGCTCGCCAAGTGCCCGTAGTCATCGCGACCACAGAGGCAAGCGTGCGCGTGATGATCGCGGAAGGTCCCCTCGCGAGGAGCGCGTCGTCGCGACCACGAGGAAGGAGCGTGGTGGATTATCCCGGAGAGAGTTTCTCCAGGACGAGTCTTCCCATTCAGCAGGAGTTCCTCCACGCAACAGGGCCAACGTCTTCTCAAGACTAGGTTCTGCCGGGGAAGGTGGCCGGTCATATGCTTCGGGCTGCAAGGCTTTCTTCGAAGAGCTTCGGGCTGTCCGGTGGCCCTCAAAGTTCAAGCCCGGTCACATGGAGAGGTACAATGGGACTCAGAACCTAGAGGAATTCCTTTCCATCTACGCTACGGCCATCATGGCGGCCGGGGGTGACGAGCTCGTTATGGCTAATTACCTCCCAACCGTCCTTGAGGGTCTTTGCTTTCGGACGTGGTCGCTCAATCAGCAGAGGGTTCCATCAGCTCTTGGAACCAGCTTTGTGACGCCTAATCGCTAATTTCCGAGGCATTACGTGCGCTGGGCAAGGAGGATGATCTGCACGGATGATCCAGATGAGCGGGAGACCCTCCGCAACTTTGTGAAGCGTTTTATTAAGATCCGCAACACAATCCCAAACATCTCGGATGAATCATTGTCCGCGCCTTCAAAAGCGGAGTCCGCGACGAGCGTATCACCCAGATCTCGAGATCAATGAGACTGGACCGCCAACGACTGCTCAAGGCGGTGATCGCTCGCCAACGCGGAGGAGCGCTCAAGATCTGAAAGGCGTTCGACAAAGGCGAGCTGCCCGCCCAGCCTGGTGTAGATGAGAAGAAGAGCAGCAACGTTCCTGGTGACAAGAAGTCCCAGAAGAAGAAAAAAAAGGGTGATGCGAACAACACCGTCGCCGGTATGGATCGCGCACCTCCTCCCAAGGATGGGCAGAAAAAGCCCAATAATAATTATAAGGGCAAGAAGCCCGCCCAGGGAGGTAACCAAGGCAAGAAAGGTCCAAGCGACCGATTCTGCAAGTTCCACCAACATTACGGGCACGATATACGTCACTGCAGGACCTGGGCTGCAAAGCTCGAGGATTTCTACAACGGCAAGGGCCCAATGCCCACCCTGCCCGAACAAGGTGATGCCGGCAAGGACAAGCGCCAAGCCGATGGTGGTGATCGGGATGACGATGACGAATATCAGGAACCCGTGAACCACATTGCCGTCATCTTCGGCGGCTCCTCGGCTTACACCTCGCGACGCAGCCTCAAGGAAGCTGCTCGAGAGTCCTAGCGCTGAGAAGGGCAAACCACGCTCGAATCGATGAAGTGGACCGAGGTCTCCATCTCCTTCTCTCGGGAGGATTGCCCCACCGGATGACCAAGCCTCGGCGGCCCCATCGGTGGTCGCCCGACCATCGCGAACGCAAGAGTTGGCCGTGTTTTAGTAGACGGCGGGAGCGCTTTGGACTTACTTTCTGCCAAGGTCTTGGACGAGTTGCAGATTCCTCGTTCCAAGTTGAAGGAAGTCGCCATACCCTTCTATGGGATTGTCCTGGGAGAAGCCGTTAAGCCATTGGGACAGGTCGTCCTGCCCGTTACCTTCGGCAACCCGAGCAACTTCCGGACAGAGTTGATCACGTTTGACGTGGTCAACTTTCCATCCGCCTATAACGCGATCTTCGGTCGGCCATCCCTTGGCAAGTTCATGGCCGTCACTCACCACGCATATCACAGCGTGAAGATACCGGGCCCCAATGGTGTAATCACGGTCAAGGGCAATTACAAAGCTGCTCTGGATTGCGACGAGCAGTCCCTCGCCCTGGTCGACCAGCTTTCGCCTCGCGGTCCCGATGCTCCGCAGACCAAGTCTGCACGCCCTAGGGTCTCCCTTCAGCCAGAGGGAGAAACCAAGGAAGTTCCGCTGTCCCTTGATGATACTTCCAAGACAGTTCACCTAGGGGCCAACCTGGACCCCAAATAGGAAAGCGAGCTCATTGCCTTCCTCCGAGCTAATGCAGATGTGTTTGCCTGGGAGCCATCTGACATGCCCGGAGTCCCAAGGGAGGTCATCGAGCACAAACTGGCTGTCCGGCCGGACAAAAAGCCTGTTCGCCAGAAGCTTCGTCGCTTTTCTGAATTCAAACAGGGGATCATCAAAGATCAGCTTGGCAAACTGCTCGCTGCCGGATTCATCCGCGAGGTTGATCACACCGAGTGGTTAGCCAACCCTGTCATTGTAAAGAAGAAAGGCGGCAAGTGGAGGATGTGTGTCGATCACACAGATCTGAACGCTGCTTGTCCTAAGGACAATTTCCCGCTGCCTCGTATAGACCAACTGGTCGATGCGACTGCGGATGCCCAGCTTCTGAGTTTTTTGGATGCTTACTCCGGTTATCACCAAATAAGCATCTCCCCCGAGGATGAAGAGAAGACTGCCTTCATCACCCCCTTCGGCACTTTCTGCTATACGACCATGTCTTTCGGTCTGCAAGAATGTCGGTGCCACGCTCAAATATTGATGGAGAAGACTTTCCCAGAACAGCGCGGAAAAAACCTGGAAGTCTATGTCGACGACATAGTTGTAAAGAGCAAGTTTGCTCCAGATCATGTAAAAGACCTGGCCGAGACTTTTCGTAATCTCGCCAGGCATCGAATAAAATTAAATCCAGAGAAGTGTACCTTTGGTGTTCGATCCGGAATGTTGCTCGGTTATTTTATTGGTTCGCAAGGTATTTCTGCCAACCCTGAAAAAATCGAGGCCATTGAAAATATGCAGGCTCCGACTACCGTAAAGGAAGTACAAAGCCTCACTGGGCGAATGGCTGCTCTAAGCAGGTTTATTTCCCGTCAAGGAGAACGCGGGCTGCCTTTCTTTAAGGCCCTGCGCAAGCACAATGGTTTCGAGTGGATAGAAGAGGTTTATAGATCCTTTCAGATCTGAGCGATACTGTTCAACCCTCCTGCCTTGACTACCCCCTGCGGCATGGCGAAAGCGACCTTGCACTACCTAGGTTGCACGCCACAAGCGGTGAGCGCAGTCTTGACGGTCGAAAGGGAAGGCATACAGCGACCAATCTATTACGTGAGCGAGGTACTTCACGGACCAAAGGAGCATTACCCTGAGGTCCAGAAGCTACTCTACGCCTTGCTCATGTCCTCCAGAAACTTCGCCACTATTTCCAAAGATCAAATCTGGTCCCAACTACGCTCCCTCCGGGAGAAATCCTACTAATAAGGAATCTAGCGGACGATAGCTAAGGGGCAATGGAACTAGCGAGTTTGATCTGTTATTTGTCGCCCGAACTGCTATCAAGTCACGTGTCCTAGCTGACTTTGTCGCTGAATGGACTTGCCGCCTAAATCCTGTGAAGCTCCCGAGCAACCCGATGAACCCCTTGACCATGTTTTTGATGGCTTATGACCGAAACTCGGGGCTGGTTTTGTTCTCATCTCCTCAAGGAGAGCAACTCGATATTCTATCCAACTACACTTTGTGGCGACTAACAACGCCCGCAGAGTACGAGGCCTCCTCGCGGGACTAAGAGCGTGCAAGTCGCTTGGCGTCCAACGATCGATCGTGAAGGAGATTCACAATGGTCATCAATCAGTCAACAAGGAGTATCGGTCTTGCGATGACTCAATGGCGCGATACCGGTTGAAGTGAGGAAGTTGGAGCGGCACTTTCGATTTTTCGAGGTGCTCTTCGTGCCGTGAAGAACAACTTCTTGGCCGACCAATTGTCCAAGTATGGATCCTCACGCGAACCTGCTCCGGCAGGGGTGCTCGTCGAGTACCTATACAAGCCCTCAATCACGTCTCCGGATGAGGCAACCGAGACAGGTGGTGCTGTCTCCGTTATCGAGCAGGCTGCGGATTGGACAACGCCATTTGTCCGTTATCTTGCAGATGGGACCACGCCGACGACGGCCGAGCGTTCCCGCTTATAAGGCGTCTTGCTCCATACAAGCTTATGGACGGCATCCTTTACCGCCGAGGTGCTCGGGAGTTCTCTCAAGTGTATCTCGCAGCAGAGGGTGTGTTCCTTCTTAGGGACATACACGAGGGTGCCTGTGGCAACCACGCCTCCTTCAGAACTCTGGTCGGCAAAGCGTTTTGCATGGAATATTATTGGCCTACTGCGTTACAAGATGCCCGGGACATCGTGACTAAGTGCAAGCCTTGCCAATTTCACGCCCGGAGGGCACACAAGCCCGCCCAAGAGCTCCAAACGATCCCCCCATCATGGCCTTTTTCCACATGGGGTCTGGATCTGCTCGGCCCTTTCCCTAAGGGGTACAAGGGCTATACACACCTGCTCGTCGCCATAGACACTTTTACAATGTGGATTGAGGCAGAGCCCGTGTCGTCTCTTCACGCCAAAACGGCTGTTCGCTTTTTCAAAAGCAACGTGGTCACGCGCTTCGGGATCCCCCACAAGTTGATCACGGACAACGGTACCCGATTCGAAGTTTAGCTATTCGTGAATATCGCGAATACCGGGAACCAAGGTTCGCTTTCGCTTCTGTGGCACACCCACAGAGCAATGGAGCAGTCGAGCGAGCTAACGGACAGATCGTCCAGGGTATCAAACGGCGGGTGTTTGCTGCTCTCAACGAGCACAATACAGCCTGGGTCGACGAAGTTCCTTCCGTCCTATGGGCAGTCCGCACTACAACCAGCCGGGCAACCGGGGAAACTCCTTTGGCCCGCCGAAATTGTACTCGGTTCGCCTCGCACGAGCTCGGTCAACTTAGTTGACGACGAGCAAGAGCGCCTCCTCGATCTCGATCTCCTCGAAGGCACACGAGACCGGGCATTAAGTCGAATGGCGCGCTACCAAGAAGATCTTCGCGCACGCTGCCAAGTCGAGTTCGACCAAGGGTCTTGAAGGCGGCGACCTCGTTACGCGCCGTGTCGAGAACTTGTCCAATGCCAACAAGTTAACTCCACCACAGGAGGCCCATTCACGGTCGTTTCTACTGCTCGCCCGGGGGCTGTTCGCCTAGCTATGGAGGACGGGAGAGAGCTGACCAGCACTTGGAACATCGACCAGCTTCGTAAGTTCTTTGTGTAGGTCTTTTCTGTGTTTGCTTAGCTTTGCGCTTTTTGTAAACTTCGCGCCTTAGTTCGAACAAGTCTCTCGGGCACCACGTAAAGTTCAATCCAATTACTCGGTGAATTTTTGCGGCCTCTGCGCCCTTTTCACTACTTGTCTTCTCAGACTACTTTCTCTCTGGTAACACTTGATAGCTGCCCGGTCTTGCGAACTCTTGGCTCCGCAATCTTAAGGATTTTTCCCTACCCGTATCTAGTTTCGATAAGTTCCTAAACTCAGGGTTGCGTAACACGGCTTTTTCACCTTGCGGCTAAGTCTGCTCTCGTCAGCCCTCCGCGGCAGAGGCACTTACTGCTCGGCGCGACCACTTGGCAAAGCTCGCTCGTAAGCCCTCAGCGCAGCAGGCACTTTCTTGTTCGGTTTCTCTCGGGCGCTTAACTTACGCCAACGAAGCGATCAGGAACGACGAGCAAGGTTGGTGTCGCTTTTCTCTACGCGACGTGCTCGAGTTCGCAGCTTAGGTTCTCGAGCATCGTCTGCACGGGCTAGGGTGCCGCTCTTTTCTCTTGTGCACTGTTCGAGTTCAGAACTTAGGTTCTTGAGCAAATACTGGCAACGGGGCCGGAGTTAGGCTAAGCGCCTACCGGTTTTCTTAAACTTTCTAGCTACTGCTCACTTTTCTCTTAGTTTCGCTCGTTCTTGTCTTTTTTGCTGCTCTTTCTTTGCAGGAAAAGGGTAAGTCTTTATTAATAAAGTTTGCAGTACAAAGTCCTCTCGGGTTACAAACCCTCTGACTACCTAGAAGCGAAGTTGCTCCTTGAGCTCCTCGATCACTTCCTTGAGGCGCAGGACTTCCCTTGGGCTTTGAACCCCTCTCCGCCTCACTCGGAGATGATCGGCTTCCTCCTTGCTGCTCCTGCCTGCTCCGTCGCCAGACGGAGAGCCTCGACCTCTTCGGTCTTGGCCCTTGCTGGCTGGTCGGTCGAGCCTCGCTACAGCTAACTCGGCCTTTCGACGGTCTTGAGCTGCTCGTCCAGCTCCTTGACCTTCTTCTCCGCGGTGATCGCCCTCACCGCCATCCCGCGCATCTCCTCAATCTCTTCCTGTGAAGCCCATAGGGTTGAGATTTTGGCCTGGAGTCCCGCGGATGTCTGCTCCTCCTTGGCGAGCTGGGCCTTGAGCTTCTTGGTTTCCGCCGCGAGCTGGTTCCGCCGGTGGGACGCATCAGCGAGCTGCTCTTCAAGCCACTTTGTGCGGCCCGGCTTCTCCTCCGCGGTGCTCGCCCTCACGGCTTGTGCGCGAAGCTCCTCGGCTTCCTTTAGAAGGGCCTCAGAGGAATGCCTCTCCTTGGTCAGCTTGGCCTTGAGCCTATTCGCCTTCGCCTTGCCAGCTCGGCTCCAAGATTGGGCCGGGCAGCGCTTCTCGCCTGGACCTCCGACCGAGATGCTCTCGGAGGGACGCCAGTACGGCTACCCGCTCGATGGTAACCCCATCCTCGAGTTCCGCCATGGTGTCCCTGAAGACCTGAGGGGGAAGATCAAGTCAAAACACTTTACGATAATACAGTTGAAACGAACAGGGTTTGGCCTTGGAGTTTACCTTGCCAAGCCGATGCTTCAACCCGCGGCGCAGGCGGTCCTCGAGGCCATGCGTCACGAAGCCCCGCTCGTGCGGGAAGAGGCGGGCGCGTTCTTCCTGTCGCCGCCTTGTTCGCTCCTTCTTCTTGTGGGAGCGCGTCTGTTCAGGAGCAGGGGCAGCGGGCGAAGCGCTTTCGTCTCCGCGCTCCTTCTCCTCTTCCTCTTCCTCTTCCTCTTCCGCCCGAACAGCTTCGGGCGAGACTGGGGCCACTCTTCTGGGTGGCGCCGTCGTTCCCACGGGCAGGACGACTTGCTCGACCTGCTCGGGGGCTTCTTCTTGCTCCCTGGCGGCCGGGACTTCGCCATGCTCGCCAGAGAATCCCGTTGCCTCGGGGGTGAGCTGCCCCTGCGACGAAGTGCCTGGCAGGACCGTCTGCTCGGTCCCGTCCTGGGCAGCTTCCGGAGCCATCGTCTTGGCCCCGCTGTCCGTGGCGCCGCTCGCTGCCTCTTCTGCCTCCAGCCGCTCAACCGCGCCTTTGAGCGCGTCGAGCTGCTCGCTGGAGCCCGACGGCAGCAGGCTCCACGCCGCCGGCTTTGTCCTGAGGCTCGCCGACCTCATCGCCATGATGCACCGTGTAGGTGCTCGGGCAGCAGCGACCGCTCGAGTGCTGCCTCGACGTCGTCTGTGGCGATCTCCTCTTGGGCGGCTGATGAAAAAGAGTTGATGGTTAAGTCTAATGCGGTCAGAGGGTGGAAAGATCGAAAGTTCGATTTCTGCATACCTGCCGCGGAAGGCTTGATCTTGATCTTCGTCGCTAGAACCTTCCGCCTCTTCCTTGGGGGCTCCTTGGCGGATTCTCCGCCTTGGCCCTTGGGTGTTCGCGGCGACGAGCTCAGCTCTCGGCTGAGCTGAGCACTCTTCTCACGCAGCGTAAGAAGCTTTTCCTTGCGTGCGACCTCCTCTTCGAGCCTCCTCTGCTCGGCGACTTGTTGGACCCGATCCATGCGGCCAGGGTGAGCTTGCGTGTAACGCCTAAGCCAGAGGGCCATGGTCTTTACCTCTTCGTCGCTCTGCTCGGCGAGGAGGGAGGGGCTTGGTCTCTTCCTCATTGGCTGACCAGCGCCATGAAATGCGCTTCGGTGCGCCCCGTCGCCGCGGATGGCTTCTTCGGCGGTTGGCGGCCACCATGTCGCGGCGAGCTCCGCGTTGGCTCGGCCGCCACCTTGGGCTTCACGGCCACCTTGGCCTTGCCCTTCTTCGCCATCTCCTTCTCAGACCCGGAGAGTTCCTCAACGATCCCTCCAAGGATCAGCTGGTCCTCCTGTGCGTTTTGAGAAGTGGACATTAGCCTTCAAACAACGGTGCAAGTCTAGCAACACTGGCTGAGTATAAGAGATTTACCTCGTCTGAGCGGACAAGCACGTTGCGCGGACAGGTGTATGCCACCTCGCCGGTGACCTCGCTGTCCTTCTTCGCCGCCTTTAGCATGGCGTCGATCCGTTCGGTCACCCATGCGTCGGTTGGCTTCTCCCCGGCGAAGGGGAATGTTAGTTCCTGTTCGGAGGAAATAAGTCTATGTCAAGGTTGAGTCTTAAAGGTACTTACCCGTGCTCTCCCTTGTGATGTCTTCCCATCCCTCTATCTTGTAGAAGGGATAGGGCCTACTCCGCAGCGGACAGATCCTGTTCGCTGTGTAGTCCCGGATGATCTCCCTGCCCGTGAGCCCGAGACTCACGAGGGAGGCGATCTTCCTTGTCAGGTACCAATCCTCGGCGGACATCTCCGGCCGAGGCATTGGGTTCCTTCACGGCGCATTCCGGTGAAGATGAGCTTCTTGTCGCCGCTCCGCTTCTCAGAGAACCACCTCACCCACCACGCGCCCATCGAGTCGGCGCAATGGGGCGAGGGTACGGCGCTGTCGTCGTGGTGGCCCGGGCTTGAGGTAGTAGCACCCAGTTGCTTGAAGCGGCGAGCTGCTCTCGTCACCTTGTAATAGTGGAGGAACAATTTCACCGGATCGATTCTCAGATAGCCCTCGCACAAAAGGAAGACGCCCATCCGAGGATGGAGTTCGGATTGAGGTTTGCCACCTCCAATCCGCTAATGTTTAAGAAGGCCTCGACGAAGTCGCTTTCGGGAGATCGTAACCCGAACAGTGCGAACTGTTCGAAGTTGACGAACTCTCCCTCCAGCGGCTCCGGAGTATCCTCCTCTCCGGGCAGCCTCCAGCTACCGGTGTCAACGTGGCCCTCCTCTTCCCAGACCTTCAGGTGCTCCTCGGTCAAGCTAGTGCCGGTGAACTTGGCCATAGCGGTTCCCAGGGCTGGACAGGCAACGCTGGTGGTGGAGTTTGGGTGCTTGATGCTGAGCGCGGTTGGAACTAGGGCTTAGAGAGGAAAGGCGTGAGAGCAGAAGTGGCTGGCCGCGAGCAGCTTGGGTACTTTTATAGTCCCGTGTGAGTGGCTCTGCAACGGTTTGTCACAAACGGCTAGTTTTTATCGCAACGGCTGGATAAAACGGTCGCCTGTTTTCACTGCGCAGCGATAGGAAGTTACCGTTGGAATCTGCCAACAGCTAGTTTTTCCAAAGGTCCGTGACCGAGGGTGAGTGTTCGCCGCGGGGCGTGATTCTGCTCGACGCAATGAGTTGCTCGGTACTGATCGGGTCTGTTCGGTCTCGAACAAGTCTTGTTCGGTTGAACCATGACCTGTTCGGTCGCTTGTTACGCGTCTCTGTAGCAGCGAAATTTCCTCTTCGTGACTTGAGTCTCAAGAGGACGACCCCACTCTAGTGAGTCCTTCCACTTGAGTCTCGGGGCTAGCCGTCAGATAAAATCACGCCCATTGCCATGGCCCATTCCCCGACGGCCCGATCAAATGTACCTACCAGGCCCGACTCCTCGAAGGTTCTATCTAGCCCATATGCATCCCGCCAACACTTCTCGGCCGTGGTGCGAGTGGTCAAGGAATCGTGTTTGAGCCCGCCTCAACAAGAGTTCTCAAGACGGCCACGTGAAGACCCGGATGTGGTTTCCCGGATTGGATTGGAGGTCGTGATCCCCAAGAATAGGAGATTACCTTATCTACCGTAGGTCATATTTGGCATGCATGAGTTCGTTACGATCTCATAGTTAGCCCGGCCCGATATTCCCTCGGTAGGTCGGTTTGCTTTGCACTATATAAACCGAGTTCCCCTGGCGTGTAGAGGGGGCGACTTAGACTGCATCTAGCTTTAGCATCTGTTAGACACCTGCTCATAGCGCTTTGCTACACCATAATCTCGCCGAGACTTGTTCGCCTCTGCCGAGCCATCTCTTGTATTCATCTCCGATATATAAGAAAGGCCGGACGAGGGCTATTATCTCTCCCGAGAGGCCCGAACCAGATAAAAACCCCCGCTCCTGCTCGTTCGTCGTCAGTGGTTGTTCGGCGTGTCTCCTATCTCCTCTCTGAAGAACCTTGGTTGACTTGGGTCGATATCCCAATCGTCGACAGCCACCAAGTTTTTCGCCAGCGCCACCGCCAAACTTCCCATGGCTCCCAAACGCAGCAAGGGCCGCCGTGGGGACGCCGCACCGTCGTCTGGCGCTGTTTTACCAGCTTCCGCCGTCGATGAGGACATGGTGACGCGGCTCCATGTCTTCGTGCCGCCAACCTCCGCCCGTTCAAGGCCGCACCATTATGCCGAGCCTCGTCTCGGGAGATCGTGTCCTTCTCTCGGCGTCTTCAAGGGCCTTGTTCCGCCAGACTGAAGTTCTTCTTGGGGGTGCTCGCCTTCTATGAGATCCAGGCAGCGCACCTTCCCCCCAATTCTATCGTGGCTCTGGCCATCTTCGCCCACCTCTGCGAAATGTTCGTGGGGATGATGCCGAGCCTCCTGCTCTGGCGCCGACTCTTCTCCTCAGACAGCTCGCTCGGCGCGGTTGGGAGCTGCTACTAGCGCTCCGGCACCACCGCCATTCATTCTCGCTGCGGTCAAGTCCAACTGGAAGGATCGGCACCGATAATGGTCAGACGGAGGACTCCAAGCCGCGCGACGATCTTGCCCTCCCCGACGGTCCTGCAGAGCCCACCGCCAACTGGGGGTCTCAGCCCGACAACCCAGTGGATATGGAGGCGATGTCGGGCCAAGATTGTCGAAGCTCCGCCACGAGGCTCACCGAACCCACGTGGTGGCGGACTTTTGCGCGCAGCCTACGCCTGCCTTCGCATGAGAGGGCACGCCTACCGGTTGTACTGTGGCGACGATGACGGGACCCGAATTGCTCCTGGAGGTAAGTACTCTTGCATTCTTTCGGATCTTGTGACTTTGCGGTATATCCTTTCGTCTTTTTTGGCTACTTGCCAACTCGCTGCTTGTTCTTTGTGTGCCCAGCCGCATTGAACGTGCCGGAGGACGTGCTTCGGCAGTGGCTGGCGGGACTCTTGACCGCGGCTGCCGACGACATCTCTCCGCCTACGGGCACTGCGACTGGGACCCACTAGAGCGCAATCAGACTTACTGGCGCGCGCCCCATGGAAGTCTCGGCGGCGTCCGTGGCGGGGACCTTGCAGATCCGCGACCCCGCCAACGATCGCTGAGGTTCTCATGTCCGCCGCGCTCGGCCGTGGTGGGCCGACCATCAAGGCTTGGGAAGCGCTACCATCCTTTCCCTTGACGACGACGATGAAGAGGGAGAGGCGAGTCTAAAAGGCTCATCGCCCTTCGCCCTTCCGCAGCTGGTTCACTGAGATGCCACCGCCCGCTGCTCGGCGAGCGCTGGCGACTCTTCCGGCCCAGCCGCCAGACCGGCTTCTTCGCGCGGCACCTCTCGCGCTGACACCGATCGCCGCGCCAGCTCCCCTTGCGCCTGGCGCCATCTGCGCTGGCCTCCGTCGCGTCGGCGCCTCCTCTGATCGGAGGAGGAGGAGCGGCGCCGCTTCCACGGCCAAGGGTTTAGCTGCTGCCCCTCTACCTTCGCTTTTGGGGGGCCCCGCTTCAGGTAGCTTTCTCTGCACTTAAGCGCATATCGCATTAGGGTTAGCATGCTGGGCTCTTTTCGCATACCTGAACCCTTCTAGTTTTCCCTTGCTGGACAGAGCGGATGCTGGGGCTTCGGGTTCCGCCATGCGATCCGCCGACCCAGCTTCGCCTGCTGCCTCGACGGCGAACAAGCGCCACGGGGAGAATGCACCGGCGCTAAGGCAGGAGGATCCTCCGGCTGCTGCCACGGCCGACGCTAACGCCATTTCCGCCGTCGCCGCCGACGTCGGGCGCTCCTCGAAAGCGCTTCGTGCCCTCTCCCACACTGGCGGCGGAGAGCGCCGGGCTGGCAGAGCGAACCGCCACGAAGCGGCGGACCCTCGGCGTGAGGTCACCGCGAAGCGAGACGGCGTCGATGAGGCTGCGGCGGCGCAAGCCGCCGCCGCCTCAGCTACCAAAGACGTCGCCGATCTTCGCGCGGAGCATTCCGAGCGCCTCCGGGTCCTCGCCGACATGCTGCGCACCGCCTACCGCGACTTCCGGACATCCAGACCATTGGCGCCACGCTTGTACGCCTCGGGAGGAGACGGCTCACAAAGACGCCGGCGATTAGGCGCGCCGAGAGCTCGAAGATCTCGCCAGGATGCCGCAGCGCGGCGATCGAAGATGGTCGCCACGGCGCCTTTGAGGCGGCGCAATTCGCCCCGGCAACCGCTTTGCCCAGAATCCCAAGACTCGACGCCACGCATCGGGAACTTTTCGCTAATTGACCGAGATTTAACAGTCTCAAGGTCGCGGCTCACGCGCAGGTCCCAGATGGGTGGCGAAGACTGCCGTGGAGACGGCGACGACGACGAGTAGCTGGACTCCCCCGGTCGTTTTGTCTTGTAAAAAGAACCTGTCAAAATCAACGCAAACTCTTGCTTTTCTGCCACGAGTCTCGTTAATCCTTTACGCAAATTTCTTACGCTTTTTGCGAAAAAGACGAACTAGGGCACCCGACCCCAAGAAGCTTTGGGCAGAACGTTCTGTTGAAAGTGAGCGCTTTTTCCTTAGGCATCTGGCTGCTTCAACCCTTATGGCCTCTGGCAAACTGACCTTAAACGTTGCGTGGCGAGAGCTAAGCCTCTGAAAGTGGTCTAGTCGCCGGTGTCGTCGTTGGCGCATTGCCTAGACCGAGCAGACACACCAGGCTAGCGCACGACTTCCGTCCGCGTCGCCTCGCCCAACCGCAAGCCTAAGCGTTTGCTTTTGCTCACAGGGGCCATTAGCCTTCAAGATTTTTTTCGCTACCACCTCTCGATGTAACGCTTTCAATGTACTTTTCAAGGCTAAGCAACTGATCGCCAAATGCTTTAAACAGAACATTCTGCTGCAAGTGAGCGCCTTTTTCCTTAGGCATCAGGTAACTTCAACCCTTATGGCCTCTCGCAAACCGACCTTAAACGTTGCGTGGTGAGAGCTAAGCCTCCGGAAGTGGTCTAGTCGCCGGTGCCGTTGTTGGCGCATTGCCTAGACCGAGCAGACACACCAGGCTAGAGCACGACTTCCGTCCGCGTCGCCTCGCCCAACCGCAACCTAAGCGTTTGTCCTTGCAACTAAGGGGCCATCGGCCTTAAGTACTTTTTCGCTACCAGCTTTCAGCAGAATGTCTTCTAACAGACTTTTAGAGGCGAAAAAGAACAGATGCCCACAGAAAGAACAGAACTTATCTTTTTATTGCAGATGGCTTTGTACATCGCAGCCCCCGAGGCGAGCGGGGAAGGAGGAAGACCTCGTCGCTCGGCTCCAAAAGGAAGGCCAAAAAAGCTCTTGAAACGGCTACCTACGGGTAGAACTTCCTCAGCTGCTCGACGTTCCAAGTGTTCGCCGCCAATTCGTGACCATCCTCGAAAGCGAGCCTGACTGAGCCTGGGCGGGAGACTGAGACCACCTTGAAGGGGCCCTCCCACAGGGGAGACAGCTTGTTGCGGCCCGCCTGCACCTGAATTCTGCGCAGAACGAGGTCGCCCACTGCCAGCGTTCTCTCACACACCCACCTTGCTTGATAACGGAGCAGTGCCTGCTGATACCTGGTGGCCCGGATCGCTGCTTTATCTCTGATCTCTTCCAGGAAGTTTACTTCATCCTGACGCCGGTCAGGGTCTCCGTCTTCGCTGAACGCCGCCACCCTTGGGGATCCAAAGGCGAGCTCCGACGGGAGCACTGCTTCAGAGCCATACACCAGGAAGAACGGGGTCTCGCCAGTGGCTCTGTTGGGAGTTGTCCGCAGCGCCCAAAGCACCGTGGAAACTTCTTCCGCCCAGCGCTTGCCACGCTTCTCCAGGCGGTCGAACGCCCTTGTCTTGAGTCCTCTGAGCACTTCTGCATTGGCCCGCTCCACTTGCCCATTGCTCTTCGGGTGTGCAACGGAGGCGAAGCAAAGCTTGGTGCCCAGCTCCTCGCACCAATCTTGGAAGTCGGCACTCTTGAACTGAGCGCCGTTGTCGGTGATGATTCTGTTGGCGACGCCGAACCGGACGAAGATGCTCCTCATGAACTTTATGGCGGCCGCCGATGTGATCGCCGGGACCGGCGAGGCCTCGACCCACTTGGTGAACTTGTCGACGGCGACGAACAGATGCGTGTAGCCTCCGGTCGCCCATGGGAACGGGCCCAGATATCCAAATTTCAGACCCTGAGCGAACGGCGAGAGAGCGGAATGGTTTGCAGCGCCTGGGCCGGTCGGTGGATTTGCTTAGCATGAAATTGACACGCTTCGCATCTCCTCACCAGCTCGAAGGCATCCTGGAGGGCAGTAGGCCAGTAGAAACCGTGGCGGAAGACCACCCCAACTAACGCCCGGCTTCCTGAATGGCTCCAGCACATGCCTCCATGGATCTCAGAGAGAATTTCACTCCCCGCTTCCCGAGTGACGCACTTCAGTAGAACTCCATTTGCGCCCTGGCGATACAGGTCCCCACCTACCAGGACGTAGCGCTTGGCCTTGCGCGCTATCTTCTCAGCCGACGCGTCATCGTCGGGGATCACTCCGTCCCGCAGGTAGGCTTGGATCGGATCTATCCACTGACCTTCCCGGACGAGTGTGGCGACGTTAGCATTGTCGCCGACGTACTCTGCCTGGCCTGGCATTTCCGCCTCAACCGCCGCGGCAGTTCTTCCGCATCCTCCCTCCAACCGGGGAGCTGTTGCAGGATAAGTGACGTCTCCTCCAGATGTGGGAGCTGCGTCAGGAAGGATGTCGTCCCCGCCAGAATTGGGGGCTGCGACAGACGGCCGCGTGAGTCTTTCTTCAAAGACCCCAGCCGAAACAGGTGCCCTTGACGAGGCAATCTGGGATAATTCATCCGCCATATAGTTGTCACGGCGAGGGATGTGCGAGAAGCCTAAACCCTCGAAATGCCGCTCCAACCGACGCACCTCCGCTAGGTAGGCCGCCATAGTGGAATCGGAACATGTGAAATCCTTCCTCGCCAGGAGAGAGTCGCCTTTGATTTGCAGCCGCCGGATGCCCAGGGTCGAAGCCACCCTGAGCACGGCGAGTAGCCCTTCGTACTCCACGACGTTGTTGGTAGCGCGGAACTCCCGCACCACCAGGTGCCGGACGATGTCGCCGGTGGGAGACACCAGGACGACGCCAAATTTCAAATTTCTTCAAACCGAACGAGCCGTCGAAGAAGAGAGTCCACGGCAAGGGTGCGGGGGTGTCTTCAATTTCTGCCTCTGCCGGAGTCCACTCGCTGACGAACTCCGCCAGAGCTTGCCCTTTGATGGCCGTTCGGGGAGCGAACTTAAGGTCGAATTCGGCCAGCTCCATGGCCCACTTGGCGATGCGGCCCGTCGCCTCGCGGTTGAAGAGGATCTCCCGCAAGGGGTACTTGGTCAGCACCGTGATTTCTCGCCCCTGGAAGTAGTGACGTAGCTTCCTGGACGCCGTCAGCACGGCGTAGAGCATCTTCTGATGTTGCGAATATCTTGTTTCAGCGTCGTGGAGCACTTTGCTGACGTAGTAGATGGGACGTTGAACTCCTTCTCTTTCCGCCACCAGCACCGTGCTGACCACCTGGGGGTTCGCCGCGACGTAAAGGATCAGCGGCTCGCCCGGGTCCGGGGCGACCAGCACGGGCGCGGAAGTGAGGTATTTCTTCAGCCCGTCAAACACCTCCTGCGCCTCAGTGGTCCACTCGAACTGGTTGGTCTTCTTCAGGAGCCTGAGTAGAGGGAGGCACTTGTCCCCAAGGCGAGTTATAAAGCGGCCCACGGAAGTCAGGCAGCCCACCAAGCACTGCATCTGCCGAAGTCGCGTCGGGGGCTTCATGTTCTCGATTGCTGCGATCTTGTCGGGGTTCGCCTCAATCCCCCTTTGGGAGACGAGGAAGCCCAACAGCTTGCCCGACGGAACGGCTAACACACACTTCTCGGGGTTGAGCTTGATGCAGTACTTCCTCAGGTTGGTGAAGGTTTCTTCCAGGTCGCCGATCAAATCCTCCGCCTTCTTGGACTTCACCACCAGGTCATCGACGTACACCTCCAAGTTCCGCCCTATCTGGGGGCGGTGAGCGATGTGCATGGCCCTCTGATAGGTTGGGCCTGCATTTTTCAAGCCGAACGCCATTCTTGTATAGCAGTAGACACCCATGGGCGTCACAAAGGCTGTCTTGTCTTCATCTTCTTCAGCCATGCTGATCTGGTGGTACACAGGTCGCATCCGGAAAGCACGGTACTTCGCATCCCGCCAGAGAGTCGATGATGAGATCAATGCAGGGCAGCGGGTACGGATCCTTCGGGCACGCCTTGTTGAGGTCGGTGAAGTCAACGCACATCCTCCACCGCCGGGCGGATTTTTGCGAGGACGGGTTCGCGAGCCACAGGATGGGCGGCGCTCTGACGACCCCGCCGCTTAAGAGCTTGTCCACCTCCTGGCAGATAACGGCCTGGCGCTCCACCGATGCTTCCGGACCTTCTGCATAACCAGTCGCGAGCTGGGGAACGTCGCCAGCTTGCGCTCAATCACCTCCCTGGGGACCCCAGCCATGTCGGACGGGTTGCCAAGCAAACACGTCTGCGTTAGACTGGAGGAAAGTGACGAGCGCGCCTTCCTATTTGGCGCTGAGAGAGGCGCCCACCCGAAGGTCTTCGCCGGGTCTGACTCACTCAGCGAGATCACCTTAACCTCCGCGGACGAACCGGGGGAGGCACGGATCTTCGCCGGAGGAGCTCCTGTCGAAGCCTCGGTCTTACGGCGCCGATTGCCCCATAAGCGAGAGCGTCCTTGTCGCAGCCGGGCGCCTCGGCGGTCCACCTTCCGCGATGATGGGGCCAGTGGCCCGGAATCTTCACCACCATGTACGCATAGTGGCGGCCGCCGCCATGAACTTCGCGGCCGGGCCGACCCGATGATCGTGTTATGCGAGATCGAAGTCCGCCACCTCGAACTCGAGCATCTCCGTGTGAAAGTTGTCGGAGACTCCAAAGGTCACCGAGAGGCTGACGCGCCCCAGAGGGACGGACTCAGCCCCCGGCGCGATGCCGAAGAAGGGGAGGGCCGGGCGAAGCTCCTGCTGTTGGATCTGGAGCGTCTTGGCGACTCGGGCAGATAGGAGGTTGAGAGAGCTTCCCCCGTCGACCAGCACCCGTCCGAGCTTAACATTCCGGGCCGTGGGCGCAACCACGATCGGGAGATGCCGGGCGGCGATCTTGGCGGGGTGTCGGCTGACCGAGCGTGATCGTTGCTCGACCACATCGGTACCCTAGCGGACCCATCGGTGGAGCGGCGGCATACCTCCCTCATCGCGGCTTAAAGCTAGCGTGGGGCGGATAGGTGGCCGATCCGCCGTGGATAACGGCGACCGCGCACCACTGCTTTGAAAACCAAGCGGCCGGCTCCTTGCCCTTGCATTGCCGGACACCCGCTCACCTGCGTGGGCGGCGCTTATCCACCAACTTGCGGCGACATGGCAATCGCCGTCGTCGGGAGTTGTTGCGGTGAATGGGACAACAAGCCCTTCCGTCCCACTCACGGGGGCGGCGGTCCCGCCCGCCGCGCGGCCGCTTGATCGTCGTAACGGGCGGCGGTCGCCGTGGCGCCTACGAGACCATTCTGCAGCCGCCGGCGCCGCGCGACCTTTGTCTGTTACGCCCGCGGCGCCCACAGCTGCGGCCGCGCTTGTCGTCGTTGTTGTTGTCATCGTCGTCGTCGTTGCGCTCGGCGGCCAGGACCTGTCCGATCTCGGCAGCCTTGCGCTTCTTCTTGTCCTTGCGTTGCTGGATTTTTGAAGTCCGGCCGCCCGCCAGCGGCCCCTCGCCCACGCAGACGACGGAAGCGAGCCTCACTTTGAAGGGCGCACTTAGGGAGCGGGTGAAGAGTTCTTCCGTCGTCTTGATCTTGCGGGTGGCCATCTTCTCCTTAACCCTAGGGTCTCGGGCGCCTCTCCTGAAGGCCGTGACAACGGCGTCGATGGAGATGTCTGGGATGGTATTGCGAACCTGACTGAAGCGCCGGATATAGTCGCGCAGCGACTCTCCTTTCTTCTGCTCCACGTTGTGGAGATCGTCTTCCACTCCGGGCTGCTCAAACGTGCCCTGGAAGTTGGTGATGAAGAGCTCGGAAAGCTCCTTCCACGACCCCACCGACTCTGGGGGTAGGTTCATGAGCCACGAGCGGGAACCTTCCCCGATCCTCTAGTCGGCTGCATCACGGTAGTGTAAATCTGTAAAAACTCGTCAGGGTTGGTAGACCCATCGTACTTCTCGATGGCAGCGGGCCGGAACCGCCCAGGCCACTGCACTCGGCGCAGCTCCTTGGAAAAGGTGCGGCAACCGACGTCTGGAGCCTCCTGCTCCTGGACACGCCCTTCGTCCCGCCGCGCCCGCCGTTCGGCCGGCACCGAACAAGCGCCGCCTTCTCCAGCGGAGGAGGCTCCACGGGAGTCCTCCTGTTGGCTCCCGCGAGCAGCAGCAATAGCGCGGTCGCGCTCTCGATCATGCTGCCGGCGGAGCTTGTCGCGCAGGTCTTCTCCGTGTCGTAGATGGCGGTCCTCCAAGTGGGATCGGAGATCTCGCCCACCTGCACGCCTGCCAGGCCGAACCCCCATAGGAGTCGCCCGGCTCCTGTCTTCCTGGCCCCGCTCCCTCCTGCTGGGAGTCCTGCGAGAGGGGCGTGGGGAAAGAAAAGAACGGGAAGAGGCGGAAACTCCAGTTCCCGCGCCTTCCGTAGCTTGCACCACCACCGCGGCGGCATCGACGTAGCGGGCCAAGCTGGCCAACCACGGCGCCGCCGAAGAGTCTGGAGTCACCGGAACCGGCGGGTTGTCCAGTAGGGCCCTGGCCGCATAGAGGTTCTGTGCGGGACAGCACTCCTCCATGGCCAGGCGCTGCCTAGCCAAACTGGGACGGCCGCCCTCCGCCAAGGCGCCCGGCCCTAGGCGAGAAGGCCGCCGCACCGATCCATCGCCATCGCCCGCCGACGCCGAGGCCGCTGCTCGCAAATGCTTCTCGTCCATCGCGGATCGCTGATCCGCCATTGTCGCCGAGAAACTGGTCAAGAACTCGAATCAAGCTAAGCGCTCCCACTACAGCGCGCATCGACGGCATGTTCACCGCTCAACCATTGCGGATCACACCGGTCGATTTTCTATCCGCTAGCCGATCAGCTCGAGCTCGGTTCGATTCGAAAGTCCGCAAGACGACAAGAGCGACACGCAGAGTTACCTGTGTTCGACCCGCCGGTAATGGCCCCTACTGTGCGAGCCTTAGCCCTTTTCTGGTTGTGGTTGTGTGGAATGCGATTACAGAGTGTTCCCTCTCTCCCTCTCCCTTCTCTCTCCGCCCTTTTTTTACAAGCCTTCGAACTGGCGGAGAGAGCCGAGGGGTAGGCAGTACAGTACTCTCAGTACACTTGATAAGATACGTGGACACGACAGGAGAGACGAAAACGTGCCACTGCCGAGCGGCGCCGCCCACGCGTGCTTCGCAAGTGGCCTCTGACCCGTATGAGCACGCCGGTGACAAGACGGGTGGGCCCCAGCTTGCGCCGCCTGACGCGGGCGGCCGTCCTGATGATGGCCAACTCTCTCTCTGCCAGTCAATTCCACAGCGCCACAGTGACAGTTGATCAGACCCGCAAAGGTCACTGTGGCGGTAATCATCTCTATCTTGGTCCATCCGCGCGTGATGTCGCATTTAATGCGCCTGTCCTTCGCTGCAGAGGAGAGCCTTCGCCCAGAAGACTCCCTTAGGACGCTTCCTACTGCGCGGGCCCCACCTAACAGTGAGGGGCCTCTCACGCTCGCCCACACGCTGGGGCCTGCTCGCCCGCTTGACGTGTGGGGCCCTCGCCTTGCTTCTGAGGGGCTCGCCCACACGCTGGGGTCTGGTCGCCCGCCTGACGTGTGGGGCCCTCGCGTTGCTTTGTACCAGGACGTTGAGTGAAACCTTGAACTACCAGCCTTGCTTTGTACCTCACAACTTCATTGCTTTCATTCCTCTTATGAACAAAGACCCACTTGTACCCTACAAGGCGTATGTGGTTCGGTGTAGGGCTTACAGGCCCGAATACTTGTCTATTGTTCAGGGAAGTCAGTTTTGCTGTAATTGCCTCTTTCCATTCTTTTCAATCCGGCCTTACTTTACATTTTGCTAAAAATGTAGGCTCAGGATCATTTTCAATTATGGAGGCAATTTTCTTTGCATAGTAAATATCGATTATGGCTGTGGCTCTATTCATTACTTCCCTGATAATTCATAGTTTATGGCCATTTCATCATGGGTTGCTTTCGACAATTGTTTACCTTGCTCTTCACTGCATATCCATTGGCGAGAGCAAGTTCCTTTAGTTTATTATAGCCGATGTGTGCGCTCATTTGTTTTGGCATTATGCATTGGTTCTATTTGTGGAACATTCTCGAGTTCTGCAGGGAACATTCAAATCCGGGAGGGCCTCGCTAGCAGGCTCCTTACCAGTGCCGGGTCTCAACCAGCTCCCCTTCCCACGGTGGGGTGCTTTTGTGACTGGTTGTGATAAGCTCTCCTTCCCTCTTTTCCCCAGGCGTCCCCGGGTACTTGGGGTTGGAGTAACCAGACTCCCTGCTCTTTTCTTACGCCTTTGAGCAGGTTGAGGGGTACCTTCTATTTGCTTTGGTACTGCAACCCTCTCTGGTGCATTGCGTGCAGGCACATGCAACTTAATCACTCCCTGCGAGTCACAAAAGTGTTCAGGCAGTGCATTTGCTAATTTATTCAAGTCTAGGATCTTCTGGACCTCACCATTTGCTTCACTAGTGCGAGGTCTAATCTTGCCGCACCGTTGCTTGCGTGTGATTTCTCGGCATTCATCTTCTGGTGGCTTATTCTCTCCCCCTAATGACGGGAAATTATCCTCGTCAAATATGCAATCAGCGAACCGAGCCGTATGCAAATCTTCAGTCGTGGGTTCTAAATATCGGATTATTGAGATACTCTCATATCCAACATAAATCCCAGACTTTCGGAGAGGGCCCATGGCGGCACGCTGAGAGGGTGGTATAGGTACATATACCTTGCCGCCAAATTTTCTAAGATGCGAGATCTTGTGGATCATGCCCTGCGCTAGTTGCATATGTGAATGGATGTTGTGGGCCGATGGTCTATAATTGATGAGATTAGATGCATGAAGGACTGCATGTCCGCAGCAAGTGTTCGGTAAATTAGATTGCAAGAGAAGTGGCCGGGCAATGAATTTAATTCTCTTAATCAATGCCTCTGCTAGCCCGTTTTGTGTATGAACGTGCGGTACTAAGTGCTCAAGGTGAATCCCCGATGCCGTGCAATAATCATCAAAGGCCTTAGATGCAGATCGGTCTTCCTCGCGGATTGATCGGCACGTCAGGGAGCGAGCATGCTGATAACGTGTTGAGAAAGATCGCTACCTGGTGTAGTCCGAGGTATAAACGTGGACAATCAATCATAAGAAAGATCAAACACAGTGGACACAAAGATGTATGGGTGGAGCTCTGTTTTATTATTTCTCAGATCTGTATTAGAATAGGTGCTCCATCTCTTCTTATATAGTAGTGCTTAGGGTTTAGGCCAGGTCCATATGTGGGATCCACCAGGGTAAATTGCCGGCCTAACTGGGCCGGACTCCTTTCCCAACAGATTTCTCGTACAGTGCTTTGCATATGGTTTGACAAGTTTACACGTAGCCCAACCAAGCCGCGTGGCTCGAGGCTGCGCGGCCGGTGGTTTCGCAACGATTTTACCAGATTTCATTTGGAAATTTGGGCCGAAATGAAGGGAAATGAGTGAGGGACGGAGACAGCGGAAATTTGGAACGATCCCAACCCGAATTAAATCACGTGGCTGGTGCAGAAAGAAAAAAATTGGGCCAACCATAAACGTCACATTCTTTCCCATTAATTGCCAACCATAAACGTGCGTGATCACGTTGTTGCCGAGGCCAAGTGGTTCGAAAAAGGAAATTAAGGCCTCGTTTTTTCAAATAGATCGCATCATTACAGACATCAGAAGAAATTTTCTTTATTTTTATATAAACATAAGTTGTCGTAATTTGCGACGATTTTTTCGTGACTTTTAGTAGTGTTCCAAATATTCTAAAACTATTTTTAATTATTTTTTATAATCTTTAGACCTTATTTTAGGGCCTCAAATTTCTTCTGATGTCTGTAAACTGAACGATATGTTGAAAAGAACGAGACCTAAGGCTCTGCATGTCACCCCTCAATTTTAACTTACCTTCAGGATCGATGATCCCGTCTTACTACCGAAACAAGACGCTAAAGACGGTGACCAAGAAAATCTACAAGATACATCGATAGATTAAATTCCTGAATATTACATCACAGTGTTGCGCCTTTAGACGACTTTAGTAAGACGGCCCATCTATATCGTAGCTATGCGCCTCCACGTCGTCCCCCTCATAATAGATGAAAAAGGAAATTAAGGCCCTGCGGGCATTCCTATTGATAAGGCAACAAAGATATTTTGCCATCATGGCCTGTCCTGTTCAAGCTGGGCTGGAGGCAATAATGCTGAGATAGATGTCAATTGGCATGCACCTGCATGTCCTTGTGGCCTCGTGTATTTACACAAAATTCAAAACCGTATGTACATCGCATATGTTGCAATTTCAAGACATCCATTCATGCTAAAATTACATGACGGATACATTTCCATTATTCAGATAAACTGCACATTTAGGCCTAGTTCTTTTCAGCTTAACAGCTTAACGTCTTAACAGCTAAATGACTTACCTACGTTTTGAAAACACATAATGCTTTGATTTTTTTTTAGTCCTTTTTTCGCTGTTTTGAAGGTGGGTTCTAACGCTTTAAAAACAAAGTCAAACGAAATGTATCCGAATCTCGAGACTATCTCGAGAAGCTCTTGAAGTTCAGTCATTTCAGTGGTTCAGCCGTTCATCCGTTCAGATCAGCTCAAAATGACAGGATCTTAGTCATTTTGATTCCTGCAAAGTTATTTACACACACATATAGAGGGAGGCTAGCATACTCACGGCAGTACGGATCTCTTTGTATTCCCGAAGAGTTTTTTAAATTTTAGATGACTAACAACCTATCTTTTTCATCTCACTGAAACGTAGCAAGTGACCAAGTTTCATAATTTTAAAATTTATTTACTATTTATTTCCAATTTTTAAAAATTGACATTTCAATTAGTCATGGTGCATTCATAAAAGCTGATTTCGAATAATAGGAAACAAATTTTTAAAAATGAAACTTGGTCACTGTCTATATTTCTGTGAGACGAACAAGATCAGCAGTTCGGATCGATTGTTATGCATTTGGATTTTGAAAACTTGTCGAAAGTACGGATCCGTGCTTAGAAATACACTAGCTTTCCTCTTAATATTATTAACAGAAGTATTATCAAGATCTTGCATTTGAACGGTTAACATGGACCAAGCCATTGAAATAAATAGAACAACATTTGTTTTTTATCGTAAACTTATAACCATCTTCTTCCAAACATGAAGAAGTGATAATGTTCTTACTCAAGTGAGGGATGTAATAATAATTATTTAATTTCAAAACTAAACCAGAAGATAATGATAAGGGATATACGCCGACAACATCCGTAATAACCATTGCTTCATTGCCGATGCGGATTTTCATCTCGTCTCTTGCACAACTTCTAGTCCTTTTTAGCCCCTATTATTTTTTACAAGTATGAATCATCGACCCGGTATCAAATAGCCATGACTTAGACAAGTAGCGGGATTAACTTCTATAGTATTAATACATGAGGCAAAATCCACGGTTCCGTTCTTCGTATCCTTTGCAGTTCCTACGCCAATGACCCTTCTTATGGCAGTAGTGACATGCATCAGAACAAGTAGGACCATTCTTTTTGTCTTACCATCAGACTTAGGTTTCGGGCCTTAGATTGTATCATCACCCTTACCCTTGACCTCACACGTCCTCTTCTTTTCCACCATCCTTGTGAACCGTCATCATATGATTCTTACTTTTCTTGATGTTCTCCCCAGCTGCCTTTAACATCCCATGCAATTCAGTCATGCTTTTCTCCATGCCATTTATATAAAAATTAATAATGAACGTCTTAAAGCTTGCAGGCAACGATTAGAGAATCACATCGGTGGCCAGCTCTTCGCTTAATAGAAAAACCAAGTTTGTCCAAATTTTCAAAGTAACCAATCATCTTGATAACACGAGGGCTCACTGGATTACCTTCAGTTAGCTTGCACGCAAACAAGGCTTTTGAGATCAAGTATCTCCTAGCCCTTACTTGGTTCTCAAACATGCTTCGGAATCCCTCGATTATATCGTAGTCATCCACTTCCTCGTATTGCTTCTTAAGCTTAGAGTTCAAAATAGCAATCATGAGACAGTTAACGGACCTACCTACTCTCATATAAAAAAAAAATAGAACAACTTCGGAGAGAAATTTCTCCATCGACAGACAAAGCGCCAAGAGCCTTGTTTAAAAAAGCAAAGCTCTGGACTAAAGCCTTTCTGTGCTTCTCATATGTCATGCGGTCAGCAGCATGTCACATCCTCAGTTTTCAAAAGTATAATTTGCAAAAATTAAATTGAGTCTATAATTGTTTAATAAAGCATGAGTAAAATTTTATGGGAACATTAATTAAAAATTATTTACCAATTGGAATTTTAGAAAGCATAAAGCAAATATATACACACACACATATATATTCATATAAAATATTTTTGGGCAAGCAAAAATATAGAAATAAACATGAACTGTATTTTAATATAACTAGATTTATAAATTTTGCCAAAAATAATTTCCAAAAAAGAAAATAAACTTTTGAAATTGAAGAGAGGAAGAGAAAGTAAAATAAAGCAATAGAAATTATTTGTAAAAATTATCTTAGGCCGAAACCAACTCCCTCGGCCCAGCGCTTCTCTTTCCCTCTCTCGGCCTTGTTCTCCCACTACTCGTAGCGGGCCGGCCCAGCCACGCCACGCCTTTCATCTCTCCTCCCTTTGGTAAGTCGGGCCCACCTGTCAGCTCCTTCTCCCTCCCCTCACTACCTCTCTCTCTCGTGCTCGCTCTCTCTCTCTACTTCCTCTGCTCACGACCGCCGCAACGTCGCCGTAGTTCTGCACCGAGGCAAGGCCGCCGACAAAGTTTGTCGTCGCACTCCGCTGCCGTCGTGGACATTGAGCCCAAATTTTTTCACCCGTAGCAGCATCGCCGCTGGGCTTGACAAAAATGCGCCACGGAAGTCGCCGTCGTCTCTCTGTGGTACTGTGATCACGTAGCATTGCCTAAGCCGGTCACCAATAAATACCGAGCCACCGTGTCGCCGTCCCCAATCCCGCTGGCACCGAAGGTGACAGCCTCATCGCGCTTGCCCCGACGATTCCCTGTACCGAGGGCTTCACTGATCGCTCCACCTCACCTCCCTCTTCATTTCCCCTCGCCTGATTGCATCCCTCCGCCACTGGAAACAACCCGTCGCCGTGACCTGTCCTGTTCAAGCTGGGCTCGGGGCAATAATGGTGACATAGATGGCAATTGGCATGCACCTGCATGGCCTTGTGCCCTCGTGTATTTACACAAAATTCGAAACCGGATGTACATCGCATATGTTGCAATTTCAAGACATCAATTCATGCTAAAATTACATGACGGATACATTTCCATTATTCAGATAAACTGCACATTTAGTCATTTTGATTCCTGCAAAGTTATTTACACACACATATAGATGGAGGCTAGCATACTCTCAGGAGTACGGATCTCTTCGTATTCCCGAAGAGTTTTTTAAATTTTAGATGACTAACAACCGATCCGGATCATTTATCTTTTTTGTCTCACCGAAACGTAGCCAGTGACCAAGTTTCATAATTTTAAAATTATTAACTATTTATTTTCTATTTTTAAAAATTGACATTCCAATTAGTCATGGTGCATTCATAAAAGCTGATTTTTAAAAATAGGAAACAAATTTGAAAAAGTGAAACTTGGTCACTGTCTATATTTCTGTGAGACGAACAAGATCAATGGTTCGGATCGGTTGTTATGCATTTCGGATTTTGAAAACTTGTCGAGAGTACGGATCCGTACTTCCGAGAGTACACTAGCTTTCCTCTTAATATTATTAACAGAAGTATTATCAAGATCTTGCATTTGAACGGTTAACATGGACCAAGCCATTGAAATAAATAGAAAAACACTTGTAGAAGAAGTGATAATGTTCTTACTCATGTGAGGGATGTAATAATAATTATTTAATTTCAAAACTAAACCAGAAGATAATGATAAGGGATATCGCCCATGTGGATAACATAAACCCGGGTATCCACACGGTGGTCTAAAAGACCAATTCGACGAGGATGGATAAATCGGTGGATAAGGCACCAATCTGGCGGGATTCTAGAAAACTTCTTTCGTGAAAAACGTGAAGATAAAGCTATCTTTAATTAATAGGGAAGATATCTTGTAATCCCGAATAACTATTAGAGGATAGAGATAGAATCCTCACCGTGAATCGAGTAGGACTATCTCAGAACCCCACCCTCCACTATATAAAGGGGGTAGGGGGCCATAGTTCGGCATCGAGACCATCTTGATCTTCATCCATAGGTTGATCATCATCTCCACACCTATCCATGGAGAGATATCTCTTGATCATCTTGTCTGCATATCTGCATATAATCCCAGAAAGCGCGGGGCGTAGGGTATTACCTACCCGCCACGAGGGCTCGAACTCAGATAAATTCTTGTCTTGTATACCATCGAGTTAAGATCTTGTGCATCGCCCCATATATAATCATTACCAACGGTACCCCCCAGTTAGTTACCAGTCGACAGTTGGCGCGCCAGGTAGGGGCAGCGTCAAGATCATCTTCGTCAAGCTCGATGGCATCGATCTACGGTGTCGCCGTCGTCTCGCTTCGGAGCCGATCAAGCGTCATCAACGGCCGGCAGAACTCTACTTCCTGATTTGGATCGAGATCCAATCTGGAGAAGCTACAACAACGCCTCCCGCTCGGGTTGGGGAAAGCCACGGTCATCTACTCATGAGTAGTACGCCAACGGCTCAATTCCCGACTCGGATACGGTGACGGCTCGAAGACAGATTCTGGACGTCATCTTGTTTCTTCAATTCCCGTTGATCTAGAAGGAATTTCGGGATGAGACTAGATGCGTTTGAAAGATAATTTCGTCATGTTTCCGTGAAGCCTAAGAACGCCCAAAACAGAGTCCGGATGTGTCCGGGACATCCGTTTCAAGGCAGGCTGCATGGGATGGTCGCGAATCTCGGCGAGCTCGTAAAACCCATTTACGGAGGATGCGGCATGCGGATGTACCGTGGTACACCTCCAAGGACATCGAGAATCAGCAAGGAGCTTTTCCAAATAATCGACGACCAACACTTCTTCCGGACTCGGATCCAATCCAGTCTGAGGAGAACATCGACATCGCTTTGTCTGGCCTCCCGGTCGGGTCGAGAAACGCCGCTATCTACTCCCGAGTAGTGTGTCGGGGACTCAATTCTCGACTCGGATACGGTCAGGACTCAACCAAGGACTTCAACAACGCCTTTTCAGACTCGGACAAGATCCGATCCGGGATGGAATTCAACAGCGCTTCACTCGGACTCCCGGTCGTGTTGGGGAACGTCACCGCCGCCTACCGACGAGTAGTGCGCCGGGGGCTTAATTCCCGACTCGGATACGGCGAGGTCCCGATGGAGAACGAATGTCAGGTGGTAATCATCAACAGCAGCAAACCACTCGGACTCAACAATTATTGCGTCCATCATGCGACGCCGGCTTCATCAACCGCGAGACGAACATGAGAAGAAGATGCGATCTGTTCCCATTCAGATTCTGGACGGAACTTGTGTCGCAATTTGCTGTTGACTCAGGAGGAGTTTCGAGGTGATATAAGATGCGTTGGAAAGCTTATCTCGTTATGTTTCCAGCGAATCCAAGAACGCCTGAATCCGACTTCGGATACGACCGTGACGCCTTTTTCAAGGCAGCCTGCGCAGAGAGGTTGTGAATTTCGGTGAGCTCGTAAAGCTCGTCGATGCCGGCTACGGCGTGAGGATTGATCGTGCCATATCTCGTGGGACGTTGAAGACCAGCGAGGACTTTCATCGACTTTCGTCAAGCTACACCAACCGCATGCAGATCATCTACGACTACGGCCAACTCCGTCTACCACAGGCGAGACCTCGGCGAGCACGTGCTGTTCGTCGCCGACCACGACGTGTGCCACTCGGTGTTGATCGAGATCTGAATGACTACTTCCTCTACTTGGCTACGCGCCTACGCCTCCAAGGTCTATAGCTCGGCTGTACGCCATCGAGCGCCACAAGCGCCCGGTACGGCTACACGCCTGCAGCTACAAATCTACGGCTCGGCGACACGCTACTTAGCGACACGCCTACGCCCGCGCCACGAGCGTCCAAGTTTTCAGCTCGGCTGTACGCCATCGCGCGCCACGAGCGCCCGGTACGGCTACACGCCTGCAGCTACAAATCTACAGCTCGGCGACAAGCCACTCGGCTACACGCCTACGCCAGCGCCACGAGCGCCCAATTCTACGGCTCGGCGACACGCTACTCAGCGACACGCCTACGCCCGCACCACGAGCGTCCGAGTATTCAGCTCGGCTGTATGCCATCGCGCGCCACAAGCGTCCGGTACGGCTACACGCCTGTAGCTACAAATCTACGGCTCGGCGACAAGCCACTCGTCTACACGCCTACGCCAGCGCCACGAGCACCCAAGTCTACGGCTCGGCGACACGCTACTCAGCGATGCGCCACGAGCGTCCATATTTTCAGCTCGGCTGTACGCCATCGCGCGCCACGAACGCCCGGTACGGCTGTACGCCTGCAGCTTCAAATCTACGGCTCGGCGATAAGCCACTCGGGTACACGCCTACGCCAGCGCCACGAGCGTCCAAGTCTATGGCTCGGCGACACGCTACTCAGCGACACGCCTACGCCCCGCGCCATGAGCGCCCAAGTATTCAGCTCGGCTGTACGCCATCGCACGCCACGAGCGCCCGGTACGGCTATACGCCTGCAACTTCAAATCTACGGCTCGGCGATAAGCCACTCGGCTACACGCCTACGCCAGCGCCACGAGCGCATAAGCCTACGGCTCGGCTACACGCTACTCAGCGACACGCCCACGCCCGCGCCACGAGCGTCGAAGTATTCAGCTCGGCTGTACGCCATCGCGCGCCACAAGCGCCCGGTACGGCTGCACGCCTACAGCTTCAAGTCTACGGCACGGCGACAAGCCACTCGGCCACACGCCTACGCCAGCGCCACGAGCAGCCAAGTCTACGGCTCGGCTACACGTCTACGCCTACATCAGAGCTAAGTTCTCATTACCATAATTCTTTTCATATTAATCTAAGTTGCTTCTTGACTTGCTACTTAGTCGGTGCTACTTAGTCGGTCTCCAACTAAGCAATAAGTCGGGGGCTACACCTAATAGGTGCACTTGCGTGCACTCTTTTTGTTGCTCTTTCTTAATGATTGCAAATGAATTCGAGTGGTTTTTTCGAGTAGTGAAGCTCTGACCCACGAACGGCGAACTCTAGTCACTCGATACGCGTGCATGGGAAAAGAGCCATGAGCCAATTCCTGACGCCCGGGGGCTAGACTTGTCGGTATAATAAATACCGGGGTATAAAGAGTCCTGGAGAAGACCGGGCGAGGGCCCCACGCGTCAGGCGGGCGACCAGACCCAGCGTGTGGGCGAGCTCTTGAGAGCGGGCGAGGCCCCACGTCGAGCGGGCGACCGAGCCCAGCGTGTGGGCGAGCCCCTCAAGCCCGGGCGAGGCCCCCGCGTCGGCGGGCGGCGAGCCCAGCGCATGGGTGAGCCCTCGGCGAGCGCGAGAGCCCCTCATCACGAGTGGGGCCCACGCAGCAGAAGCGTCCTAAGGGAGTCTTCGGACGAAGCTCTCTCTCTCTGCGAAGAACGGCGCATTCAATGCGACATCACGCTACGACGGACCAAGGCGGTGATAATTACCGCTTCTGATGACCTCTGCGGGTGCGATCAATCGCTATCCTTTGTGGCTATGCGGAATTGACCGGCGAGAGAGAGTTACGCCATCGGGGCGCCGCCGCGTCGGCGGCGCAAGTTAGAGCCCGCCAGATTACATCACCGGCGTGTTCACACGGGTCAGAAGCCACTTGCGAAGCACGCGTGGGCGGCGCCGCTCGGCAGCCACACATTTTCGTCTCTCTTGTCGCGTCCTCGTGTCTTATCGATTA
This sequence comes from Raddia guianensis, assembly GCA_036346415.1. Lineage (NCBI taxonomy): Eukaryota > Viridiplantae > Streptophyta > Magnoliopsida > Poales > Poaceae > Raddia > Raddia guianensis. The sequence goes on along the minus strand of CM070537.1, from coordinate 17,228,378 downwards.
TCTTGAAATCTTGTCTTGCCTACCCTCGGTTCTCTCCGCTGGTTCGAGGCTTGTATAAAGGGGGCGGTGAGAGAAGGGAGATGGGGTTCCAACATTCTGTAATCGAATTCTACACAACCACAACAAGAAAAGAGCTAAGGCTCGGCAGGAGTAGGACTGTTACCCGCGAGGGGGTCCGAACCTAGGTAAACCCTGTGAGTCGCTCCTCGTCGTGCCCGACGCTCAAATCGAACCGAGCTCGAGCTGATCGGCTAGCAACACAAAAATCTGACAGGGTGTGATCCGCAGTGGTTGAGCGGAGAGCACGCCGTCAAGACTAGTCGGGCAGAGTGCTTAACAAAAGGAAGATTACTTGGAAGATTTTAAGATCAAAAAGGAAAAGTGGCAAAAATATAAAAATTATCTAAATAAAGCAGTCGAACCTTGCATTCGATTGATTGTTTTTTCATTCAAATGCTGCCTAAACTCTACATGTACATGCTACAGGAGATCATGGGTTATTAGCCCAGCGAGCGCCCGGCATGGCTACGCGCCTACGCCCGCTCCTCGAGCGTTCAAGTCTATGGCACAGCTATACGCCCACACCAACTTCGGTACGGCTATACGTTTACACCAACTTTGGTACGGCTATACGCTTACGCCTCTGGCCATGAGCCATCCTGCGCCCTGAGCGCTAACTACGGCCTTCCAGCTGCGCGTCACAACCAGTGGCTACAAGTGCAGCCGAGCTAAGCCAAATTCAGCCTCGGTGCACCCCTTTGAGGGCATATCACCGGCAGAACTACAAAAAATTACCCATCTCTTGGTATACCCCATGTTGGGTCACTAGTTGGTCGCTGCATGTCAGGATCAGATACCAGTGATGTCGGGATTGAGTTTTGATGGTACGCTGCAATTGGGGCCTATGCTGTACACCGCTACCCAGGTATGGATACCATATGGCTAAACTCTTTCCTTAAGGTACGCCCCGTGGTGGGGTCGCCAGCTATATTCCGCTTCTGATGGGATACAGTACCGCTTTGGTGACAACAATGATATGCCCATGTTGGGACACTAGTCGTGTTACCGCACTAGTCGGATCTGGTATCATTGGGCCAAACCCTATCCGATGGTATGCTCCATGTTGGGCCAAGCTTTACTCTCTGAGTATAGGTACGGATGGTTAAAAATACGATATGCCCTCTGGGGCCACCATTTAGATCCTACTCGATTAGATGCAGTACCGCTCGACTCTTGACCAAAACTAGTGGTACGCGCCCCATGTTGGGTCGCCAACAGATATCGCAAGGCAATACAGTATCACTCGGCTCTTCACCAAAACCAGAGTCGCCCCATCTTTGGAGTCGCCACCGTACATCGCAAGACGATCACAGTATCACTCGGCTCTTGACCAAAACCGTTGGTGCCCCATGTTGGGTCGCCAGCTGTACATCGCAAGACGAGTACAGGTATCACTCGGCTCTTCAGCCAAAAACAAATGGTACGCCCCATGTTGGGTCTCTAGCTATACATCGCAAGACGAGTACAGGTACCACTTCATCAAAATCAAGGTGATGCGCTTTACAATGGGCCGTCCGCCAGAACTCCGGCAATCCCGGGCTGGGTATCACTAACAATTCTCTATGATCCTTCACAGTCTCCTCGCAGATAACAGGCAGAAGCCAGTCGGGAAGGAGTAGCAACAATCTATAAGCACTCGGCATGAAGCATGACTCATCCAAGGTGCAGCAAAGAAGAGCAGCGACTCGACTATGAAGCACTCGGGGGCTACTGTGGATAACATAGACCTTGGGTATCCACACGGCGGGCCTAAAAGACCACCCGTTAGGGGATGGACCAAGTCGGGTGGATAAGGACGGGTACCACCCGGACTCTAGAAGACTTGCTCGGCAAGAAAAGACATGAAGATAGAAGCCTATCCCTAATTAATAGGGAAGGCATACTTGTAATCCCGAATAACTATTAGAGGATAGAGATAGGAATCCTACCTTGTAACCGACTAGGGCTCCTCGTAACCCAACCCCCTCCACTATATAAAGGGGGTAGGGGGCCATAGTTCGGCATCGAGACCATCCAAATCTTCATCCATAGGTTGATCATCATCTCCACACCCATCCATGGAGAGATATCTCTTGATCATCTTGTACACATATACCACATATAATCCCAGAGCACAGGACGTAGGGTATTACCTCCGCCATGAGGGCCTGAACCTGTATAAATCCTTGTCTTGTGTTACCATCGAGTTTAGATCTTGTGCATCGCCCCATATATAATCATTGCCGACGGTACCCCCCAGTTAGTTACCAGTCGACACCGACAACATCCACAATAACCATTGCTTCATTGCCGATGCGGATTTCCATCTCGTCTCTTGCACAACTTCTAGTCCTTTTTAGCCCCTATAATGATTTGCAAGTATGAATCATCAACTCGGTATCAAATATCCATGACTTAGACAAGTAGCGGGATTAACTTCTATAATATTAATACCTGAGGCGGAATCCACGGTTCGTTCTTGTTATCCTTTGCAGTTCCTACGCCAATGACCCTTCTTGTGGCAGTAGTGACATGCATCAGAACAAGTAGGACCATTCTTTTTGATCTTACCATCAGACTTAGGTTTCGGGCCTTAGATTGTATCCTCACTGTCGACGGTTGAGATATCGATCTCAAGTCGCTAAGGTTCTTTAGAAGTGAGATAGGAGACACACCGAACAACCACGAACAGCAACGAACAGGAGACAGGGGTTTTTATCCTGGTTCAGGCCTCTCGGGAGAGATAATAGCCCTACGTCCAGCCTTTCTTATATATCAGAGATGAGTACAAGAGATGGCTCGACGAGACGAACAAGTCTCGGCGAGATTATGGTGTAGCAAAGCGCTATGAGCAGGTGTCTAACAGATGCTAAAGCTAGATGCAGTCTAAGTCGTCCTGGATCGGCCCCTCAACACGCCGTGGGGGTCCTGTTTATATAGTGTTGAACAAACCGACCTACCGAGGGAATATCGGGCCGGGCTAACTACGAGATCGTAACGAACTCATACATGCCAAATATGACCTACGGTAGACAAGGTAATCTCCTAATATTGGGGATCACGACATCCAATCCAATCCGGGAAACCAACGTCCGGGTCTTCACGTAGCCGTGCAGGACTCTTGTTCGAGACGGACTCAAACACGATTCCTTGGCCACTACGCACCACGCCAGCCAGGAAGCTGTTCGGCAGGATGCATATGGGCGAGATAGAACCTTCGAGGAGCTGGGCCTGGTAGGTTGTTTGATCGGGCCGTCGGGGAGTGGGCCATGGCAATGGGCGTAATTTAATCTGACAGCTAGCCCCGAGACTCAAGTGGAAGGACTCACTAGAGTGGGGTCTTCCTCTTGAGACTCAAGTCCGAAGAGGAAACTTTGCTGCTACAAAGGCGTGTAACAAGCGACCGAACAGGTTATGGTTCAACCGAGCAAGACACCTTGGTACCGAACAAACTGATCGATCTTGAAGCTACTCAAGGCGTCGAGCAGAAGCCACATCTGTCGAAAGCGAGCACTCGACCTTCGATGCGTAAATCGGAAATCCAGTCCTAAGCGCAGAGCTCGTCGCGAGACCAAACCGCGCTCCGGCGAAGAGCTGCCGGTCGCGGCGAATCATCTCCTTGAGGTGAGCGTCATCAAGGAGGATTGGATTCTGGCGATAAAGAGTGTACCACCGCATCCGGTAAGATCAGATCTTCCGGTAAAATGAGCAAGTCGCGAGATGGACTTGTGTTGCTGCATCCAGGCAATCAGATGCCTAGGAAAAGATAGGGAATCCACCTCTCGGGCTAGAGCTTGCCCGAGAAAATAGAGATTGCGCTCTTGAGAGAATGTCGCGCTCAGGAGCGAAGGTGATGTGCCCCCAGACGTAGATCGTGTGCCAGGAGCAGACAATGCATACGAAGGGGAAGGTGACTCAGTCCCCGAGCGTAGAGCTCGCCAAAGGAACCAAGTAAGAAGATCAAGTCCCGAGCACGGAGCTCGTAAAGGAACGAAAGTGCGACCAGCGAAGACGCATTCGGTAGAGCCAGCGCCGGGCGAAGAGCTGCCGGTGCGAGGTGATCCAGCCCGAGCACGGAGCTCGTCGCGGGGACGAGACGCGCTTCCGGGCGAGGAACCCCCGTCGCGAGGTGAATCACAACCCGATGCGATCGAGCCGCAAGAGAACGTGTGAAATCAACGCTCTACCCATGGCGTATTCCTTGCGGCGGTGTTAGCGTTGTCTTGGCAAGTCGAGAACCGGCGCTTGGAGTGCCCGCGCGATGAGAATCGACTACGATGGGCTTGCCCGTTATGATGAGAATCGACTACGGTGGGCGGGACTCCGTTGGTGGCGCACTACCTTGACTTAGCCAAACTGTGAAGGTCAGTACCGGGCAAAGGCAAGAAATCATACGCGGGTGAAATGAATCAGTCTCTGGGCATGCGCGGAGCAAACCCGGGAAGAGAGGGATGCAGACATCGGCTTTGGTGGGGAAGCCTGGAACCTCGCCGCGACCATCACCGGAATCTGACATTCCCCGTTCCTGTATTTCCTGCAGAAGACAAACAAGAAACGAGCCAGCAAGGGGAAAAAGAGAGCAATGACAGGCTCTAAGAAGAGCAAAGCGAGTTTTGGAAAACACGCTAAAAACGACCTACCCGCACAAGACATAATTTTTTCCGGATACGTCCCCCGATAGCGTTAGTGTCACCTCGGCGAATGCGGAACCGACGCTAGGAGTGCCCGTTGCGATGAGAATCGGCTTACGGTGGGCAGGACTCCGTAGGTGGTGCATTGCTCTGGATTACCGTGCAAGGAAGGACGTAGCATGGATAAAAAAGTCGTGTGCGGGTAAGTGCAACCCCGCTGTGGCTAAGATCGCTAATCAGGGAAGGCGATCGGGACCTTAGCCACAGGCAAGACGTGCGAGGCGAAATCTTATCCGGGCATGGATCCGTATAGCGTTGGTGTCGCCTCGGCGGGTGCGGAACCAGCGCCAGGAGTGCCCGTTGCGATGAGAATCGGCTTACGGTGGGCATGCCCGTTGCGATGAGAATCGACTACGATGGGCGAAACTCCTCGGTGGTGCACCGCTTGGTTAACCGGGCTGCATGTGTCGTCGCCAGATAAAAAGACATGCTCGTACGCGGGGAGCGCCACGGGAGCGAAAGACCAACGAGGTTTTGGAAAACCAACGCTAAGGAAAGGAACTGAAAAACTGAAAACGTACCGGGGTTGCCGAGATTCAGCTCAAGTCCCAACTGACCGAGGAGAGGTAGTCCTTCGAGGAGCTAGTCGAGCAGCTCAAGACCGCCGAGCAACGCTTGAATCAGAGCGAGAGTCTGACCGAGCAGCTGAGTCCCTGCAAAAAAGAGCAGCAAAAGACAAGGACGAGAAGGAAACCAAGAGTGAGGCAGAACAGCGCTAGAAAGTTTTAGAAAAAACGGTAGAACGCTTGGCCTAACTCCCAGCCCCCGTTGTGCAGCTGCTCGAGGACCTGAGTTTGCGAACTCGAACAGGTGCACAAGCAAAAGAGCGACGCCCTAGCCCCGTCTGAGCGATGCATGAAGACTGAGCTTGCGACTTCAAGCACGTGCGTAGAGAGATAAGCGACACCGTATCTGATCGACTCGTTCGAACCGCTTGTTAACGTAAGTTAGGCGATTCGAAGGTAACCGAACAAGGAAAGTGCCTCGCGCGGAGGGCTTACGAGCGAGCTTTGCCAAGTGGTTGTGCCGTGGCGGTAAATGCCTCTGCGCCGGAGGGCTTACGAGAGCAGACTTAGCCGCAAGGTTTGGAAGCCGTGTTACGCAACTCGAGTTTAGGAACTTCGTTGAAACTAGATCTGGCGGGAAACCACGAAGATCGCGGAGCCAAGAGTTATAAGACCGGGCAGCCATCAAGTGTTACCGAGAGAAAGTAGTGCGAGAAGGCGAGTGGTGAGAAGGGCGCAGGGGCGCGAACATTCACCGCAATGGATTGAACTTTACATGGCGGCCGAGAGACTTGGGCGAACTAAAGCGCGAGGTTTGAGAAAAGCGAGGCTAGGAAGCGAAAGACCTACGAGGAACTTACGAAGGGTCGATGTTCCAAGTCTTGGTCAGCTCTCTCCGTCATCCTTTGCCAGCGAACAGCCCCGGATCCGGAAGGAGTTTTGATCCGATCCCGAAACGCACGGAGCTCGCCGCCGGGACCAGACGCAGCGCTCGGCGAAAAGCTGCCCGGCGAGAGGAGATCCAGCCCCCGAGCACGGAGCTCGTCGCGGGGACCAGACGTGCGCCGCGGGCGAAGAGCTGCCAGGCGCGAATTGATCCAACCCCCGAGCACGGAGCTCGTCGCGGGGACCAGACGCGCGCTCCGGGCGAAGAGCTGCCCGGTGCGAAGAGATTCAGTCCCCGAGCACGGAGCTCGTCGCGGGGACCAGACGCGCGCTCCGGGCCAAGAGCTGCCCGACGAGAGGAGATCCAGCCCCCGAGCACGGAGCTCGTCGCGGGGACCAGACGCGCGCCCCGGGCGAAGAGCTGCCCGTCGCGAAGTGATCCGGCCCGAGCACGGAGCTCGTCGCGGGACGAGACGCTTCCGGCGAAGAGCTGCGGCGAGAGATCCATCCCGAGCACGGAGTTCGTCGCAGGGACCAGATCTGGAAGGCGATCGAGATCGAATGGATCGATCCGATTTGACAGGGGACGTGACATCCTGCCCTTCTGAGTCATAGTCTTCAGGAAGAATCTCCTGGTCGCTGATAGAGTTCGACATGCTCGATCTGCGTATCCCCACGGACGGCGCCGGTATCGGCGGTTGAATATCGATCTCAAGTCGCTAAGGTTCTTTAGAAGTGAGATAGGAGACACACCGAACAACCACGAGCGACAACGAGCAGGAGATGGGGTTTTTATCCTGGTTCGGCCTCTCGGGAGAGATAATAGCCCTCGTCCGCCTTTCTTATATATCGAGATGAGTACAAGAGATGGCTCGGCGAGGGCGAACAAGTCTCGGCGAGATTATGGTGTAGCAAAGCGCTATGAGCAGGTGTCTAACAGATGCTAAAGCTAGATGCAGTCTAAGTCGTCCTGGATTGGCCCCTCAACACGCCGTGGGGGTCCTGTTTATATAGTGTTGAACAAACCGACCTACCGAGGGAATATCGGGCCGGGCTAACTACGAGATCGTAACGAACTCATACATGCCAAATATGACCTACGGTAGACAAGGTAATCTCCTAATATTGGGGATCATGACCTCCAATCCAATCCGGGAAACCAACGTCCGGGTCTTCACGCAGCCGTGCAGGACTCTTGTTCGAGACGGACTCAAACACGATTCCTTGGCCACTACGCACCACGCCAGCCAGGAAGCTGTTCGGCAGGATGCATATGGGCCAGATAGAACCTTCCAGGGAGCTGGGGCCTGGTAGGCTGTTTGATCGGGCCGTCAGGGAGTGGGCCATGGCAATGGGCCGTAATTTAATCCCCGACACTCACCCTTACCCTTGATCTCACACGTCCTCTTCTTTTCTACCATCCTTGTGAACCGTCATCATATGATTCTTACTTTTCTTGATGTTTTCCCCAGCTGCCTTTAACATCCAATGCAATTCAGTCATGCTTTTCTCCATGCCATTTATATGAAAATTAATAATGAACGCCTTAAAGTTTGCAGGCAACTATTAGAGAATCACATCGGTGGCCGGCTCTTCGCTTAATGGAAAAACCAAGTTTGTCCAAATTTTCAAAATAACCAATCATCTTGATAACACAAGGGCTCACCGGACTACCTTCAGTCAGCTTGCATGCAAACAAGGCTTTTGAGATCGAGTATCTCCTAGCCCTTACTTGGTTCTCAAACATGCTTCGGAATCCCTCGATTATATCGTAGTCATCCAGTTCCTCGTATTGCTTCTTAAGTTAGAGCTCAAAATAGCAATCATGAGACAGTTAACGGACCTACCTACTTTCATACCTAAAAAAAATAGAACAACTTCGGAGAGAAATTTCTTCATCGACGGACCAAGCGCCAAGAGCCTCATTTAAAAAAGCAAAGCTCCGGTCTAAAGTCTTTCTGTGCTTCTCATATGTCATGCGGTCAGCAGCATGTAACATCCTCAGTTTTCAAAAGTATAATTTACAAAAATTAAATTGAGTTTATAATTGTTTAATAAAGCATGAGGAAAATTTTATGGGAACATCAATTAAAAATTATTTACCAATTGGAAATTAAGAAAGCATAAAGCAAATATATACACACACACACATATATATACATATATAAATATTTTTGGCCAAGAAAAAATATAGAAATAAACATGAACTGTATTTTAATATACCTAGATTTACAAATTTTGCCAACAATAATTTTCAAAAAGGAAAATAAACTTTTGAAATTGAAGAGAGGAAGAGAGTAAAATAAAGCAATAGAATTATATATAAAATTTATCTTAGGCCGAAACCAACTCCCTCAGCCCAGCCCTTCTCTTTCCCTCTCTCGGCCTGGTTCTCCCACTCCTCGTAGCGGGCCAGCGCAGCCACTACCAGGTGGGGCCCACATGTCAGCCTTTCATCACTCCTCTCTTTGGTCAGTAGGATCCACATGTCATCTCCTTCTCCCTCCCCTCACACACTCTCTCTCTCTATCTCTCTCTCCTTCCTCTGCTCATGGACACCGCAAACATCGCCGTGTGGTTCCGTACCGAAGCAAGGCCGCCGACGAAGTTCGTCGTCGCACGCCGCCGCCGACCTTGACCAAAACACGCCACCGAAGTCACCGCCGTCTCTTTGTTCCACTGTGACTGCGCAGCGCCACCTCCACACCCTGTGCTAACTACCGCGACACGCTTCGGCTAAGCCAGTCGCGTATAAATGCCAAGCCACCGTGTCGCCATCCTCAATCCCACCGGCGCCGAAGGTGACAGCTTCGCTGAGCTCGCCCCGTCGATTCCCTGTATTGAGGGCTTCACCGATCGATCCACGTCACCTCCCTCTTCATTTCACCTCGCCTGATTGCATCCCTCCGCCACTGGAAACACCCCGTCGCCGTGACTGCCTCCGACCAAGCCGCCGCCGCTGTGAGGTCGATCCCGCACGGTACACCCCCTCTTTTTTCTCTCCATGGTGAACGCACATAACCGGAATATACTCGCTGACCTCTCACCCTCGCCAGAAGAACCGCCGTCTCGCCTGCGCCATTGTCGGAGCTGCCACGAGCTCTGCTGCTGGTCACAAACAAGCGGGACCCACTGTCACCCCAAAGAAGCTCATGGCGTGCTACAGATCTTGTTGGTCGCAGCCAGGCTAGGTGGGCATGACAGCCCACCTTGATGCTACGGTGTTTTTCGCCCTCAAATTATTTTTCCATTTTGAAAAATACACTATAAATTACTATCTAATTCATATTAATTCCTAAAAATGCCAAATAAATTTTATTAAATTCATAAACATACCACCTTTTGAAATAAAATATTCTCATGCAATGAAAAGATTCCTACACGGATTTAAATAAGAATTGTAAATTCTTTGGCTATAGAATTTCTATTATTTGAAATAATATTAATAATAATACAATATAAATTTCAATGAATTCAGTAAATCTCCACCTTTACAAAGTACATGTTTTCATGCACTGAAAATTTAATTTTCACAAATATACTTAAAGTATTGAATTTTCTATGTTTTAAATACCGGTGTTTCTGCATTGGATTTTGATATCAGTATATTGTCTGACGCTACATTTGAAGGCAAGTCTCCTTGACGCATATTATATGTTTCTATTTGTTTTTAAAATATTTGTGAAATGCTTAGAAGCGAAAAATTGCATGATATTTGTTTGAATAATAATTTGGGAAGGGTATTTAATACCTAAAAAAGAAAAAAGATTTCACCCTGATATTATTAATTTTTTAAAACCTAGAAGTGGGAATGGTGTATGGGTTCATTTTGTAACAAAACATGTTTAATGGTGAAAGATGGAACTTGGTAAAAATAATATAATGATTACACGAAATGATGGCCACTTGGCTAAGTCGCATTATTTCATGTGGGATATTGATCAAATATAAGTTTGGCTTTTGGATATTATTAAAGTTGGGAAATGAGAAAATTAAATGATGCTTTCATGATGGAACAAAGATTTTGGTGTTGTAAACACACATTTGACAGATCGAGAAGGAAGAACGACTACCGTTAGGGTACGGGGTTACCCTGGAACAACGTAGTTAGGGTACGGGGTTACCCTGGAACAACGTAGTCCGACAGCTTAATCAGTCTAAGGACTGTTTTCCTGTGAATCTATGGACCGGGCTCATACAGTACGACCTCGAATCTTGTCTATGGGGACGAGCTTCGTTTAGTAAGCCTTGGAAGCTACCGGAAACTATTTTAATTTGAAATCGAAATGCCAACGAATGGGAACTCAGGTCGATCTTTGTAGCCCCAGTATCCGGTCATTCGGGTGGCCACCTCGCCGTAATAAATATTGGACAACGGGATGACCAGGGTCGGTCACGCGTGCTCCATATTTAATGATAAATAGTTTATAGTAGATTTCTCGAAACAACTGGCTTTGTGATGTGCGTCCTTGGCTTATATTACTGATACTCTGACAAGCATGCACTAGCAGTTGAGGGTAAAGTGTACACACTCTGTAGAGTATTATATATATAAACTATCATGATAGCCGCGCTCTCGGATATGAGCTCGCTTGGTGACTGTTCATATGGTAGCTATGTCTATACCTTTTTTCCCTTCAAAATACAAAATGCACTACTGATTTTGAGGAAGCAGAAAGTTATCTATCTAAAAAGAAATGATTTCTTTCTTGTATTCTAGAAAAAGAATTTTGTATAACGTTGAAAGGTTTTATGACAGAAATTTTGGAAAATGACCTAAATAAACTATCCTTTGTACTAACTGCATTGCATAAATTCCCTTGGACTTGTGGAGTACAATTGTACTCACGTTTCTTGTTTTTATTTTTCTTTTCAAAAACTTTTAGTTGGAGAACCATCCCAGGGGAGAAAGGAGCACTTCGCAGCTGGGGATTTCGGGGAATATAATGAAGCTTGGGCTATGTCCTATGATTCAAGATCATACCTTAACGAGTACAAGTATTTGTACTGTCATTGTGTTATGCGTCGGTCTACGCACTGACTTGGTTGTAATATTTTGGGCTCCAGCCCTATGTATTCGAACTATAAATAATGGTAAATTATCTCTCTGTTTCGAGACTATGTGCACTAGCGATGATCCTTGGGATTAGTGCGGTAATACACAGAAGGGCACAGTTTTGTCAACCGGGTCCTGACACGGCAGTAGCATCATCACGGGTTCTTCAGGATAGGGATCATCTAGATCATATTCCTTTTCCTCTTACTAGAGAAAAACTCTCAAGTTTCGATTCTAATAAATGAAGTTTGTTCTAGAGAGTTTATCTCTTTCTATAATAGACCGCAAGTTAAAACCAGCATTTGTAACAACAGTATTAGGCGGCATCTACAACAGAAATAAATAAGCAAAGTTTTAGCACTATGTTCATGTTAATCTTCTATTAAACAAATTTAATAAAAGATTCTTCCTCAAAGTTCACTTTCCGTTTGCAATCTTCATGGGACAAGATCCATATTCACTAAATAGCTCGGGTGGGATGAAAGGAACATTACGGCCTAGAGGGGGTGAATAGGCAAATTTTAAATTTATTTTGGTTGTACTTGATTAAGCAACAAGGTTAAGAGTTACCCAAGGCTAGAATCTAGTGACCTATGAAGCGGAAGCAAAAAGAACGGCAAGCACTAGCAACCTAGATTAACTCAACCAACCAATCAATAAATTTAGCGAATTAAGCGAAAAGTAAATGCGGAAGTAATTGAGACAAGAGAAAGGAGACACGGTATTTGTTTCACCGAAGTTCGGAGTCTCCACTCCTACTCTCCGTTGAGGCTAGCCCTTGCGCACAAGGACCGGCTCCCTCTTGAGCCAGACGCCTCGCTTACTTTCCGGTAGTCATTCCGCCACTCCGGCGAAGTGGACTCCGTCACCTTCACACCGACTCGAGAGTAGCCACACACCAAGGCCGACTCCCAAGCCCACACCTCCAAGAAGAACACCGTCTTCAAGAGTAATAAGCCCGAATCGCCTCGATCATGCCAAATCGAAGGACTTCCATGAAGCTCGGTTTGGGGAAGGTAGGTGGTGGGTGAATTGGTGGAGGAATGGCTCTAGAACACCCTAAGATGAGTAGATGATGGCTATAGGTGAAGTGGAGCAGCAAACCTCAATAATGGTAGCCTACCCATGTCAATAAATACCCCTAGGAGAGGAGCTAGCCGTTGGAGCTCAGGAAGACTCCAAAAACTAGCCGTTATAGTACCGTCGGACCCGGTCCGATGGCTACAACCAAGCCTCAAACTCGGCTGACATACACACGGTCGGACCCGGTCCGACGGAGCTTTAGCACTGAGACACAAGCACTGTCGGACTCGGTCTGACGGGTCCGGACCCGGTCCAACGGCACCGGACCCGCTCCGACAGGGAACAGAAACCTGAAATTAGGGTTTGGGCTAGGAGACCCAGTCCGGTGGCGATCGGACCCCGGACCCGGTCCGATGGATGCAAAAAATACCCGGTTCAGAAGATTTTCAAGGATTGAGAGCTCTAAATATTTTGTGGATGGCTTGAGAGCTAGGGCAAGGAGAAACTTGGCATGATCGAAACGTTTAAACCCCTCTTGAAGCATGGGCGACAAAATAAAGACTCCTAACCCTACACATGACCTCTTCTCTCGCCCGGTCATGCTTAGATTGTCTTGAAGCAGCTCAATTGGTCGCCGAGGCCTCGCTAGGGTTCCGTAAAACGTCCAAGAACCCCCTAGCGCAAAAGTATACGTCATCAATGCCACTAAACGAATTAGGGCTCAACGATGCTCACAATCTCCCCCTTTGTGGCACTTGATGACAACCCAATAGATATATTATATTTCGAGCTGCAAAAGGGTTAGTACAAAAGTGCAGAAGCAAGAGATACAAAGCACACAGATAAATAGGAAAGCACAATAACAATTTTATTATCCACAGCTCGACAAGATAGCGTGCATAACAGAAAGAAAACTCCCCTAAGTTCATGCATAGCAAAAGATACAGGCCAACACAAATAGTTCAACAAGACCAAATAGTTCAACAAGACCAAATAAAGTACTAGAGACCAACACCAACAGACTAAGCCAATCTATTCTTCTCCCCCTTTGTGAACAAGTGACACATATGGAAAAGCTCTCTAATCTTCACGCTCGCCACCTTGACCACCATGTCCACCCAGACTACTAGACGGAGAGGAGCGCGCTCTCTTGGATTTCGACCTAGCGGAGCGGGATGGAGAACCACCGACAGGAGAAGGAGCTGAAGCTGAAGCTGGAACAAAACCCGGCTGAGGAACCTACCCAGACTCTCGAAGATACTCATGATAGTCGGTCTGAGGTTGATCATACCATGTATAGGGATTTGCTGTTGCTGAATTATATGGCATAAAGTGAGTGCCCATGTGCATCATCGCAGACTTCATTACACTGAGCTCTTCCTGCAGATAAGTTTGCTGACCAACCATGGTATCCAACTGCTGTCGAGTTGCAGCTATCTCAGCTGTTATGTCGGTTCTGAATGTAGTCATATCCGCCCTCATTTCCCTCTAATAGTTGCTTTGATCAGCTCGAAGGGCTTGTACCTCATGCAGCAGAGAACATAAATCAAACCATGGCGGAAGAGCTGCGGGGTAGATATATCCTCCCATGGGGGCACCTGAAGCAGCAGGAGCATCGCCCATAGGGACATCTGCAGCAGCAGGAGCAGGCGGAGGAGCATATGTAGGTGCCGGTGCCGGAGGGGAACATGGAGGGGCATCGCCAACTTTTGTCCTGCTGACAAGTGCGGACAAGAACTGCTTCATCTGATGTTTTCTGATTTTCTTGTCCCACTGACCAATCTCCTCCTCAGGTACCCGGCTAGTTCTAGAAAGCAATAATCCAATGTAAGGTCCAAGTGGCAATGATCTGTTAACCTCCCTGTAAATGGCATCATCAAACTCTCCAAACAAAGTGGCTCCAATGTTGTTTAAACTCCCTTGAAAAGATACAGCATAAACCAGCTAATAATAGGGAGAACCCGATCTCTGTTTCCCCTCGCAAAAATAGTGTGCGCCTCAGTATAACATTCATCAAGGCTGGATCTGCCCTCAATTGATTTGATTTCTCAATGCTGTAGTCATCTGCCTCTGGGTCCAGATACATAAAGTGAATGTTCTCCTCTGGTGGATACCGGGAAGACCACATGCCAGTATCAAAAGCCAAGCCGTGCAAATCAGCTCCATTGTCAGGAGTCCCAGGAGCGTAGTTCATCTCAGCAAAAGAAAGGCCATAAACATTTCCGTCGATGGAGTGATAATAGTTGAACTCCGACAGATCATTGGCGGGCAACACGGTAGCAAAGAATTCACAGTGCCTCTCGTCCCCCCATGTCAGATGAGTGTTGGATAACAGAGCTGTCAAACCAGGAGTTGTATTGAAGTAATTATATATACTGGGCCCCATGTAAGCGGTGATCTCTTGCCAGTCAATATAATGAGGGTCCCGTGAACTCTTCTGCGGTCTGGAGAAGCACAGGAAGAGCTGCTTTCGAAACTTGGTGTGGAACCGAAAATCATTGGTGTCTTCTCTAATCTCAGGGAACCACCTAGCTTGTGTGACCGCCCGCTTCCTTCGCAACACTTCCATGCTCAGGAGAAGCACATTGTCATCCACGGGCTCATCCTCAGGGACCAAAGTCTCATCGACATAATCTTCCTCTTGTTCAGCCTCATCGACATAATCTTCGTCACTGTCATCGTCGATGGTCACAAAGGACTCCCCCGCAAGCCGCTGAGTCCAATCCACAGCATCACGCCGTTGCTGTCGATGCTGCTGGGTGCCCCTCCTAGTGCGAGGAGGTGCAAAACTGCCCACAGAAGCAGTATCATCACGATCACCTCTGTCGCCCTGACTGCCACTGTCCCCAGTCCCCATTGCTCTTGCAATTGACTTTCCCAAATTCCTGAGACGCCGAGACATCGTTCCGCCAGC
The DNA here is from genome assembly GCA_036346415.1 of Raddia guianensis. Lineage (NCBI taxonomy): Eukaryota > Viridiplantae > Streptophyta > Magnoliopsida > Poales > Poaceae > Raddia > Raddia guianensis. Next base: position 17,213,264 of record CM070537.1, on the reverse strand, counting down.
CAGCGCGTCGGACAGGGTCCGGTGGTGGTCGGACTGGGTCCGATGGATTGAAAAGTCCGCCGAAACCTAGCTAACTAACACCCCCTAAATGTGACAAGGGTCAAAGAGCAATCGAAAGAATTCAAATAAGACCCAAAATCCAAATGAGAAACAATCAACGCGCGTTGGAGCTATCTAGTATGTTTAGTTCATTTCTTAGTTTGCAAAACCGTGCCTCGTCCAAGGGTTTGGTAAAGATGTCCGCTAATTGATCCTTTGTTCTCACGTATGCAAGCACAACGTGCACCTTTGGCAACATGATCATGAATGACGTGATGACGGATGTCCATGTGCTTGGTATGAGAATGTTGAACCGGATTATTGGCATTTTTTACCGCACTTTGATTATCACAAAGAAGAGGCACTTTTTCAAATTTTAGCCCAAAGTCACTAAGCATCTGTATCATGTACAAGAGTTGAGCACAACAACTCCCCCCGCTACATATTCCGCTTCCGCGGTAGATAGCGCCACGGAGTTTTGCTTCCTCGAAGCCCATGACACGAGTGAGCGTCCTAGTAAATAACAACCCCCCGAGATGCTTTTGCGATCAATTTTGCAACCGGCATAATCCGAGTTGTAATAGCCAAGAAGCTCAACACGCGCTCCCTTAGGGTACCAAAGTCCTAGGCTAGGAGTGAATTTTAAGTATCTCAAAATGCATTTTACGGCAACTAGATGCACTTCATTAGGGGAAGTTTGAAAGCGAGCACACATGCACACACTAAACATTATATCGGGTCGAGAAGCGGTGAGATAGAGAAGCAAACCAATCATGGAGAGATATAGCTTTTGGTCCACGGGCTTCCCTCCTTCATTCAATTCTATATGCCCATTTGTGGCCATAGGTGTCTTGATCGGCTTGCAATCCATCATCGAGAAGTGCTTGAGGAGATCCTTAGTATATTTCTCTTGGCACACAAAGGTCCCCTCTTTGAGTTGTTTAATTTGAAATCCGAGAAAGAATGTGAACACTCCAATCATTGACATCTCGAATTCCTTTGACATCATATTTTCAAAATCCTTGCAAAGAGCTTGATTAGTGCATCCAAATATAATGTCATCCACATAAATTTGACAAATAAATAAATCATTGTCAATTGTTTTTAGGAACAAAGTCGAATCAATCGCACCCGTTTTGAATCCCTTTTTTAGGTGGAAGTCTCTAAGGCTCTCATACCATGCTCTAGGAGCTTGCTTGAGACCGTATAGCGCCTTAGTGAGCTTATAGACATGGTTAGGATATTCAAGGTTTTCAAAACTGGGCGGTTGCTCAACAAACACAAGTTCATTAAGAAAACCATTTAGAAAGGCACTTTTAACATCCATTTGATAAAGAACAATGTTGTAAAGAGATGTGAATGCTAAGAGTAACCGTATAGCTTCAAGTCGAGCAACCGGCGCATATGTTTCTCCATAATCAAGACCTTCAACTTTAGTGAATCCTTGCGCCACTGCGAACCAGTTTACCGTTTTCATCTTGCTTATTGCGGAAGACCCATTTGGTGCCAATTACATTGTGATCCCTTGGTCTCTCAACAAGCTCCCAAACTTCATTGCGGGTGAAGTTGTTCAATTCTTCGTGCATGGCAAGTATCCAATCCTCATCCGCCAATGCCTCATCAATATTCCTAGGCTCAACAATGGAAACAAACACGTGATGCTCACAATAACTTGCAATATGTGAACGAGTTCTTACGCCTTGATTGAGATTGCCAATGACTTGATCGATAGAATGATCCATGGCTATAGATCCATGTTGTTGGACGGATATTTGTTGATCGTCGCCTTCTTCTTGTGAATGATCAATATGATCGATTTGAGTCTCGTTCAATTCTCCGTCTTTTGTCGTTGGAGAGGTGCGTTGAACTTGTGATGGAGGATCGATAGAGATGGTGGGTTCGTCTTCGTTTTCATCCTTTAGCTCTGGTGAGGGTCGAACATCACCCACCTCCATCAAATCCATGACATCGCGAAGTGGCTCGCCACCTACATTGCTCAAAACATCTCGCTCATCTTGTGAGCCTTTAGATTCATCAAATTTCACATCATAGGCATCTTCAACACGACCGGAGGAAGAATTGTGAACATGAAAAGTTTTAGAGTGAGAAGAGTAGCCTAGCATGATACCGGTGTCACACCTCTTTTGTAAATTACCCAAATGAGTCCTCTTCCTATAAATGTATACCTTACACCTGAAGACTCGAAAATATGAGATGTTGGGCCTTCATCCCACTAGGAGTTCATATGAGGTCTTGTGAAGGAGTCGATGGAGGTAGAGGCGGTTGATTGCGTGACACGCCGTGTTGATGGCTTCCGCCCAAAAGGCATGCGGCATGCCGTACTCGTCAAGCATCGTTCTCGCCATTTCAATTAACGTCTGGTTCTTCCTCTCCACTACTCCGTTTTGTTGAGAAGTATAAGCCGCCGAGAACTCATGTTTAATACCTAACTCATCACAAAAAATTTCAATATTTGAATTAGTGAACTCGGTGCCGTTATCACTCCTTACCTTCTTTATATAGGAGTCGAACTCCTTTTGTGCTTTTAATGCAAAACGCTTGAAAACGTCACAGGTAAAAATTTTGTTTGCAATGAAAAATACCCAAGTAAAGCGAGAAAAATCATCAACGACCACGAGACAATAAGAATTACTTCCTATGCTCGCATAGGTGGTTGGGCCAAACAAATCCATAAGAAAAAGTTCAAGTGGTCGAGATGTCGACATAAACGCCTTTGAAGGATGAGGATTAGCCACTTGTTTACCGGCTTGGCAAGCGCTACACAATCTATTTTTCTCAAACTTCACATCCTTCACTCCAACAACTAGTTCGTGCTTAAAAACCTATTTTAAAGTACCCATTCCGACATGTTCAAGACGTCTATGCCATAACCAACCAAGTGAAGATTTGGCGAAAAGACAAGTCTTGTTTTGCAAAGAGTCACAATTAGAGAAATCGATCAAAAACAAATTTGAAAAACGTTTTCCCTCGAAAGAAACACTTTGATCAACCGAAGAAACCACACGAACACCGCTACTAGAGAAATGGCAATCAAAACCCAAATCACACACTTGAGCAACGGATAGAAGATTGAAATTGCAAGCTTCAACCAAAAGAACATTTGAGATGGATAGGTCGTTGGATATGTCGAAGACCCAATGTCGACCGCCGCTCTTGTAGTTCACCTACACACATGAGATTAAGCTTGGGATTTAGGTACCCAAGACTTCTTCTTGGGTCCTTTGGGGTTAGTCATCAAACACTTGGGCACCCAAACGGCTTTCACATTTTTATCATCTTTAGGAGCACCAATGTACTTAGCAAAAGTGGAGCCGTTTTTCTTTAGCAACATATAGCTAGCATTTAAAACTTGAGTTTGAGACATGAATTTTGATGATCTAGCTAGAGTGCAAGCAACGGCTCTATGATCTTTACCCTTTCACAAATGGCAATGAGTACTCGCCTTGACAAAAGTAAGCTTGGGCTTACCCCAACCGCCCTTGAGCAAATCCCCGGGGTTAAACCCCAATCCATGCTTGTCCAAGGTATGCCTTTGCTCCCGAAGCACCTTGTGAAGGTTATAGCTCCCAACAATTAATTTAGCCAATTTAGTATCTAATTGCTCAATCCTATCCTTTAAAATCAAGTTTTCTTTAACTAACTCATCGGAACAAGAAGCAAAGCCACAAGTACCCAAATTGCACATTTTTTCAAATAAAGGTGTGGTATTAGTGGAAGTTGAAGAGCTAGCATTAGGGGTGATGGTGTGTGATAAGGCCAAGGATGTGTCAAGAGACATGCTAACGGGCCCGTTAACAGTGTCAGTCAAATCACAAGTCACACCAACATCACATCTAATAATTGAGCAATCATTAATGACATTGTCATGATTACACTTAACCATAGCTTGACCATTTTCTATAATTTCAAGTTGACAACTAAGAGCTTCATAATTATCTTCTAGAGATTCATGTTTTTCAAACAAAGTTTCAAATTCATTAGTAAGCTCTTTGTGCACTTTCATTAATTTTTTGCATTTAGATTTTTCCTTCTCTAGAGCATTGTTCAAATCATCAATCAAACGAGTAAGCTCAACTAGAGAGAGTTTATCATTTGTTACCTTATCCTCCAGAGCCATAAGACACATTGAGGGTGAGGGTTGGTTGATGGCAACTCCGGAGACTTTGGCGATTTGAGATTCATCCTCAGAGGTGTCCGTCCAAGAGTCTTCATCATCGGTGATCCACTCCCCAATGACTTCATTTTGCATGTCGGCCATTAAACAAAGTCTTTGTTTAGGGATAGCCGGTGGATCATTCTCCTTAATAGCGAGTCCGGCTAAATCATGAGATCTTGTGTCTTCATCTTCGTCGGATGAGGAGGATGACAATGAGGAGCTTGCGCACTCCTTCTTCTTTGATTTCTCAACCACAAGAGCCTTCTTCTTATCTTTGAATTTGTTCTCGCTCTTGCGATAGTGTCTATACTTCTTCTTGTCATCTTCATCTCTTTCTTGATCTCTAAACTTACTTTTATTCTTCTTGTTCATGGGACAATCCGCCGCCAAGTGACCCTTCTCCCCCGCATTCGTAACATCGCATTTCGGAGATTGGTTTACGCCTTGATGATGAACCTCCATTTCTAAATGTCATCCTCTTGATTGGCTTTCTTGAGCGCTTGACTAGAAGAGCTAACTCTTCTATTTCCGGAATCCCATCATCGGAGGAATCATTATCACTTTCTTCAATCTTCTTCTTCTTTGCTTTAGCTTGAGCGGGAAGAGCAAGTCTTCTTGGTATGAGGAGAATCTTCATAACCATTGATCCTCATTTCATACGAAGCAAGCTTTCCGAGGAGCTTAGTAGGAGTGAGAGTCTTCAACTTCTTGCTATTTTGGAGCATAGTGACAAGTGGGTTGAACTCGAATGGAACGATATCGAGAATCTTTCAGCATACATCAATATCCTCCATGGGCTTGCCACACGTGCCGATGTCGTTGGTGATCGGGTTCAACCTAGAGAACATATCTTCACACTCTCATTAGGTAGCATCTTGAAATGATCAAATTGTCTTCCAGTAAGAGCTAACTTCTCCTCTACTAACTCCGAGCTACCAACATGAATCTCTTTCAAAGTTTTCCAAATTTCATTAGCTTTTGAGAGGTTGGTAATGCGATTAAACACATCGACACTCACATTGGAAAGTAAAGCATTTCTAGCCATGGCGTTGAATCGCCGATACTCTATCTCGGCGGAAGTGAGAGAAAAAGGATTGACGGGAGTCGGATAACCGGACTCACACGCAATCCAAACATCATAGCTAAGGGCTTCCAAATAACATTGTATCCTAATTTTCCAGTGAGAGTAATTAGTGCCATCAAAAGTAGGAGCTTTTCCTATGTCAATCTTAGCCCCCACCTTAGTGGCCATCTCCGAGCGGTTAAGCTACAACGGGAGATCCTATGCTCTGATACCACTTGAAAGGAACTTTACGGCCTACAGGGGGTGAATAGGCAATTTTTAAATTTATTTTGGTTGTACTTGATTAAGCAACAAGGTTAAGAGTTACCCAAGGCTAGAATCTAGTGACCTATGAATTGGAAGCAAAAAAAACGGCAAGCACTAGCAACCTAGATTAACTCAACCAAGCAATCAATCAGTTTAGCGAATTAAACGAAAAGTAAATGTGGAAGTAATTGAGACAAGAGAAAGGAGACACTGTATTTGTTTCACCGAAGTTCGGAGTCTCCACTCCTACTCTCCGTTGAGGTGCGCACAAGGACCGGCTCCCTCTTGAGCCACACGCCTCGCTTACTCTCTGGTAGTCGTTCCGCCACTCCGACGAGGTGGACTCCGTCACCTTCACACCGACTCGAGAGTAGCCACACGCCAAGGCCTACTCCCAAGCCCACACCTCCAAGAAGAACACCGTCTTCAAGAGTAATAAGCCCGAATCGCCTCGATCATGCCAAATCGAAGGATTTCCATGAAGCTCGGTTTGGGGAAAGGTAGGTGGTGGATGAATTGGTGGAGGAATTGCTCTAGAACACCCTAAGATGAGTAGATGATGGCTATAGGTGAAGTGGAGCAGTAAACCACAATAATGGCAGCCTACCCATATCAATAAATACCCCTAGGAGAGGAGCTAGCCGTTGGAGCTCGGGAAGACTCCAGAAACTAGCCGTTACAGTATCGTCGGACCCGGTCCGATGGTCACTGGACCCGGTCCGATGGCTGCAACCAAGCCTCAAACTCGGTTGACACACACACGGTCGGACCCGGTCCGACGGTGGTCGGACCCGGTCCGACGGAGCTTTAGCACTGAGACACAAGCACTGTCGGACTCGGTCCGGCGGGTCCGGACCCGGTCCGACAGGGAACAGAAACCTGAAATTAGGGTTTGGGCTAGGAAACCCAGTCCGGTGGCGATCGGACCCGGTCCGATGGACGCAGAAAATACCCGGTTTGGAAGATTTTCAAGGATTGAGATCTCTAAATATTTTGTGGATGGCTTGAGAGCTAGGGCAAGGAGAAACTTGGCATGATCGAAACGTTTAGACCCCTCTTGAAGCATGGGCGACAAAATAAAGACCTAGCTACTCCTAACCCTACACATGACTTCTTCGCTCGTTCGGTCATGCTTAGATTGTCTTGAAGCAGCTCAATTGGTCGCCGAGGCCTCGCTAGGGTTCCATGAAACGTCCAAGAACCCCCTAGTGCAAAAGTATACGTCACCAATGCCACTAAACGAATTAGGGCTCAACGATGCTCACATGGGATTTGCCTACACCACTTGAACCCAGAGACGTAGGTACGTGGGCAACACATTGCTAATCACATCATATGTGACTCTTGCCTGTTCTGGTGGCATCATATGTCCCGGCTCCCAACCCTGACGCTCCGAAGCCACAAATCCTATTTGGATAACTCCGTTAAGCAAACCAATACTATGCATTTAAATACACTGGTTATGCTACATTAACCCAATTTGTATAAGGAAGAAGACGACGATCCTGATTTTTCAAGAGCTTATCCGACAACATACAAGGCAATAGGTGCAGCCATTGGAAAAGGGCATCCAACTCTTAATTTTCTGAGGGAAACTATCCAATCAGGTTAACATATTCACCACATATGAGCATAAAAAAATAGTAATGCGAGGATTAGCATCACAGATAATCATATTAAACTATGAACTGTTATGGCCCATGACGCGGTGATCACCATCTCACAACCATCTTTGTTCACTAGGCCACCAGGGTTGAAGCCTCCATGAATATGCACTACACTACTACATCTAGCAGCCAATAACAAAATTACATAAGGTTTCATCACAAGCCGGCACACGGGCCGTTATACAACAATGGACAGGCTTTAGATGCAATTATATAACCATGACACATAGGTCATCATAGCTACAACAATGTATCACATAGACAAGGGGTCCATATAGTCCACATCATTCTCTACAAAAATAAGTTAGGCGTAGAATCTAATTCTAATGCACGTGACGTGAGCCAATTTTAATTGACAGACATACACAAGGGGTCCATATAGTCCACATCATTCTCTACAAAAATAAGTTAGGCGTAGAATCGAATTCTAATGCACGTGACGTGAGCCAATTTTAATTGACACGCGTACTGTGACTATCACGGTGGTCTTGAGCCATCAGCATGCCTCGAAATATTTCACGGAACCATAGATAGCATATATGATTTGTGCTATAAAAACTCAATCGGGTTAGTCAACTCAATCCGATCCCGAGCCATCAGCATGCCTCGACTTTCATAAGATCGATCTTATGGACCCAATGCGCGAGGTCCCCTTGAGAAGGCGGCGACCACACCGATCTCGATATATTGGCACGATCTATTCGGCGCGCGCTACTACCCCGGTGGTGTTACCAGTCGGTAGGGGTAATGCATGACACGAATTTGATCAAGCACGAATTAATCTTTTGATCGTGTAGTGTCACCAACTCATACCTCAATCCGTGACAAACATCAGCGACATATTATCATATGCGCCTAATCAAGATTCGAAACTACACATGATCAGCTCTGATAATACTGAAGGGAAACGGGTAGGCTACGCAAGCACAAAATAAAAAATTTTCTACCACAATTCACACAAGATCACATGCGACTAGCGGATCATAGATCGTTATAACTGACGCCCCGATGCATCAGAAGCAGATGCGTGCGCTAGAGGAAGTAGTCGTTCACGCCGCCTGGTCACCGGAGATACAACCGAACAGCGTGCCTACGCATGGCAATGCCTCTACCGGTATCCATACATACCAAATAGGAACATTATGTGGGGTGTACTAGCACCTTATTGCACAGGTAGGGTTTTGGGGGAGCGGAAGGGTCATGGGGCTGCTAGTCGTGGTGAGGGCTCAACTCGTACTGTGCGCCGCCCCAGGCCTCGCCTTTTATAGACATGCTAGTGGGCCGAGGCCCACTAGGGTTCCAACTGTTACACGGATCATATCCACGCACGAACCCATTAAACTGTTCCAACCTGTTAAGTGTGTGACCTATTAGATTCAATGCAAGTCGACCATGGATCCGGAAACCCGTTTCCATTCCAACGATAAGCAAAGGCACATAGCAGTACATATTTGATCCATGAATGCACAAAATTAATATTCGGCTGAACCATGGCACACTCACATAACGATTCCTTTGCCACATGATACCAGTCCAACTAAAGACGAAATGCCTCCCACCCCTATTGATAGCTTGACCACTTCACTCGACAGTATGATGGATACAAACCATGACTAACTTCTTAGCCACACTAGAACAGCCGTGCGCTTTTCCTATCCATCCACACGAGGAGCCTAGATGTATCTCTTCCGTAATCTAGGAGGGGCAAATTCCATCTCGAACATCATACCCCGGGCTATGTATTGTGGCATACTAGTAGTCATCTTTATATCTACCCTGTTATGGTGTAGCGTTTGATGATACCAAAGCACATACGAGTCAACATGCTATGCATACATGACAATCTCAGGTCTAAGGACCATATGAGTATAACACTCGAGACTATATGCTGATGGCACCATAAGGGATAACAACTCACAGCGTATCGGAGTGGGTCTCTCTGACTACCCATGTTCTCTAACATGTGTTCACATTATTGGTTTAAAATCTCCATATCTTTGTCATGTGAAACATTGTCATCAACCAATACATGTGCTGATCAAACCATCACCGCTTCTTGTAATGATATGGATCAGAGAATCGTTTTGAATAATGTCACTTAACAATGTGTTTCACAATCAAGTCGTACCCAATGAACAAAGCCATGACATTTATTCAGGGAATCGATAAACAATGTTATCAAACTACATGAACAAAGAAGTATTAGAATCACCACCATTATTGATCTAGGGCATATTCCCTTCTGGTTGAACAAGATTATACAAGATTATGTTCGGTTCTCGTATGGGATGACATCTAATGGTTCAAGCATTCAAGTAACATCAAACAACACTTTATATTTTGAGAAAAAGTAACCTTATCTATAATTTTATTTTCAATGATTTAAACAAGATTTAATTTTAAGTCAACATTCCAACCAAATTTTAAATTTAACGTTCAAATTGGATTTTAAATTCAAACTAAATTTAACATTTTCATATTCAATTGAATTTAAATTAAATCCAAATTCTGAATTCAAAATTCAAGCCAAATTTAAATTGAATTCAAATTTTAGATTCAAAACTCAAGTCGGATTTTCAATTCCGGATTCAGGCAAGTTTGAAAATATAAACTGATTTTCAATTAAAATCAACCCAAATTCAAAAAAGTAATCCAAATTTTGTTTCAAAACTTAAATCGGATTTTAAATTCAATATTCAATGTGTATTGAACATTCAAATCATTTTTAAAAATTGAAATATATTTTCAAATTCAAAATCTAATAATTAAAAAACATTTAAAATTTAAATCAGATTTCAAATCCAAACCGAATTCAAAATTCAAATCGATTTGAAATTTAGTATACTATAAAATAAAAAAATATGGATTAAGAATAAGAGCATGCGAGAGAAAGTTGTGCGCAATTATTTAACCAAATCAAGCGAATGGAGTCGTACATCATATTGAGAGAGTATTCCAATTTTCTTTATCGCTTCGTTTAGGATGATCTGGTACGATTAACCCAACGAAACACATGAATGGATACAATTTATGTATCATCCCTGTAGGAATCATCTCATTCATGTAACCAAACGCACCCTTAATCTAACATTTAGATCATATTTAATGCTATATTTTTTCTGACCCGACGCTACTCATAGACTCATACTCCCTCCTTTTTTTATAAGGCGTATTCTATTTCGTTAGGACAAAACTTTGATCAACAATAACATTCATTAATACATAACTTTTATGACACAACATTGATGTTGGTAAATTTGTATTCAACAGTACTTACATATGAGTATGATTTTGTATCACATAAATGACATATTAATAAAGTAATTGTTTGTCAAAGCTTTCTTCTAATGAAATAAAATATGCCTTATAATAAAATGAGGGATTATATTATTACAAATGATTTTAAAGTCACCATCTGACATGTCAACCCTCAAATTTTACTTACCTTGAGAGTCGGAATCCCATGCACTAGTCCATGGATCGGTACACTAGTGCAGAAGGTCACATAGCCGATACGAGCATACGTCGAGTAAAACATAAGCCCTGAATTTTACATCTCCAAGTTACGCACTTAGGCGATTTCAGTAAGGCAATGAACATTAGCCTTTAGTACTACAAAATAGAGCACAGAGTATTGCAGCTATACCAAAATATTTACCCAAAAGAATGGACGTGCAAGCGACTGGAGCATCCCCTAAGACTCATCAGGCCCACTAAAGTCCTATCCATCTTTTTCACGACACTCGTAAGGATCCACCTTGATCCCATCGTCTAAAAGAATATAAGTAGGCGCGGTCAGCGTCATCCAAACGCTGGCTAGTTAACACTTCCCTTAATGCACTTAGTGAATAGAAGGTCTTGATTTGGGGAAAGGGTTATTTTATTGGCGTCAAGCCAGATTTTAAAACGAGATGAAATTACTCTAACTTGCATCCGATTTTAACAGTCAATAAGTCACAAAGAGTTTAGCACCATAACAAACACTTCCCAACCCCATCCTACCGACCGACCTCAACAACCAACCCTAGATCGACAAATCCCCAAACATGATACATACTTCACTTTGAACTTCAACACACCACCTTCTCGTTGCCCCAACATTTTCCTAAGTCCGCCCTCCTTTCTGGATTTGACAATCCTGTTGTGGACCACACTTGCCATAGACTGCCCCCTCGGCCTAGGGGTTGCCAGCCCACACTAGCCTAGCGTCATCCTAGGGAAGTGTGGCCTCCATCACATCCGGTGACGACCATTGCCGATCCCTATCGAGAGTGGTCCCTGAGGGCCTCCGCAGAGCGCTCGCAACTGGCGAACCAAACCCGTACTCCATGCAATGGCCACGCGTTGTGTTGGAACCATCCTCCAGATGGCAGCGATCACCCTACTCCTCCTAGGTAAGCCCTCGCTAGACCCACTAGAAGGCACCCCGTGCCTTAATCATCCATAAGAATGTCATCTTAGGGGCAACCTTCCAACCATCTAGCCTCCACCTGAATAACCTTTAACATTACCACAAACGATCTATCCCGATCGACTGACCAAACCAGCCCGACACACCACATAGCCATACCAACAACAACATCTAGCCCATCATGCGTCTATTAGCCCTAACTGTCACATGGCATATCCTTTTTAATGAAAGAATAAATGACTGGTGAATATCGTTTCACCGTTCCATGGCTAATTGCCAGAAGATTTGTTTTATCCTAAGCAGGTTTTACCCAATAGGTAGAATTAAAGTTGTTACGAAACTATTCTTAGGCTAACAAGGATTATGACGATCAAGGCAAACATAAAGGCCAAAATAATCCAAGAATAGGCATGTATAAATATTAACATGATTAACAATTGGGCAGGTTAATAAGCATGAATTTTAATATTAAACAATTTAGTTTGGGAAAACTGGGTAATAGACATGAATATATCGATGTTAATCCGCAATTGGGAAAGTCGACTGGTAAACATCAATAAGAGTAAGTGTTAACTTGCCTTGCTCAGGTGGAAGGTGTCGACGGTTGAGATATCGATCTTAAGTCAACTAAGGTTCTTTGAAAAGGGAGATAGAAGACTCGCCAAGCAAGGCGAATAGCAATCAACGAACAACAGGAAGACACAGGGTTTTTATCCTGGTTCTAGCCCTACGTCCAGCCTTTCTTTATATCAAAAAGGATTACAAGGTGGAACTCGACGAGACGAACAGGTCTCGGCAAGTAGTATACGACAATACAATGATGCTTGGCAGTCTACACGCCGTAGGGGCCTCGTTTATATAGTGTTGAACAACCGACCTACAGAGAGATACTCGGACCGGGCTAACTACGAGATCGTAACGAACTCGTACCATGCCAAATACATCCCATAGTAGATAAGGTAATCTCCAATTCTTGGGGATCACGACTTCTACTCCAATCCGGGAAACCACGTCTGGGTCTTCACGTAGCTGTGCAGAACTCTTGTTCGAGTCGGACTCAAACATAAAGCCTAGGCCGTAATGCACTGTGCCAATCCAGAAGCTGTTCAGCAGGACGCACATCGGCCAGATAGAGCCTTCTAGGGAGCTGGGCCCTAGGAGGCTGTTCGATTAGGCCGTCAGGGAGTGGGCCATGGCAATGGGCCGTGATTTTATCCCCGACAGAAGGTCTTCCTCCGCGTCACCGAACCGTCTCTCGGGATCGCCTACGTCTAATCACACATATAATCCAACAATCACTAATTGGTGCAAAACAAAAAACATGATGCATGCGCGTGACCTAGGTCCTAAGGTCGGATAATGATGCTAATTTTTGTATGTTATGCAATGCATGCCCTAGTGTATTAATAAACCATACTATCATTACATAATAAAATAGAGGTACCCCAAAATACGATATTTTACGCTAAGGTAGTAATCGAGAATTTAGGGTTTAATGGGCGACAAACGATGACATCACGTCGTAATACGGCTTACATACGGAGTTAAGTTTATCGATGTTGGCATTTTCTATGGTCAGCACCCATTTTGCTTAATAAAGAATTTATTAAAATTTGTTGGTGTTTAGGAAATTAATTCCATAATAATAAAATTTCGGCAAGAATAGTGTTTTATAGTTTTCTCTAATTATTAATGCTGTTGCATACCTTATTCTAATTTCTTATGATTTTATAAGGTTAGACTCATTATTTATAATAACTAAAGTCACCCTAATTCTAGTTTAATCATTTTCTATATATGAAATCTACTCATTTGATAATACAGTGCCATTATTTCATTACAGTGTTGAATTGTATAAAGTCCAAAACAGTCCTAACTATTTATCCAAATTTTTCTAGAATTTTTGGGAACATCTAGCTATTTTAAATAAATCTATAACTATTTCTACATTTAAATAATTGGTTAAATCGTTGCAAATTGGTTAAATCGCATCGGGCTGAGCCAGCGAATGAACCGGCCTAGTAATGGATTCGGCCCATGGCGTGGCCGTGCGCTACGCGCTCCCGCGCCAGCGCGGTATACGCTGAAGGCGTATTTTGTGGGCGCGTAACCTCTACGGTGCTGGCGCTGCACCCAGTGTGCGTGATGAGAGCATGACAAGGATGGATGCGTACACGATGCCTCTCTGTTCTTCCACTACAATGATGCCGATGTCGTCGACATCCATGCCACATCAACGTGCTGAAACGCTGCGACGGCATGATGACGAAAAACATCAAGAGGGCTTCAATCCTGTGGCCAAGCTATTCAAGCCATCAATGGGGGAGGTTAAACACTCTATTATCGAGGCCCAAGACCATCTCCCACGTTCAAGCAAGCCCAAGTGCAATCCCAACTCTTCCGAAGGCCCGGTTCGGCCATTAGCGACTACCCTGACTTTAAACGGACCCCCAGGCCATATACGAGGTCCAAATGAGGCAAATGAGGACATTCTGGAAAGGTTAGGAGATAATCTTTCCAATGGATCTAATGTCACTGCCAAATTCATTCTGTATCAGCAGATATTTGTAGAACAATTCATGGGATACAATCTGTCAGGTGCTGCGTCACCTTGTTTGGGCCGTGCGCCTTGTAAATTGTGGGAAGGGCCCAGGCCAAGGACGTGGATGTGGGAGGTAACCCTAGCACGCCCTCCACCTTGGCCTCCACCCCTTGAGCCATCCTCCACCTCCCTCCACCATAAAAACTAGCCGCCACCGTCATATTTACTTAGGTTTGGTTGTGTGTTGGTAGACCCCGTGTGCGTCCACCCTCGAATTTGCGTGTGTCGGCTTGACCACCCAAGTCGAGTTATCGAACCTCAAATATCCAAGTGCTTCATCCATATTTGCAATTTTAGATTGTGTTTATCTTGTTTCTTGCTTGTTCTTCGATCGCTTGCAGGAAATGACCTTCGTGGTCAGGTCAATCGCGTTCTTGGCGTGGTTGATAACGAGCAGGTTTGGTGGTTTAGCGATTGCTGGGTTGTCATCCTTGAGAGGTTGGTAGCCGGATCATCAAGGTCGCCTCGCCGACCAGATCGAAATTATCCCTTCGAGTCTCACCAGAAGATCGGGCCGCCCCGTTTCCCCATCAGTGCGTCCACTTAACCTAACCGGTGGACCAACGGCCCACTGTCAGTGATTCAATGCCTCCTAATCTCAGCGCGTGCGATGGGTTTTCCTAGTAGGTGAGGCCCGCATGACAGCGACTCAGCGCGTTTTTGTCCTCACGAATCTTGGTGTGGATCGGACGGCTCGTGTCACAACCCCGGCTTCACCGGGATCCACTCAAGATCCATTGCTAGTCCCAGGTATCAATGCTAACAACTTGATGGCGTGCTCTCCGCTCAACCACTGCGGATCACACCCCTACAAGATTTCTATCTTGCTAGCCGATCAACCCGAGTTCAGTTCGATTCGAGCGTCAAGCATGGCAAGGAGCGACACGCAGAGTTTACCCAGGTTCGGACCCCCTTGCGGGTAATAGTCCTACTCCTGCCGAGCCTTAACTCTTTTCGTGTTGTGGTTGTGTAGAATGCGATTACAGAATGTTTCTAACCCCCACTCCCTTCTCTCTCCTCCCCTTTTATACAAGCCTTCGAACTGGCGGAGAGAGCCGAGGGGTAGGCCGTACAGTACTCTCAGTACACTGATAAGACATGAGGGACGGGAAAGGAGAGACGAAAACGTGCAGCTGCCGAGCGGCGCCGCCCACGCGTGCCTCGCAAGTGGCCTCTGACCCGTGTGAAGACGCCGGTGACAGGACGGGTGGGCCCCAGCTTGCGCCGCCTGACGCGGGCGGCCGTCCTGATGACGCCCAACTCTCTCTCTGCCGGTCAATTGCGCAGCGCCACAGTGACGGTTGATCAGACCCGCAGAGGTCACTGTGGCGGTAATCATCACCGTCTCGATCCATCCGCGCGTGATGTGGCATTTAATACGCCTGTCCTTCGCTGCAGAGGAGAGCCTTCGCCCAGAAGACTCCCTTAGGACGCTTCCTACTGCGCTCGCCGGGGGGCCCGCCCGCACGCTGGGACATGGTCGCCCGCCTGACGCGTGGGGCCCTCGTCCGGCGCTTGAGGGGCCCCCGCCTGCTGGGCTCGGTCGCCCGCCGGCGTGTGGGGCCCTCGCCGGCTTGAGGGGCTCGCCTCACGCTGGGCCTGCTTCGCCCGCTGACGTGTGGGCCCTCGCCCGGTGCTTGAGGGGCTCGCCCACACGCTGGGACCTGATCGCCCGCCTGACGTGTGGGGCCCTCGCCCGGTTTTCTCCAAGACTTTTTATACCCCGGTATTTATTATACCGACAGTAGCCCCCGGGACCACCATGATACGTGAACCGTCGCGTCGATATTTCGCCACTTCTCGCGCGATGGGAGACGAATCGTGGGGGGCCCACCCCCTGCGGCGGCCGTACGCCCGATTCTCCACCTGCGCACGATCTTCCTTGGGGAACTACGCCGCTTTTCGCGGGAAACCGAAATGCGCGGGGCATAATGGCGCCACGCGCGTGAGTGCGGACGGAATCCAAACCGTCGCACTCGCTCTTCTTGCCTATAAAAGCTTTTCTTCTCTGCGCTGGGAGGAGTTCCTTTGCACGCTAAAGTCCTCAAACTGCTATTCATCCTCTTTGCCACTGCCACCAAATTTTTTGTCAGCGCCACCGCCAATCTTCCCATGGCTCCCAAGCGCAGCAAGGGCCGCCATGGGGACGCTGCTTCGGCCCCGCCGCCATCTGGTTCAGTCTTGCCTGCTTCCGCCGCCGACGAGGACATGGTAACGCGGCTCCAAGTGCTCGTGCCGCCATCCTCCGCGCGGATTCGCGCCGGCACCATGGCGCCAAATCCCCGCGACGGGGAGATCATCTCCTTCACCTGGGCGATGCTGGCGGGGCTCGTCCCGCCATATTCTGCGTTCTTCTTGGGGGTGCTCGCCTTCTACGAGATCCAGGCGGCGCACCTTCCCCCAATTTCCGTCATACCACTGGCCATCTTCGCCCACCTATGCGAGATGTTCATGGGGACGATGCCAAGCCTCCCGCTCTGGCGCCGGCTCTTCACGCTGCACGCGAGCTCGTGCTCAAGCGAGGCGATTGGAAGCTGCTACTTCACGCTCCGCGAAGCCGCCGCCTTCATCCCGGTCGCGGTCAAGTCCAACTGGAAGGACTGGCACCGACAGTGGCTGTACGTGGAGGACTCCAGCGGCTGCGACGATCTTGCCCTCCCCGAGGGTCCTGCTGAATCCCTTGCCACCTGGGGGTCTCAGCCCGACGACTCAGCGGAGACGGAGGCGATGCTGGCGCGCATTGCTGAGCTCTGCCGCAACGGGCTCACCGGAACCCATGTGGCGGCGGACTTTTTGCGGCGCCGCCTCTGCCCGCTTCGTATGAGGACGCGCCCCGCCTGGCTGTATTATGGCGACGATGATGGGAGCCGCGTTGCTCCTGGAGGTGAGTACTCTTGCATTCTTCTGGATCTTGTGTTTTTGCGGTACGTCTTTTCCTCTTTTTGGTCGCTTGCCAACTTGCGTCTTCTTTTTTGGTGCGCCCAGCCGCAGGGAACGTGCCGGAGGACGTGCTCCGGCAGTGGCTGGCGGGGCTCCTGACCGCGCCCGCCGGCGACATCTCCATGCCTGCGAGTATCCGCCCCCTCTGCGACTGGGACCCATGGGAGCGCAGCCTGTACTTGCGTGCGCTGCCCCCCATGGAGTTTCTGGTCCGGCGGTCCAGGTGGCCCGGGGACCCTTGCAAATCCACTATCCTCCGCCAACGACCGCCGAAGCTCCTGCGGCTACCGCTGCTCCTGCCATGGCAGCAGACTCCGACCGCGCTCTCGGGAAGCGCCGGCTCATCCTCTCCCCAGACGACGACGACGAAGAGGGAGAGGGAAGCCCAAAAAGGCTTTGTCCTTCGGCCCCTTCCACAAGGGATTCTGCTGGAGACGCCGCCGCTCCGCCGCCGGGCGAGAGCACGGCGACTCTTCCGGAACCGGCGCCGCCTGCGCCGGTTTCTTCTGCGCCGGCACCTCCTATGCCGACGCCGATTGCCGCGCCCGGCATCGCTTGCACCAGCGTCCTTTGCGCGGCGCCCGCGCGCCGGCTTCCGTCCGCGCGGCGCCTTCGCGCCGCGCTTGCTTCGACCGTGCCGGCGGCGGTGGCTGCACCGCCTCCTCTGCCTCCTACGACGGGAGGAGGAGCAGCGGCGCCTGCTCCACGGCCAAGTGGCCTAACGCTGCCCCCCTCTACCTTCGCTTTCGGGGGGCATCGCTTCAGGTAGCTTTTTCTGTGTTCATGCACATTTCGCGTTAGGGTTAGCATGCTGGATATTTTTTGCATACCTGAACCCTTTTCTGGTTTTTCTTCGCGGGAACAGAGCGGACGCTGGGGCTTCAGGCTCCGCCTTGCGCGATCCGCCAGCCCCCAGCTTGCCCACAGCCCCTTCGACGGAGACGGCGCCCTCAGCTGGGGAGAGTGCGCCGGCGCCAAGGCTGGAGGACCTTCCGGCCGCTGCCACAGCCGACGCCAACGCCATCTCTGCCATCGCCGCCGATGTCGGGCGCTCCTTTGAAGCGCTCCGTGCCCTCTCCCACACCTGGGCGGCGCGGGAGAGCGCTCTGGCCTCGGCGGAGCGAACCGCCGGCGAGTTGCGGCGGACCCTCGAACAAGAGGTCGCCGCGAGGGAGACGGCGATGCGTGAGGTTGCGGCAGCCCAAGCCGCTGTCGCCTCGGCCACTAAAGACGCCGCAGACCTTCGCGCGGCGCACTCTGAGCGCCTCCGGGTCCTCGCCGACATGCTGCGCACCGCCTACCGCGACTTCCGGGACATCTTGTACCCACTGGGCGTCACGCTGTACGCCCCGCTGGAGGAGACGGCCGCGCAGTACGCCGGTTTCGTGGGGCGCGCTGCCGAGGCCCTGAAAGACCTGCCGGTGGCGATGCGGGCGCGGGCGATCGAAGATGGTCGCCACGGCGCCCTCGAAGCGGCGTGGTTCAACATGGGTAACTGCCTTGCCCAAAATGCCGCGTTCGACCTTGACGCCGCCACCGGGGAACCTTCGCGCCAGCTGGATCGAGACGAGCGATCCCGGGTCGAGGTCGCCGCCAGCCGCGTGTCCTAGATGGGCGGCGCAGCACCGTCAGAAGACGACGACGACGAGGTGTAGCTGAACTCCCTCGTTCGTTTTGTCTTGTATAAAAACCTGTCAATATCAATGCAAACTTTTCTTTTTTGTCGCAAGCCTTCGTTAATCCTTTACGCAATCTCATACTTTTGCGGAAAAAAGGAACTGGGGCACCCAACCGCCAAGAAGCTTTAGACAGAACGTTCTGTTGAAAATGAGCGCTTTTTCCTTAGGCATCTGGCTGCTTCAACCCTTATGGCCTCTCGCAAACCGACCTTAAATGTTGCATGGCGAGAGCTTAGCTTCCGGAAGTGGTCTAGACGCCGGTGCCGTCGTTGGCGCATTGCCCAGACCGAGCAGACACACCAGGCTAGAACACGACTTCCGTCCGCGTCGTCTCGCCCAGCCGCAAGCTTAAGCGTTTGCTTTTGCAACTAAGGGCCCATCAGCATTAAGTACTTTTTCGCTACCAACTTTCGACAGAATGCCTTCTAACAGAGTTTTTAAAGCTAAGCAACTGATCGCCCAAAGCTTTAGACAGAATGTTCTGCTGAAAGTGAGCGCTTTTTCCTTAGGCATCAGGTTACTTCAACCCTTATGGCCTCTCGCAAACCGACTTAAACGTTGCGTGGCGAGAGCTTAGCTTCCGGAAGTGGTCTAGACGCCGGTGCCGTTGTTGGCGCATTGCCCAGACCGAGCAGACACACCAGGCTAGAACACGACTTCCGTCCGCGTCGCCTCGCCTAGCCGCAAGCTTAAGCGTTTGCTTTTGCAACTAACGGGCCATCAGCCTTAAGTACTTTTTCGCTACCAGCTTTCAATAGAATGTTTTCTAGCAGACTTTTGGAGGCGAAAAAGAATAGATGCGCACAGAGAGACAGAACTTATCTTTATATTGCAGGTGGCTTTGTACATCGCATCCCCCGAGGCGAGCGGGGGAGGAAGAAAGCCTCGTCGCTCGGCTCCAAAAGGAAGGCCCAAAAAGCTCCTGAATCACCTACCTACGGGTAGAACTTCCTCAGCTGCTCGACGTTCCAAGTGTTCGCCAATTCGCGACCGTCCTCGAATGCGAGCCCGACAGAGTCTGGCCGAGATCGAGACCACCTTGAAGGGCCCTCCCACGGGAGACGGCTTGTTGCGGCTCGCTGCGCTGAACTCTCTGTGAGCGAGGTCGCCATCGCTAGTGTTCTCTCACACACCCGCCTTGCTTGATAACGGCGCAGTGCCTGTTGATATCTGGCGGCCCGGATCACCGCTCTATCTCTGATCTCCTCCAGGAGATTTACTTCATCCTGACGCCGGTCAGGGTCTCCGTCTTCGCTGTACGCCGCCACCCTTGGGGATCCGAAGGTGAGCTCCGACGGGAGCACCGCTTCAGAGCCATACACCAGGAAGAAAGGGGTCTCGCCGGTAGCTCTGTTGGGAGTTGTCCGTAGCGCCCAAAGCATGGTGGGGACTTCTTCCGCCCAGCGCTTGCCGCGCTTTTCCAGGCGGTCGAACGCTCTTGTCTTGAGTCCTCTGAGCACTTCTGCATTCGCCCGCTCCACCTACCCATTGCTCTTCGGATGCGCGACGGAGGCGAAGCACAACTTGGTGCCCAGCTCTTCGCACCAATCTTGGAAATCGGCGCTTTTGAACTGAGCGCCGTTGTCGGTGATGATTCTGTTGGTGACGCCGAACAGGACGAAGATGCTTTTCACAAACTTTATGGCCGCAGCGGATGTGATCGCCGGGACTGGAGAGGCTTCAACCCACTTGGTGAACTTGTCGACGGCGGCGAAACGGATCGTGTAGCCCCGATGCGCCAGCGGAATGGGCCCAGATGTCCAAACTGCATCGCGAACGGCCAGGAGAGCGGAATGGTTTGCAGCGCCTAGGCCAGTCGGTGGATCTATTTAGCATGAAATTGGCACGCTTCGCATCTCCTCACCAGCTCGAAGGCATCCTGGAGGGCAGTAGGCCAGTAGAAGCCGTGACGAAAGACCTTTCCGACCAACGACCGGCTCCCTGAATGGCTCCCGCACATGCCTCCATGGATCTCAGAGAGTATCTCACTCCCCACTTCTTGAGTGACGCACTTCAGTAGAATAGCGTTTGCACCCTGACGATATTGGTCCCCACCTACCAGGGCGTAGCGCTTGGCCTTGCGCGCTATCTTCTCAGCCGACGCGTCATCATCGGGGATCACTCCGTCCCGTAGGTAGGCTAGGATCGGATCCATCCACTGACCTTTCCGGACAAGCGTGACGACGTTAGCATTGTCGCCGACGTACTCTGCCTGGCCTGGCGTTTGCGCCTCAACCGCCTCGGCAGTTCTTCCGCATCCTCCCTCCAGTCGGGGAGCTGTTGCAGGATCGGTGACGTCTCCTCCAGAGGTGGGAGCTGCGTCGGGAAAAATGTCGTCCACGCCAGGATCGGGGGCTGCGACAGACGGCCGCGTGAGTCTTTCTTCAAAGAGCCCAGCCGGAACAGGTGCCCTTGAGGAGGCAATCTGGGATAGTTCATCCTCCATATAGTCCTCGCGGCGAGGGATGTGCGCGAAGCCCAAGCCCTCGAAGTGCCGCTCCAACCGGCGCACCTCCGCCAGATAGGCCGCCATGGTGGGATCCGAGCAGGTGAATTCCTTCCTCGCCTGGTTGATGACCAGGAGAGAGTCGTCTTTAACTTAGAAGCCCGGATGCCTGTCGAAGCCACCCCGAGCCCGGCGAGTAGCCCTTCGTACTCCGCGACGTTGTTGGTAGCGCGGAACTCCAGCACCACCAGGTGCCGGACGATATCGCCGGTGGGAGACACCAGGACGACGCCAGCCCCAGCCCCCTCCAGCCAGAACGAGCCGTCGAAGAAGAGGGTCCACGGCGAGGGTGCTGGGGTGTTTTCAATTTCTGCCTCCACCGGAGTCCACTCGCTGATGAACTTCGCCAGAGCTTGCCCTTTGATGGCCGTTCGGGGAGCGAACTTGAGGTCGAACTCTGCCAGCTCCATGGCCCATTTGGCGATACGGCCCGTCGCCTCGCGGTTGAAAAGGATCTCCCACAAGGGGTACTTGGTCAGCACTGTGATTTCTCACCCTTGGAAGTAGTGACGCAGCCTCCTGGACGCCGTCAGCACGGCGTAGAGCATCTTCTGGTGTTGTGAATACCTTGTTTCTGCATCATGGAGGACTTTGCCGATGTAGTAGACGGGGCGCTGAACTCCTTCTCGTTCCGCCACCAACACCGCGCTGACCACCTCCGGGTTCGCCGCGACATAGAGGATCAGCGGCTCGCCCGGATCGGGGGCGACCAGCACGGGTGGAGAAGTGAGGTACTTCTTCAAACCGTCAAACGCCTCCTTGGACTTCACCACCAGGTCGTCGACGTACACCTCCAAGTTCCGCCCTATTTGGGGGCGGTGAGCGATGTGCATGGCCCTCTGATAGGTCGGGCCTGCATTCTTCAAGCCGAACGCCATTCTTGTGTAGCAGTAGACGCCCATTGGCGTCACAAAGGCAGTCTTGTCTTCATCTTCGTCAGCCATGCTAATCTGGTGGTACCCAGAGTACGCATCCAGAAAGCACAGTTGCTCGCACCCTGCCGTGGAGTCGACGATGAGGTCAATGCGAGGCAGCGGGTACGGATCCTTCGGGCACGCCTTGTTGAGGTCGGTGAAGTCAACGCACATCCTCCACCGCCCGTTGGATTTCTTGACGAGGACGGGCGCCCGTTAGATTTCTTGACGAGGACTGGGTTCGCGAGCCACCTAGGATGGGCGACGCTCCGAACGACCCCCGCCCTTAAGAGCTTGTCCACCTCCTAGCGGATAACGGCCTGGTGCTCCACCGACTGCTTCCAGACCTTCTGCATAACCGGTCACGCGCCGGGGAACGTTGCCAACTTATGCTCAATCACCTCCCTGGGGATTCTAGCCATGTCGGACGGTTGCCAAGCAAACACGTCTGCGTTAGACTGGAGGAAGGAGACGAGCGCGCCTTCCTATTTGGCGCCGAGAGAGGCGCCCACCCGAACGGTCTTCGCCGGGTCTGACTCACTCAGGGAGATCGCCTTGACCTCCGCGGACGAACCGGGGGAGGCACGGATCTTCGCCGGAGGAGCTCCCAGAGTCGAAGCCTCGGCCTTCTGGACGCCGATTGCCCCCGCCAAAGCGAGGGCGTCCTTGTCGCAGCGGAATCTTCACGATGATGGGGCCAGCTGGCCCCGGAATCTTCACCACCATGTAAGCGTAGTGGCAGGCCGCCATGAACTTGGTCAGCGCCGGCCGACCCAGTATGGTGTTGTACGGGAGGTCGAAGTCCGCCACCTCGAACTCGAGCATCTCCGTGCGGAAGTTGTCGGAGCCTCCAGAAGTCACCGGAGGCCGCGCGCACCCTGAGGGGGGACTCGGCCCGGCGAGAGGTCAAGAAAGGGAGCGCCGGTCGAAGCTCCTGCTGCTGGATCTGGAGGGCCTTGGCGACTCGGGCGGACAGGAGGTTGAGAGAGCTCCCTCCGTCGACCAGCACCCTCCCGAGCTTAACATTCCGGACCGTGGGCGCAACCACGATCGGGAGATGCCTCGGGCCGGCGGTACTGGCGGGGTGATCGGCCTGACTAAATGTGATCGACTGCTCCGACCACATCAGCTGCCTAGCGGACCCCACGCCGGGCACGGCGGCGCACACCTCCCTCATCGCACGCTTCAAACTAGCGTGGGACGGATAGGTGGCCGATCTGCCAAGGATAACGGCGACTTCACGCTCCGCCTGCTGAAATCCAAGCGAAGCTGGTTCCTTGCCCTTGCCACTGCCGGACGCCTGCTGCTGCTCGTGGACGCGCTTGTCCTCCAACTTGCTAACGACGTGGCAATCAGCCAAGTCGTGGGAGTTGTTGCGGTGAATGGGACAGTAAGTCCTTCCGTCCCACTCACGGGGACGGCGGTCTCGCCCCTCGTCACGGCCGCGGGGGCCGTCGTGGCCACGGCGATAGCCATGGCCGCCCCTGCGGGGACCGTTCCTGCCGCCGTCGCGACCTCCTCCTTTCTTCTGCCTGCCGCGCCCACCGCGCGGCCGGCCGCTGTCGTCATCGTCGTCGTCGCGCTCGGCGGCCAGGACCTGCCCGGTCTCGGCCGCCTTGCGCTTCTTCTTGTCCTTGCCGCCGGGATTTTTCGAGGTCCCGGCCTCGCCGCCCGCAGCGGCCCCCGCCCTCGCAGACGGGCGGAAGCGAGCCTCCGCCTGAAGGGCGCACTTGTGGGCCAGGGTGAAGAGTTCTTCCGTCGTCTTGATCTTGCGGGTGGCCATCTTCTCCTTAACCCTGGGGTCTCGGGCGCCTCTCCTGAATGCCGTGACAACGGCTTCGATGGAGATGTCAGCGATGGTGTTGCGAACCTGACTGAAGTGCCGGATATAGTCGCGCAGCGACTCCCCCTTCTTCTGCTCCACGTTGTGGAGATCGTCCCAAGATTTCTTACCATCAAGTTGGTAAAAAGCCGCGGTTCATTGACGATTGCTAGAATTTTCAACTCCGGGCTGCTCGAACGTGCCCTGGAAGTTGGTGATGAAGAGCTCGGAGAGCTCCTTCGACGACCCCACTGATTCTGGGGGTAGGTTCATGAGCCACGAGCGGGCTCCGCCGGTGAGGACCGCGGGAAAGTAGTTCGCCAGAACCTTCCCCGACCCTCCAGTCGGCTGCATCACGGTGGTGTAAATCTGCAAAAACTCGTCAGGGTTGGAAGACCCATCGTACTTCTCGATGGCAACGGGCCGGAACCTCTCCGGCCACTGCACTCGGCGCAGCTCCTTGGAAAAGGCGCGGCAACCGACGTCGGGTGCCTCCTGCTCCTGGATACGCCCTTCGTCCTGCCGCGCCCGCCGCCTGGACGGCGCCGAAGAGGCGCCGCCCTCTCTGACGGAGGCGGCCCCGCGGGAGTCCTCCTGATCCCCACGGGCGGCTGCGATGGCGCGGTCGCACTCACGATCGTGCTGCCGGCGGAGCTTGTCGCGCAGGTCTTCTCCATGTCGTAGATGGTGATCCTCCAAGTGGGTCCGGACATCCCGCCCACCTGTACGCCTGCCCGGTCGAACCCCCGTAGGAGTTGCCTGGCTCCTATCGTCCTGGCCCCGCTTCCTCCCGCCAGAGGCTCCGCGAGAGGGGTGCGGGGAAACCAAAGAACGGGAAGAGGCGGAACGCCGCCTCAGCGCCTCTAGTAGCTTGCACTACGCCACAAGCGGCGCCGACGAAGGGCCAAAGTTGCCACCACGGCGCTGCCGGAGAGTCCGGAGTCACCGGAACCGGCGGGTTGTCCAGCAGGGCCCTGGCCGCATAGAGGTTCTGTGCGGGGAAGCACTCCTCCATGGCCAGGCGCCGCCTAGCCAAACTGGGTCGGCCGTCCTCCGCCAGGGCACCGGCCCTAGGCGGAAAGCTGCCGCCTGGCCGATCTACCGCTATCGCCGTGGCCGACGCCACGGCCGCGACTCTGGCAGCTGCTTCCTTCTCCATCGCGGACTGCTGATCCGCCATTGCCGTCTGAAGAGATGTCGAAGAGAGCGAACTGATGCTAGCGCCCCCCACCTGGCGCGCCACTGACGGCATGTTCTCCGCTCAACCACCGCGGATCACACCCCTATCAGATTTTCTATCCTGCTAGCCGATCAGCTCGAGCTCGGTTCGATTTGAGCGTCGGGCACGATGAGGAGCAACTCACAGGGTTTACCCAGGTTCGGACCCCCTCGCGGGTAACAGTCCTACTCCTGCCGAGCCTTAGCTCTTTTCGTGTTGTGGTTGTGTGGAATGCGATTACAGAATGTTTCGGAACCCCCTCTCCCTTCTCTCTCCGCCCCTTTTATACAAGCCTTGAGCTGGCGGAGAGAGCCGAAAGGTAAGCGTCTGATACTCGAGACAATCGATAAGACAAAAGGGACGGACAGAGAGACGAAACGTCTTGCCATCAGGCTATATGACGCCGCCTGCCGTGCCGCAAGTGGCCTCGACCCGTCGAACACGCCGGTGAGGCTGGACGGGGCCCACCGCTTCCTTCGGCGGGCGGCGAGCTTGATGATGGCAAACTCTCTCTCTGTTGGTCAATTCCGCAGCGCCACAGTGACAGTTGATCAGACCCGCAGAGGTCACTGTGGCGGTAATCATCACCGTCTCGGTCCATCCGCGCGTGATGTCGCATTTATCGCGCCTCGCCCTTCGCGCAGAAGAGCCTTCGCCCAGAAGACTCCCTTAGCACGCTTCCTGCTGCGCGGGCCCCACCTGACAGTAAGGGACCTCTCGCGCTCGCCGGGGGGCCCGCCCGCACGCCGGGCCTGGTCGTCCGCTGACGCGTGGGGCCCTCGCCCGGCGCTTGAGGGGCTCGCCCACACGCTAGGGCACAGTCGCCCGCTTTGACGTGTGGGGCCCTCGCCCGGCGTTTGAGGGCTCGCCCACACTGGGCTTGATCGCCCGCCGACGTGTGGGGCCCTCGCCGGCTTGAGGGCTCGCCCACCGCTGGGGCCTGATCGCCCCCCTGACGTGTGGGGCCCTCGCCCGGTCTTCTCCAAGACTCTTTATACCCCGGTATTTATTATACCGACAAAATCGTCAAAGGATTCACAGCGGAGCGGCTTCAACTGAACGCTATACCAAGTGTCGAGCCCTTCAATGAACCTCCAGACCTTAGTCTTTTAAGTAGCAACTAAGTCTGGTGCATATCGAGATAACTCGATGAACTTGCTAATGTATTGATCAATGGGCCTGTTATTCTAGCGCAGTCCCTCGAACTCGCGCTTCTTCTCTTCTCGGATACTCGTTGGAACATGATGGTTCTTGAAAACTTCCATGAAGTCATCCCATCCCATGTCACGTAGTCCCGATTGGTGGCACAATAATTCTCCCACCAATGGGTAGCATTTTCTTTCGGCATATGAGCAGCGTACTTCACGCTCTCATAGTCATCACAGTTGGCCAAGTAGAGCTTATTCTCTACATTCTTGACCTAATCTTCAGCTTCGATTGGGTCTCCACGGCCGGAAAACTCCGGTGGCCGAGTACCCATGAACTCCCTGAACTTAGACTGCGGCAACCCAGGCATTGGCATTGGCTACGGCGGCGGTTGATTCAGACGGTCCACGACCAGGAGAATTAATGTATCATGCGTTGGTCCTATCGGTGGCGGAGGTGGTGTCAGCGGCGGTTGCTGAGGCTGAGGTTGAGGCGGCGGTTGAGGATCTTGAGCAGCGACATTGACTGGTCGTGCTTGATTGCCAGCTGCTTGGTTGACTTGCCCTCGGTAATTGGCTTGACCACCCTAAGCTATTGCATTCCCCTGGTTGGCCGGTTGATCAAGCTCTTCTTGAAGATTGATGGGTATAGGCTGAAATCCACCTCTGGCCATCTGCT
The DNA here is from genome assembly GCA_036346415.1 of Raddia guianensis. Lineage (NCBI taxonomy): Eukaryota > Viridiplantae > Streptophyta > Magnoliopsida > Poales > Poaceae > Raddia > Raddia guianensis. Next base: position 17,186,134 of record CM070537.1, on the reverse strand, counting down.
GAGACAGAAAGGATAGAAAACAAGACTAAACGGTAAGTGACATCATTATAATTATTTTATAAATGCTTTTTATCACTCCATTCAAATATCCAAACAAGAATGCAACACACCACATGTCGACTAGTGGCTAATCGGGGGTCGCCGTCGGCAATGAATTTGTTACGGGGTTATGTGCTAGATCCAAGCCGGAAGGTAACACAAGACAGGGGTTTTTACAGGTTCAGGCCCCCCAAAACGGAGGTAATACCCTAGTCCTGTTCTCTAGGATTATGTTTCTGTAGGAATTTGCAGATGATGAAGGTGTCTACGCTGATACAGCTATTCGACGATGAAGATGATGTATATGATGTTGTCTATGGCCCCTACCCCTCCTTTATGTAGTGCAGGGGGGATAGGGTTACATGGTTCTATCCAGTACATGGTACCAAATTTGGTTATGCCGGTGCATGATATGCAAGTATGAAACTCCTAATTACGTGGAGTTTGACTATATCCTCGGGAGCATCCTTGGTGCTCAAGTCATGTGTAACCCGAGTGGTCTCTATCCCGATCAGCCGACTTGGGTCACCCCCATCTGCCTCCTCATGGGCCTTCTACAGGATACCCGAGGACCATGTAGTCCACAGTAGCACTCGAGTGCTTTACGATCGAGTCAGATGTCTGACCGACTGGTATCGTCAACATCTCCAGTAATCTAAAAAGAGATTGTAGAGAACTCAAGAAATCTAAAGCCTTTCATGTTAGAAGGAACGCCTAATTCGACAATACCGAATTCCAGCGCTTCAGCCTATTTGGCACGTCACCAAAAAGGATTAATTTGGCTACTTGGCACCCACTCTCTCATTGCAAAAGCGACAAATCTGCTCACCATGGAACGTGCCTTAAGCCACGTAATCACAGCTTTCCATCTTGCAGCATGCTATGAGTTATGCTTTTTAAAGAATGCAAGCATCAAACGTCTAGCCTTGACTTGCAAGAACCAGCACTCGGCCCAACATGGGGCACATCTTTTAGCCGAGTGGTACTTGTCTTGACCGAAGAAGGGATCAGCTGTCGACCCACTTAAGGGCGTACCGGTTGGATGTAGTTTGGCGGAGAGGTATTTGTATCCGGGTAGCGGTATAGAACTGGCGACCTTGAAAAAAAGGCATACCTCCGAAACTGTACGCAAATTTCACCAACACCCAAGCTTGAACATGAAAAGTTGGCTAGTGACCCAATATGGGGTATGCCGTGAAATATTTTTCAATGTGGCGCTTCCGGTCATATGCCCTCAAGGGTGTACCGAGGCCGATTTAGGCTTGATGTTAACACATTACCACAGTTGGTGGCGTGTTAAGAAAGCTTGTTGAGTCGATTGCCCTTTGCTTATTTTGACCCAAGCCAATTTTAGGGAAGGCGAAGAGTTTTCGCGCCCTTCTCTCCCAGCCAAAGCGTCACGCACTTCCACCGGGAAACGCAACCACACCCCACTCCCGTCCCATCGCCATGATGATTTTGATGTGTTCAGAACGGATAGCGAGGCGCATCTCTTGAGCTTCTCAGTGTATAAAAAGATCCAAATGCAGCGCATTACGCCTCATTCAGCCTTCAAGATTTTTCTCCCTCTTTTCTTCTCCAAACCCCTCCCTCTTTTTCTCCTCAACACGATGGAAGGCCAGGGAGAAACAATCAACTTATGGGAGGCCAGCGTCGCCGATCAACTCGCCGCCGCCGAGAGTGCCGCCACCATCGTTGGCGAAAGGATCACGCGGAGCAAACCACCCAACGAGCCATCAAGGTTTTGGTTCATGGCCACCCGCGACCCTTTCCATCGTGCACCCCTCTGAAGGACGCACTGGTAGCTTCCATCCTCGACGTGAAATGGCTGCCGGAGTAGTCCCTTCTTTCTTTTGCTTCTCTGTGAGCCAGCAACGAGCCCAAGCTCACTGTGCTGCGCCACTGAATATATGTAATCCGGCTTAAGAGCCGTAATGAGAATTCACTTTTGAAGAAATTATGAAGTCCTTCATCTAGATCTTCTCCTTTGATTGTTGATGATCGAATTTTCAACTGATGTCGTCTTCATCCGAGTAGTTAGAACTACGCGTTTCCCAAACCGGTAATGTCTCAGCGAACAATTCAAGGGATATCACTCAGCAGCCTAAGTGGTTGTCCGAGGTCCCATAAAGAGGCCGCATTCCAACGTCAAATAAAGCATGGCCCAAAATGCGCAACGTAGCCCCGAGTCATTTCACCCTACCCATTTGTTGCACCAATCTTTTCGTCCTCTCGAGCGAACTCCGCCGCCAGGGTTTTCCTTCTTCGCGTTCTCCGTCGCCGCCTCCGATTTTAGCAATGGCTCCTCCATCTCCTGCTGCCCCGAAAACAACGAAGGACGTAAAAGAGTGGATGAAGTCAATTACCACGGATTGGCGGTTGTAGAGGCTTGTATCCGCCGGCGAGCTCCCCTCGGAGGAGCTGATTTCATGGCGGACCGCTGCCGGTAAGTCCTCCCCCACCCCTCGGTCTGACGTGGTGGTGGTCTTCAAGTCCTTCTTTCACGAGCCAAGCTTTGGCCATTATGAGGTCCAATTACCCTGATGTGGACTTTGACGCCGTGTGGGAGGGCTTTGCCTTCTCCGAAAAGGAGGCCTCTACCCTTATGGAGGAAGCCCGAGAGTCCTCCACTATGTTGGTAGAAAACATGAATTTGTAAATGGTTTAATCTCCGTATGCTGATTGATCCTCAATACTACTGGCCATATTTTACCCGAGTACTTGATTTATCCCCCTTTCGTGTAACTCATCTGCCGACTGGTCCAGCCCCCGAGTGCTAGGAATAAGCGCTTGGCTCTCTCCCATGCATATGTTGAGTGGCTAAACGTTGTCTGTGACAAATATGAGCGCCACTACTCAGGAATTACATAATACCCGAATTCGACCATGTTATGTAAAGAGAACAATTTTATTGATAAGATAGGGTGCGGTGAATCCGCACACTATTTAGTGTAGCCCCCGACATACAACTTAGTCGTTTACGGCTGAGTAGCAAGTCTAACGAGCGACTATTTTATAACATTTGGGTATAGAACTCAATAATAAAAACAACCTAGCTAGGCACGTCCGATCCATCTTCTCGTTTCAGCGAATAAGCCCCCGGGCGGGTCACTTCATCAATCATGTAGGGGCCTTCCCAGAGTGGGGAGAATTTGATTTCACTTGTGTTGGTTGTGTCATGTTACATTATAATATAGATATTGATGAATAAAAAATTTGAAAAAATTAATCGTGCCTGGCCGGCCTGACCCGGCGTGCCTGGCCTTTAGTCTAGGCACGACCCGCCTGATTGGACCGTGCCGGCCCGGGCCCAATTCGTGTCGTGCCGTGTCGTGCTTCGGGCCAGGCCAAAATGTCGTGCCTCATGCCGGCCCATTTGGCCATCTATAGGCGTGATGTCCACGACGGCGGAGGCGTGCGACGACGAATCTCGGTGGCGGCCCTGCTCCGGTACAGGTCTACGGCGACGTCGGCCATGAGCAGAGGAGAGAGAAGGCGACAAGCGAGGCAGAGAGGGGAGACGGCAAGAGGTGGGAGAGAGTGCTGACAAGCGGGCCCCAGTTGACCAGAGAGAGGAGAGGATGGGGCTAATCGGTGGGTCCCACCAGCAGAGGCTTCTGGCGTGGGCAATGACCGGGAATCTTGAGGGAGTAAAAGTCAACGAGGGAGGGAAAGAGGAGGAGCAGGGCTGGAGATGCAGGTTTTGGCCCGATTACAATTTTTAATAATCTTATTGCTTTGTTTTACCTTCCCTTTCTTTTTCTTAACTTAAATTTTTGTTTGCCAAAGATTTGTCAATCTAGGTGTATTAAAACAAGATTCATGTTCATTTCCATATTTTTGTTGGAAAACAATATTTGCATATGTGTGTGTGTGTGTCTATATATTTGTTCTATGCTTCCTTAAATACAATTGAGTAAATAGTTTTTTTTGGTTGTTCAAAAGTTTTCTTAGATATAAATTCACATATATTTTAATTGATGCTTTAACATATTTTCCTTTGCTTCTTTAAATATATTTTGGAAAATAATTTAGTTAAAATTCCAATAACATCACAGTTTTATGAAATAATTATAAACACAAATTTTTTAAAATTGATGTTTTGCAAATATGAGGCGACTCGCTCGGGTATCGGTCGTCCCTAACACTTGGAACATCGAACATCTACATTGTTTTTATTTTTTGATCATGTATTCGAGTTTTCTGTAAAATAAGAGCTTGTTTGACTTGCTACTTAGCCGTATACGACTAAGCAGTAAGTCGCGGGCTACACTAAATAGCGTGCGGCTTCGCCACACCCTATCTTCTTAATAAAGTAGCTTTCTCTTTATATGCGATTGTCGAATTTGAGTATATGAAATTCTGAGTAGTGGTGCCTTGATTCGCAAATGACAATGTTTAGTCACTCGGCATTTGTCCGGGGAGAGAGCCAAGCACCAATTCCTAGCACTCGGGGGGCTAGATTAGTTGGGAAAAGGCGTTACACGAAAAGTATGACGAACAAGTACTCGGATAAATGGGCATGAGTAGTATAGAGGATCAACAGTTGCACATATCAGGGAAATATTTTCATGAAGAAGTAATATTTACAAATCTAAATTGTCCACTAAAGCAGTGGAAGTCTGCTTTACTTCTTCCATGTGAGCAAAGACATCTTCTTCAGAGCAGGTGAATCCCTCCGTTATGGCATCAAGGTGAATATCAGAATAAAGCGACTTCACGATAGCCAATGCTTGGCTCGTGCAGGTTGTCGCAGCCTCCTTCACGAAGGCCTTCAGCTGTACGGGAGCATTCTGTAGCCGAGCCATCACAACATATGTGTTGGCAGACAACTCCTCTTCGGGATGAAGGAATTGGAGCACCGGAGGGACTGCCTTCAGAGTTTTGTTCCGAAGTTCGATGGCGGACTTCACCTTCTCATCGAAGACCTCGTATTGCGCCTTTGTTTTTATTTGATAAGCAGCAAATCAGTCGGCCAAGATGATGCGACAAGGATATAATCAAACCCGAGCAAAAGAGTGTGTGGATTGGAGGATTTACCCTTTAGCTCTTGAGCCACCTTTTCGGCTTGAGTGCTTGCCGGAGCCTTCTTCGCTTCCAACATCTTTTGATTTCCCTCGAGAGCTTTTTGCTTTTCTTCTAAAGCTTTGTGCTTTTCACGAAGGGAAGCCAGGGTTTCATCGCGGCCTGAAAAGGAATTTACTATGAGAATCCTCAAGATCAATAATGAAATAAGCACCAGTCCAATGGTCTCTTACTCCGGGTGGTCTTGGCTTCTTCCACGAGGTGGTAACGCAGTTCGGTGACCTCCATGCGGATCTTCTTGATCTTGCCATGATATTTTGATTTTTGCACGTAAAGCGCATTGTCAAACTCGTCCCATGACTTCAGTTGCTCGATGGCTTTCCGAACACATTGTGACTATTGGGCCGACCGCTTGCTCATATGCTGGGTGGAGACAAAGAATGATTAGATGCATTTCAATTATGATTAAATTCAAGATGCGAAGGTGGTTTACCTCAAACACTTCAGAGCTGAATTGTGCCATATTCCGTAGCATTTCCCACACTTCTACCTCTTGGGCGTCATCTACCTCGTAGCATTCCATCTCCTTCCTCCATTTTACACGGAGAGGAGGCAGGGGCGGCAGAGCGAAGAACCTCCTCGATTTCCGGCTTCGAGCTCCCTAAAGCTAGGATTGGGATGGGACCCTTGGCCTTGGAGAACTGATGAATGCCCTGGGACAGAGAAGCAATCGGTGGGGGGCCTGTGTGTTTGGCTGGCTCCTTAATTGGGGTCGGATCGTCTTGATAATTCAGAGTTGGGAAAGTAGTGTTTGCAGAAGCTGATGCCTTTGCACTTGATTTTCCCTTGGAGATATCTATGGTGGGCTTCCAGTGAGAAGAAGTAGACATCAAGAACACAACTTTTCTAAGATTGCCAAAAGAAGGAGTTATGAAGGGAAACCTTTGTGTCATTTTAATTTTAATGCCTACGCTTTTTCGAGTGACATGTTCGCTTGGGATTGAGACGGAGGGCCCTCTTGGCCCTGACGTGGCTTCTGGATTAGCAAGCGGAGGTGATGGAGGGCTTGGAGCTTGTTCAGCAGGGGCAGTGCCAGATTTTGGACTTAGGCGACGCCGATGCAGAAGTGGTGTGTCATCTTCTTTTTCGTCCTCATCCGAGACCTTAAAGAAAATCCCTTTGCCCTTTTTGGCTGGAGGAGCGTCAGCTGAGTCCACTACAGGACGCTTAAGCGGTGCTTCTTTCTGGCTGGGGGCTTCGGGGACTGGATAGATATGTCAGTCATAGCGGAATTTCTTGATGTCAATTGAAATTGAAAGAGGGGAAGTTCTTTGCTTACTGCTGGTGCTAGGCTTGACAGTATGAAAGGACCTGGGCAGTCGGAGTTGTCAATGATCGTTCCTGGGGCAAAAAGGTCAGCTACTCGGGCGATCACAGTCTTTTGGGGGATCCTATCTAAAGGGAAACGCGGCCTTGCTATGCTAGCAACGAATCAAATTCTACCGCTAGAACCCAGGACCCCCTGCAAGTAATTGACCACAGATCGAGATTACCTCACGACGCGCAGTGCAGCGGAAGACGGGTCGATGAAGCGGGTTCAATCGATCTGCGCGTAGTCGTACGGAGGTAGTCGTACATGGCGATCCAATCACCTCCTCCTCGCTGGTCCTCAACGTCCCACGAGGTGCGCCATGGCCGATCCCCATGGCACGGCCACAGTCGGCGAGGTCTACGAGCTCGCTGAGATTCGCGACCTCCCCGCGCAGCCTGTCTTCAAACAGACGTCCCAGCCTCGTCCGGAGTCCGTTTTCGACGATCTTTGACTCTACGGACAAGCTCTCGACGAGAGCTTTCCAACGCATCTAGCCCCATCAAGAAATTCCATCTGGATCAACGGGAATTCGTGAAACAAGGACGTGACCAGAAACTGGACGCGAGCAAATCACGTCGTCTTCTCCGGTTCGTCTCGCGGTTGATCAAGCCAGCGCCCCAAGTGTTGCGCCTCTATGAGAATACACACATCCGGTGATCGGAATCCACCCATGGCGGTGTGCTAGCGCCGAGCACAGGTGAGGGAGAGAGATGACGGCTAGGGTTTGGTGGAGAGGGAAAACCTAATTTCCTCTGGGGCTCCTCGCGCCTCTCCACCGCCTCCTTTTATAGTCCCACCGTGGGCCCTCTACATTAGAAGCCCTAACCCGGTCCATGGCCCATGTCTCACATGGTCCATGTAGCCCACGTCATACATGGTCCCACATATCATTGAGCTCACATCCGATGTGGCCTATGATTGTCAATTGGGCATATAATTTCTTCAGTCTCCCACTTGCACAATAAACAATTATGGAACTCATGATTCCAACCCTTAAGTGTGTGACCCAATAGGTTCGTATGTAGACAGCAGTGACCCAGAAACAAATTTCTAGTCATAGATCGGCAGCGGCCTCTAGCAAAACGTACCAACCCCTGAATACATGCGAAGATCAAATCTAGCGAACCAAATAGCGTTAACGTGCTGATCCCTTTGCCACACGATACCAGCCAAGCTCAAGGCAAGAAACGTGTCACCCTTGTGATAGCTCGGTCATTCACTCGATCAAGTACTGGATTTCGTATGATTAACTCTTTAATCATGGTATGGCCATACACTTTCCCAAATCCAATACCTCGAGGGGCCTAGAGATATCTCTCCCGTTATAAAGGAGGGGCAAATCCCATCTTGACAGGTCACACCCCACGTAAATGTTTCATGGCATACCCGAAAGCTACCTTTATAACCCCCTGTTATGGAGAGCGTTTGATAGCCCCAAAGTATACAACTACGCATGCTGGGACTCAATGGCGATCTCAGGTCAAAGGATCCCACAGTCACTATGTGAGAATTCAACTGATGACACCAAAGACTATAACAAATCTCGCAGCATCTCATTGCGGGTCTGTCCAACCATCCATGTTCTCTAACATGTGTCCACATTATTGATTTGATATCTCCATATCTATGATCCGGGAACATGATCATCAATCAATACATGTGCTGATCTTTGAATCATAATTGTTCAAGTTATGATATAAGATCAGGGACACCTTTAGAACAACATCATATAATAAAAAAGTTCCGCGAACAAGTCTTACTTGTTGATCGATACCGATGATGTCACTCAAGGAACTAGGATAACAATTATCCATCATAAACATAGAAGTGATACAGTCATCTCCAAGACTGCCTAGTCGGCTTATCACTTATATTTTATCCACGTGCACCAGAGCTTATCAACCGGATATCTAATATCTGATATTCATGTGCGCCTTTCATAAAGGTTGTGGTAATATTTGTCTAAGCTGAAACTGTTTCAGCTTCTGAACCCCCATTAAGTAATGGTTTGAAAGTAGTGTGCGATGTAACCATTACATGCAACTATTTCCAAAGTGCTAATTCTTTATACTTCGTAAGTATTTTAAAATGTTTCTCAACATCCAATGACATTCATCCGGATTAAATTGATATCTACATATTCGGTGACATTCACCTTAATGCACTGGGCATAAAACCCCTTTTGGCAACTATTAAGCTCATCAAGTATCAAATATTGAATCTTGCTAATTAACGTGACATACACAAGGACAAACTCCTGGTTGAACCATTCAACATTATGTCAACATATAGGTCTAGTCCAATTAACCTTTCTGATCTATCCCTATAGACCCTTATGCCAAAATTTCAAATCTGACCCAAAGTCTTTCATGAAGAACAGTTTCTTAATCAAGACATGGCAGATTTAAGATCAAGAAAATCAATGCTCTCCCACTTGCCCTTGATGAACTGCCAAACAATTTGACTTTCATCAAAACAGATATTCATCTCTGATATGCTTGTTTCAAAAACTTGCATTCTCTAGCACTCTATGGATCATCAAAACACTCTATGGATCATCAAAACTTGAAGCCGTATCAAAATACATTCTCACTTAGGTCTCCTAAAGAGAGCCGTTTTGACATCCATATTGCATATCAGATATGCAACAATAGCTAGGTGAATCTAGTCAATACTTAGTGGACCAATCAAGTTCAAAACTTAATTGTCATACATAGCTCGTCATAAATCCAACTTTCAGAGTATAGGCCCATCACGCTTCAAACAAGTCTTAAGCTCATCATAGTCCGACAACAATTGTCTTCCCTATCATATAGGTGACTAATGTGGCTTTAGGACCAATACAGGGTAGGTTCTCCATAAAACATACAACAGCTTGTACATAATATGATAATTTAGTAGAAACCGAAACACTTTCGAGTGATCCCCGAATTACTTTGAGTCAAACCGTGCTCCCACTAAATATTTTGAAAGAAACAATTTCTTCAAAATAAACCATTCCGAGCAGCAAACACTTTGCAGCTCTCATCCTTTTCCATGTGCAAACACTTTGCACCTCACAAAGAAACATTTATCTTATGTCGAGCGTGAGCTTATCAGATGTAAAACGTCTTACACATGCCCCACATTCCACACTTCGATAAAATAGTACGGAACACCTTCCGATTCATATCACATATGGTGGTTTCTTTTGTGACTAGATGGAACCTTTTTAATGAGCACAAACATTTCTAAAGTGTACCTTAACAAGGATAATGAAAACACGATGGCACCACAAGTCTTTAGGATTAATAACATACATCCATTCACTAATGGAGCATGCCCATAAGCCAAATCAATCTCCCACTCAAAAGAAGCAAAATATTGAACTTGCTTATGCCCGGAATATAATAACAATTAATTAATTCCGACTGTGATCCTTCGGATTGGGCCCTTAAAAGTATGTCAACGTCAAACGAGACAACTTTTATATCCTTGCCATTAATCCAGAATCCAATCCTGCGATGTTATGGTAGCGCCAATCTTTGACTTCGTAAATCTAGATTAGTACTCAGGTCCAACTCGACCTTTCCCTTTCACTCATGACTCGGCCTCCTTCACAAGTCGACCAGTCTTCCGAACCATCATCACATGATAAAGCTAATCTTAATGCTATCTTATTCTAACATGCATCATACGCATCTCGGCCAGTGATTTCTCCAAGCAATTCATCATTATGAAGAGCAACCGAAAATCACATCAATAGCTAACCGTTAGCTAAAGGGAAAACCATATTTTCCAATGCCCAAGCAATCAATCATATTGACCACATATGACGGCTGACTGAATTTTCTTTTGTGCTAATCTGCACGCAAACAATGACTTCGGGATCAAATCTTTTAACCATTATTTGGTTCTCAAACATGCCCACCAAATCCACAATCATATTGCAGACATCTATGATTTCATCTCGCTACAATAGTTCAGATTTCATGATGGCAAGAAAGAGATAATAAGCACAAAGAAAATCATCATAGTACTTCTAGTAAACACTTCAATTACAGATTGCATTAAAAGCTGGTTCATCAAGGTACCACTTTTAGAACAAATATTCCATAATAACTAGAGGACAATTCTCAAAGTTCAATATCAATCATCATGCATATATCAAGATTCACTAATCAAAGATATAGCTCAAAAATAAAACAACAGGTATATCAACAAATATTAAACTATGTTTATGTTGTGTACCTTCTTTAACAATTTAACGAAGACACTCCCACTCAAGTCACATTCCCTCTAAAGACTCGAGATAGGACAGGATCCATAGTCGGTCAAAGATCTAGTGCGCGGAGGCGACTCCTAGAACTAAGTGACATAGGTAGGCAACCCCTTGTCAATCACATCGTATGTGACTCTTGTGTGTTGGGTGGCATACGCCAATGCTCAGCTCCAACACCCCTGCCCAAAAGCCCAAAACCATTTTGATAGATTCGTCAAGTAAAACCAACACTATGCAGTGAAGTCCGACTTCACCCCATTGATCAAGGAAATTAATGGCACCCTGCTGTATGCTAAAACTACCAATTAACGTACAAGACTTTAATGGGTGCAGCTGTTGGAAAAGAGCAAACTCTTAATTTTTTCCGAGGGAAATCTATTCTATTAAGAATAGTAGGGTAGGAAAACCATCACAGAAAATACATTATTAACCTGCACGGTATAGCCCAAGACGCGGTGATCATTATCACTGTGATCATTATCATTATGCGCCCATTCCTGTCCACCGGGCCATCTACTTGATTTTACTCAAGTATAACAAATTAATATGTAAGCCTCAGTCAAATTAATATGTAAGCCTCAGTAATAACCCAAACATGCATCATATACACGAAGGTCAAACTATTCACTTAAATTTGCATAGAATCAAATTCTACCAAATAATATGAATTCATAATGATTATGAAAAGGCACATAAATAATCTGTGTCGTAGAAACAATTTTCCCATAGTGAATCATATTCATATACTATGCCCATGAATAATTCCAACGGATTAATCATATTGTCCCAATGAATATTTCATTAAGCATGTCAGCCTACTAACAGATTAGTCGGCAAGGTTCGAACTATGAATCATATTCACAATCTTAACCATTAGTCGTACAACCCCAACCAACCACCGAGGCACCATGGCAGTAGGGGTAGCTCACCAGGTGACCAGCACTCGAGGAATCAGGTACCGAAGTGGTACTCCAATTCCATGAGCCATTTACAGCATGGTTATACCGCTGCTCGGGATCCTTATACCAGCGTACGGCGGGGCTTTCCGACCAACTCGAGCTCCTACGAGTAGAACCGAGTGGTGTCGAGCAGCCCACAACCAACTCAAGTTCCTCCAAGCAAAGCCGAGTAGTTTCTAGCAGTGCCAGGCACCGCCAAACAATATCGAGTGACCCAAGTAACAATTTACTCTTCACCGAGTAGTTTAGGCAGCGCCGAGTAGTGTTGACCATTATCGGCACACTACCGAACATGACCGAGTTACCCGAGCAACAATTTGCTCGTTACCAAGCAGTCCAAGTAGCGCCGAGTAATTTCAAGCAGTCCCGAACAACATCAAGTCAACCGAGCAACAATTTACTCGTTACCGATTTGTCCCAGCATAAACACGCATGTCTGCATGATTCCCAGCGGCAAAGAGAACCAATGTTTGGCCGCTCATCATGATCGAGATCATTATTAACACGTGCAACCATTGCACGGTAACCATGACTCAACGATCATCTAACCGATCAAATCGGCTAGACCACCGGTACATCAACGTTGATCCATCTAAATTAATTCAAATCCACACGGCTCCATTTATCTCATCAATGGTTTAGTTAATCAAATTAACCAATGCCTGATTTAATTAAAATAGACATCAACAGGGAACACAAACATGCATACAACGCCTATCACAAATAGTCCAACAACAGGAATAATGTAAGATTAGTCATATTAATCCTATCTTAAAATCCTAGCAGCTGACCAATTGAAGAATATTTATCCGCAAGCCTAATCATATTATTCATTCACACGCGCATGTGCGCATATAGCCAGTATACACGGTCAAGGCATCTGAACGCACAGCACTTGTGCATGTGCTGTCATGTACGTGATGGCCATAGCGCTGCATGGTTGATCCAATCAACACAGTTACGCATGGCATAATTGATCCCATCAACTATTTAATCTTATTAACACCACAAGCCACGGCGCAACTAAAATTGATCTCATCAATTAAATATCAGATTAATCTCCAATTGGATTTTCCCAAACCGATCCAATCGGCCACGCGGAGAATGGTAGTAGATCATATCTAGTACCCCGCATATCACATATGCGACCATATCAACTTAAATTAGAGAGATTGAAACAGTAATCAACAATAGATCAAATCTACCACCCCGCATATATGATATGCGCCGCATATCATATATGCGCTGATCTGAATCAAGAACTAAACAAGATGGCTCTGATACCACTGAAGGGAAACGCGGCCTTGCTATGCTAGCAACTAATCAAATTCTACCGCTAGAACCCAGGACCCCCTGCAAGTAATTGACCACAGATCGAGATTACCTCACGACGCGCAGTGCAGCGGAAGACGGGTCGATGAACCGGGTTCAATCGATCTGCGCGTAGTCATACGGAGGTAGTCGTACATGGCGATCCAATCGCCTCCTCCTCGCTGGTCCTCAACGTCCCACGAGGTGCGCCATGGCCGATCCCCATGGCACGGCCACCGTCGGCGAGGTCTACGAGCTCGCTGAGATTCGCGACCTCCCCGTGCAGTCTGTCTTCAAACAGACGTCCCGGCCTCGTCCGGAGTCCGTTTTCAACGATCTTGGACTCTACGGACAAGATCTCGACGAGAGCTTTCCAACGCATCTGGCCCCATCACGAAATTCCATCTGTATCAACAGGAATTCACGAAACAAGGACGCGACCAGAAACTGGACGCCAGCAAATCACGTCGTCTTCTCCAGTTCGTCTCGCGGTTGATCAAGCCAGCGCCCCAAGTGTTGCCCCTCTATGAGAATACACACATCCGGTGATCGGAATCCACCCATGGCAGTGTGCTAGCGCCGAGCGCAGGTGAGGGAGAGAGATGACGGCTAGGGTTTGGTGGAGAGGGAAAACCTAATTTCCTCTGGGGCTCCTCGCGCCTCTCCACCGCCTCCTTTTATAGTCCCACCGTGGGCCCTCTACATTAGAGGCCCTAACCCGGTCCATGGCCCATGTCTCACATGGTCGATGTAGCCCACGTCTTACGTGGTCCCACATATCATTGAGCTCACATCCGATGTGGCCTATGATTGTCAATTGGGCATATAATTCCTTCACTATCTTCTTCTTCCCGAGTGGAATATTTCGACCCTGAATATTTAAACCCAAGGTGGATGCGTTCCTTCAAGGGTTGGGCATGGCGGAGGTTGTAGTTTATAGCTATTCCAACCCCAGTTAGCCCTCTGGCTTTCAGATCTCCGAGGAGAGGAAGCAATTCTCCAACTTGACTATCTTCGCTCTCGGCGAGAGAAGAGGACCAGGAAGGGAGAACTACAAGATTTGAAAAATGGAATTGGGATTGAGATTAGTCAACTCGATTCTATAGGAAGGAGGAGCAAGGGAGGCCGAAGTCGCGGTGTAAAAAGGACTCAAAGACCATCACCTCGTCGGAGCGAGGGGTTGGTGAGGACTCACCTGTGGTGGCACGCCACTAGATCATCTCCACTGAGGGGAGCACACCAGTGGACATGAGCTTCTGTAGCCGCTGATCCATGGTAATGGACTTCATCCACTCCTTAGAGTTCTTGATCGCTCTCGCAGCGGTGGGAGACGAAGGATGTATGAGTGGAATGGTTTGGTGGCGGTGAAGTGTACGACGGAAGAAAACCCTAGCGGCGGAGTTCGCTGGAGTGGGTGAAACTGCAAGCGCGAGAAATGGGCGAGGTAGAGAGGTTCACCCTCCTCAAATTTAAAGGGCCTTAGAGCGTATTTTCGACCGGGCCTTGTTTGGTATTGAACTGCTACTACTTCGGCGGATGATAAATCGAATCACTTGGATTTGCCTACTACTGTTCATGGAGGGGAGAGGCAATATGCTGAGTGCTGGAGTGGGATCTGTATTGCCTTACTCGATTCGGGTGAAGATAAAACTAGTCGGAATTCAGCGAGCACGAAGGTTACAACAGTTCAAATGGCCAAAAGTTTTCATTGCTTAACGGCTCTTAGGCTGGATTATAGGAGGCTTTGCAACGCAGCACAATGAGCTAGAGCTTGTTGCTGGCTTGCACAGGATCAAAAGAAAAATGGGAAAGCAAATGGAAAGGCTACCCTAGAATCATCTGTCTGCAAGGATGGCGGCGACCAATGCATCCTTCAGTTGGATGCACACTGGATATAGTTGTGGAAATCCACAAATAAGGACCCTGATGGACTCCTGGGCATGGATTTCCACGCTTGCCTCCCTCCATTGCCTTCAGAAGTCATCCATAGCAGCATGGGCGGTGGCGGCGGCTTGTTCGGCTACGTCGGTAGCCCATTGGTCGAGCTATTCACCTTGGTTTTCCATTGTGCCGGAAGGTGAAGGATTGGGGCTTGTTGAAAGAGAGAAACTGTTTGAAGATTGGATGCAGTTCTATGCACTACGTTGGGGTTTTTATATACGCCGGGAATATGAAGAGACAAAGATCCAAACCCGTTTGAACACAGTAAAACCATCATGATGATGGGACGGAAGTGGGTGTGGACTCAGTTCCTGATGGCGACGCAAGACGCTTTGGTTTAGCCAGAAGGGCGCGAAGACTATTCGCATTTCCTATGTGGGCTTGGGCCTAATTTGTTTATGCAAAGAGCAACCCCCTTAATAGGCTTTCTCGACAAAATGATATAAACAGTGACATCGAGCCTAACATGGCCTCGGTACACCCTTGAGGGCATACGTTTGGAAGCGGCACCCATTAAAATGTTTTTCATGACATACCCCATGTTCGGTCACTAGCCAACCTTACATGTTCAAGGTTGGGTGTTGATGAAGTTTGGATGCTGTTTCGGAGGTATGCCCTCTGTGGGTTGCCAGTTGTATACCATATCATGGATACAAATAACTTTCAGTCAAACTTTATATAGTCGGTACGCCCTTAAGTGGGTCGCCAGCTGATCCCTTCTCTGGTTGGGACAGGTACCAACCGGCTGAGAACGTGCTCCATGCTGGGGCGAGTGCTGATTCCTACAAGACAGAGCCAGACGTTTGATGCCATATACGTTTAAATGCGCAAAATGCAGTATGCTGCAATATGGAAGCTGTGGTTGTGTGGCTTAAGCTACACCCCATGATGGGTAAATCACCATTTTCACAGTGAGAATGAATGGGTGCCGAGCAGCCAAACCAATGGAATACACCATTAAAAATGGAGTGGCATGCCTCAAGAAATAGGACGAATGCCGGAATCTCGGTACTGCCGAGTTGAAT
Organism: Raddia guianensis; assembly: GCA_036346415.1. Taxonomy (NCBI): domain Eukaryota; kingdom Viridiplantae; phylum Streptophyta; class Magnoliopsida; order Poales; family Poaceae; genus Raddia; species Raddia guianensis. Next base: position 17,170,201 of record CM070537.1, on the reverse strand, counting down.
GTTTTTCTCAAAATTCTAACTTAAGATCTCTTTAAGTTCTTTACAATCTCCTTTCAGATTACAAAAATGATAAGACGAACAAGTCGGTGAGACATCTGACTCGATTGCAAAGCACTCGGGGGCTACTGTGGACTAGATGTGCCTCGGGTATCCTCACGGAAGGCCCATGAGACTATTTGTACCTGTAAATATTGGTGCGTATACGTGCCAGATACTTGAAAGATAATCTCAGTATAGGGTATCAGATAAGACCATGCAACCTTATCTCCCCTGCACTATATAAAGGGAGGGGTAAGGACCGTAGAGGCATAAACTATTTGATCATGAGATCACCATCATAATTCTAGGAATGTAGCATTAGGATATTACCTCCACCGTGAAGGCCTGAACCTGCATAATCTCTGTCTTGTGTTACCTTCAAGATTAAGATCTAGCGCATAACCCCATTCAAATATATTGCGGACGATAACCCCCGGTTAACCACACGTCGACACAAGGGTACATACCAAGGGTGTTTTTCCCTCGGTGGCCTACCACAAAGAGCAGGTCGAGGGCCAATATGTCTTTTTTCCACAAAGATCTCTTTGCCCTCTGTGGACTGCATGGGCCCCGGGTATCCTCTAGAAGGCCCGTAAAGGAGCAGAAAGGGGGCGACCCAGGTCGGTTGGCCGAAGATAGAAACCACTCGGATCGGGCGAGACTTAAGCCGCAAGAAAGGGTCCGAGTTTATGGGATATCCCCATGTAATTAGCAGATCAATGCATACATTCCATGTAACATCATAACGGAAATAGTTGCCATATACCCCACGACTTACTGTAAACTCTATCCCCCCTGCACTATATAAAGGGAGGGGACAGACGCCATCGGCACGAAGCCATCGAATCATCGATAGGACCATCATCTTGCATCCCGATCCACCGAATAATCCCAGAGCACAGGAAGTAGGGTATTATCTCCTCCGTTGAGGGCCTGAACCTGTATAACCCTGTCTTGTGTTAGCCATCTGGCCTAGTTCTTGATTAGCGTCCCCTCGTACAAATTCATTGCCGGCGGTGACCCCCCAGTTAGTCACCTGTCGACACCCTCGTTTTCACCCATATAAGGGGCTGTATCGTGAAAGGTAAAAATGGTCCCCATACTATAAATAGGGGGCCTGTAATAATAAAGGACAATATACAGTTCACGGTCCAGCCACTTCATGATTGCTTAGCTTGCCCGAATTGCTTCGCGAGCCACGCTTCGTTGCTCCGCGAGGCAACCACTTAGAAATTTGTTGTTTGGCTCAGACCAACGACAATAAGTTAATACCCTATTAAATGATAGATTCCCCTAAAATTGATGAAAAAAGGTTTGAAAAAGGTTCGGAACTCTCGTCGATGGGTGTCAAAGCAATTCAAGAGCAAATCACTGGCTTAATTTTTTATGAGTGCAAAATACGATGGGCGAGCATTAACACCCTTTTGCTAATAATATTCCGGAGTCTTAGAATATATCAACCAATCATCGAGGAGCTATGCACGTAATTTGTTATATGATACTTATGTATAGCTAGCTAGCTATTACATATTAATTTGGTGTAATTTAAAGTTTACGAAATGTTCTTTCGATTTTAGTTATCAACTAGCTGCGTGTGCATGATTAATACTATTATTTGTGGTTTAGTTAATTGTGATTCACATATAAAATAATAAATAAGCAAAACTGGCAGGGTCAAAAAAATACACTGTGTACACCTCTGTTCCGGTTGGATCCACCAACCGTGATCAATAGAGCCCCCCAGCGGCAGCCTTGAGCATCGCCACATGTATTTGGTGCGCACACCTCAATCCCGGTTGGTCACACTAACCAAAACTGATAGAAGCTATCCAGCCGCGCCATGTGTATTAGGGGCCTATCAAGGATAGATTTAGTCCCGGTTCCTATAACATGTACTAATGCCCAGCGGATATCAGTCTCCGAGGATTGTCTCTAGGGCCGGCCCAAAGGGGAAGGCGGGCAGTGCGACCGCCAGGGGCCCACAACATAGAGGGGCCCCGACCCATGTAATTTGTTGGTGTTAGTAGTATTAGATAGCTGAGAAGAAAGTCCAGTAGAGCCCATTAAATTAACCCACAAGCATCCTGTTAGTTCAGACTCGTAAAACTAGCTAATAGCTGGCTCAAGTTGTGTATGCCGTTTGGTTTTCCAATTCCACTGACATGCACAATTACTAATTAAGTAATTAGTGGACTAGTTGACGATTACTGCGTTGCCAGCCGCTTCGTAGCCTATTCTTTGTCGTTTCGTTTAACCGATGACTACGAGGCAACAGGCAAGGGAGGCACGAAGGCAACTAGCTAGTCTGTTAAGTGTCGTCATCGTGATCTCGGGAGCGTTGAGCGGCAACACGTTAGGCAGCACACCGGCAAAGAGCTGAGGGCACCGGTGTGCACTGTGCTCAGTGGCTGTCGGTGAGACCATGCCGGCGCCAGGTAGCAGCGGAGCGGCCGTCTGAAAGTGGCTAGCTGTCCGCCATTGCTCTCGCTAGTCGGTGATTAGCATCGAGAGCCCTTTTCAAATCCAAGGTGTTTAAGGTGTTTCATATCATAATTTTAAGAAATTAGGCTTTTATATTTTGGTTGGTTGCCTATTTGTTTTCATTTTTCATTATTTTTTGTGCGTGTTTACTATTGCAATATGTCTTCTAGAAAATATTTATTTGGATGTGTGTGAAAAAAAAAGAAATAAGAACATGACCAAGAAACGATGACCTCATAAGAAAAGGAGCAATGAAAAAAATCCTTCTATATTAATTCAAGTCTCCTACACATATTATATTTGTAGCACCTCATGAGCCTGATGTAAACGATGATTACACAATAATGAGAATTCAAATGGTATTTTTACACGCGAGGAAATATGAAAAGGGAAAATTTAAATGTAAGTGTTGAGGAGCAACCCGTAACATATTGTATTTCCCGTAAATGGTCAATTTAAACATAGATTTTTTATATGTGAGTAAGAGGCCTCTCAGTTTTAACTCGCCCCGGGCCCCAAAAAACTTTGGAACGGCCCTGATTGTCTCTGCTCTTTAACCGGGACTGAAATTAAGTTCCCTAGTAGTGGACGTTATTTTTTTAGAGCATCTCCTGCTACTAATGTATTGAGTAACCTCGCTTTCCGGTGTTCTAGACTAACAACGAAAAACGAAAAACAGACAACACAAATACACGGAGAAATTATATATCGTTATTACATTTCCTATACTAACTGGAGTACTATTCAGATGGATTTCTCGTACAGTGCTTTGCATATGGTTTGACAAGTTCACACGTGGCCCAACCAAGCCGCGTGGCTCGAGGCTGCGCGGCCGGCGGTTTCGCAACGATTTTACCAGATTTCATTTGGAAATTTGGGCCGAAATGAAGGGAAATGAGTGAGGGACGGAGACAGCGGAAATTTGGAACGATCCCAACCCGAATTAAATCACGTGGCTGGTGCAGAAAGAAAAAAAATGGGCCAACCATAAACGTCACATTCTTTCCCATTAATTGCCAACCATAAACGTGCGTGATCACGTTGTTGCCGAGGCCAAGTGGTTCGAAAAAGGAAATTAAGGCCTCGTTTTTTTCAAACAGATCGCATCATTTGCGTATTCAGAAGTAGCAGCTTTCTTTATTTTATATAAACATAAGTTATCGTAATTTGCGACGATTTTTTCGTGACTTTTAGTAGTCGTTCCAAATATTCTAAAACTATTTTTAATTATTTTTTATAATCTTTAGACCTTATTTTGAAAACTCAAATTTCTTCTGATGTCTGTAAACTGACGATCTGTTGAAAAGAACGAGACCTAAGGCTCTGCATGTCACCCTCAATTTTAACTTACCTTCGGGATCGATGATCCCGCAGACTAGCGCAAACGATCTGCTAAAGACGGTGACCAAGAATGCCGTCTGAAGATCATCGATAGATTAAATTCGCGAATATTACATCACAGTGTTGCGCCTTTAGACGACTTTAGTAAGACGGCCCATCTATATCGTAGCTATGCGCCTCCACGTCGTCCCCCTCATAATAGATGAAAAAGGAAATTAAGGCCCTGCGGGCATTCCTATTGATAAGGCAACAAAGATATTTTGCCATCATGGCCTGTCCTGTTCAAGCTGGGCTGGAGGCAATAATGCTGAGATAGATGTCAATTGGCATGCACCTGCATGTCCTTGTGGCCTCGTGTATTTACACAAAATTCAAAACCGTATGTACATCGCATATGTTGCAATTTCAAGACATCCATTCATGCTAAAATTACATGACGGATACATTTCCATTATTCAGATAAACTGCACATTTAGGCAGATTAACTTCGAACGCGAACGCGTCTTAACAGCTAAATGACTTACCTACGTTTTGAAAACACATAATGCTTTGATTTTTTTTTAGTCCTTTTTTCTCTGTTTTGAAGGTGGGTTCTAACGCTTTAAAAACAAAGTCAAACGAATGTATCCGAATCTCGAGACTATCTCGAAAGTCTTGAAGCTCGGTCATTTCAATTGGTTCAAATTGCTCATCCGTTTCAGATCAGCTCAAAATGACAGGATCTTAGTCATTTTGATTCCTGCAAAGTTATTTACACACACATATAGAGGGAGGCTAGCATACTCACGGCAGTACGGATCTCTTTGTATTCCCGAAGAGTTTTTTAAATTTTAGATGACTAACAACCTATCTTTTTCATCTCACTGAAACGTAGCAAGTGACCAAGTTTCATAATTTTAAAATTTATTTACTATTTATTTCCAATTTTTAAAAATTGACATTTCAATTAGTCATGGTGCATTCATAAAAGCTGATTTCGAATAATAGGAAACAAATTTTTAAAAATGAAACTTGGTCACTGTCTATATTTCTGTGAGACGAACAAGATCAACGGTTCGGATCGATTGTTATGCATTTGGGATTTTGAAAACTTGTCGAAAGTACGGATCCGTACTTCCGAGAGTACACTAGCTTTCCTCTTAATATTATTAACAGAAGTATTATCAAGATCTTGCATTTGAACGGTTAACATGGACCAAGCCATTGAAATAAATAGAACAACATTTGTTTTTTATCGTAAACTTATAACCATCTTCTTCCAAACATGAAGAAGTGATAATGTTCTTACTCAAGTGAGGGATGTAATAATAATTATTTAATTTCAAAACTAAACCAGAAGATAATGATAAGGGATATACGCCGACAACATCCGTAATAACCATTGCTTCATTGCCGATGCGGATTTTCATCTCGTCTCTTGCACAACTTCTAGTCCTTTTTAGCCCCTATTATTTTTTACAAGTATGAATCATCGACCCGGTATCAAATAGCCATGACTTAGACAAGTAGCGGGATTAACTTCTATAGTATTAATACATGAGGCAAAATCCACGGTTCCGTTCTTCAGTATCCTTTGCGCCCTACGCCAATGACCCTTCTTATGGCGGTAGTGACATGCATCGAACAAGTAGGACCATTCTTTTGTCTTACCATCGACTTAGGTTTCGGGCCTTAGATTGTATCATCACCCTTACCCTTGACCTCACACGTCCTCTTCTTTTCCACCATCCTTGTGAACCGTCATCATATGATTCTTACTTTTCTTGATGTTCTCCCACCGCCTTTAACATCCCATGCAATTCACCATGCTTTTCTCCATGCCATTTATATAAAAATTAATAATGAACGTCTTAAAGCTTGCAGGCAACGATTAGAGAATCACATCGGTGGCCAGCTCTTCGCTTAATAGAAAAACCAAGTTTGTCCAAATTTTCAAAGTAACCAATCATCTTGATAACACGAGGGCTCACTGGATTACCTTCAGTTAGCTTGCACGCAAACAAGGCTTTTGAGATCAAGTATCTCCTAGCCCTTACTTGGTTCTCAAACATGCTTCGGAATCCCTCGATTATATCGTAGTCATCCACTTCCTCGTATTGCTTCTTAAGCTTAGAGTTCAAAATAGCAATCATGAGACAGTTAACGGACCTACCTACTCTCATATAAAAAAAAAATAGAACAACTTCGAGAGAAATTTCTCCATCGACAGACAAAGCGCCAAGAGCCTCGTTTAAAAAAGCAAAGCTCCGGTCTAAAGCCTTTCTGTGCTTCTCATATGTCATGCGGTCAGCAGCATGTCACATCCTCGCCAAAAGTATAATTTGCAAAAATTAAATTGAGTCTATAATTGTTTAATAAAGCATGAGTAAAATTTTATAGGAACATTAATTAAAAATTATTTACCAATTGGAATTTTAGAAAGCATAAAGCAAATATATACACACACATATATATTCATATAAAATATTTTTGGGCAAGCAAAAATATAGAAATAAACATGAACTGTATTTTAATATAACTAGATTTATAAATTTTGCCAAAATAATTTCCAAAAAGAAAATAAACTTTTGAAATTGAAGAGAGGAAGAGAAAGTAAAATAAAGCAATAGAAATTATTTGTAAAATTATCTTAGGCGAAACCAACTCCCTCGCCCAGCTTCTCTTTCCTCTCTCGGCCTTGTTCTCCCACTACTGAAGTGGCTGGCCGCCCCACCCACGCCACGCCTTTCATCTCTCTCCCTTTGGTAAGTCGGGCCCACCTGTCGGCTCCTTCAACCTCTCCTCACTACTCTCTCTCGTGCTCGCTCTCTCTCTACTTCTCTGCTCACGACCGCCAGAACGTCGCCGTAGTTCTGCATCGAGGCAAGGCCGCCGACAAAGTTTGTCGTCAGACTCATTGCCGTCGTGGACATTGAGCCCAAATTTTTCACCAGTGGCGATCGCCACTGGCTTGACAAAATGCGCCACGGAAGTCGCCGTCGTCTCTCGTGGTCTTGTGATCACGTAGCATTGCCTAAGCCGGTCACCAATAAATACCGAGCCACCGTGTCGCCGTCCCCAATCCGGCCGGCACCGGGTGACATGTTTCATCGCTTGCTTGCCGACGATTCCTCGCACTGAGGGCTTCACCGATCGCTCCACCTCACCTCCTCTTCATTTCCTCGCTTTGATTGCATCCTCCGCCACTGGAAACAACCCGTCGCCGTGACCGCTTCCGGCCAAGCCGCCGCCGCTGTGAGGTTGATCCCGCACGGTACACCCCCTCTTTTTTTCTCTCCATGGTGAACGCATATAGCCGGAATAGACTCGCTGACCTCTCACCCTCGCCAGAAGAACCGTCGTCTCGCCGGCGCCATCGTCGGAGCCGCCACAGGCTCTACCCTGGGTCACCGACAAGTGGGACCCACCTGTTAGCCCCAGCGAGCCTGCGAGCGTGCTACCAAATGCGCTGGGTCGTAGCAGGCCAGGTGGGCCGCATTAGGCCCATCTAGATGCGGTGTTTTTCCCCTCAAATTATTTTTCCATTTTGAAAATACACCATAAATTACTATCTAATTCATATTAATTCCTAAAAATGCCAAATAAATTTATTAAATTCATAAACATACCACCTTTCGAAATAAAATATTCTCATGCAATGAAAAAGGTTCCTACACGGATTTAATTAAGTAATGTAAATTATTTGGCTATAGAATTTCTATTATTTGAAATAATATCAATAATAATACTATATAAATTTCAATGAATTCAGAAATTCTCCACCTTTACAAAGTACATGTTTTCATACACTGAAATTTTCATTTTCACAAATATACTTAAAGTATTGAATTTTCTATGTTTTAAATACCGGTGTTTCTGGATTGGATTTTGATATCAGTGTATTGTCTGACGCTACATTTGAAGGCAAGTCTCCTTGACGCATATTATACGTTTCTATTTATTTGCAAAATATTTGTGAAATGCTTAGAAGCGAAAAATTGCATGATATTTGTTTGAATAATAATTTGGGAAGGGTAGTTAATACCTAAAAAAGAAAAAAGATTTCACCTTGATATTATTAATTTTTTAAAACCTAGAAGTGGGAATGGTGTATGGGTTCATTTTGTAACAAACCATGTTTAATGGTGAAAGATGGAACTTGGTAAAAATAATATAATGATTACACGAAATGATGGCCACTTGGCTAGGTCGCATTATTTCATGTGGGATATTGATGAAATATAAGTTTGGCTTTTGGATACTATTAAAGTTGGGAAAATGAGAAAATCATGCTTTCATGATGGAACAAAGATTTTGGTGCTGTAAACACACATTTGACTCAGAAGGAAGAACGACTACCGTTAGGGTACAGGGTTACCCTGGAACAACGTAGTCCGACACCTTAATCAGTCTATGGACTGTTTTTCTGTGAATCTATGAACCGGGCTCATACAGTACGACCTCGAATCTTGTCTATGGGGACGATCTTAGCTAAGTAAGCCTAGGAAGCTATCGGAAACTATTTCGATTTGAAATCGAGATGCCAACGAATGGGAACTCGGGTCAATTTTTGAAGCCCCAGTATCCGGTCATTCGGGTGGTCACCTTGCCGTAATAAATATTGGACAGCGGGATGACCATGGTCGGTCACGCGTGCTCCATATTTGATGATAAATAGTTTCAAGTAGATTTCTCGTAACAACTGGCTTTGTGCTGTGCGTCCTTGGCTTGTATCCCCGATACTCTGACAAGCACGCACTAGCAGTCGAGCGTAAAGTGTACACACTCTGTAGAGTATTATATAAACTATCATGATAGCCTGTGGTGTTCATATGGTAGCTATGTCTGTACCTTTTTCCCTTCAAAATACAAAATGCACTACTGATTATGAGGAAGCAAAAAGTTATCTATCTAAAAAGAAATGATTTCTTTCATGTATTCTGATGATTTCTACAAAAGGAATTTGGTATAACGTTGAAAGGTTTTATGATAGAAATTTTGGAAAATGTCCTAAATAAACTATCCTTTGTACTAATCTTCGCATTGCATAAATTGCCTTGGACTTGTGGAGTACAATTGTACTCATGTTTCTTGTTTTTTTTTCTTTTCAAAAACTTTTAGTTGGAGAACCAATCGAGGGGAGCAAGGAGCTCTTCGTAGCTGGGGATTTCGAGGAATATAATTAAGCTTAGGCTATGTCCTACTACCACCATGCCCGTGGTGTGAAGTTTACGAGTTTAAATAAATCCTGTGATTCAAGATCATACATTAGCGAGTACAAGTATTTGTACTCTCATTGTGTTATGCGTCGGTCTACGCACCGACTTGGTTGTACTATTTCGGGCTCCAGCCCTATGTATTCGAAATTTAAATAATAGTAAAGTATATTTCTGTTTCGAGACTATGTGCACTAGCGATGATCCTTGGGCCTAGTGCGGTAATACCCAGAAGGGCATGATTTTGTCAACCGGGTCCTGACACTGCAGTAGCATCATCACAGGTTCTTCAGGATAGGGATCATCTAGAACATATTACTTTTTCTCTTACTTGAGAAAAATTCTCAAGTTTCGATACTAATAAATGAAGTTTGTTCTAGAGAGTTTCTCTCTTTGCATAATAGACCACAAGTTAAAATGAGCACTAACAACAGTATTAGGCGGCATAAAAAATAAAGAAGCAAAGTTTTAGCACTAGTTCATGTTAATCTTCTATTAAACAAATTTAATAAAATATTCTTCGCTAAGATCACTATCCCTCTGGCAATTTTCACGGGACAAGATCCATATTCACTAAATAGCTCGGGTGGGATTTGCCTACACCGCTTGAACCCAGAGACGTAGGTAGGCAACACATTGCCAATCACATCGTATGTGACTCTTGCCTGTTCTAGTGGCATCATATGTCCTGGCTCCCAACCTTGACGCCCCGAAGTCACAAATCCTATTTGGATAACTCCATTCAGCAAACCAATACTATGCATTTAAATACACTGGTTAGACTACATTCACCTATTTTGTACAAGGAAGAAGACGACGATCCTAATTTGTCCAGACCTTTTCCGACAACATACAAGGCAATAGGTGCAGCTATTGGAAAAGGGCATCTAACTCAATTTTCTGAGGGGAACTATCAAATCAAGTTAACATATTCACCACATATGAGCATGAAAAAATAGCAATGCGAGGAATAGCATCACAGATAATCATATTAAACTACAAACTGTTATGGCCCATGCCGCGGTGATCATCATCTCACAACCATCCTTATTCACTAGGCCACCAGGGTTGTAGCCTCCATGAATCTGCACTATACTACTACATCTAGCAGCCAATAACAAAATTAAATAAGGTTTCATCACAAGCCGGCACGCAGGCCGTTATACAACAATGGACAGGCTTCAGATGCAATTATATAACCATGACACATAGGTCATCATAGCTACAACAATGTATCACGTCATACACAAGGGGTCCATATAGTCCACATCATTCTCTACAAAAATAAGTTAGGCGTAGAATCGAATTCTAACGCACATGATTTGAGCCAGTTTTAATTAACATGCATACTGCGACTATCATGGCGGTCTCGAGCCATCAGTATGCCTCAAAATATTTCGCGGAACCATAGATCGCATATATGATTTGTGCTATACAAACTCATTCGGGTTAGTCAAATCAAGCCAATCCCGAGCCATAAGCATGCCTCAATTTTCATAAGATCAATCTTATGGACCCAATGCGCGCGGTCCCCTTGAGAAGGCGGCGACCACACTGATCTCAATCTATTGGCACGATCTATTTGGCGCGCGCTACTACCTGGTGTTACCAGTCGGTAGTGTCACCAACTCATACCTCAATCCGTGACAAACATCATCAACATATTATCATATGCGCCTAATCTAGATCCGAAACTACTCATGATCGGCTCTGATAATACTAAAGGGAAACGGGTAGGCTACACGATCACAAAATAAAAAATTTTCTACCACGATACAAACAAGATCACATGCGAGTAGCGGATCATAGATCGTTGCACCTAACGCCCCGATGCAGCAGAAGTAGATGCGTGCATGTAGAGGAAGTAGTCATTCACGCCGCCTGGTCGCCGGAGATACAACCTCAACTCGTACTCTGCGCTGCCCCAGGCATCGCCTTTCATAGACACGCTAGTGGGCCGAGGTCCACTAGGGTTCCAACTGTTACACGGATCATATCCATGCACAAACCCATTAAACAGTTCGAACCTATTAAGTGTGTGACCTATTAGATTCAGTGCAATTCGACCGTGGATCCGAAAACCCGTTTCCATTCCAACGATAAACAGAGGCACATAGCAGTATAAATTTGACCCCCGAATGCACAAAATTAATATTTGGCTGAACCATTTGATATCATATGGTATCCCTTTGCCATATGATACCAGTTGAACTAAAGACGAAATGCCTGCCACCCTTGTTGATAGCTCGACCACTTCACTCGACAGTGTGTTGGATACAAGCCATGACTAACTTCTTAGTCACACTAGCACAGCTATGCGCTTTTCCTATCCATCCACACGAGGGGCCTAGAGGTATCTCTTCCTTAATCTAGGAGGGGCAAATTCCATCTCGAGCATCATACCCCTAGCTATGTATTGTGGCACTAGTAGTCACCTTTATAACTATGTCATCAATGTCATGTGAAACATTGTCATCAACCAATACATGTGTTGATCAAATCATCACCTCTCCTCGTAATGATATGGATCAGAGACTCGTTTTGAATAATGTCACATAACAATGTGTTTCACAATCAAGTCGTACCCAATGAACAAAGCCATGACATTTATTCAGGGAATCAATAAATAATGTTATCCAATTACATGAACAACGACGTATTAGAATCATCACCATTATTGATCTAGGGCATATTCCCTTCTGAATGAACAAGATTATACAAGATTATGTTCGGTTCTCGTATGGGATGACATATAATGGTTCAAGTATTCAAGTAACATCAAACAACACTTTATATTTTGAGAAAAAGTAAAATTATCTATAATTTTATTTCAATGATTTAAACAAGATATAATTTTAAGTCAACATTCAAACCAAATTTTAAATTTAACATTCAAATTGGATTTTAAATTCAAACTAAATTTAAGAGTAAATTGCACTTTTGCCCCCCGAAAGTTGGACGAAAATCTCACTTGGCCCCCTAAACTTTGTATTGTCTCACTTGGCCCCTTGAAGTTTCCACACAGGCTAATTTTTTCCGCAGCCGGAGCCAACTTCTAGGGGTTGTGTTGCAACGAAATCCAACTTCTAGGGGCTTTGTGGCACCCAAAAACAGCATCCAGGGGCCAAGTGAGACAAAACAAATTTTAGGGGGCCAAGTGAGATTTTCATCCAACTTCCGAGGGCAAAAGTGCAATTTACTCTTAATTTAGCATTTTCATATTCAACTGAATTTAAATTAAGTTCTAATTGTAAATTCAAAATTCAAGCCAAATTTAAATTTAATTCAAATTTTAGATTCAAAACTCAAGTCGAATTTTCAATTCTGGATTCAGGCAAGTCTGAAAATATAAACTGATTTGAAATTAAAATCAACCCATATTCAGAAAAGTAATCCAAATTTAGTTTGAAAACTTAAATCAGATTTTAAATTCAATATTCAATGTGCATTGAACATTCAAATCATTTTTAAAAATTGAAATATATTTTCAAATTGAAAATCTAAAAATTAAAAGCATATTTAAAATTTAAATCAGATTTCAAATCCAAACCGAATTCAAAATTCAAATCGATTTGACATTTAGTATACTATAAAATAAAAAATATGAATTAAGAAGAAGAGCATGCTAGGGAAAGTTGTTCGCAATCGTTTAACCAAATCAAGCGAATGGAGTCGTACATCAGATTGAGAGAGTATTCCAATTTTCTTTATCGCTTCGTTTAGGATGATCTGGTACGATTAACCCAATGAAACACATGAATGGATACAACTTCTGTACCATCCCTGTAGGAATCATGTCATTCGCGTAACGAAACGCACCCTTAATCTAACCTTTGGATCATATTTAATGCTATATTTGTTCTCACCTGACGCTACTCACAGACTCATACTCCCTCTGTTTTTTTTATAAGGCGTATTCTATTTCGTTAGGGCAAAACTTTGACCAACAATAACTTCATTAATATATAACTTTTATGACACAAGATTGATGATGGTAGATTTGTATTCAACAGTACTTTCATATCAGTATGATTTTGTATCACATAAATGACATATTAATAAAGTAATTGTTGGTCAAAGTTTTGTTCTACTGAAATAAAATATGCCTTACAAGAAATGGAGGGATTATATTATTAAAAATGCTTTTAAAGTCACCATTTGACCTTTCAACCCTCAAATTTTACTTACTTTGAGAGTCGGAATACCATGCACTAGTCCCTGGATCGGTACACTAGTGCAAAAGGTCACATAGCCGATTCAAGCATACATCAATTAAAACATAATCCTAGAATTTTACATCTCCAAGTTACGCCCTTAGGCGATTTCAGTAAGGCAATGAACATTAGCCTTTAGTACTACAAAATATAGCTCAGAGTATTGCAGCTACACCAAAATATTTACCCAAAAGAATGGACTTGCAAGCGACTAGAGGGTCCCCTAAGACTTGTCAGGCCCACCGAAGTCCTGTCCATCGTCTTCATGACACTCGCAAGGATCCACCTCGATCCCATCGTCTAAAAGAATATAAGTAGGTGAGGTCAGCGTCGTCCAAACGCTGGCTAGTTAACACTTCCGTTAATGCACTTAGTGAATAGAAGGTCTTGATTTGGGGAAAGGGTTATTTTATTTTCGTCAAAACCAAAACATGCAAAAGAAGAACTTAATGTTCTCATCTCCTTTTATAATCCTTAAAATACCACTCCTCAGTCTCTCCTGGTTCGGTTCGGCGGTACTAAATATTCTGGTTTCTCAAAGTTTCTGAAGTATAACATGTTCTGAATAGGGTGACGACCGACGAAGAAAAACGCCAACCCTATTCAGAACATGTTATACTTCAGAAACTTTGAGAAACCAGAATATTTAGTACCGCCGAACCGAACCAGGAGAGACTGAGGAGTGGTATTTTAAGGATTATAAAAGGAGACGAGAACATTAAGTTCTTTTGCATCTTTTGGTTTTAGCCAGATTTTAAAACGAGATGAAATTACTCTAACTAGAATCCGGTATTAACAGTCAATAAGTCACAAATAGTTTAGCACCATAACAATCACTTCCCAACCCCATCCTACCGACCGACCTCAACAACCAACACTAGATCGAAAAATCCCCAAACACGATGCATACGTGACTTTGAACTTCAACACACCACCTTCTTGTTGCCCCGACATTTTCCTAAGTCCGCCCTCCTTCCCCGATTTGACAATCCTGTTATGGACCACACTTGACATAGACTGCCCGCCTCGGCCTAGGGGGTTGCCAACCCGCACTAGCCTAGCGTCATCCTAGGGAAGTGTGGCCTCCATCACATTCGGTGACGACCATTGCCGGTCCCTATAGAGAGTGATCTCTGGGGGCCTCCGTAGAGCGCTCGCACCTAGCGATCCAAAACTGTACTCCGCGCGATGGCCATGCGTTGTGTTGGAACCATCCTCCCGATGGCAGCGATCACCCTGCTACAGTGTTCTTTCGCGCCCCTCCTAGGTAAGCCCTGGCTAGACCCATCACAGGCCACCTCGTGCCTTAATCATCCATCAGGATGTCATCTAAGGGGCAACCTTCCAACCATCTAGCATCCACCTCAATAACCTTTAACATTACCACACACGATCTATCCCGATCGACTGACCAAACCAGCCCGACACACCACATAGCCATACCAACAACAACATCTAGCCCATCATGCATCTATTAGCCCTAAGTGCCACATGTCATATCCTTTTTAATGAAAGAATAAATGACTGGTGAATATCGGTTCACCGTTCCGTGGCTAATTGCCAGAAGATTTGTTTAATCCTAAGCAAGTCTAAGTATGTTTTACTCAATAGGTAGGGTTAAAGTTGTTACCAATCTATTCTTAGGCTAACAAGAATTATGACAATCTAGGCAATCATAAAGGCCAAAATAATCCAAGAACAGGCATGTATAAATATTAACATGATTAACAATTGGGCAGGTTAATAAGCATGCATTTTAATATTAAATAATTTAGTTTGGGAAAACTGGGTAATAGACATGAATATATCGATGTTAATCCGCACTAGGGAAAGTCGCAATTATTCCCTAATACATGTAACATCTATAAGAGTAAGTGTTAACTTGCCTTGCTCAGGTGGAAGGTCTTCCTCGTCCTGGATTGGCCCTATCCTGGAGAGGTTGTAGTTTATAACTATTCCAACGCTAGTTAGCCCTCTGGATTTCAGATCTCCGAGGAGAGCAAACAATTCTCCAACTTGAATTTCTTCGCTCTCAGCGAGAGGAGAGGACCAGGAAGGGAGAACTACGAGATTTGAAAAATGGAATTGGGATTGAGATGAGTCAGCTCGATTCACAGGAAGGAGGAGCAAGGGACGCCAAAGTCGCGTCGGAAAAAGAACTGGAAGACCACCACCTCGTCGGAGCGAGGGGTGGGTGAGGACTCACTAGTGGTGGCGCGCCACTAGATCATGTCCACCGAGGGGTGCACGCCGGCGAACACGAGCTTCTATAGCCGCCGATCCATGTTAATGGGCTTCATCCACTCCAAAGAGTTCTTGATCGCTCTCACGGCGGCGGGAGACGAAGGATCCATGAGTGGAATGGGTAGGTGGTGGTGGAGTGTACGATGGAAGAAAACCCTAATGGCGGAGTTCGCTGGAGTTGATGAAACTGCAAGTGTGAGAAATGGGCGAGGTAGAGCAGTTCGCTCCCTTGTCCCAAAATTTAAAGGGCCTAAGAGTGTATTTTGGGCCGGCCCTTGATTGGTACTGAACTGCTACTACTTCGGTGGATGCTAAATCGAATCACTTGGATTTGCTGATTACTGTTCATGGAGGGGAGTGGCAATATGCTGTGTGCTGGAGTGGGATCTGGATTGCCTTACTCGATTCGGGTGATGATAAAACTAGTCGGAATTCAGCGAGCACGAAGGTTACAACAGTTTAGACAGTTCAGATAGCCAAAAGTTTTCATTGCTTAACGGCACTTAGGTCGGATTATAGGAGGCTTTGCAGCGCAGCACACTGAGGTAGGGCTCGTTGCTGGCTTGCAACGGATCAAACGAAATACGGGAAAGCATAAGGAAAGGCTACCCTAGAATCATCCGTCTACAAGGATGGCGGCGACCAATGCATCCTTCAGTTGGATGCGCACTGGATATAGCTGTAGAAATCCACAAATCAGGACCCTTGTGGACTTCTGGGCATGGATTTCCACGCTTGCCTCCCGCCATTGCCATTAGAAGTCCTCCATAGTAGCATGGGCGGCGGCCGCGGCTTGTTCGGCTGCGCCAATAGCCCATTGGTCAAGTTCTTCACCTTGGTTTTCCATTGTGCCAAAAGGTGAAGGATGGGGGCTCGGTGAAAGAGAGAAACTGTTTGAAGATTGGATGCAGTTCTATGCACTGCGTCGGGGTTTTTATATACGCCGGGAATACAAAGAGACACAAATCCGAACCCGTTTGAACACAGTAAAGCCATCATGATGATGGGACGGAAGTGGGTGTGGACTAAGTTCCCGATGGCGGAGCAAGATGCCTCGGCTAATTTGTTTGGGCAAAGAGCAACCCCCTTAATGGGCTTTCTCGACAAAATGATATAAACAGTGACATCGAGCCTAACTTGGCCTCGGTACACCTTTGAGGGCATATGACCAGAAGTGCCACCCATTAAAAAGTGTTTCATGACATACCCCATGTTGGGTCACTAGCCAACCTTACATGCTCGAGGTTGGGTATTGATGAAGTTTGGATACTGTTTCGGAGGTATGCCCCATGTGGGTCGCCAATTGTATACCGTATCACGGATACAAATAACTTTCAGTCAAACTTTACACAATCAGTACACCCTTAAGTGGGTCGCCAGCTGAACCCTTCTCTTGTTAGGACAGGTACCAACCGACTGAGAACGTGCCCGTGCTAGGCAGTCTTTGATTCTGCAAGATGAGTCGGATGTTTGATGCCATATCGTTTAAATCATAAAATGCGTTATGCACAATCGGAAGCGTGGTTGCGTGGCTTAAGCTGCACCCCATGATGGGTAAATCACCATTTTCACAAAGTGAGAATGGGTGCCGAGCAGCCAAACCAATGGAATACACCACTAAAGATGGAGTGGCATGCCTCATGAAATAAGCTGAATGCCGGAATCTCGGTACTGCCGAGTTTGGTGTTGCTCTTAAAATTCTAACTTAAGACCTCTTTAAGTTCTTTACAATCTCCTTTCATATTACAAAAAGGATCAGATGAACAAGTCAGCGAGACATCTGACTTGATTGCGAAGCACTTGAGGGCTACTATGGTCTATATGTGCCTTGAGTATCCTCACGGAAGGCCCATGAGATAGTAAATGGGGGCAGCCCGAGTCAGCTGGATGGAGATGAGAACTATTCGGATTACATGTGACTTGGATGTCAAGGATAGTCCAAGGATAGTGTTTGGCTCCGTCGGATTAGGATTTGTACCTGTAAATATTGGTGCGTATACGTGCCAGGTACCTGAAAGATAATCTCAGTATAGGGTTACCAGATAAGACAATGTAACCTTATCTCCCCTGCACTATATAAAGGGAGAGGTAAAGGCCGTAGAGGCATAAGCTATTTGATCATCAGATCACCATCATAATTCCACGAATGTATGATTAGGGTATTACCTCCACTGTGAGGGCCTGAACCTAGATAATCCCTGTCTTGTGTTACCTTCAAACTTAAGATCTAGCGCATAACCCCATTCAAATCTATTGCGGACGTTAACCCCTGGTTAACCACACGTCAACACAAGGGTACATACCATGGGTGTTTTTCCCTCGGTAGCCTTCCGCAAAGAGTAGGTCAAGGGCCAATATGTCTTTTTTTTCAGCAAAGATCTCTTTGCCCTCGTTTTCCCCCATATAAGTGGTTGTACCGTGAAAGGTAAAAATGGTCCCCACACTATCAATTGGGGCCCTGTAATAATAAAGGACAATATACAGTTTACAGTCTAGCCACTTCGTGATCGCTTAGCTTACCCTAGTTGCTTCGCGAGCCACGCTTGGTTGCTCAGCGAGGCAACCACTTAGAAATTTGCTGTCTGGCTCAGATCAACGACAATAAGTTAATACCCTATTAAATGATAGATTCCCCTAAAATTGAAAAAAAAAAGGTTTAGAACTCTCGTCGATGCGTGTCAAAGAAATTCAAGAGCAAATCACTGGCTTCAATTTTTGTGACTGCATAAATACGATGGGCAAGCATCAACACCCTTTTGCCAATATGTCTTTGAATATATCAGCCAACCATCGAGGAGCGATGCACGTAATTTGTTGTATGATACTTATGTATATCTAGCTATCTATTACACATCAATTTGTTGTAATTTAAAGTTTATTAAATGTTCTTTCGATTTTAGTTATCAACTAGCTGTGTGTGCATGATTAATAGTATTACTTGTGGTTTAGTTAATTGTGATTCACATATAAAATAATACATAAGCATGACAGGCAGGGTCAAAAAATACACTGTATACATCTCTGTTCTGGTTTGATCCACCAACCGTGATCAATAGAGTCCCCAGCGGTGGCCTTGAGCATCGCCACATGTATTTGGCGCGCACACCTCAGTCCCGGTTGGTCACACTAATCAAAACTAAAAGAAGCTATCCAGCCGCGCCATGTGTATTTGTGGCCTATCGAGGATAGATTTAGTCCCTGTTCCTGTAACCTGTACTAATGTCCAGTGGATATCAGTCTCCAAGGGTTGTCTCGGCTCATTAACTGGGACTGAAAGTACGTTCCCTAGTAGTGGACGTTATTTTTTTTAGAGCGTCCCTACCACTAATATATTGAGTAACCTCGCTTCCTGGTGTTCTAGACTAACAGCGAAAAAGAAAAACAATCATAATAGACAACACAAATACGCAGAGAAATTATATATCTTTATTACATTTCCTATACTAACTGGAGTACATTTTTGCAGAAGGGTATTACTACCCCAATTTTATTCATTGAACGAAAACATTCATTACAGACTCCATGTCGTCAGCGGCCTCGCTAACCATTACGGACTCCAATCCCTACTTTTCTCTACTTTTCTAGCATTACATACTCCAATTCCTTTTTTTTCCCTATTCAGACTTCTCCCTACTTTTCTAGCAGTACAGACTCCAATTCCTATTTTTTTCCCTACTCAGCACGGCGTCCTCTGCGCACGTACCATTACATACTCCAATTCCTATACTTTTTTCTACTCGATCTTTTTCATGTCGGCTCCTCCCTTGTCTTGGACTTGGCTCTCCGGCTCGTCTCTTTGGCTTGTTTCGTCTCCTCCCTTGTCTTGGACTCAGCTCTCCGGCTCATCTCTTTTGGCTCGCTGTTGGTTTGGACTGCACTTTCCAACGCGAGTTCTAGTGCAGCTTGGACTCGAATCTCCGGCTCGTCTCTTTGGCTTGTTTCGTTTCCTCCCTTGTCTTGGACTCAACTCTCCGGCTCATCTCTTTTGGCTCGCTGTTGGCTTGGACTGCACTTTCCAACGCGAGTTCTAGTGCAGCTTGGACTCGACTCTCCGGCTCGTCTCTTTGGCTTGTTTCGTTTCCTCCCTTGTCTTGGACTCAGCTCTTCGGCTCATCTCTTTTGGCTCGTTGTTGGCTTCGACTTTACTCTCCGGCTCGTCTCTTTGGCTTGTTTAGTCTCCTCCCTTGTCTTGGACTCAGCTCTTCGGTCCATCTCTTTTTGGCTCGTTGTTGGATTGAACTTGACTCTCCGGCTCGTCTTTTTTGGCTTGTTTCGTCTCCTCCCTTGTCTTGGACTCAGCTCTTCGACTTGTCTCTTTTTTTATGGTTGTTGGTTTGAACTTAACTCTCCGGCTGGTCTCTCTGGCTTGTCCTAACGCAGCAGCACGCGCCGTCTTGATACTTGTTGCGCAGAGGCAGCAGCGCTTCTTTTCTTCACAGCTTGTACACGCGCCGTCTGATACTTCTTTTTGCTGCGCACAGGCAGCAACCAGCAGGTGAGGTGCATGATTCTTTTTTTTTTTGCTACGCATAGGCAGCAGGCGAGGCGCGGAGATTCAATCCACCGGTCGGTTGATTCCGCAGCTCGGAGTCAACCAACTGAGCAACCTCACGTCCTCACTAACTGGAGTACTATTCAGAAGGATTTCTCGTACAGTGCTTTGCATATGGTTTAACAAGTTTACACGTGGCCCAACCTAGCCGCGTGGCTCGAGGCTACCCGGCCGGCGGTTTCGCAACGATTTTACCAGGTTTCATTTGGAAATTTCGGCCGAAATGAAGGGAAATGAGTGAGGGACGGAGACAGCGGAAATTTGGAACGATCCCAACCCGAATTAAATCACGTGGCTGGTGCAGAAAGAAAAAAAATCGTCGCGCGATCGCATGCAGTCCCGGGAATGGTCCAACGTACGTCACATTCTTTGCCATTAATTGCCAACCATGAACGTGCCTGATCACGTTGTTGCCGAGGCCAAGTGGTTCGAAAAAGGAAAGCGGCAACGATCCATCTACAGAAAATTTTTAACAATAATTTTATTAGAACAGATAGACAAAGTATTAAATAAGTTTTAGGCATAAAATATAGTCACAAAAGGAATATATATATATTTTTCATAATTTCGACCTCTAAGTCATATGGGTCCTACAGTCGCATGCTCTGATACCAGTTTTGTCGTCCCTCAATCTTAACTTACCTTGAGGGTCGACGATCCCGTGCACTAGCCCTGGATCAGTACACTAGCGCGGTGACCAAGTAGCCGATACAAGCATACATCGATAGATTAAATTCCTGAATATTACATCACAGTGTTGAGCCCTTAGGCGACTTTAGTAAGGCGGCCCATACACGCCTTAGATTACAAAAGAATAGCTCAGAGTACAGCGGATACCAAAATATTCACCCAAAAGAATCTCTATCGACTACGGTCCATCAGCGACTAGAGCGGCCCCTAAGACTCCTCGGGTCCACCATGGTCCTGTCCGTTGTCTTCGAGGCACGCGTAAAGGTCATCTTCGACTTCATTGTCTAAAGAAGGTAAGTAGGCGAGGTCAGCGTCATCCAAACGCTGGCTAGTTAACAATTTCCTTAATACATTTAGTGTAGTGGGCTTTATTTGGAGGGGAGGGTTATTTTATTTACGTAAAGCCTAGTATATCAGATTTTTGGAAACATCCAAACTATCATTAACTAGTACTTATCTTATTTATACAGATCAAGGGTTTTCCATCTTAACCATGCACACAAACCCAATTAACCAATCAAACATACCAACAACCCACAATCGACAACTCACATCCAATTACACAACCCCTTATCCTTTCCTTTATTATTATTCCGATATTCCTTCTGAGGATAGGTGTTATCTGAAAATCGGCTTTCATAAAGCGCGATTTTATGAGCCAACGGTGCAACATCTGCAAATTCTTGATTCCCCGCCTTTTTTGATTCACTGGAAGCAACCCCTTAAAAGCCAATTCTGCTAATTCATGATCAGGCAATAAAAGGCTGTAACATCGGTTTCTTGCTTCCCTGAATCGGCGTAAGTAATCATTTACCGATTCTCCATACTTTTGCTTAATCATTAATATATCGGTAATTCTTGCTTCATTCTTCCCTGAGTAAAAGTATTCGTGGAATTTCTTCTCCAAATCCGCCCAGGAGGTGATACTGTTAGGAGGAAGTGAAGTAAACCATATAAAAGCCGATCTCGATAAAAAGGACCGGCTCGCTCTCGAGCCTATCGCCTCACTTACTCCCCGGTAGTCGTTCCGCTGTTCCCCAGTGGAAATGGGAGGAGATCGGCATGGATTTTATAGTAGGACTGCCAAGGACTCAGCGTGGACATGACTCCATATGGGTCATTGTGGATAGGTTGACAAAAGTGGCGCATTTTCTACCTGTCAAGACTGCTTATACTAGTGACAAGCTGGCAGA
The DNA here is from genome assembly GCA_036346415.1 of Raddia guianensis. Lineage (NCBI taxonomy): Eukaryota > Viridiplantae > Streptophyta > Magnoliopsida > Poales > Poaceae > Raddia > Raddia guianensis. The sequence continues at coordinate 17,148,252 of CM070537.1, read as the reverse complement.
GTTATACATGGCCAGAATCGTGAGTTTGCATGGTGTACCAAAGAGAATCGTATCTGATCGAGGTATCCAATTTACGTCAAGATTTTGGAAGCAGATCCATTCCCTACTTGGTACCCATCTCGCTTTTAGTAGTGCCTATGACCCTCAGACGGATGGACAGACCGAGCGCACTAATCAGATTCTTGAGGATATGCTCAGATCGGTAGCATTGTCCAGGTCCAAAAATTGGGAAGAAACTCTCCCGTATGCCGAGTTCTCTTATAACAACAGTTATCAGACGACCATACAGATGGCCCCATTTGAAGCTCTGTATGGACGAAAGTGTCGCACACCTCTCTACTGGAGCGAGACAGGAGAGGGAAAAGTTTTCGGTCCTGAAATTTTGCAAGAGGCTGTTGACACCCAAATTTGGCAAAAAATCAGATGTTCAGGAAAAGCCGAATGTGATGATGTTTGTTGGGCCAAATCGGAAATGGGCTTTATCGGCAAAGAGGAAAGGCGGAATACCGATATTTTCAAGACTTCGGAAGAAATACGATGAGATCAGAAGCGTGTCGCAATAGAATAGGTCGTATCGGTATCGACTTTGTAATACTATAAATAGGCCTTTAAGTCTCGGTAGGAAGGATTATGACTCAATACACCAAAAAACTATCTCAAACCCGATCGACGCCGTCGAAAGGCTTCAACTCGCAGGTAGAGCTATCTCGATGGGATAATCGATTCTCTCCTTGTAACCCGTATGCATGGCTGTATCAATTTGATCTCATGTATGCAAACTATGTTAAACTGTCTCGGGATTTACCGATCTTTAACATGTTCTCGCATATTGCACTGTCTCGGTTTAATCGATCTGTAATATGTGTTTACCTTGCAATGCCGATTATCAAATGTCTTGCATGTTATTCTTCCCTGAATCTGATGTATGCGACTGTCTCGTTCAATCGATCTTGCGTACCCCTTGTTTAGGGTCTGGTATGTCTAGATGTTTGCCGATTAGTATTGTGTACCCTTGTTTAGGGTCTGGTATGTCTAGATGTTTGCCGATTAGTATTGTGTTATCAATCAGCCTTAAACTGATAAACCGATTTGTTAGTTTACATCTAGTCTTGGATTTGAATACTGTCTTGGCCTGACCAATCTATTCGATCTATTTCTCTGATTTGATCTAATACTTCGATTTAAAGGTTTAATACTGATATTAATAAAAATACCAAAAAGAAACAGGATTTATATTTAACTGCTTATTTGAATCTATTTGCTCTATCGGGTTTAAAGCCGATAGACCTTGTAATCGGGTTGTTTAAAGCCGATTACAAATAACCTGATCTGGCTAATAATAAAAGCCGATTAGGACTTTATTACTGACAATTTTCTCCTTATTGATTTACAGGTCAAATCAATTGGCACGTTTGGTTTGAGTTGCGACGCGATCACTGAATCGACGCTTCTGCACGTGTGTTCATAGAAACCCTCGTTTTTGTGTCAACACACTTTTTGGCACGCCCAGTGGGACCCCAAGAATCAAATTCAGCAAAAGATGACGCGTTTCGATACCGAGGCGGCTCTGGAAGCACTTAAGCACGCTGCTGAGGCAGTAACGTTTGATGAGCTGAGCCCAGAGCAGAAAAAGAAGATTGAGGATAGGCTCACGGAGATCCATGAAGAAAACAAGAAGAGAATGTTAACTGGCTATCGGAAAACCCGTAGCGGCCAGATTACCAAGACTTCCATTGGAGATCCACTGTTGACTGGGGACTATTCTGAAATAATAAGAGATCAGATCAACAATTCAGTTTATCGATCGATGCTTGACCAATCATCGGTCTTGGGGCGCATCGTCCAGGAGGGAACCAGTGCTGCTTTGCACCACATCATGACTGGACAAGCACCGCAGGTGAATCGGAATTTTACGCCGGGGATGAATCCTGCTTACACTCAGCCAGGGACATCACATGCAGGGACTTCTCAGTCAAACCCTCCGGTGGCCATCAATCCAACTCCGATTCAAATGCTATCGGGTAATCAGGCTATAGTCTCGGTCCCAGAACCAGTATATCAGCCGATCAACCCTGGGTTCAATGAAAATCTGGAAGATATGACTAGGAATTTAGTCTACAGCATGATGAAGCAATGCGGGTTTAACACGCCTAAGATTGCCCCGCATTACAGTATGCCGTATCCATCGGCTTTTAATGAAACAGTATCCGCATAAATATCGCGTTCTGATTTTGCAAATGCCAAATTTAGTGGGGCGATCACACCTCAACGCGAGCATATCGCCAGTTTCTTACCTTTGTCGGCGAGGCGGCATCTAAGGATACTCTCAAATGCCGATTGTTCCGTTATCGCTATCGGGATCGGCTTTCAAGCGGTTTACATCGCTTCCCCTAACGGTGTCACCTCGTGGCGGATCTCGAGAAGAAATTCCATGAATACTTTTATTCCAGAGAGAATGAGGCGAGAATTACCGACATCATGATGATCAAGCGAAATTTGGTGAGTCGGTAAATGATTACTTACGCCGTTCGTAGAAGTGAGAATCGGTGCTATAGCCTTTCCTTTGCCCGATAATGAGTTGGCGGAATTGGCTTTCAAGGGCTTACTACCTGTTAATCAGAAAAAGGTAGGCAATCAAGAGTTTGCGGACATATCCCATCTGGCCCATAAGATCGCGCTTTATGAAAGCCGATTTTCAGATAACTCCTACCCTGGTCAGAAGGATTATCGGAACAACAACAATAACAACCGCAACAAAGTTAAAGCTGTCAATATTGTTGAGACTGAAGATATAGAGACTTCCGATGATTCTGACACCGATGAGGTCAGCGCTTATGTTGCCGAGTGGGTAACCAACAAGAAAGAATTCGAGTTAGGATGGATTAAGCCGAAGGGTCCCGAAAAGGGCAAGTATTCTTTTGATACCGCCAAATGTGATCGGATTTTCGATCACTTGTTACAAGAAAAACAGATTCGGCTCAAGCAGGGGCACGTTATTCCGCCGCTCGAGGAGCTGAAGAAGCGCAAGTACTGCAATTGGCACAATTCCTACTCACATGCTACCAACGAGTGCAACGTGTTTAAGCAAGTTGTACAAAAGGCAGTCGAAAGCGGGCAATTGCGATACCAGGGTAAAAATCCGCAAATCGAGACAGAACCGTTCCCGGTCGGTTTTGTTGGAATGGTGGACGCTAAGAGGAAGGCCGATGAACCCGAGAGTTCAAATCGGTTTAAGGTGCTCGTTGGGTCCAAGAGGATCTTGGTGCAAGAGAAGCCCGAGTTACAATTCCGATCATCAAACCGGCGTGGCACCGTGAAAACTGGAGAATGGCGCGAAGTGAAGCGCGGTCAAGTTCATAATCCGATCGTTAAGCCAAAGCCGACCTTCGATCAGCTACTGAAGAAATATGATCGGATGGCGAAACAGACCTTTCACAGGGACGACAAAGCAGACATTCCTGAATCGGTCCATGGGGACTCAGAAGACCAAGGATGGGAGATGGAACACTGGGAGTGCCCTTTTTTCCGATATTGCTGGGAGGAGAGGATGTCACTACCTACTTTGGAGAACTGCCCAATGAATCACGCCTTTGTTCCACCCAAGCGAGTATCGGTAAAAGATCGGCTTGTGTTTCCGAGCAAAGAGGCTGAGGAAAAGCCGATAGATGCAAATACTAATGTGCATCGGCCTCCTAAGGTGCCGCTGCCGCGATGGTGCCCGAGTGGGATCACTAAGTCTCAAAAGCGACGGTTGCAGAGGATGAGGCACGCTGAAATCAAAGAGGCAGAAGCTGAAAAGTTTAGGGATGCTCTTTTGGAGCAAATAAAGCCGATGAAACCAGCTAGGGGCAAGCAGGAATGAAGGCCCAAGTTGAGATCGGCTGTTTTTATTGAAAAGGATTCTGATGAAGTATCGGTTGCCACCAATATGGTTTGTATACTGCCTCGGGAATTCATGTGTGATTACGAGGAGGAAGCTGCAGAACTGGTGGTGGGCGCAGAAGATGCTATTTTTAAGAAACCAGAGAATGCCCGATTACATCTCAAGCCGTTGTTTATTATGGGATACATGAATGGAAAACCGATTTCGAGGATGATGGTTGACAGTGGTGCAACAGTTAATTTGATGCCATATTCTGTGTGCCGCAAAATCGGTAAATCCACGGAGGATTTGGTCAAAACAAATATGGTGTTGAGTGACTTCAACGGAAACCCGACCGAGGCCAAAGGGGTTCTGGTCGTGGAGTTGACTATTGGAAGTAAGACAATCCCGACGACCTTTTTTGTAATCGAAGGAAAGGGAAATTACAATGTGCTACTGGGAAGAGACTGGATACACGCTAACTGCTGCATACCGTCCACGTTGCATCAGCTTTTGATCCAGTGGATTGGTGAGCAAATAGAAGTGGTCAAAGGAGAGTCCCTGACAGCGGAAGCCGATTGCGCCGAAATACATGATAACTTGGAGGCGTTATCGGGAAAACCTCTAGACGATTGCGATTTCCTCAGTTTTAGCAAGGCTGGGTTTAAACCAACGACGTTGGAGGCACAATCGGTAACTCAAGGACACGAAGGTTTTTTATGGGAACCGCGGCACTAGAAGAAGTAGAGCGTAAGATGGGTCAAGGATTTATATCGGCTGATGAACTTGAGAAAGTCGATATTGGTTCTGGTGATAAAGAGAGGCCCACTTACATTAGTAAGCAGTTGCCGCGGGAATATAAGGATCGACTTATTCAGATACTCAAGGATCGGGTTGATTGCTTTGCCTGGGAATATCACGAGATGCCTGGTTTAGACCGATCCATAGCTGAGCACAGAATTAAGATGAAACCTGGGTTTCGGCCGGTAAAACAGGCACCGAGGAAGATCAGTTGGAAGATTTATGATCAAGTAAAGGCAGAAATTCAAAGATTATTGGATGCGAAGTTTATTCGGCCATGTAAATATACCGATTGGATATCCAATATTGTCCCAGTAGGGAAGAAAGATTCTGATAAGATACGGGTGTGCATCGACTTTCGGGACCTGAACAAAGCAACGTATAAGGATGAATACCCAATGCCGATTGCCGATCGTTTGATTGATGCTGCCTCTGGCAATCGGATTATTAGTTTCCTAGATGGCAATGCTGGTTACAATCAAATCTTTATGGCCGAAGAAGATGTGAGCAAAACTGCGTTTAGATGTCCTGGTTCTATCGGCTTGTTTGAATGGGTCGTGATGACTTTTGGGCTGATCAGTGTTGGGGCTACATATCAAAGAGGGATGAACTTGATTTGCCACGACTTAATCGGTAAACTTGTTGAAATATATATCGATGATGTGGTGATTAAATCCCAGGAGGAGGAACGACACTTGGCTGATATCATAACCGTTCTGGATCGGTTTAGGAAGTATGGCATGAAGATGAATCCAAAGAAGTGTGCTTTCGGGGTCTCGGCCGGCAAGTTCCTGGGATTTATGGTGCATCAGAGAGGGATTGAAGTGCACCCTGATCGAGTAAAGGCAATCTTGAATACCAAGCCTCCAGATTCGAAAGTTCGTTTGCAAGAGCTAATCGGTAAAATTAATTATTTGAGGAGGTTTATTTCAAACTTATCGGAAAGGATTATTCCGTTTTCGCTGTTGCTTAAGCTGAAGAATTCTGATAAGTTCGTTTGGGGGCCGGAACAGCAGAAAGCATTTGAAGATATCAAAAGGTATTTGATGAACCCACCAGTTCTGGTAGCTCCAAAGGATGGTTTGCCATTTAAAGTTTATTTATCGGTATCGGAAAAAACACTAGGGGCGGTGCTGATCCAGGAGGTAGAAGGAAAAGAGAGTGCAATCTTTTACTTGAGCAGAAAATTACTGGATCCCGAAACCCGATACACGGTTGTGGAAAAGTATTGCCTTTGTTTATACTTTGCTTGCACCAAATTGAGACATTATCTGTTGGGGGTTGAATGCAAAACTATTTGTCAAACCGATGTGGTCAAATATATGCTCAATGCCCCAATTATCAAAGGACGACTCGGCAAGTGGGCGTTTACGCTCATCGAGTTTGATTTAACATATGAATCTCCAAAAGCTGTCAAGGGGCAGGTGTTAGCCGATTTTATTGCGCACCATCAATGCATTAATCTGTCAGTTTTATTGCCATGGGTAATGTTCTTTGATGGATCGGTCTGTGAAAAAGGATGCGGCATCGGTATTTTCATAGTATCCCCTGGATGTGTACCTTACCGATTTGGTATCACAGTGGATTTTGGATTGACCAACAATCAGGTAGAATACGAGGCATTGATCCAGGGATTGGAGTGATTAATTCAGGCTGGCGCTATAGCTGTAGAAGTGTTTGGGGATTCACAGTTGGTAGTTTTCCAGATGATCGGTAAATATGATTGCCACAGTAAATATCTTCGAGAATATCTGGAAAGGGCTTCTGATTTGGCCAAGTATTTCGCTTTGTTTACAATTCACCATGTTAGAGGGAATGAATTGCGAGCCAATGATTTAGCTCAAGAAGCATCAGGTTATAAATTACCGATCATGGAGTTGGAGATTGTTCCGATTGAAAATCCAGTTCCGATAGGATGGCAAGCAGAAATTATCGGTTATTTGAAAGATCCCCAGGGAAAAGCCGATAAGAAGCTTAAGAGGAGAGCTCAAAGGTATGTTTTAGTAAGTGACAAATTATACTATCGGAGTTTTGATGGTTTATTGCTTAAGTGCTTGAATGAAGAGGACGCCAAGATAGCAATTGGAGAAGTTCATGAAGGATTATGCGGGACACATCAATCAGCTTATAAGATGAGATGGATGCTAAAGCGCGTGGGATATTTTTGGTCAACCATGGTGGAAGATTGTTTCAAATATTACAAGGGTTGCAAAGATTGTCAGAAGTTCGGAAATATTCAGCATGCGCCCGCATCGATATTACACCCGATCGTGAAACCGTGGCCTTTCAGAGGGTGGGGAATTGACATGATCGGAGAGATATTTCCTTCCTCATCCAAAGGGCATCGGTATATTTTGGTGGCAACAGATTATTTCACTAAATGGGTTGAAGCTGTACCGTTGAGGAAAGTAACTGCTACTGAAGCAATCGATTTTGTCAGAGAACATATAATTTACCGATTCGGGATTCCTCAGACTATCACAACAGATCAGGGATCAGTATTTATGTCAGAGGCATTCCAGGACTACGCTCGAAACCTGGGGATCACGACGATCAACTCTTCGCCGTATTATGCTCAAGCTAACGGCCAAGCTGAGTCTTCAAATAAAAGCGCTATAAAGCTGATCAAACGAAAAATCGATGAAAGACCTCGGGGTTGGCATAATACTCTGGCAGATGCGCTATGGGCATATCGGATTGCTAAACATGGAGCCACAAAGGTGTCACCGTTTGAACTGGTGTATGGGTAGGAGGCTGTTCTACCTGTTGAAGCCATCATCGGATCTACAAGGGTTGAAGAACAGAATAACGTGAAAGCCGATGATTATAAAAATCTAATGGTAGATAAACTGGATGATATGGTGGCAGTTCGGTTAAGAGCTTTGGAGCATATTGAACGGGATAAGCAAAGAGTGGCTCGACATTATAATAAGAAGGTTGTACCGAAAGCTTTTGAAGTAGGAGAACTGGTATGGAAGACATTTTTACCGATTGGTTCGAAGGATTCTAAGTACGGAAAATGGTCGCCAAATTGGGAAGGACCGTTCAGAGTCAATCGGGTGATTCCTGGAAACGCTTATATTTTGGAAACGCTTGAAGGGGAAGTTTTCGGTAAATCCCTTAATGCCAAATATCTAAAGAAGTATTATCCTAGTGTTTGGGTTGGAGCTTGAGTAGATGTTTGCTAAAAGCCTATTCCACGTGAATCGTCTATAGGTCAATTTTAACCAACGCGTTGCTGTTGGGTGAGAGCCGATTCTGGCAGAATCGCCTATAGGGTATTTGACTTCTTAAAGAATTTGACTCGAAACGTTACTGTTGAGAAAAAGCCGATTCAATGGAATCGCCTATAGATAGACATAAGTACTTGAAAGATTAAATAAGAATGTTATTACAAAAGGCGAAGGCCTTAATTGTTTTGGCTCAGAAGGCAGAATGAGACATTGTTTTCCGATCGGTGCAAATCGATCCATACATATAAATATTTGGCTCGCAGGCCAATCAGTCACAGAATTCAAAGATTGCAGCGGCTGCGCTGGTCATCGTGTCCCGGACCTGGTTAACGATGGCGGTGTCCTCTTCGATTGAACCAGGTATAATCGGGATTTTTTTTTTGCCTCCAGCACTGCCAAGCCACAAGCTTTTACCACACTATACTGCTCCTTGGCCGCCAACATGGTTTCCTCGAAATCTGAGCGAGCAGCTGCTTCGGCTTTCTTCGCTTTCTCCAGCTCAAGTTCCAAGGACTTAACCCTGGACATTGCCTTGGAGATAGCGATTTTTCCCGATTCGGCTTCCTGTTTCAGTTTGAGAAGCTTGTTATTTTGCGAGTTGGTGTCTTGAATCAGCCCTTTGAGTTCAGCTTCAGCATCCTTGAGGGCTTCTCGCTGATGGAGCCGACCAGTAGCCAAGGTCAAAGTCGGACTTCGGCGAGAGATAGCGATTTTCGATGGCGCGCCCACTTGCTCGGGGAGGATCTCCTTGATGGAATCAGCTATTTCCCGGATGGCAGGAGGATTGGCCAGGAAAGCCGATTCGTTGTTAACCAGCTCCCACATTTGCTTGAGTTTCCCCAGAGCGTCTGGAGAAAGACGGTTTTTCTTGGACGGTTCGGGGGCAGGTGAATCGATGATAGCAATCGGGGGTGACGACGGACGAATCGGCGAGGACAGGAAGTCGAGTTCGTCATCGAGCCAGTCCATGCTGGACGGGTCGAAGTTAAGCTCGTCGTCCTTCTTGCCGTCGTACGTGATGACCTGCGTGGACACCACTGTCACCTGAGCGGGTTCCCGAGGTTGGAACATGTACTGAAGAGAAGAAATCTAATGTTATAAAATCAGTGTTCTAAAATGAGTATTGCCAAGAGAGTTGAGAAAAAACCGATTACATCTTTGGGGTCGAAGGTCGGTGGTGTCTGCGATGCTGGCGGCGGAGCAGGGGTCCCATCTTTCTTTTTGGAGATGGGGGAAGTGTCCTGAAAATCGGTATTTTGATAAGAGAAACCGATGAAAAGATATGAAATTTGAGGGATCAAGTGCTTACTGTATCACATACCGATTCAGTGGTATCAGGTGTACGCACCTTCTGGGATTTTGGTCTCTTGACTGACACTTTTTTCCTCAGGCCAGGTTCGCCTATGGGTTTCCCTGTTAAAGAGGGATAGTAAATAATCGGATATTTCAAGATGTTATTTGTAATCCGATTTTACCTCTTTTCTTGGGTTGCTGGGAAGGTCCCTATGTGAAGTCGGATGCAGACTTCGCAGTTGAATGGAGCTGGCCAGCCGCATCACCAATGAGTTTGGCCTTTGGGCATTTATCCCCACTCTGAAAAAAAAAAAACAATGTCAGGTTAGTAATCGGAAAAATGAAAGTATTGCAAGTTACTAAACGCATGCAAGTTAATGACCTCGCGGTTAGAAGAAGACGCATGGTTTTGGGATTCTGTTCTTTCAGCGTCTGAATCTGAAGAAGAAGGCCCTGACTCGAAAGAATTTTCTTCTTTCGCATCATTGTTGTCATCGGAATCGGAAGAGCTTGAACTGTCACTACTGCTTGTTTCCGATTCTGATGGGGGTTCAGCTATACCAGCGATCTTTGGCCAGTTGGGCCTGCAAGTTTTCTTTCTGCTGGTGATTCGTTCGATTAAGGTTGCAGCTCCACCCTTGGTGGCATATATATCTTTGGCGATTGTTTCCCACCAGAGGTCGAACTCTGGAGAAGTGTCAGACCACATTGTAAGCTCCATCGGCATTTGAAAATCTATGTGTGCAGCAGATAAGATCCCGTATGCCGATTGAGAGTTGAGATCTTCTCTGGCGTTCAATTGACGGTATATGCATAAATCGGGAATATTCTGTCCCAAATTAAATTGCCGAGCAACCACGGCCGGGTGGTAAAACTCGTAGGATGGTTTTCTAATGTGAGTCCTTGTGCTCAGAATAGCAAAGAAAATCCCTGGAGAAATGAATTCCTTGTATGTTGCTAGGGTTTCTCCTTTCAAAGTGTCATCTAATCGGAAAAACGAGGGAATCGGATATCTATCTAGATCAGTGTAGGGATTGAACTGTTCTAATCCGTATTCCGATTCCGACATTGTATAAAGGGCAACCATGGACATGGCAAGATCTTCTTGGTTTAAACGCCGCCTGTTGCAGTTAACTGAGATCATTTCCCCGTATGATTTGCACGGGCGATCCATGCTATCGGATTCATGCTCGTTTGGAAATCTTAAGCTGAAATCTAATTCGCCAAGGGAGTTGTATATCTGAAGTTTCAAGAATATTCCGATAAACCAAAAGGGACCACCGAGGTTACCAACTGAATATTGGGCTTTTGGTGAGCAGAGACCTTCCCTGATCTCGTGCATCATCCGATAGGAGGCTCCTAAGAGGTATTTTCCGATTGCTAATTTTGGCACGATGCGATTTCTCGGCTACTCCCTGGTATACCTTGCTAGGGCTCAGAGACTGCCCACAGAAGAAAAACCGATCGAGCCACATGTTAAGAAAGGCAATGTGCTCTTCATTATCCACAGCATGGGTTTTCTGATGAGTACTGATGTAACGTTGCCAGCCAAAATTCTTCTCAGGTACTAATTTCAGTGTTGCAGTTAAGTCGAAAGCCGATAGCATCTCGCCATCGGGGCTAAGACCGGTCAGCATGGCTACATCCAGAAGTGTGGGACTGATTGGTCCGGTCGGGAAGAGGAAGGCGTTTGCAGTATCGCACCAAAAATAAGCCGATGCAGCCATGAACGGTTCATCTGCTGGTGGCGGAGATAAGGAGAGAAGAATGGCATCGGTTATTCCTAACTCATCCCATTGCTCTTGCTTTTGGCTATAAACCCGAATGAGCCAGTCCTTATATCCCTTGATCGGGCTAGGCCAGGACCTAAAAGCCGATTTCCAGCTGTTGGCACTAATCTTATCGGCGAAAAGAGGGAGTCTGCCTACGGAGTGATGTATGAAATCCGATGGGTCTCGATCTCCTACTGGGCCCAAAGAATACAAAGCTTCAAGGTCCGAGTATTGGATCAGTACCTGAGACATGATGCCGATTAGCAGTTGGAGGAGCTGACTATGCTTTTGGATCTTTGAGGTCTTGGGATTTCGATCTGCGAGAGCCGTCTTAAGTAGAAGAGTGTGAAAGTGATGGCGAATGGTGCGCTATTTATAGCCGTGGTAAAAACTAGGTTTTACCGCGCTTTTAAGTTCTGATTTTGGCCCATATCGTCTGCTATTGGGTGACCGTGTTCTCTGAATGGGCCGAAAGCGAGAAGTTCTGAGGATAGAAATGTGAAAGATTCCGATATAGTAAATCCGATTTTTACTTGGAAGTTCGGCTAATGAAATATTCATTGCCAAATTTAGGGGCATATGTTGACACCCAAATTTGGCAAAAAATCAGATGTTCAGGAAAAGCCGAATGTGATGATGTTTGTTGGGCCAAATCGGAAATGGGCTTTATCGGCAAAGAGGAAAGGCGGAATACCGATATTTTCAAGACTTCGGAAGAAATACGATGAGATCAGAAGCGTGTCGCAATAGAATAGGTCGTATCGGTATCGACTTTGTAATACTATAAATAGGCCTTTAAGTCTCGGTAGGAAGGATTATGACTCAATACACCAAAAAACTATCTCGAACCCGATCGACGCCGTCGAAAGGCTTCAACTCGCAGGTAGAGCTATCTCGATGGGATAATCGATTCTCTCCTTGTAACCCGTATGCATGGCTGTATCAATTTGATCTCATGTATGCAAACCATGTTAAACTGTCTCGGGATTTACCGATCTTTAACATGTTCTCGCATATTGCACTGTCTCGGTTTAATCGATCTGTAATATGTGTTTACCTTGCAATGCCGATTATCAAATGTCTTGCATGTTATTCTTCCCTGAATCTGATGTATGCGACTGTCTCGTTCAATCGATCTTGCGTACCCCTTGTTTAGGGTCTGGTATGTCCAGATGTTTGCCGATTAGTATTGTGTTATCAATCAGCCTTAAACTGATAAACCGATTTGTTAGTTTACATCTAGTCTTGGATTTGAATACTGTCTTGGCCTGACCAATCTATTCGATCTATTTCTCTGATTTGATCTAATACTTCGATTTAAAGGTTTAATACTGATATTAATAAAAATATCAAAAAGAAACAGGATTTATATTTAACTACTTATTTGAATCTATTCGCTCTATCGGGTTTGAAGCCGATAGACCTTGTAATCGGGTTGTTTAAAGCCGATTACAAATAACCTGATCTGGCTAATAATAAAAGCCGATTAGGCCTTTATTACTGACAATTTTCTCCTTATTGATTTACAGGTCAAATCAATTGGCACGTTTGGTTTGAGTTGCGACGCGATCACTGAATCGACGCTTCTGCACGTGTGTTCATAGAAACCCTCGTTTTTGTGTCAACAGATGCCGAGGCACATGTCAAATTGATACAAGAAAGGTTGAAGACGACACAGTCTAGGCATCGACCAACTCTTTCCCACAACACAGCTAGCTTAACAGATAACCACACCAGCTTATTCGTTCCTCACGAACTTTCTCCCGGCTGCCCCCAACCATTCCTAATTCTGCCATCCTTCCAGTATTTGGCTAATCCTGTTGTGGACCACACATGCCATGGCATGATCACCCCGGCCTAGTAGGGTTGCCAGCCTCCCCTAGCCGACCGTCTCCCTGGGGATGTGTGGCCATTATCACCCTCGATGATGACCAATGCAGGTCCCTATCGAGAATGGTCCTAGAGGGCCTCCACAGAGTGCTCACACTTGGCGATCCAAGACCCGTACTCCGCGTGATGGCCACGCGTTGTGTTGGAACCATCCCGCAGATGGCAGCGCTCTCCGCTACGTGTGTGCATCCGCGCTCCTCCTGGGTTAGCCCTGGCTAAACCCAGCACAAGGCATCTTGTGCCTTAATCATCCGTCATATGTCATCCTGGGGCAACCCACCATTCATTCTCTACTTCCACGGTCATTGACCACATCACACACTTGAACATTCCCAACCGACTAACAAAACAGACCAAGTTCCCACATAACCATACCCACAAATACAATTAGCCCAACATGCATCTACCAGCCCTAACTGTCATATGTCATGTTACTTTTGAATGAGAATAATGAATGACCGGTGAATGTCGGTTCACCGTTCCGTGGCAATTAGCCAGAAGGTTTGTTAAGCCTAAACCAGTCTAAGCAAGTTTTACCCATTAGTTAGAGTTAAAGTGGTCACTAGACTAAGCAGGGCTATCAAGGGCAATGACAATCAAGGCAGTCATTAAGGCTAGATAATTCAAGGCAGGCATGTATAAATATTACATGATTAACAACTAAGCAGAGTACTAAGCATGCATTTAATTAATAAACAAAATATTTATCAGAAAAACTGGGTAATGAACATGCTAAATAGTGATGTTAATCCGTACTAGGGAAAGTGACTATCTCTCCCTAATACGGATCACATATAAAGAGTAAGTGTTAACTCGCCTTGATCCAGTAGAAGGTCCTCTTCGGCGTCCCCAAATCTCCCTTTGGGATCGCCTACGTCTAATCATACCAACAACAAAAAATTACTTACTAATGCAATGGAAAAGCATGATGTATGTACAATCTAGGTCGAACCCTCGACATAAGTACCGAAGTTCGATTAGCGAACCTACTTCACGCATGATATGCAATGCATGACATGGTGCATTAATAAACAATATTAGTAGTATATAATAATCTACTAAACCCCAAAATACGATATGGTACGATGGTTGCGAAAGGGTGATCTGGATTTCTCGGCAACATGAAATGACGAATATCGGAAATTCTACCTACGAACGAGATAAGGTTCGTCGGAGTTAACAATAAACTAAAGGTTCATAAATAAATGGGATAAACCTATTTTATATTTCTTCATTAAATTCTTTTTCCAAAATCATTTCATGGATGGATTTTTAATAAGGAAAAGGCTAGTTATTTGCCTAGTTTTTAATGATAAAATACCTCTAAGATTACATTTACATTGGAGAGCAAATTTAGATCATTCTAGAAATATTAAGGCATTTGTCTAACCAATATTTTCCTAAGGACAGTTGGTGTCAAAATCAATAATTGGGATTATCCAACAAAGGCCTAAAATCTAATTATCTATTTATAATTAGAGGAAACAACGTTTACAGCATAACAGTACCAATTTCTCTGCACAAAGGCTACCCTTTATATTTTTATAAAATCAGAAATGACATTTTGTATTTATATGAATTTTTCCAGAATTTTTGGGAGCATCTAGCTATTTTAAATAAAATCAAGAGTTAAATCTGTAATTAAGTAAATGATTAAATGCTGGAAAAGAAATTAAATCGCTCGGGCTGAGCCAACTGACTGGTGGCCCATCAGGCGAGTTCAGCCCACAGCCCAACTTCTCTCACGCACGCTCGGGCGGCAGACGGTGACGTCGAACACGGGTTTTTGAAAGGCGCCACCACTTGACGGAAACGCGAAGCCGCTCTGGCGTCTCCACTTAAACCCGACCGGTGGGACCGGATCCAGAAGGCAGTGGCCAACCGACGTACGCGCGCGGGAGCTTCCACTGGCAGGTGGCTCCCACATGTTGGTGACTTCCCCGATTGGCTCCGCACGGATCTTGGTGACCGATCCGACGGTGGTGGTTCGTCGTCTACCTCGCGACTGGGAACGCGGCTTGGTGGCGACGGCCAGCTTCGCGGCGGCGCTCCAAGCCACCCCAGGCCATATGCGTGCACGCACGGGCATCTATAGGACCTAGGGTTCCTAACGGTGCCGGCGTCGAGGTCAGTGGTGGCCGGACGCGGCGGCGAGATGACGGCGGCAGAACGAAAGCTCGCCGGAGCAATCCAAATTGCGGATAGGATCTACAGGCTAAGTGCAGGCTCGGGGAGCTAGAGGGGCTATCGAGGGGCTCACCATGGCTTGAGGGAGGTCGAATGGGGCTTGGCGGCAGCTGACGGTGGAAGATCCGTGGGCGTCCAAAACAGGGGCAAGGCCTGCCCGGTGGCCTTGAGCTCCTCGGCTGAAATTGGATGGGGAAATGCTTAGGGGGAATTCCACGAAGCTCTGGGCGAGAGGTATCGAAGGACGGCTTACGGATTCGCCGGAGTTTCCTCGACGCCGGTGAGAGAAGATTTGTGGGGAAAATAGGCGAACCCGGGCCGGCGGGGCAGAGGGGAAATATATAATCGCCGGCTGGAACGGGGGCCCGGAAGTGTGCTCGGTGACGTAGAGTAGGGGTGGGCGGCTGGATGGCACGACGAGGAGTGGGCCGCGCTGCGATCTGCAACGGCGCATGATGGCCGACGCGCCCATGAACAAAATTTGGCCTGGCCTGTATGGGCGCGAGTGTGGCTGTGGCAGCAACAAGAACCTGATCGAGGTGATCATGAACGAGCGGCGCCCACGGTCAAAGAGAGAGAGAGAAAGAGAGTGCGAAGGAAAAAGACAGAGAGGTGGCTGGTTAAGGGGGCCCACAAGTCAGGTTGGTTTAAATTTCGATGCAGATTTGAATTTCGCCCAAAATTTTGAATTGGCCCAATTTGAGGTGGTACACTGCGGGCATTCCTGCTTGATAAGGCAACAAAGATGTTTTGCCATCATGGCCTATCCTGTTCAAGCTGGGCTGGAGGCACTAATGGTGAGATAGATGGCAATTGGCATGCACCTTATGGCCTTATTCCCTCGTACATCGCATATGTTGAAATTTCAAGACATCAATTCATGCAACAAAATTCGAAACCGGATGTACATCGCATATGTTGAAATTTCAAGACATCAATTCATGCAAAAATTACATGACGCATACATTTCCATTATTCAGATAAACTGCACATTTAGTCATTTTGATCCCTGCACATTTGGAACGATCCCAACCCGAATTAACCCACGTGGCTGGTGCAGAAAGGAAAAAAAATCATCGCGTGATCGCATGCAGTCACGGGAATGGTCCAACGTCACATTCTTTGTTTGCCATTAATTGCCAACCATGAACGTGCGTGATCACGTTGTTGCCGAGGCCAAGTGGTTCCAAAAAGGAAATTAAGGCCCTGCATGTCACCCCTCAATTTTAATTTACCTTCAGAGTCGATGATCCCGTGCACTAGCCCCTAGAACAGTATGCTAGCGCGGTGACCAAGTAGCCGATACAAGTATACATGGATAGATTAAACCCCTGAATATTACATCACAATTTTGCGCCCTTAGGCGACTTTAGTAAGGCGGCCCATTTGTGTCGTAGCTATGCGCCTCCACGTCGTCCCCCCTCGTAATAGATGAAAAAAGAAATTAAGGCCCTGCGGGCATTCCTATTGATAAGGCAACAAAGATGTTTTGCCATCATGGCCTGTCCTGTTCAAGCTGTGCTGGAGGCAATAATGGTTAGATAGATGGCAATTGGCATGCACTTGCATGTCCTTGTGGCCTCGTGTATTTACACAAAATTCGAAACCGGATGTACATCGCATATGTTGCAATTTCAAGACATCAATTCATGCTAAAATTACATGACGGATACATTTCCATTATTCAGATAAACTGCACATTAAGTCATTTTGATTCCTGCAAAGTTATTTACACACACATATAGAGGGAGGCTAGCATACTCTCGGGTGTACAGATCTCTTCGTATTCTCGAAGAGTTTTTTAAATTTTAGATGACTAACAACCGATCTGGATCATTTACCTTTTTCGTCTCACTGAAACGTAGCCAGTGACCAAGTTTCATAATTTTCAAATTTATTTACTATTTATTTTCTATTTTTAAAAATTGACCTTCCAATTAGTCAAGGAGCATTCAAAAAGGGTGATTCTCAAAAATAGGAAACAAATTTTAAAAAATGAAACATTTCTGTGACACGAATAAGACCAACGGTTCAGATCGGTTGTTAGATATCTCGGATTTCGAAAACTTGTCGGAAGTACGGATCCGTACTTCCGAGAGTACACTAGCTTTCCTCTTAATATTATTAAGGGAAGTATTACCAAGATCTTGCATATGAACAGTTAACATGGACCAAGCCATTGAAATAAATATAACAACACTATTTTTTATGGCGTGGACTTGGGGACGGACGCTGCCCCGGCCCAGCTCAACCATCGTGCATCGCAGCGCTCACGAAAAAACTCCTCCTGTTGCATGCATGCAGTGACGTCAGCGAAAAGATTCTTTTCAGTTTTCTCTTTCGACGGCCATAGATTTTGACTGGTTGCTCCAATGCACGAACCGTTTGCACCGCTGCGTTCCTCGCATTTTTACGAAAAAAAACAAGATCAAGGTTGCTATAAAAAAGTTACTGAAACAATTTGTTATCCTAATGAAACAATTAGTTTAGCGTGTTGAAACAATATGGCTAGTCTGATGAAATAATTACTGTGAAACTGTTGGTTTAGCCTATTGGAACAATATATATAGTATGCTAAAACATTTGGTTTAGCCTATTGAAACAATATATATAGCCTGCTAAAACAACTAGTTTGGCCTATTGAAACAAATTGTCTAGCCTGATGAAGCAATTTGTACTGCCTATTGTAACAAATATGTCTGGCATGTTGAAACAATTAGTTTAGCCTGTTGGAACAATCTATCTAGTCTATTGAAACAATTTGTACAACCTACTGAAACAATATTTTTGGCCTGTTGGAACAATTAGTTTAGCATACTGGATCGATACGTCTATCCAAGTGTAACAATTAGTTTTTTCTTTGAAACAATATGTCTAGCCAGCTGAAACAACTAGTTTAGCCTGTTGGAAATAATTTCTATAGATTGTTGAAACAATTTGGCTAATGAAAAATAAAAAAAATAAAAAGTATTTATAATGAGTTAATTAGGATTTTAGATGAATTATGAAATTTGTTCTATGCATTTCGGACTTCAGATGAAATAGAGACAAAAATGAGAAATTTAAATGGGCAAAAATTAAACGCACTTTTTTGCTAGTCACTGTGTTGAACCGCAGTGCTTAATGGAAAAACCAAGTTTGTCCAAATGTTCAAAGTAACCAATCATCTTGATCACATGAGGGCTCACGGGACTACCTTCAGTCATCTTGCACGCAAACAAGGCTTTTTAGATTTTGTGTCTCCTAGCCCTTACTTGGTTCTCAAACATGCTTCGAGGACCTTCGATTATATTGTAGTCATCCGCTTCCTCATATTGCTTCTGAAGCTTACAGTTCATAATAGCAATCATAAGACAATTAACATCAAGTGAATCATTGCAGTGCTTCTCATAAGTCATGCGGTCAGCAGCAGTAGCATCATCACGGGTTCTTCAGGACAGGGATCCGCTAGAACATATCCCTTTTTCTCTTACTTGAGAAAATTTCTCAAGTTTCGATACCAATAAATGAAGTTTGTTCCAGAGAGTTTCTCTCTTTCCATAATAGACCGCAAGTTAAACCAGCATTTGTAACAATAGTATTAGGCGGCATCTATAACAGAAATAAATTAGCAGAGTTTTAGCACTATGTTAATGTTAATCTTCTATTAAACAAATTAAATAAAAGATTTTTCTACTAAGATCACTTTCCCTCTGGCAATCTTCATGGGACAAGATCCATATTCACTAAATTGCTCGGGTGGGATTTGTCTACACCGCTTGAACTCAGAGACGTAGGTAGGAAACACATTGCTAATCACATCGTATGTGACTCTTGCCTGTTGTGGTGGCATCATATGTCCCGGGTCCCAACCTTGACGCCCCGAAGTCCAAATCATATTTGGATAACTCCGTTAAGCAAACCAATACTATGCGTTTAAACGCACGGGTTAGGCTACATTCACCGAATTTGTACAAGGAAAAAGACTACGATCCTGATTTGTCAAGACCTTATGCGTCAACATACAAGACAATAGGTGCAGCTATTGGAAAAGAGCATCTAACTCTTAATTTTTTAGGGGAAACTATCCAATCTGGTTAACATATTCACCACATATGAGCAAGAAAAAATAGCAATGCGAGGAATAGCATCACAGATAATCATATTAAACTGTGAACTATTATGGCCCATGACACGGTGATCACCATCTCACAACCATCCTTGTTCACTTGGCCACCAGGGTTGAAGCCTCCATGAATCTCTACACTACAGGAATCAAACACATTGTCGGCGGCCAAAACCGACGTCATTGGTCCGAAAAACCGACGTCACAGGTATATGACGGCGGCTGGCCGACGACAAAAGTCCGCCGACACTGCTTGGATGACACTGCTCACTTTTGTCGGCGGCCAAGAAATTTCCCGACGTCATTGCTCCCTTCCCCCTCCCTGCCCCCCTGCCGCCCAACCCCTCCTCTTTGACGTCGGCCAAATATATACCGCCGACACGGCGTCCCAATCAGTGACGTCGGCCAGTGGTGTGGCCGACGTCACTGCCCTCCACTCCCTCTACCCCCTGGCCCTGCTCTTTGACGTCGGCATGAAGAAGCCGCCGACACAGCCTCCAGTTGAGTGACGTCGGCCCGAGGATTCGCCGACGTCACTGCCCTCCACTCCCTCTACCGCCTGGCCCTGCCTTTTGACGTCGGCAAGGAGAAGCCGCCGACACTTCCCTCCCCTCCCCTCCCTCCCCCTGCCTCCATTTGACATCGGCGAAGCTCGTACCGCCATAGTTTCCTTCCAGTAGTGACGTCGGCCATGGTGTTACCGACGACAAAAACCCCATCCTCCCTGCCCCCTGATCACCACCAATGACGTCGGCATAACGAAGGCCGACATCACTACTATTGTACCTGCAAAAAAAATTCAGAAAATCTATATGAAAACCCAATTTCAACCTGCAAATATTCATATTTCACAGCAGAATTGCAATTCACAAAAATTCTCACAATAACCACACATAATCAGCTGCTCGACACCACAGTTTCGACCACATACACATTCATACCATTTATAAACAGACAATTAACTGAGAAGAGTTCAAATTGTCCAATTACATCACATTAGGTCCATAGAGTCCAAAATACATCACAAATAAGCAGAATTACGACAATATGGTTCGAAGAGTCTAGAATAGTGCAAAGTACACGTAGGACTGAGTTTTGATACATATAGGAATGAGAACTGAAACTAATGGTTATGCGAACCATCGTAGGTGGAAGGATTGAACGCGAAGAAACTTTCCGCCATTCTCTCAGCAACCTCATCACCAGCCGACCTTGTGCCACTGGAATCGCCCCCCTGCGCAGCATACATCGCTGGCGCGGCGGATCCGGAGACCTACAAGATTAGAGAACACAAATTTTCAATACAAGTGTGCGCTTGAAGCGTAAATTATCAAAGTCTGAAAAAGGAGTATTACCCCAGGAGAATGCACGTTTGGAGTGGAGAAGTGTATCCCAGGGATCTCTGCTGGTACACATGGGCGGGTGCGTAAAAGTCGTGTCGAAGTCTGCGTGAAGTACGGGGTGGAGTTGGCAATTGCGACCGACTGCCGGAGGCCTCCATGCCTGGCGAGCTCTGTGGACACACGAGAAGTTAGCATGTGAAATGAAAGTGTAAATATACAACCTATACAGCTCCACCATCTTAATTACCTGCTGCTGAAACATATTGCACCTCTGCATTTGCTGGTACATCCAGTTGTATTGGGCTTCGAGTTGTGCGAACTTCTCCTCCCTTGCTTTCTCCTTCCGCTCCTCCTCCTGCCTCCGCTGCTCACGCTCCTCTTCTGCCTTCTTTTGGAGCTCGTTCTGTTGTGTCAGCTGCTCGATCAGCCGCTGCTGAGCTTGTAGCTGTGCTTGGGTCGAAGAGGAGCCCATCTTTCGACGCTCCCATGACCGCTCCCTGAAGGCGTCGCGAGGCAGCACAGAGTCCAAAAAGCCCGGCCGACCGTGAGCCATCCCACCGAACCCGTCGTAGATGACGGCGGTGTCTGGCCCCATGGCCCTGGGGTCACACTGGTCACCGTGCTTCTCCCTCACGAGCACATCATATGCATCCTGCGAAACAATCATGTTATAAAGCCGATTGGCTCGACAAAAGTCGTAGTGACTACGAACAAGTCAAAAAAACCTAAACTTACCATTTTCGCCTGGGCAGCGGGATCCATCGGTCGCTGTGTGCCGTCGGGTAGAGGACGGGGCGTGTGCGCGCGCTGCCACAAGGTGAACGCATCGGGCGGCTCTCCCGTCTCCGCTTCCTGTAGTTTAATTCGAAGTCAATAGTTAACATGTATTAACTTGCTGCTAATAGAATATCTAACTAATGCTATAAAATATACTTACTAGGTCACGCGCGAGGTGCCCCATACCAAGTCCCCCAAGGTGGGTCGTGCAGATCTCGGGGTTTTTATCCCTATTTTCCCTGTTCCTCATGGATTTGGCAATCCACGCCTCGGAGGCCCACATCACAGGCCAGAGCCTTCGAGCGGATGGACACTTGTCCATCCACTCGGGGCGATCACGCACGTCTTGCCTGCCTTGAGATACACCGAACTTGCCTCATTCCTCTTGATTTTCTTGCCCTTCCTCTTCTTGTACTTCATTACCGCCTCGACTCGGGCCATCCGTATCATGTCTGTGACAATGTGGGTCGCCATTGCATCGATCGCAGGACGATGAGCCTCGTAATCGTCCATTGTCGCCTCCGGCCAAAGCATATACCTCTCCTGATAAAAAAACAAAACATGAAAGAACACATGAGCTAAATATCATTTAGAAATGAAAAACGACATGCAGCTAGTGTTATGAAGACAAACAATTAGAAATGAAAATAAGACATCTAACCCAGAAGTCCTCGACCAGTCGATCGGCGAGAGTCTTTCCCTGATCATCAACATCATGGGAGTAGTCCAACCAACTCATCGCCGGCCGCCGCTTTTTGCCACGACCCACCTTCCCGGGGTACAAATTCTTTAAGAGTGGGCCCAACACCTTGCCCGGCTCCTGTGGACCCTTGAAGGTGCAAATCAAGCCTCTGCACGCATATTTGCCCAAAAGACAAAAATATCATAAGTGGTTAGCAAGTTTGTAATTAACAATATTGAAAACATTGTAAATGGTACCACACACCTCCTATTGGCGGTAAGTCTGCACTGTGACGGACACCGACTCGATCTTTGGGGCTTGTTGCAATTTGGTTCTCCCCACTTTGTTGAGTCGAGGAGGAATCGAGGACTCGGCACCTCCCATTGCTGCGTCCTCCTCATCATGGCTAGAAGACGCGGCGTGCTCTAGTGCCTGAAACCACCAAACACAAGGAAATGAAAGGAATTAATAGAAAGTAAATGACAGTCAATGTGAAAATTTTAATGGCTTAGATGACATTACCTCCTCCCACCAACCCGGTATGAAGTGCTCGTCGGTGGCTTGCTCTACGTCTGCCTCAGAGCCGGACTCACTACCATCCTCAAATTCAGGCTCTTCCTCCTGCTCCCCTGGCCACTGAAAGTCCAGCCTCCTGTGCACCATTTTGTAGATTCTCTCCACCGCCTCCTGATTCATCACACCCTCGACCTCTGGCTCCACCACCTCATCCTCCTCGAGGTGGGAGTCGGGGCCTCAACAGCGCCTCAAAGTGCAGGAGGTCACCTCTCAAGGACTCCGCCGCTCCTCCTAGTCCTTGACCCGTCGCCACCACCCCTCGCCCTCCTGGTAGTCGGCGGCAACCACCCCGCGCCAGTAGTCAGCGCCACCCACAGTGTAGTCAAGAACCACCACCTCGCCCTCCCAGTGATCGGCCACCACCTCCTCGTACGATCCGCTACCATCTCCTCTCTTTCCCCTACTGCGAGTCGTCACAACACCTTTCCTAGGCATCGCCGCAGCTGCATTGCACATACGAAATTTGCATAAATAGAAATAAAATAAAATGAAATAACACATATATGGATAAATAGAACGGAAATGACATAAATTAAACAGCATTACACATACGAAATTTGCAAGTCTTAAAAATCCTCAGCTTCCTCCTCGGGTTCCTCTTCCTCTTCCTCTTCCTCTTCTGTTTCCTCATCCTCTTGGTCCTCCTCATCATCCTCGTCCGTCTGACCTTGTTCTAGTTGGCGTTCTATATCAGCTGGGTACGCCGATCCCAATATATTATCTAGGTCGTCACCAATATCGACATGGAGCTCTCCAGTCACCTCTTGTTCTTGGAATGGAACCGCATCTGGGAGATCCTCATAGTCTTCTTCGGAGATCTCGAACAATCCACCATGCGGAAGACATTTATGAACAATCCACCAACTCTTGTAACTTGGGTGGGGGTACGGCAGGTAGAAGACCAACTCGACTTGCTCGGGCAAGATCAACACGTCTGGCCTTCGATAGAGTTTATTGTGGTTGATTTCAACCAGTCCTAATTCTGGAGTACGTCGCACCCCCTCAGTTGGGTCGAACCATCTGCACCGGAATAGGACGAGCGAGAGATCGTTCTTGCCTTCAAATGATATTTCCACAATCTCCTCAATTATCCCGTAATACTCTATGTCTTCACCCCCGGAGTCGTCAGTGACATAACTCACGACTCCGCTGTTCACCGTGGTTGCATTGGGGCGAGCCAACTCACCAGCTTCTGATCGAAACCTATAACCATGACAATCGTAGCATCGATGGACCTTAATTCTACGATTGCATCCCCGCGACATTTGTTTGAGATCGTTGTGGACGCTGAAATGTCTTTGATACTACAAAATCGACGACACAAGAATAGGTCAACAAATGAAAACGACACGTTTATGACTTAAGTGAACGGGTATGAGTTGCAGAAATTTACATGGTAATGAAACCAGGTCAGAAAGGTCGGTCGGTCCTGTCCACAACCTCGTCGTTTCATCTTATCAATTTCATCGGCCGAAGGCTCACCTGGTTGTCCCCACTCTTCTTCGATGAATTGACTACAAGATTTTATATCTAATTCAGTTATGAAGTATATAAAGGATGTTTTTAAGATTTATTTTCGAAATCTATTGACTCACTTGATGTACACCTTCATTTCATCCATGTTGTCATACACGTACAGTTGAATCAAGATTTTCTCATCTGGATCCAATTCACGTGTGGTGCTTTTACCAATCTTTGCTTGGCTTGGTCATGGAACACCTCAAGATTAGAGCTACTTGTACGGGCGGGTCTTCTTATACCTTGGTTGTGGCCTTACGGACCTTATTTTTGGAGCCAAAGTATTTATCCGTGAAGTCTGCGGTCTCTGAATCATCAAGCTTGACAATACTTCCTTCAACCCGTGCTTTGTTCTTTACCTTCGTTCTAAGATTTTTCATCATGCGTTCCACGGGATACATCCACCTATACTGTACCGGGCCCCCAACTTTTGCCTCGAATGGCAGATGTATTGTTAGATGCTGCATGCAATTGAAAAACCCTGGAACATATATCTTCTCGAGTTTCGTCACAAGCACAACAATCTCCTTCTCCAATTCCTCCATCCTAGATGCCGATATTTCCTTTGCACATAGCTCTCGATAGAAGAAACTAAGCTCTGCTAATGTGATCCAGATATCTTCTGGAACATATCCATGCCACACGGCTGGAAAAAGACGCTCTATAAAGACTTTGTAATCGTGTGACTTCATTCCATTTAACTTGCATTGCTCTATGCTTACAGCATGTCGAAGGCTCGACGCGTACCCATCTGGGAATTTAACCTTATCCACAATCCAATGCAGAATCTCCCTTATTTGCCCGCGTGTGAGACAGTATGTTGCTCTAGGTTTCATCCCATTCTCGTCAAGGCTCATAGTTTGCCGATTACAAATTACAGCGCAATCTAGTCGCGCTTTCTTGTTATCTCTTGTCTTGTGTTGGATATCCCAGTTTGTATTCACGACTGCCTCACACATATTTTTCTCTTGGTGCATCAGGTCGAGATTATGTGGTTGCTTCAGGTCATTCGCATATGGAAGGTTGAGGATCTTGCACTTATGAGTCAATTGTGGTCCACCCATACTTCCCTTCATACTCGGCATTTTCAGATCATCATGCCATATGATGATATCCTCAACCCGTGCCTTTACGGTGGCCCTTTCACGACCACGCTTTTCTAAATGCATTTCTCTGCGCTTTGAAAGGATGGTTCGTGGCGAGAAACAACGATGACAATCGAACCAACGAGGATTTCATGCCCTCCTTCGGTTGAAATGCATCGGTGTTACTTAGGCATATAGGGCACGACAGCCTCCCATGCGTGCTCCAGCCCGAGAACATTCCATACGCCGGAAAATCGTGTATGGACCACAAGTACGCGGCGCGCATCCTAAAATTTTGTCCAGTGAAACTATCATGTGTCAATGCTACTTTCGTCCACAGGTCGTTCAGCTCTTCTACCAGGGGTTGCATGAATAGGTCTAAGTTTTTACCGGGTGACTTAGGACCAGGATTGATCACAGAAAGAAACATGTACTCTTCCTTCATGCAGAGTTGAGGCGGCAGATTGTAGGGGATAGCAAAGACCGGCCAACACGAATACGGGTGCGCGGTCATGTTGAATGGTGTGAACCCATCTGTCGCGAGCCCGAGCCGCACATTTCTAAGCTCATGACAAAATCGAGTCTTGTTGATCCAAGTGCCTCCAGGCTTCCGAATCGGAAGGATGGACCATCACGCCCTCCTTTCTACGTTTACCCTCCTTGTGCCACCTCATATGTCTTGCAGTGGACTTGGACATGTACAAACGCTGGAGGCGCTGAGTGATCGGAAAGAAACGAAAGGTCTTCTGGGCCACCTTCGTCTGTCTCTTCACACCATCTCTACCTTTCACTTCTACGTACCGACTCTCGTTGCAATACTTGCAGTGACTCAGCCCAGAATCAGCCTTCCTGTAAAGCATGCAGAACTTGGGGCAATAGTCTATCCTCTCGCACGGCATGCCCAACACGTTGAGAAGCTTCTTCGACTCGTAATGATTCGAAGTCATCCTATGTCCACTCGGAAGCAGGCTATCGAGCAAATTGCAAATGTCGTTGAAGCAATTGGCTGAGAAATTGTATTTGGTCTTCAACGCCATAAGGCGCTAAACCATGGAGAATACGGTCACATCGGTATGGTCATGAAGCGGCAACTTGGCGGACTCGAGGAGTCTCGAACTGTTCAAATGAGTGGCTCGGACTCTTCTTCGGGGGAGAGATCGAAAGCCCGAGCCACGTCCTCCGTGAGCTCCTCCAACCGGTCGACATCGACTTCGTCGAAACCCTCTCCAAAATCTGTAGGGCTAAAGACCGACGCCGGCCGTCGCTTCTCTCCATGTGCCACCCATATAAGATAGTTCGCTTTGAAGCCATGCCTTAAGAGGTGCATACTAATTTTACTCTTGCTCCTCTTCACAGTGTTCGAGCAACAAGCACAAGGACACCAAACCACCGCCGCGTTTGGATCGGGGACACTTTCGA
This sequence comes from Raddia guianensis, assembly GCA_036346415.1. Taxonomy (NCBI): domain Eukaryota; kingdom Viridiplantae; phylum Streptophyta; class Magnoliopsida; order Poales; family Poaceae; genus Raddia; species Raddia guianensis. The sequence goes on along the minus strand of CM070537.1, from coordinate 17,121,709 downwards.
AAGCATGCTCCACGAATGCCCTTGCCTTCTCGATCCACTCGTTCGAGTGACGTCCAGACCTACTCCATCCATCGTACATCCACCGCCGATCTTCCATCGCTAACTATATAACGGAAATGCATGCAACACAATTTTAAGTTTAGACGGTTCAGGTCTACCTAAATAGGAAGGCTTACCCACCCACGGGTGCGCGTTTGAGTACGGTAGTCCCGGCACTATGGGGCACGGATCGAAATTCCGGCAGCATAACCCCGCAGCTCCCCCAGTGCAACGACGGGTACGGCGTACCTCTTATGTTATGCACTAGGAGAACGACGGGGTCATGTAGCCAGAAATTCAACCCGTGCACCATAGTTCCGAGACCACCGTACTCAAACGCGCATCCGTGGGCTGTCCAAAAACGTGGACAGCTCGGAAGCACACCCGCTTTCATAATGGAACCAAACGAATCACCGTCCGAGCTCCTTATGAACATGTGCAGGTGTGCCCCCGAACGGGTTTATTATGGCTCGGTTCATGTTACAAATGCAATTCAACTAATCAGAATCGAGCAATCTAATTACATGCTCTAATTAATTATAGCTACTAATCTCGCCCGGTAAACAGAACATTGTCAACAAAGATCACACTAATTGCAACGCAAATAATTAAAATACATCCACTATTTTCGTCGGTTAGCAAAACACCGACGACACAGCTTACACATTTTCAAAAAAAAATTGCACGGGCATACCTCGGGGGCGGGGGAAGTCTATGCGGGAAGGAGGAGAAGGCGGCCCAAGCTCGACGCCAAGCGGCTACGGCACGACGGCGACGCGGACAGTGGAGGAAGGGGAAGCGGTAGGTGGTGGTTCCTCGGGGCAACAAAGGTCACACTAAATTCAACGCAAATAATTAAAATACATCACCTAGTTTCGTCGGTTAGCAAAGCACCGACGACATAGCTCACACATTTAAAAAAAAAATTACACATGCATACCTCAGGGCGGGGGAAGTCCGCGCGGGAAGGAGAAGGTGGCCCAAGCTCGATGCCAGCGATTCACGACGACGAGCGCTGACGATGGAGAAGAAGCGGTCTTGAAGCGAAATCTTGGCGGCGCCAAAGGAGGGCGAACGCAAAAGCGGCGGTGTCTGGGCGCAGGCGGGGGAAAAGGCGCAGGCGGAGCCGAGGCGGCGTGGGGAGGCGGCGAGGCGGCGGGCAGCGGGTGGGAGGTGGCTCAGCAGCTGGCACGGCGGCGAGCAAAGCAGGCTTCAGCAAGCAAGCGCTGCTCGGCGGGAAGGCGGGCACGGCGGGTGGCGGCGGTGGGGAGGTGGCTCGGCAGCGAGCAAAGGCGGAGGAGGCGGCTCAGGCGGGGCAGGCGGTGGGGGCGGCTCGGCTGGCACGGCGGCGAGCAAAGCGGCGAGGCGGCAGGGGAGGCGGCGAGGCGGCGGGCAGGTGGGGGAGGCTGGTCGGCGGCGGGGCAGGGCGGCGGGGAAGGCAAAGCGGCGAGGCGGAGCACGGCGCGCGCAGGGCAAAATGAGCACGGGAGGCTATAGCCGCAGGGGACTTAGCAATTATTGGGGGTCCTAGCCAAGCTATGACGTCGGCTAAGGGTAAACCGTCGTCAATGCCTCCGACCCATGACCTTTGATGTCGGCCAACTGTGTACCGACGTCATAAACTCGATTTTTGTCGTCGGCTTCTCAAAACCCGACGTCAAAGCTTCCTCCCCCAGGCTCGTTTCTCCCCCACACCCTTTGACGTCGGCTATTGGATTCCCGACGTCAAAACTTCCTCCCAACGCTCGCCTCCCCCCACACTTTGACGTCGGTACGAGACTTCCCGACGTCATAGCATCTCCTTTTGTCCTCGGCCGGACTAAGCCGACGTCAAAGCTTCCTCCCAACAGATCGTTTCTCCCCCCACACCCTTTCTCGTCGGCCAGGGAGTCCCGACGTCAAAGATTACTCCCCCACACCTTTTGACGTCGACCAGGGATGTCCCGACGTCACAGCTTGCTCCCCACAGCTCGCCTATCCCCATCCCCACACCCTTTGTCGTCGGCCCGGGAGTCCCGACATCAAAGCTTACTCCCCCACACCTTTTGACGTCGACCAGGGATGTCCCGACGTCAAAGCTTGCTCCCCACAGCTCGCCTATCCCCATCCCCACACCCTATGACGTCGGCCAGAGCATTCCCGACGTCAAAAACAATACATATGACGTCAGACGGCATAGTACCGCCGAGATAAACCCTCCCCCCCAACGTCGGCTCTCTCTCGCCGTGTAATTACCCCTCCATACAAGTTTTCAAATATAAAGTTTGGTCAAATATGGAATTATTAAAACCTATCATCTCACTACACGCTCCTCCCCTCTCGCCATTCGATGATCTGCGTGCGTTCCATCGACAAGTACACGTCATATCGTTCGATCGCCTTGCCATTCACATACACTACTACCAAACGTACACGTCGGAGTTTCGTATATGAACACGAACCTAGCTCGGAGTTATCTCGGTCCAACGACAAGTGCGGTATGATCTTTGTTGCGTTACGTACCCTTCAAAACCATATAGAGATCCTACGAGGTTTGAGGTGGAGGGGTCGTGGGCTCGGAAACATATATCGACCGGTCGTGGCGGGAAAGGGGGGGTCTGTGTCGTCGGTAAAGCTTGGGCCGACGTCACAGCGAACAGTTTTCACGTCGGCCTTGCACTAGCCGACGACAAAGCCTCTCTCTATGACGTCGGTTTGAATACTGCTGCCGACAAATACACTCCCCCCAACGCCGGTAATTCTCTCTCGCCGAATAATTAGCCCTTCGTACAAGTTTTCAAATAAAAAGTTTGGTCATATTTCGAATTATTAAAAGCTAGATGTTTGTTGCGTCGCGTACCCTTTAGAATCCTAGAGAGACCCTACGAGGTTTAGGGCAGAGGGGTCGATCTTGAGCTCGGAAAAATATCGGGAAAAATATCGACTGGCCGTGGAGGGGGGAGGGGTTATGTCGTCGGCCGAGCTGAAACCGACGTCATAGACACATATAATAACGTCGGTAAAGGCTTGGCCGACGTCATAGAACAAAATACTGACGTCGGTATTATCGAGGCCGACGAAAATAACCTTCCCCTGACCCCTAGTACCGCCGACTTGGCCTGGCCTTGGCTTGGCCTGGCCACCTTGGCTTGCTGCCTTCCTATGACGTCGGCTGAGTTAACGCCGCCGACACAGCCCCCTACACGCTGCAGGCCGCCTCTCTCGCCATACAATATTTGTCGTCGGCCAGGTTTAGGCGGACGACACAGACTGTCGTCGGGGTAGAGCCGTCGATACAGCTCATTTGGCGGGAAGGGAAATTCAAAAATCCGAACCCGCGCTCTCGGCAGGGCAGTCAGTGACGTCGGCTACCCTTTGGCCGCCGACACAGATGGCCTGATGTTGTTTATGTCGTCGGCCATGAAGTTGGCCGCCGAAACAGCTTGTCGTCGGTTGGGTGGCCCTCGACATTGCTAAATTCGGCCGCCGACACAGAAATCATTTCTTGTAGTGCTAGTATACTACTACATCTAGCAGCCAATAACAAAATTACATAAGGTTTCATCACAAGCCGGCACGCAGGCGGTTATACAACAATGGATAGCCTTCACATGCAATTATATAACCATGACACATAGGTTGTCATAGCTACAACAATGTATCACATACACAAGGGGTCCATACAGTCCACATCATTCTCTACAAAAACAAGTTGGGCGTAGAATCGAATTCTAACGCACGTGATGTGAGCCAGTTTTAACTAACACGCCTACTGCGACTATCACGGCTGTCCCGATCGAGCGCATGCCTCAAAATATTTCACGGGACAATAGATCGCATATGTGAATTGCGCTATAAAAACTCAATCGGGTTAATCAGATCAAGTCAATCTCGAGCCATTAGCATGCCTCGACTTTCATAAGATTGATCTTATCGACCCAATGCGCGAGGTCCCCTCAAGAAGGCGGCGACCACACCGATCTCGATCCATTGACACGATCTGTTCAGCGCGCGCTACTACCCCGATGGTGTTACCAGTGGGTAGGGGTAATGCACAACACAAATCTGAGCGAGCACAAACTAATCTTTTGATCGCATAGTGTCACCAACTCATACCTCAATCCATGAAAAACATCAGCAACATATTATCGTACACACCTAATCTAGATCAAAAAGTACACATGATCGGCTCTGATACTACTGAAGGAATACAGGTAGGCTACGCAAGCACAAAATAAAAAATTTTCTACCGTGATTCACACAAGATCACATTCGAGTAGGGGATCATAGATCGTTACACCTGACGCCCCGATGCAGCGGAAGCAGATGCGTGCGTGTAGAGTAAGTAGTCATTCATGCCGCCTGGTCGCCGAAGAAACAACTGAGCAGCGCGCGTGAATATGGCAACCCCTCTACCGGTATCCATACTGTGGGCTACATGGGCCCCGGGTATCCTCTAGAAGGCCCATAAGGGAGCAGATGGGGGGCGACCCAAGTCGGCCGATCAAGGACAGAGACCACTCGGGCCACGCGAGCCTTGATCTCCAAGGAAGTCCCCGAGGATATGATCTATCTCCATGTAATTAGGAGATCGGCACATGCATGACATGTAACGGCATAACAGAATTAGCCACGTGCTATCCTGTAACTCTATCTCCCCCTACACTATATAAAGGGAGGGGGCAGAGGCCATAGAAAAGTAAGTTCATCTGATAGAGCATACATTGTAATCGCCTTGGTCGTCTTGCATCCTGGAGGTTGATCAATCATAATCCCAGAGCACAGGAAGTAGGGTATTACCTCCGTTGAGGGCCTGAACCTGTATAAACCCCTGTCTTGTGCTACCACCTAGCTTAGTTCTCGATTACCGTCCCCTCGTACAAATTCATTGCCGGCGGTGACCCCCCAGTTAGTCACCAGTCGACAGTTGGCACGCCAGGTAGGGGGCAGCGTCGAGATCATCTTTCAAGCTAGATGGCTCCTTGGAGATCGCCGCACATCGCCATGGAGTTGGGGCAATCTCTCCGTTTCGGCACCCTGGACTTCATCGCCGACGGCGTTGGCAATCTTCACCTCTCTCCTCCCGGAGAGATCTCTTCGCACGAAGGTGCACGCGATCAATGTGACCCATTGCCCTTTGGCTTGCAGAATTTAGCAAGTACCTTCAGCAGATTGACCCCCTCGCTATTCACCTTGGCGCCTCTTCTCGAGGAAGACGAAAAAGGAGTCGGTGGGCTTGATCGCACGGGCGTGGATTCTATTCCGCCCAACATCAACAACTCAATGCCTTCGACTGGATTTCCCACCGGACTCGAGAGCTCCGCTGCGGCTTCCGCACGGGTTTCATCTGAGATTCGGATAGGAGATAACCAGTCGGCGAGCACATCAGATCCACTCGAATCAGATCCAGCCATGTTCGTGGGTGTCATCAATGCTGGCCAACCCATTGGACAGAGCGAACAAGTCAGCCTCTCGGTCTCTGACTCCGAGTCCGATGAAAGTGCTGAGTGTCGGGGATAAAATCACGGCCCACTCCCTGACAGCCCAGTCGAACAGCCTACCAGGGTCTAGCTCCCTGGAAGGTTCTATCTGGCCTATGTATATCCTGCTGAACAGCTTCCTGGCTAGATGATGCGTAACGGCCAAGGAATCGTGTTTGAGTCCGTCTTGAGCAAGAGTTCTGCACGGCTACGTGAAGACCCGGCCGTTGGTTTCCCAGATTGGAATAGATGTCGTGATCCCCACGACTTGGAGTTTACCTTATCCGCCGTGAGGTGTATTTGGCATGGTACGAGTTTGTTACGATCTCGTAGTTAGCCCGGCCCGATTATCCTTCGGTAGGACGGTTGCTCACCACTATATAAACCAGCCCCTAGAACATTTAGGGGCATCCAATCTCGCATAGTCACATACTACTCGTCGAGACCTGTTCGTCTCGCCGGGTTCCACCTTGTAATCCTCTTTGATATAAAGAACGGCTGGACGTAGGGTTATTACCTCTCCCGAGAGGCTCGAACCAGGATAAAAACTCGTGTCTCCCTGTTCGTCATTGAATGCTGTTCATGTTGTTCGGCCTGTCTCCTATCTCCCCTTCTCAAGAACCTTAGTTGACTTGAGATCGATATCTCAACCGTCGACAGCTGGCGCCGTCCGTGGGGACTCGGTAGATCGAGCATGTCGAACTCCATCAGCGACCAGGAAGTTCTTCCTAAGGACTATGACTCAGAAGGACAGGATGCTGCATTCCTTGTCAGATCTGATCGATCTGTTCGATCTCGATCACTCTCTGTATCTCGGACAGTAGTTTCCGGATATGTTCCAGTTTTAGTCTCAGATCACACTCCCGTCATTGACGATGATTACGGAACCGACGATCTATACGACGGTTTAGATCTCTCGGACTCCAAGACCATGTCGGTCGATTCTTCCTGTGGAGACACAGAGATGACGCCGTCTAGTGCACCTTCGCACGGCCGTCGCAGCATCAACATGGCCGACGCGGAAACTTCAGGAAATCTTGCACAGGTCGAGGCGGCCGAAGAGGACGAGCACGTCGATTCCGCTCGACGGCTCGATGAGGCTACACAGGCTGCTCGCGAACAAGAAGTTGTTTGCCGTAGTCTAGATGCCTCAATCGGCAGAGCCTTGGCACGGTTTCACGATCGGCGCAAGCGACAACGACGCGACCCGCCTCGCGTACCTACGCCAAGCCCCCCGGTAGAAGTTCAGCCTGTCCGGGACGAATCCCCGTGTAACCAGACCCTGGTCGAGCAAGACACGGACGCCTCAGGGATCCCAGAACCCCTTGAGCAGAGTCAGGAAAGACTACAAGCCATGGCTTCGGTGATAAGATCTACCAACCAGGCTGACGTCGCCCGTATGGGCGATGCTGTTGCTACTCACCTGGAGCGGATGGCCAAAGGCCTTAAGTCCATGGTTGAAGCTAACACTTCCTCCGGGCAACGCAGTCGATCTTTCCGGAGAGATTCGGACAGCGAACACTCCGATCGATCGCGTGACCATCGTCACCGTCGGAGGTTGACTCGTCACGAATAGGATACCCGTGGTCGACAACGCTCGCTGAGCCCTCATGGTCGTCGGGACCAAAGGAGCAAGCGTGCGCGTGACAATCACGGAAGACCCCCTCGGGAAGAGCGCGTCGTCGCGACCACGAGGAAGGAGCGTGGAGGATTGTCTCAGAGGGAGTTCCTGCATGCTGAATCTTCCCGTTCAGCTAGAATTCCTCCGGGAAACAGGACCAACGTCTTCTCAAGGCTAGGTTCTGCAGGAGAAGGTGGTCGGGCGTACACCTTGGGCTGCAAGGCCTTTTCTGATAAGCTCCGCGCTGTCAGGTGGCCTTCCAAGTTCAAGCCGGGTCACATGGAGAGGTACAACGGGACCCAAAACCCAGAAGAGTTCCTTTCCATCTATACTACTGCCATCGTGGCAGCCGGAGGTGATGAGCTCGTCATGGCTAACTACCTCCCGACTGTCCTCGAGGGCGCTGCTCGGACGTGGCTGTTCAATCAGCAGAAAGGTTCCATCTGCTCGTGGGACCAACTTTGTGACGCTCTGATTGCCAATTTCCAGAAATGTTACGTGCGTCTGGGCAAGGAGGATGATCTGCACCAGATGATCCAGATGAACGGGGAGACCCTCCACAACTTTGTGAAGTGTTTCATCAAGATCCGCAACACGATCCCGAACATCTCAGATGAGTCCATTGTCCGCGCCTTTAAAAACGGAGTCCGCGACGAGCGGCTCACCCAGGATCTCGAGATCAATGAGACCTGGACCGCCAACGACCTGCTCAAGGCGGCTGATCGCTATGCCAACGCGGCAGAGCGCGTTCAGTACAAGAAGGCGTTTGACAAGGGCGAGCTGCCCGCCCAGCCTGGTACGGATGAGAAGAAGAAGAGCAGCAGCAATCCTGGTGACAAAAAGTCCTAGAAGAAAAAGAACAAAGGTGATGCGAACAACACCGTCGCCGGTATAGATCGCGCACCGCCTAGCAAAGACGGGCAGAAGAAGCCCAACAATAACTACAAGGGCAAGAAGCCCGCCTAGGGAGGCAACCAAGGCAAGAAAGGTCCAAGTGACCGATAATGCAAGTTCCACCAGAATTACGGGCACGATACACGCCATTGCAGGACCTGGGCTGCAAAGTTCGAGGATTTCTACAACGGCAAGGGCCCAATGCCCACCCTGCCCCAAAATGGTGATGCCGGCAAGGACAAGCGCCAAGCCGATAGTGGTGATCGCGGCGATGATGACGATTATCAGGATCCCGTGAACCACATCGCCGTCATCTTCGGCGGCTCCTCGGCTTATCCCTCTCGGCGTAGCCTCAAGGAAGCTGCCCGGGAGGTCCACAACGTCGAGAAGGGCAAGCCTCAGCCCGAGCAGATGAAGTGGACCGAGGTTCCAATCTCCTTCTCCAAGGAGGATTGCCCCACTGGGATGACCAAGCCTCAGAGGCTCCCACTGGTGGTCGCTCCGACCATCAGCAACGCTAGAGTTGGCCGTGTCTTGATCGACGGCGGGAGCGCTTTGGACTTGCTTTCGGCAAAGGTCTTGGACGAGATGCAGATTCCTCGCTCCATGTTGAAGGAAGTCGCCATGCCCTTCTATGGGATCGTTCCGGGAGAAACTGTTCAGTCGCTTGGGCAGGTCATCCTGCCCGTCACCTTCGGCACCCCAAGCAACTTCCGGACAGAATTAATCACGTTTGACGTGGTTGATTTCCCATCTGCCTACAACGCGATTTTGGGCCGGCCATCTCTTGGCAAGCTCATGGTCGTCTCACACCATGCATACCATTGCGTGAATATACCGGGCCCTAGTGGCGTGATCACGGTCAAGGGCAACTACAAGGCTGCTCTAGATTACGACGAGCAGTCCCTCACCCTGGTCGATCAACTTCCGCCGTGCAGACCCGAAGTACCGCAGACCAAGTCTGCACGCCCCAAGGTTTCCCTTCAGCCAGGAGGCGAGACTAAGGAAGTTCCGCTGTCTCTCGAGGATCCGTCCAAGACAGTTCATTTGGGGGCCAATTTGGACCCCAAATAGGAAATCGAGCTCATTGCCTTCCTCCGAGCTAATGCAGACGTGTTTTCCTGGGAGCCGTCTGACATGCCCGGAGTCCCAAGGTTGGTCATCGAGCACAAACTTGCAGTCTGGCCGGACAAAAAGCCTGTTCGCCAGAAGCTTCGACGTTTTTTCGATTTCAAGTAGGGGATCATCAAGGATCAGCTTGGCAAGCTGCTCGTGGCTGGTTTCATCCGCGAGGTTGATCACACCGAGTGGCTAGCCAACCCTATCATCGTGAAGAAGAGTGGAGGATGTGTGTCGACCACACAGATCTGAACGCGGCTTGTCCTAAGGATAATTTCCTGCTGCCTCGCATAGACCAGTTGATCGACGCGACTGCGGATGCCCAGCTCTTGTGTTTTTTGGATGCTTACTCCGGTTACCACCAAATAAGCATCTCCCCCGAGGATGAAGAAAGCGCCTTCATCACCCCTTGACATTTTACGCTACGACCATGTCTTTCGGTCTGCGCAATGCTGGTGCCACGTTCCAGCGCTTAATGGGAAAGACTTTTCTAGAACAGTGCGGAAAAAACCTGGAGGTCTATGTCGACGACATAGTTGTAAAGAGCAAGTTTGCTCCAGATCATGTAAAAGACCTGGCTGAGACTTTTCGTAATATCAACAGGCATAGAATCAAGTTAAATCCAGAGAAGTGTACCTTTGGTGTTTGATCTGGAATGTTGCTCGGTTATATAATCGGTTCGCAAGGAATTTCTGCTAACCCTGAGAAAATCGAGGCCATTGAAAACATGATGGCTCCGACCACCGTAAAGGAGGTCCAGAGCTTGACCGGGCGGATGGCTGCTCTAAGTAGATTTATTTCCCGTTAAGGCGAGCGCGGATTGCCCTTCTTCAAGGCCCTGCGCAAGCACAATGGTTTCGAATGGACAGAAGAGGCTGACAGATCCTTCCAAGAGCTAAATCAATACCTGTCCAACCCACCTGTCATGACTACCCCGTGACATGGCGAACAGCTTTTGTTGTACCTTGGTTGGACGCCACAAGCGGTGAGCGCTGTCTTGACTGTTGAAAGGGAAGGCATCCAGCGGCCAATCTATTACGTGAGCGAGGTACTTCAAGGATCAAAGGAGCGTTACCCTGAGGTCCAGAAGTTGCTCTACGCCTTGCTCATGACCTCCAGGGAGCTTCGGCATTATTTCCAGGCGCATCAAATACTGGTCCCGACCAAGTTCCCTCTAGGAGAGATCCTAAGGAACAAGAAAGCTGGCGGACGTATAGCTAAGTGGGCAATGGAACTAGCAGAGTTCGATATTCTGTTTGCTGTCCGAACTGCTATTAAATCACAGATCCTGGCCGACTTTGTCGCTGAATGGACTTGCCCGCCAAATCCCAGGAAGCTCCCAAGCAACCTGACGAACCCCCTTGGACCATGTTCTTCGATGGCTCGTGCAATGGTAACTCGGGGCTGGCTTTGTTCTCATTTCCCCTCAAGGAGAGCAACTCCAGTATTCTATCCAACTACACTTTGCGGCAACTAACAACGCCGCAGAGTACGAGGCCCTCCTCGCGGGACTAAGAGCGTGCAAGTCGCTCGGCGTCCAACGGCTGACTGTGAAGGGAGATTCACAGCTATCATCAATCAGGTAAACAAGGAGTATCAGTGCTGCGATGACTCAATGGCGCGATACCTGGTTGAAGTGAGGAAGTTGGAGCGGCACTTTCAATTTTTCGAGGTGCTCTTAGTGCCCAGGAAGGACAACTTCATGGCCGACCAGCTATCCAAGTATGGATCCTCACGTGAACCTGCTCTGGCAGGGGTGCTCGTCGAGCACCTTCACAAGCCCTCAATCACGTCTCCGGACGAGGCAATAGAGACAGGTGGTGCTGTCTCCGTCATCGAGCAGGCTGCGGATTGGACAACGTCATTTGTCCGGTACCTTGCAGATGGGACCCTGCCCGACGACGAAGCTGAGCATTCCTGGCTTATAAGGCGTGCTAGTCCATACAAGCTTGTGGACGGCATCCTTTACCGTCAAGGTGCTCTAGGAGTTCTCTCCAAGTGCATCTCGCAGCAGGAGGGTGTGTTCCTTCTTAGGGACATACACGAGGGTGCTTGTGGCAACCACGCCTCCTTCAGGACTCTGCTCGGCAAAGCGTTTCGCATGGGATACTATTGGCCCACTGCGTTACAGGATGCCCGAGATGTGGTGACTAAGTGCAAGGCATATCAGTTCCACGCCCGAAAGGTCCATAAGCCCGCCCAAGATCTCCAAACGATCCTCCCATCATGGCCTTTCTCCACATGGGGTCTGGATCTGCTCGGCCTGTTCCCTAAGGGGTACAAGGGCTGCACACACTTGCTCGTTGCCATTGACACTTTTACAAAGTGGATCGAGGCAGAGCCTGTGTCATCTCTTCACGTCAAAACGGCTGTGCGCTTCTTTAAGAGCAATGTGATCATGCGCTTCGGGACTCCCCACAAGCTGATCACCGATAACGGTCCCCAGTTCAGAAGCGAGCTATTCGGGAATCTGCGAGAGCGGGAACCAAATCTGCCGCCCATGTGGCACATCCACAGAGCAATGGAGCAGTCGAGCGAGCTAACGGACAGATTGTCCAGGGTATCAAACGGCGCGTGTTCGCTGCCCTCAGCGAGCACAACAAAGCCTGGGTTGACGAAGTTCCTTCCGTCCTCTGGGCAGTTCGCACCACGGCCAGCCGGGCAACCGGGGAAACTCCTTTCCAATTGGTCTACGGTGCAGAAGCCATCTTGCCCGTCGAAGTAGTACTCGGCTCGCCTCGCAAGAGCTCGGTCAACTTGGTTGACGACGAGCAAGAGCGCTTACTCGAACTCGATCTCCTCGAAGGCACACGCGAATGGGCACAAGTCAGAATGGCGCGCTACCAGCAAGATCTTCGCCGGCACGCTACTATGGCGGACCAGGAGGCCGAAGCCAAGGAAGCCATCGTGAATCATCGCGGTGGCAACGACGGATGCCCCAAGAAGAAGCCTAACGACGAACAAGGCCAGCCTAAGGATAAGAATCGAAAGGGGGAAGGGATGGTCGCCAATATGGAGCGCAATTGGCCTAAGCCCCCAATGACAACGACTACAAAAAGGTTATGGATTCGGTATGTCCCTTCCACCCTAGAGGAAAGCACTCTGCCAAAGATTGCCTCATTCTGCAGAAGTTCGCTGAGAATTCCCAGCAGTCGGCGGCCAAGGGCGGTCAAGGCAAGAAACCCGATGGAGATTACCAGGACGCTAAGTGCGAGATCAACTACATCTTCGGGGGCTCTGATGCGTACGAGTCCAAGCAGAAGCAAAAGCTTACCACTCGGGAGATCAACGCTATCATGCCCGTGATTCCAAAGTACTTGCGCTGGTCCTAGGTGCCCATCACCTTCGACCGATCGGACCATCCGGATCGGATCGCCTTCCCTAGGAGGTATCCTCTGGTGCTGGATCCGGTCGTGCGAGGAAGTAAACTGAAGAGGGTTCTGGTCAATGGCGGGAGCGGGATTAATGTTCTTTTCGTCAAGACCTTGGACCAGATGAATATTCCACGTTTCGAGCTATGGCGAGGGTCATCTCCCTTCCACGGGGTAATCCCCGGGACGTCCGCGATACCACTCGGACAGATCTCTTTGCCCGTTACGTTTGGGACTAATGATAACTATCGGACCGAGAGTCTGAGTTTTGAAGTGGCTGATTTCAAGACGGCATATCATGCCATCTTGGGAAGGCCAGGAATTGCCAAGTTTATGGCAGTTCCCAACTACACTTATCTCGTCTTAAAGATGCCAGGTCCCAACGGTGTAATCACCCTCCCTGGTGACGTTAAACAGTCCCTGCTCTGCGACAGTGAAAGCTGTGAGATGGCGCAGGCGCTGGATTCATCTGCTGAGATGGAAAAGATCCGACTGGAGGTCTCGTCCCTCCAAGAGGAGGGGGACGTCCCCTCTAAGAAGTAGGCCAAAACATCCATCCGGCCAAGACTGTTGTGATTAGGACAGGCTCAAAAGCAAATAGGAAGACGCGCTCGTCACTTTCCTCCGGGCCAACCAGGATGTGTTCACTTGGAAACCTTCGGACATGCCTAGTGTTCCGAGGGAGGTGATCGAGCATTCCCTCCACGTCGACGAAAAGGCGAAGCCAATCAAGCAGCGCCTACGAAGATTTGCTCCGGATCGGAAGGACGCCATACGGAGCGAGATCACCAAATTGTTGGCCGCTCGGTTCATCAAGGAGGTGTATCACCCCGAGTGGCTTGGAAACCCGGTCCTAGTGCAGAAGAAGAACAAGACATGGTGGATGTGTGTCGACTACACTGATCTCAACAAGGCGTGCCCCAAGGATCCTTTCGGGTTCCCCCGCATCGACCAAGTGGTGGATTCCACCGCCTGGCGCGAGCTCTTAAGTTTTCTGGACCCCTATTCAGGCTATAATCAGATAAGTCTGAAGGAGAAGGATTACATCAAGACGTCGTTTATTACGCCTTTTGGTGCTTTCTGCTATATCACAATGCCATTCGGGCTGAAAACGCTCGCGCGACTTATCAGCGCACTATACAGCGGTGTTTTCACACTCAGCTCGGACGCAACGTGGAAGCATACGTCGACGACGTCGTCATAAAAACAAAATCCAGATGGGATCTCATAACAGATCTAACCGAGACATTCGAAAGCCTAAGGGCATATCGGATGAAGCTAAATCCCGAGAAGTGAGTCTTTGGGGTTCCGTCTGGTAAACTACTCGGATTCATCATCTCCAACCGGGGGATCGAGGCCAATCCAGAGAAGGTCAACGCCATCATCAGGATGAAGCCCCCGACCAATCAGAAGGATGTGCAGAAGCTCACTGGATGCATCGGGGAGCGAGGCATGCCTTTCTTCAAGCTCTTACGCCGACAAGACGACTTTCAGTGGACGGTTAAAGCACAAGAAGCCTTCGGAGATTTAAAGAGATTCCTCACCACGCCTCTGGTGTTGGTCCCTCCCATGCCACAGGAGCCCCTCTTACTCTACATCGGCGCCACGACCCACGTCATCAGCAGCGCCCTGGTGGTTGAACGAGATGAAGAGGGCTCCCTCCAGAAGGTACAGCGTCCGTTCTACTTCGTAAGCGAGGTATTGGGCGAGTCCAAAATAAGGTACCCACAAGTTCAAAAGCTTACGTATGCTGTGTTACTCACATCGCGGAAGCTCAAGCATTTTTTTCAAGAGCATAAAAATTCGGTGGTCACCTCTTTCCCGCTTGGAGACATACTTCATAATCGGGAAGCCACTGGGAGGATTGCAAAGTGGGCAGTTGAGCTTGAAGCCTTTGAAATAAAGTTCAGGCCTCGACTAGCCATCAAATCTCAAGCATTGGCCGATTTCGTGGCGGAATGGACAGAGGCTTAGACTCCAGCAGCAAAGAAAAATCTCGAGTACTGGACAATGTACTTTGATGGTTCCCTCATGCTCAGCGGCGCGGGGCTAGGATTTTGCTCATATCGCCGACTGGAAAGAGGCTACGCTACGTCCTCCAGATACTGTTTCCCGTCAGCAACAACGCCGCCGAGTACAAGGCACTCATCCACGGGCTACGCATCGCCATCTCGCTTGGTGTCAGGCGGTTAATGGTACGCGTGGATTCTCAACTCGTGGTCAACCAAGTTCAAAAGGAGTGGTCTTGTATTGGCGACAGCATGGCGGCTTACTGCCAGGAGGTACGAAAGCTAGAAGACAAGTTCGACGGACTGGAGCTGACACACATGCTCTGCCGAGACATTGAAGCAGCAGACGAGCTAGCACGGTTGGGATCCACTCGGGCGCAGGTCCCGACTGGTGTTTTCGTTCAAGAATTGCGTACGCCGTCTATCAAGCTACCATCTGCACCAGGAGGAGATCAAGAGAAGCAGCCAGAACCCAATGCAGAGGTACTATCGATTAACCCTGGGTGGACACAGCCTTACTTAGATTAGTTTCTTCGTGATGAGCTGACCGATGATCGAAGCCTCGCCGAGTGCATTACACGCCGAAGCAAAAGCTACAAGGTAGTCGGGGACGAGCTTTTCAAAAAAAAGCAGTTTCGGGGTACTAAGACGTTGCATATCAGAGCAAGACCTACTCAATGAGATCCACTCAGAAGAATGCGGGCACCACGCGGCGGCCAGCACTCTGATGGGAAAAGCCTATCGTCAAAGATTCTTCTGGCCAACCGCGGTCACAGATGCCGAAGACATAGTACGCAGATGTGACGAGTGTCAGTTCTTCGCACGGCAAATTCACATGCCAGCTCAAGATCTACAAACAATTCCAATCTCTTGGCCCTTCGCCGTCTGGAATCTCGACATGGTGGGACCACTCAAGCGGGCGCAAGGTGGATTCACTCATGTCTTCGTCGCCATCGATAAATTTACGAAGTGGATTGAAGCCAAGCCGGTTGCTGTAATCATGACGACCAAAGCACGCGAGTTCTTCCGAAGCATCGTTGTGCGTTTTGGCGTACCCAATAATATCATCACCGACAACGGCGTTCAGTTCAAAAGCAGCGAATTTCAAGATTGGCGCGAGGAGCTGGGCATCAAGATATGCTATGCCTCGGTGGCCCACCCAAGGAGCAACAGGCAGGTTAAGCGTGCCAATGGATTGGTCCTACAAGGGCTCAAAACAAGAATCTTTGATCGCCTAAAGCCGTACGCTACGCGCTGGGTTAAGGAGTTGCCTTCGGTGCTCTGGGGGCTTAGAACAACCCCAAGCCGAGCCACCGAGCAGACACCCTTTTTCCTAGCCTATGGCTCAGAGGCGGTCCTCCCGACTGAATTGAATTTCCGGTCCCCTCGGGTAGCCGGTTTCGACGATAATCAGTCGGATGAAGCAAGATACGAAGACCTCGATCGGCTCGAGAAAGCCAGGGAAGCAGCATTGATCCAGTCGGCAAAGTACCAACAGGGCTTGCGTCGCTACCATCAGCGCAACATGCGGGGCCGTGCGTTCCAAGGGGGATCGGGTCCTCCGAAGGAATCAGAAGCACGAGCATAAACTCTCCCCAATCTGGGAAGGCCCCTATGTGATTGCTGAGGTGACCCGCCTGGGGGCTTACCGGCCACAACGCGAAGACGGATCTGAAGTGCCCAATACCTGGAACATCGAGCAGCTACGTCGTTTTTACTCTTAATTCGCGTATTCAAGCAGCATTGTGTAATTAGTTCCTTTTTTCTGACTTGCTACTTAGCCGTGAACGGTTAAGCAGTAAGTCGGGGGCTACACTAAATAGTGTGCGGAGTCAACCGCACCCTATTGTATTAATAAAAGTCATTTTCTCTTTACATGTGTTGATCAAATTCGGGTGTTATGAAAATTCTTGAGTAATGACGCTCGTACTTGCCAAAGGCAGTGTTTAGCTACTCTGTTGTTGCATAGGGATAAAGCCACGTGCGGATTCCTGGCACTCAGGGGCTGGACCAGTCGGCAGAAGCGTTTCACGAAAAAAAGATAAAGCTAAGTACTCGGATAAATAAGATCGCCAGTATCGAGGATCGATCAAACGTTTCGTCCAAAGTTACATTTACAAGTCCAAGTCTTCAACAATCTGGGTAGCAGCCGGGCGGACTTCCTCCAACAAAGCATAGGCCTTCTCCTCGGTGCATGCAAACCCTTCCTTCACAGCTTCGCAATCTAGGCGGGGAAAGTTCGACTTCGCGATTGCGAGGCCTTGGCTGGTGCAAGTTATTGCTGCCTCCGGCACGAAGACCCTGATTCGCTCAGGAACATCGTCGAGACGGGCCACCAGGAGGTCAAGATAAGTCAGCAGCTCTTCTTCCGGATAAAGGCGTTGAAGCGTTGGGACAATTCCAACTAAAGCACGACGACGAAGCTCATGGGCGGCTTTCACTTCTTCTTTGAGGACCTGGAATTGCACCCTGGTCTTCTGCTGGTGCTCTGCATAACCAATCAAGATTGACAGATCAGTCGGATTTCAGTGGGGCTGAGTCAGGGAGTGCCAGTGAAGGAAAGTTACCTTTCAGCTTTGATTGGGTTTCTGCCTCTAGGGCCTTCTGCCTCGCCTCCAGCTCTACATTCATAGACAAGTCTCAAAGGTTATCATCTAAGGAGCACTCTTCTTATAAAGGTTTAGCATTGTTCGAGATCTGTACCTCAGATAGTGTTGGACTCTTCCACATGGCGGAATCGGAGTTCAGTGACTTCTCGTTGGAGCTTTTCAATTCGACCGCGGTATTGTGACTTAACAGCGTACAACACGTTGTCATATTCGTCGCGGGTCTTCAGCTCGCCCATTGTTTTCTCCATGCAAACGGACTTCTGCCTTGACCTCTCTTTCATGCGCTGCATGGAGATGAGAAGGAGATTGGCGAGATTCCCTTACGCAGAGCAAGGATTCAGGGCAGGGGGAGGTTTTACCTTGTATAACATGGCTTGAGCCGCTGCCATGTTGTCCAGCACTTCCCATTCTTCGGCTTCCTGCCGTCATCGACCTCGCAGCCCTCCATCTCCTTTCTCCATTTCAGTCGGAGAGGTGGAGCGCGAGCTTTAGCAGAAGGGCGAGGAAATTTCTTGATTTTGGGTTCTGTGCTCCTTGGAGCCGGAGCTGGGATTTTCCCTTTCGCTGATGAGGATCGGCGAGTGGTAGCAGATGGACCGGAGTCTTGGCGAGGCGCGGCGGGCCGAGTCGTGCCCCCGGATGTTTGGGGCTCGTCATCGTCGACAGGTTTTCTAAAAGTATTTGGAGATTATTCAAGACACAAATCACTTGCAAATCATGAAAGGGCGAAATCATGAAAGAATACCTTTGCGATGGCTTAAAAGATTTGAACCTAAATCGAAAGCTCGAACCACTCAGGCCCGAGCTGGGAGGTTTCTACACCCTCGACGCAGCCTTTGGGTCAGTAGATTGGGGAGAGGGAGGACTTCGTGGCTCCGTCGCCGCAGTTGAAGGCGATTTGCTTGCTGGGCGGTGGCGGCAGCACAGGAGCGGAACGTCATCTTCGTCATCATCTTCGTCCGAGTCCCCCGAAGCAGCCCCCTTGCCTTTCTTGGTTGCGGGAGCACTAGCCGAGTCCTCCGCGGAATGTTTGCGTGGTGCCTCCTTGGGGAGTGGAGCTTCCGGGACGGGAATGGTGGAGAAGAAGGCCGTGCGTCCCTGCATGCGCATTGGATTAAAATCCATCTCCATATCATCCTAAAAAACCGCGGTTGAGTTGAGAAGGATCTTTTCCTTACCGCTGGTGGTAAAAACATCAGGCGATACACAGCCGGGCAGTCGGTATGAACTATCACAGAGCTAGGAGCAAATAGCTCAGCCACTCGGCTGACGATTTCCTTCTGAGAAAGAATTTGTTCAGTTTCCCTAGTGGAGTCTTGGAACCCCGAGTACTCGAAGGCAGGATGCACCCTCTCCTTGATGGGATGGATACGACGCTGAGTGTAGTTCCAAACTACGCCGATGCCAGTCAGCCCGGCGGTCTTCGCGCATTGGAGAAGAACGAGAAGTTCCTGTACTTGGCCTCCTTCGTCATCGGCGAGAGGAGAAGACCAGGAGGGACGGACCGTGGGGCACTCTCCGGAGAAGGAAGGGAGGACTGGAAGAGAATTTGCGTAGTAGAACCACTCCGAGTGCCAACCCTTATTGGAGGTTCTCAAGGGAAGATCGAAGTAATACTTTCGGGCCCCTTCCCGCAATTGAAATCCCGCGCCGCCGGCGGCCTTGGGAAAGTTCTTGTTGGGGAAGGGCTTGAGGAGGTAAAGAAATCTAAAGATGTCAAAGTGAGGAGCAATCCCCAAATAAGCCTCGCAGATGTTGATAAAAATGGCAATATGGAAGATAGAATTGGGGCTTAGGTTGGAAACCTCGATCCCATAGAAATGCAGCAATCCCCGAAAGAAAGAAGAGCAAGCAAGGCCGAAGCCGCGAAGGAAGAAGGATTCAAAGACCACTACCTCGTCAGAGCGAGGGGTGGGGCAGGATTCGCCAGCGGCAGGGCGCCATGACAGAAACTCTTCGGAGGGGAGCACGCCGATGGAGACCAGCTTCTGTATCCTCCGTTCGGTCGTGATGGACTTCATCCACTCCTTTCCGCTCTTCGCAGCCTTTGGGGCGGAGGGAGAAGGTGGAGCCATTACGGGTCGGAGACGGTGGCGGCGGAGGTTGCGATGGAGAAGAACCCTAGCGGCGGAGTTCGCTGGGAGAGACTAACAGACTGGCACAAAAAGTGAGTGAGGTGAACCGATTTCGTTCTTCTATTCCAAACTTATCGCAACGGGCAGCGTTCGCATTCTGGGCCGGGCCTTAGTTTAGCGCTGGATGCGGCCTTTTCGAGAAGGGCGAGACCACTCGACTACCTGAGTGGCTCCCTCCGAGAGGTTCGAGTTAAGCGCTGAATACTGGTCCGGGAGCAGGCGGATCAAACTACTCGGATGAAGCAATGTTGCGGATTCAAGATTAAAACGCGAAGAGGCGATGTTGCGGATTAAAGATTAAAGCAAGTTCGAGAAGAAAGACATCTGGATTTCCAAAAGTTTTCATTAAAAGGCACTTAGGCCTATTTACATTTCCCCGCGGCGCATCACATCGAGCTAAGGCTCGTCGCTGGCTTGCGGAGGAGCAAAAGAGGAAGCCCCCCGGCGGGAGGACATCAGAATCCCTCGTCGGCGAGGAGGGCTGCGACCAGTGTGTCCTTGAGGGGGAAGCGCACTTTGTGGAGCTGCGGAAATCTGCGGATCAGAACCCTAATGGATTCTTCCGCGTGGACCTCCACCCTCATCAGGGCAAAATCCCGCCAGAGCTCATCCTCGCGAGCTTTGGTGGCTGCCTCTGCCTCATCTTTTGCACTGGCTTCGGTGACCCACTTCTCTATCAACTCCATGATGTTCGCCATCGCTTTGAGGGAAGAAGAGGGCGAAGTTTTTTGGTTCTCGCTAAAAGGAAGAAGAGAAAGACTCAAAAAATCGAAAGCTGGAGGTGAAGTAGTACTCTGCCCCTGAGGTTTCTTTTATACGCCAAGGGAATTCAAAGGGCGTGCCTTGTAATCCGTTTCAAACGCAGTAATAACCATCATGGCGATGGAACGGAAGTGGACGCGAATATGGCTTCCGACCGAAGCGCGTGTCGTTCCGGCTGTGTGAGAAAAGGGCGTGAAAACGCTTCGCCTCCCCCTAATTGGGCTTGGGCTAGAACTGCAAAGGGCAATCCCCTTAACAGGTTTTCTTAACACACCGCTGACGGTGGCAACCTGTTAAAATCGAGCCTAATTCGGCCTCGGTATACCCTTGAGGGCATATTTCACGGCATACCCCATGTTGGGTCACTAGCCAACTTCGCACGCTCGAGGTTGGGTGTTGATGAAATTTGGGTACAATTTCGGAGGTATGCCTTTTGTAAGGTCGCCAGTTGTACACCGATACCCGGGTACAAATGCCTCTCGGCCAAATTGCATCCAATTGGTATGCCCCTAGGGGCCTATGCTGATCCCTTCTCTGGTTGGGACAGATACCACCCGGCTGAATGGTGTGCCCCATGTTGGGCCGAGTGCTGGTTCTTACATGTTAAGGCTGTGCACGATCTTTGGTACATCTTGAAGCGCTAAAGTTACAAACATCTTTGCAGACGAAGTTGTAATGGCGTGGCTTAAGGCATGCCCCATGATGGGTCAGTAGCTGCTTTTGTACTGCAAGAGCGGATGCCCAGGAGCCGAATTCTTCGGTTAAGGTAGTGCGCCCAAAGGGCCGAGTAAGCTAGAGTTTGATATTGCCAATCCGAGCGTTGCCTTAACACAAAAACTTAAGACTTCTTGAGTTCTTTACAATCTCTTTTCAGATTACAGGAGATATTGGTGAAACCAGTCGGCCAGACATCTAATTCGATCGTAAAGCACTCGGGGGCTACTGTGGACTACATGGGCCCCGGGTATCCTCTAGAAGGCCCATAAGGGAGCAGATGGGGGGTGACCCAAGTCGGCCGATCAAGGACAGAGACCACTCGGGCCACGCGAGCCTTGATCTCCAAGGAAGTCCCCGAGGATATGATCTATCGCCATGTAATTAGGAGATCGGCACATGCATGACATGTAACGGCATAACAGAATTAGCCACGTGCTATCCTGTAACACTATCTCCCCCTACACTATATAAAGGGAGGGGGTAGAGGCCATAGAAAAGTAAGTTCATCTCATAGAGCATACATTGTAATCGCCTTGGTCGTCTTGCATCCCGCAGGTTGATCAATCATAACCCCAGAGCACAGGAAGTAGGGTATTACCTCCGTTGAGGGCCTGAACCTGTATAAACCCCTGTCTTGTGCTACCACCTAGCTTAGTTCTCGATTAGCGTCCCCTCGTACAAATTCATTGCCGGCGGTGACCCCCTAGTTAGCCACCAGTCGACACATACGTACCAAACAGGAACGCTGTGCGGGGTTTGCTAGCACCTCACCGCACAGTTAGGGTTTTTGGGGAGCGGGAGGGTCATGCGGCTGCTAGTCGTGGTGAGGGCTGAACTCGTACTGTGCGCCACCCCAGGCCTCGCCTTTTATAAACACGCTAGTGGGCCGAGGCCCACTAGGGTTTCAACTGTTTCACGGATCATATTCACGCACAAACCCATTAAACAGCTCCAACCTGTTAAGTGTGTGACATGTTTGCTTCAGTGCAAGTCGTCCGTGGATCCGAAAACCTGTTTCCATTCCAATGATCCATCCACACGAGGGGCCTAAAGGTTTCTCTTCCGTAATATAGGAGGGGCAAATTCCATATCGAGCATCACACCCCTGGCTATGTATTGTGGCATACCCAATAGTCACCTTTATTAACAATGTTATCATAATTACATGAACAAAGATGTATTACAATCATCACCATTATTGATTTAGGCATATTCCCTTCTGGTTGAATAGGATTATACAAAGTTTTGTTCGGTTCTCGTATAGGATGACATATAATGGGTCAAGTATTCAAGTAACATCAAACAACACTTTGTATTTTAAGAAAATGTAAGCTTATCTATAATTTTATTTTCAATGATTTTAACAAGATTTGATTTTAAGTCAACATTCAAACCAAATTTTAAATTTAACATTCAAATTGGATTTTAAATTCAAACTACATTTAATATTCAATTCAATTAAAGTTAGATCCAAATTTTGAATTCAAAATTCAACCCAAACTTAAATTGAATTCAAAATTTAGATTCAAAACTCAAGTCAGATTTTCAATTCTGGATTCAGGAAAGTTTGAAAATATAAACCGATTTGTAATTAAAATCAACCCATATTCAAAAAAGTAATTCAAATTTAGTTTTAAAATTACAATCGGATTTTAAATTCAATATTCAATGTATATTGAACATTTAAATCATTTTTAAAAGTCAAACATATTTTCAAATTCAAAATCTAAAAATTAAAAACATATTTAAAATTTAAATTAGATTTCAAATCCAAACCGAATTCAAAATTCAAATGGATTTGAAATTTAGTATACTATAAAATAAAAAATGAATTCAGAAGTAGAGCTTGCGAGAGAAAGTTGTATGCAATCGTTTAACCAAATCAAACGAATGGAGTCGTACATTATATTGAGAGTGTATTTCAATTTTGTTTATCGCTTCGTTTGGAATGATATGGTACGATTAACCCAACAAAACACATGAATGGATACAAATTATGTACCATCCCTGTAGGAACCATCTCATTCACGTAACCAAACGCACCCTTAATATGTCCTTTAGATCATATTTAATGCTATATTTTTATGACCCGACGCTACTCAAAGACTCATACTTCCTCTGTTTTTTTAAAAGGTGTATTTTGTTTCGTTAGGATAAAACTTTGACCAACAATAACTTCATTAATCTATAACTTTTATGACACAAGATTGATGTTGATAGATTCGTATTCAACAGTACTTACATATGAGTATGATTTTGTATCACATAAATGACATATTAATAAAGTAATTGTTGGTCAAAGATCTATTCTAATGAAATAAAATATGCCTTAAAAAACGGAGATATTATATTATTAAAAATGCTTTTAAAGTCACCATCTGACCTCTAACCGAATGTAACAAATTAAAGGAATGAGCAGCGGCGGCGTCCCGTCCGCTATGATTATTTGTTCCTCCACTAGCCACGTGATTCAATTCATGGACAACGACGTACTTCAATGTATTATGAAACCTACCTAATGGGTATAGTCCAGACTCCAGAGTTTGGATTATACATGAGTAGAAGAAACATGAATAACATAAAAATGTGGAGAGAAAAAGTCATTATCACTTCTATTTGATTGCATTTATATAATAGATCAAAAATTTTTTAAGTATATATAGTGTGTATGTTATTACATGGCGGTCAAGTTTGGATGGAATTCACCCAACCACGTGTTGGCCAACAGCTCGGAGGTTATTGGTCCATCGATTAGGTCCATCTTGTATGCGTAAGACTAGTGGTTCTTTTTGATATCAAAATTAAAGGAGTGATCCTCCTGTTTCAAACTGGCTACCCCACGGGTTTTGGAGTAGATAGTAGTATCTCCGGTCACAAAAAGAAGTTGCCGTTGACTTTTGGACACGCCTTTGACCATTCGACTTATTCAAAAATTTAGTTCAAATATGTATGTCGGTGTAATAAATACCGGGGTACAAAGAGTCCTGAGAAGATCAAATGGGCCCCACGCGTCAGGCGGGCGAGCAAGGCCCCAGCGCGTTGGGCGAGCCCCTCAGGGCGCCGAGCGAGGGCCCCACACGACAAGCGGGCGATCAGACACCAGCGTGTGGGCGGGCCCTACGGCGTATCAAGAGGGCCCCACGCGCCAGGAGGGTGCGTGGGCGAGCCCCCTCTGAAGGCGAGGCGAGGGCCCCGCGCGCCAGGAGGGTGCGTGGGCGAGCCCCCTCTGAAGGCCAGGCGAGGGCCCCACGCGTCAGGTGGGGCCCGCGCAGCAGGGAACATCCCGAAAAGAGTCTTCCGGTCGAAGGCTCCCCCTGCTGCGAAGGACGAGCGCATTTAATGAGACATCACGCGCGGATAGACAGCTAAGGACATGATTACCGCTCTGATGACCCTGCCCGGTCGAAAGGTCATCACTTTGGCGCCAAGAATTGACCGGCAGAGAGAAGGTTTGCTTGAGGAGGCCGCCCGCGTCAGGAGGAGCAGACAGGGCCCCACCCGCAGACTCACCGGTCGATTGTCAGGCGGTCGAGGCCACTTATGGCACGCGAGGGCGGCGTCGCTGTAGGCAGCAACGCGTTTCGTCTCTTCGTCGTGTCTTATTCTTGTACCAAGGGTATCAGATCGCTTACCCCTCGGCTCTCTCCGCCAGCCCAAAGCTTGCATAAAAGGGGAGGAGAGAGAGGGAAGGGGGTACGGGCACCAACATTCGTGCATTCGAAACACTCTGTAAAACACATTACATTCAACCACAACCAAAGAGCTAAGGCTCAGCAGGAGTAGGACTGTTACCCGCGAGGGGGTCCGAACCTGGGTAATCCCCGTGTGTTGCTCCTTGCTGCGTCCAGCGCTCAATCGAACTGAGCTCGACCGATCGACTAGCTACACAAAAATCTGACCAGGGGTGTGATCCGCCGTGGTTGAGCGGTGAGCACGCCGTCAGAGGCGCGCCAGGTAGGGGAGCGCTAGCTTCGGTTCGAGTTCTTCGACCTCTCTTCAAGCGACAATGGCGGATCGGCAGTCCGCGATGGATCAGGAGGCGGCCGCTAGAGCCGCGGCCGTGGCGTCCGCCGCGGCAATGGCGGTGGACCAGCCGGGCGGTAGCCGTCCCGGCCAAGCTAGGTGGCGCCTGGCCTTGGAGGAGTGCACTCCAGCACAGAACCTCCATGCGGCCAGGGCCCTGCTAGACAACCCACCGGTTCCGGTGACTCCGGACTCCCCGGCGGCGCCGTGGCTGGCCAGTTTGACCCGCTACGTCGACGCCGCCGCGGCGGTGGTACAAGTTTCGGGAGGGGAGGGAACCGGTGTTTCCGCCTCTTCTCGCTCTTTTCTGCCCTCGCACACCTCTCGCAGATCTCCTGGCGGGAGGGAGCGGGCGAGACAACAGGCCGGCGACTCCTACGGGTTCGCCTGGCAGCGTCTGATCGGCGAGATCTCCGATCCCACTTGGAGGACCGCCATCTACGACGCGGAGAAGACTTGCGCGACAAGCTCCGCAGGCAACATGACCGGGTGCGCGACCGCGCTGAAGCTGTCATCCGCGGGGACCAGCGAGAGGACTCCCGCGGGGCCGCTTCCGTCGAAGAGGGCGGAGCCTCCTCAGCGCCGTCCGGACGGCGGGGGCGGCGGGACGCGGCCCGCGTCCAGGAGCAGGAGGCTCCCGACGTTGGGTGCCACGCCTTTTCCAAGGAGCTGCGCCGAGTCCAGTGGCCGGAGAGGTTCCGGCCCACCCCCATCGAGAAGTACGAAGGCTCCACCAACCCTGACGAGTTTTTGCAGATCTACACTACGGTGATGCAGCCGACTGGAGGGTCGGGGAAGGTTCTGGCGAACTACTTCCCTGTCCTCACCGCGAGCCCGCCAGGGCTCATGAACCTGCCCCGAGTCCGTGGGGTCATGGAAGGAGCTCTCGAGCTCTTCGTCACCAACTTCCGTGGCACCTTCGAGCAGCCCGGGTGAAGACGACCTCCACAACGTGGAAGCGAGAAGAAAGGAGAGTCGCCACGACTATATTCGCGCGCCAACAGTCCGCAACACCATCCCCGACATCTCCATCGGCGCCGTGGTCACGGCATTCGGAGAGGCGCCGAGATCCCAAAGTCAAAGAGAAGATGGCCACCCGCAAGATCAAACGACGGAGGAGCTCTTCACCTAAGCGCACAAGTCGCCCTTGAAAGTGAGGTCGCATCCGCCCGCCGCCGGTGATCGGGCACACAGCTTGGCGGCGAGGCCGGACCTCGAAAAATCCCGCGGCAAGGACAAGAAGAAGCGCAAAAGCGGCCGAGACCGACAGGTCATGGCCGCCGAAAGCGACGACGACGATGATGACGAAGACGGCGGCGGCGCGCGCTGGCGAGCGCGCGCGGCACAAGAGAGTGGTCGCGGCGGAGCCGCCGCGCGCGCAACGGCGGCGGCTGGAAGCGGTCCCGTGGCTGTGGCGACCGCCGCGACCACGGCGGCCCCGCGCGGCGACGGAGGGCGAGACCGCCGTCCCCGCGAGTGGAGCGGAGGGCCTTACTGCCCCATCCACCGCAACAACTCCCACGACTTGGCGGATTGCCATGTCATTAACAAGATGGTGGACAAGCGCGTCCACGAGCAGCAGCAAGCGTCCGGCAGCGGAGCGCGAAGTTGCCGTCATCCACGGCGGTTCGGCCACTTATCCATCCCACGCTTGCTTTAAGCGTGCGATGAGGGAAGTGAGCGCCGCCGTGCCCGGCTTTGGGTCAGCAAGGCAGCTGGCGTGGTCGGAGCAGCCGATCGCGTCGATCGAGCCGATCATCCACCAAGACCGCCGACCACAGGCATCTCCCGATCGTGGTTGCGCCCACGGTCCGGAATGTCAAGTTAGGGCGGGTGCTGGTTGATGGAGGGAGCTCTCTCAACCTCATCTCCGTCAGGGCCGCAAAGGCGCTCAGATCCAAACCGCAGAGCCGCCCGACGCCGGGCCGAGTCCGTCCCTACGGGCGATCGATCTCCGGTAACCTTCGAGGTTCGACAACTTCCGCACCGAGATGCTCGAGTTCGAGTGGCGGACTTGACCTCCCCTACAGCGCCATACTAGGTCGGCGGCGCTGACCAGGTTCATGGCGGTTTGCCACTATCGTACATGGTGGTGAAGATCCCGGCCACCGGCCCCATCGTCTTGAAAGTGGACCGCCGGAGGCGCCCCGCTGTGATGAGGACGCTCTCGCTTTGGCGAAGCGATCGGTGCCAAGGCCGAGGCCGACTTTGGGAGCTCCTCGGCGAAGACCGTGCCTCCCGGTTCGTCGCGGAGGTTAAGCGGTCTCCTGGCGAAGTCGACCCAGCGAAGACCGTTCGGGTGGCGCCTCTCGCGCCAAATAGGAAGGCGCGCTCGTCTCCTTCCTCGAACGCAGACGTGTTTGCTTGGCAACCGTCCGACATGGCCGGGTCCCGAAGGTGATTGAGCACAAATTGGCGGCGTTCCCGGCGCGACCGATCATCGCGAAGGTCCGGAAGCGATCGGTGGAGCGCCAGGCGTTATCCGCCAGAGGTGGACAAGCTCGAGGGCGGGTCGTTTAGAAGCGTCGCCCACCCTGTGGCTCGCGAACCCGCCCTCGCTAAGAAATCAACGGGCGGTGGAGGATGTGCGTGGACTTCATCGACCTCAACAAAGGCGTGCCGAAGGATCCGTATCCGCTGCCCCGCATTGACCTCATCGTCGACTCGACTGCGGGGTGCGAGCAGTTGTGCTTTCTGGATGCGTACTCTGGGTACCACCAGATTAGCATGGCTGAAGAAGATGAAGACAAGATCGCTTCGGGCGCCCATGGGCGTCTCATCGCTACGAGAATGGCGTTCGGTTTAAAGAATGCGGGCCCTACTTATCAAAGGGCCATGCATATCGCTCACCGCTCCCAGATAGGGCGGAACCTGGAGGTGTACGTCGATGATCTGGTGGTGAAGTCCAAGAAGGCCGAGGAGTTGATCGGCGACCTGGAAGAAACCTTCACCAACCTGAGGAAGTACTGCATCAAGCTTAATCCTGAGAAATGTGTGTTCGCCGTTCCGTCGGGCAAATTGCTGGGATTCCTCGTTTCCCAGAGGGGGATTGAGGCGAACCCTGACAAGATCGCAGCGATCGAGAACATGAGGCCCCCGACGCGACTTCGGCAGATGCAGTGCTTGGTGGGGTGCTTGACCTCCCTGGGCCGCTTTATAGCTCGCCTGGGGGATAAAAGTCTCCCACTACTCAAGCTCCTGAAGAAGACCAACCAGTTCGAGTGGACGGCGGAGGCGCAGGAGGCGTTCGACGGACTGAAGAAGTGTCTCACCTCTCCGCCCGTACTGGTCGCCCCAGACCCGGGCGAGCCGCTGATCCTCTACGTCGCGGCAAACCCCCAGGTGGTCAGCGCGGCGCTGGTGGCGGAAAGAGAAGGAGTTCAGCGCCCCATTTACTACATCAGCAAAGTCCTCCACGACGCCGAAACAAGATATTCGCAACACCGAAGATCTCAGACGCCGTCTTGACGGCATCCGTGAAGCTCTCGTCACTACTTCGAGGCGAAATCACGGTGCTGACCAAGTACCCCTTGCGGGAGATCCTCTTCAACCGCGAGGCGACGGGTCGCATCGCCAAGTGGGCCATGGAGCTGGCAGAATTCGACCTCAAGTTCGCTCCCCGAACGGCCATCAAAGGGCAAGCTCATGGAGTTAAATCGGTGAGTGGACTCCGGCGGACGAAAAAGATGAAGACGTCCCAGCGCCCTCGCCGTGGACTCTCTTCTTTGATGGCTCATTCCGGCTTGAGGGGGCTGGGGCAGGTGTCG
Source organism: Raddia guianensis (assembly GCA_036346415.1). Taxonomy (NCBI): domain Eukaryota; kingdom Viridiplantae; phylum Streptophyta; class Magnoliopsida; order Poales; family Poaceae; genus Raddia; species Raddia guianensis. Next base: position 17,093,184 of record CM070537.1, on the reverse strand, counting down.
TCCTGGTGTCTCCCACCGGCGACATAGTCCGGCACCTGGTGGTGCTGGAATTCCGCGCCACCAACAACGTCGCGGAGTACGAAGGGTTGCTCGCCGGGCTCAGGGTGGCTTCGACCCTTGGCATCCGGCGGTTACAAGTGAAAGGCGACTCTCTCCTGGTCATCAACCAGGCGAGGAAGGATTTCTCCTGCTCGGATCCCGTCATGGCGGCCTACCTGGCGGAGGTGCGCCGGTTGGAGCGGCACTTCGAGGGCTTGGGCTTTCTGCACGTCCCTCGCCGCGACAACTACATGGCGGATGAATTATCCCAAATTGCCTCATCAAGGGCACCTGTTCCGACTGGGGTCTTTGAAGAAAGACTTACGCGGCCATCCGTCGCAGCCCCCAACTCTGGCGGGGACGACGCTTTCCACGCAGCCCCACTTCGAGGAGACGTCACCAACCTGCTGCCGCAGCTCCCGGTTGGAGGGAGGAGGCGGAAGAACTGCTGAGGCGGTTGAGGCGGAAACGTCAGGCGAGACGGAGTACGTCGGCGGCAATGTACAGAACGTCGTCACACTCGTCCGGGAAGGTCAGTGGATGGATCCGATCCTAGCCTACCTGCGGGATGGAGTGATCCCACGATGACGCGTCGGTGAGAAGATAGCGCAAGGCCAGCGCTTCCACGTAGGTGGGGACCTGTATCGCCAGGGCGCAAACGGAGTTCTACTGAAGTGCGTCACTCGGGAAGCGGGGAGTGCAATTCTCTCTGAGATCCATGGAGGCGTGTGCGGGAGCCACTCGGGAAGCCGGGCGTTGGTTGGGAAAGCTTTCCGCCACGGTTTCTATTGGCCTACTGCCCTCCAGGATGCCTTCGAGCTGGTGAGGAGATGCGAAGCGTGCCAATTTCATGCTAAGCAGATCCACCGACCGCCCAGCGCGCAAACCATTCCGCTCTCTTGGCGTTCGCGATGCGGGGCCGACATCTGAGCCCATTCAGCGGGCGACCGGAGGTTACACTCATCTGTTCGTCGCCATCGACAAGTTCACTAAGTGGGTTGAAGCCTCGCCGGTCCCGGCGATCACGTCCGCCGTGGCCATAAAATTCATGAAGAGCATCTTCGTCCGCTTCGGCGTCGCCAGCAGGATCATCACCGACAACGGCGCGCAGTTCAAAAGCGCTGATTTCCAAGACTGGTGTGAGGAGCTAGGCACCAAGCTGTGCTTTGCCTCCGTTGCGCATCCAAAGAGCAATGGGCAAGTGGAGCGGGCGAATGCGGAAGTACTCAAAGGACTCAAGACGAGGGCGTTCGACCGCCTAGAGAAGCGCGGCAAGCGCTGGGCGAAAGAAGTTCCCACCGTGCTTTGGGCGTTGCGGACATCTTCCAACAGAGCAACTGGCGAGACCCCCTTCTTCCTGGTGTACGGCTCTGAGGCGGTGCTCCCATCAGAGCTCGCCTTCGGCTCCCCAAGGGTGGCAGCGTTCAGCGAAGAACAAGACCCTGACCGGCGTCAGGACGAAGTGAATCTCCTGGAGGAGATCCGAGACAGGGCGGCGATCCGGGCCGCCAAATATCAGCAGGCGCTGCGCCGGTATCAAGCAAGGCGGGTGTGTGTGAGAACACTGGCAGTGGGCGACCTCGTCCTGCGCAAGATCCAGGAGCAGGCAGGGCGCAACAAACTGTCTCCCCTGTGGGAGGGCCCCTTCAAGGTGGTCTCAGTCTCCCGCCCAGGCTCAGTCAGGCTCGCATTCGAGGACGGTCGCGAATTGGCGAACACTTGGAACGTCGAGCAGCTGAGGAAGTTCTACCCGTAGGTAGTTGCCAAAGAGCTTCTTTTTTGGCCCTCCTTTGAAGCCGAGCGGCAAGGTCTTCTTCCTTCACCGCTCGCCTTGGGGGCTGCACTGTACAAAGCCATCTGCAGTAAAGAGATAAGTTTCGTCTTTTTGTGGGCATCCGTTCTTTTTCGCAAAAAGTCTGTTAGAAAGCATTCTGTTGAAAGCTGGTAGCGAAAAAGTACTGAAGGCTGATGGCCCCCTTAGTCGCAAAAGCAAACGCTTAAGCTTGCGGCTGGGCGAGGCGACGCGGATGGAAGTGAGGGCTCTAGCCTGGTGTGTCGGTCGGTCTGGGCAATGCGCCAACGACGGCACCGGCGACTAGACCGCTTCCTGAAGCTAAGCTCTCGCCACGCAACGTTTAAGATCGGTTTGCGAGAGGCCATAAGGGTTGAAGTAGCCAGATGCCTAAGGAAAAAGCGCTCACTTTCAGCAGAACGTTCTGTCTAAAGCTTTTTGGCGATCAGTGGCTTAGCCTTGAAAAGGTCTGTTAGAAAGCATTCTGCCAAAAGCTGGTAGCGAAAGTACTTATGGCTGACGGCCCCTTTGTTGCAAAAGGACAAACGCTTAAGCTTGCGGCTGGGCGAGGCGATGCGGATGGAAGTGAGGGCTCTAGCCTGGTGTGTCGGTCGGTCTGGGCAATGCGCCAACGACGGCACCGGCGACTAGACCGCTTCCTGAAGCTAAGCTCTCGCCACGCAACGTTTAAGGTCGGTTTGCGAGAGGCCAGAAGGGTTGAAGTTCCCAGATGCCTAAGGAAACGGCGCTCGCTTGCGGTAGAATCTTCAGTCTAAAAGCCTTTGGCGGCCGGGTGCCCCAATTCAATTTCGCAAGTTAAAATTGTGCAAAGTTCAAGTGAGACTCACAACAAAAAAGCAAAAGTCTGTTTGCATTAATAGGCAACATTTACAAGGCAAAAAGACGGGGGAGTCTCGTTACTCCTCCTCGTCTTCATCTTCCGCTGGAGCGGCGCCGCCCATCATGGACACGTGGCCGGCGGCGGTGTCAACCCGCGCCTGCTCAAACCGGTCCAGCTGGCGCGAAGGCTCCCCGGTGGCGGCGTCGAGATCAAACGCGGTGTCTCGAGCAAGACAGTTGCCCAAGACGAACCGCGCTGCTTCGAGAGCGCCTTGGCGACCATCTTCGATCGCCCTCGTCCGCAACGCCACCGGAAGGTCGCGCAGGGCTTCGGCGGCTCGTCCCACGGCGCCGGCGTACTGCGCAGCCGTCTCCTCCAGCGGGGGATACAAGGTAACACCCAGTGGATGCAGGGCGTCCCGGAAGTCGCGGTAGGCGGTGCGCAACATGTCGACGAGGGTCCGGAGGCGCTCGAAGTGCTCCAGGCGGAGGTCTTCGATCTGCTTGGCGGCTGAGGCAGCGGCGGCTTGGGCTACCGCAGCCTCGCGGGCCATCGCCTCCTTCGCGGCGGTCTCTTGGTCAAGGGCCCGCCGCAGCTCGCCGGCAGATCGCTCCGCCAAGGCAAGGGCTTCCTCCCGCGTCGCCCAGGTGCGGGAGAGGGTCTGGCGCCTCGAAGAGCACCCTACGCCGGGCGGTCACGGCCGAGATGGCGGCGGCGCCAGCAGACGCGGTGGCGAAGGTTCTCCGCCGCGGCGCCGCGAAGCTCTCCGCCGCCCTTGGCGACCTCCGTCGAAGGCGCGGGCGGTGAGGCGGCGAGAAGTCGCGGGCGGAGCTCGATGCCCCAGCGTCCGTCTGTTCAAGAAGGGACAAACAGGTTCGGTATGCAAAGGCGTGTAGCGTATTAACCCTAACGCGAATGCGCCGAGTGCGAAAAAAGTTACCTAAAGCGGCGCGACCAAAGGCGAAGGCCGAAAGCGGGCAGCGCCAACCGCCGGCGGGCGCCGAGTCGCGCCACCGCCGTCGGAGCAGCGCTGGCGCAAGTGGCGCCAGCGCAGAAGCGCCAGCGATAGCAGCTGCCGGCGCGTCGGCGGCGCCGCGCACCGGCAGCGTAAACCGGGCGCAGCGGCGTCGGTTCGGAAGAATCGCCGCGCTCGCCCGGTGGCGGGCGGCGTTACGGCGCGAGGCCGAGGGAGCCGAGGGGCGGTAGTTGCTCAAGACCCGAGGGGCGAGCTCTCTTTGGACTCGTCCCTCTCTCCTCGTCGTCGTCATCGTCGTCGACAGCAAGGATGAGGCGGCGTTTCCCCGGAGCGCGGTCAGAGTCGGCCGCCACATCAGGAGCGGCGGCGGCCGCAGGAACTTCGGTGGTCGTTGGCGGGGGGTCGCGGATCTGCAAAGGTCCCCGGGCCGGCTGGACCGCCGGACCAGAAACCACCATTGGAGCGGCGCCCGCAAATCGCGTTAACGCTCCGTGCGTCGATCGCGGAGAGGGGGCGAGCACCATGAGCAAGGAAATGTTGCCCGCCGGCACGATCGAGAGCCCCTACCATCGCCGAAGCACGTCCTCGGCCACGGTCCCGCGTTTGGCGCGCGGAAGAAGAAGACATTGGTTGGCAAGCGACCAGAGGAAGACAAGACGTTCCACCAGGAACACTAAATCTAGAAGAGCTCAAGAGTGCTTACCTCCGGGAGCAATGCGGGTCCCATCGTCGTCGCCATAATACGTCCAGGCGGGGCGCGCCCGCATTTGAAGCGGGCAGAGGCGGCGCCGCAAAAAATCTTGCACCACGTGGGCTCCGGTGAGCCCGTTGCGGCGGAGTTCCGCGATGCGCGCCATCATCTCCTCCGTCACTGCTGGGTCGTCAGGCGTAGACCCCCAGTTGGCGGTAGGCTCTGCAGGGCTCTCGGGGAGGGCCAGATCGTCGCAGCCGCTGGAATCCTCCACGTACAGCCACTGCCGGTACCAGTCCCTCCAGTTGGACTTGATTGGGACCGGGATGAAGGCGGGGAGCTCGCGGAGCGTGAAGTAGCAGCACCCAACCGCACCCGAGCCTGGTCGCGCATGAAGAACGAAGAGTCGGCGCCAGAGCGGAAGGCTTGGCGTCGTCCCCACGAACATCTCGCAGAGGTGGGCGAAGACCGACAGCGCGATGATTGAATTAGGGGGAAGGTGCGCCGCCTGGATTTCGTAGAAGGCGAGCACCCCCAGGAAGAACTCGGAATATGGCGGGACGAGCCCCGCCAGCATGGCCCAGACGAAGGTCACGACTTCCCCGTCGCGGGGGCGCGGCGCCACGGTACCTGCGCGGATCCGCGCGGCAGATGGCGGCACGGCGGCTCGGAGCCGCAACACAGCGTCCTCTTCGGTGGTGGAAGCAGGCGAAACCGCCCGGTGACGGCGCGGCATCCCCGCGGCGACCCTTGCTGCGCTTGGGAGCCATGGAGAGTTTCACGGTGGCGCTGGCGAAAAACTTGGTGGCGAAAAGAAAGAAGGCTCTGTGGTGGTAGTGATGGAGGCAAGTAGCAGTTTGAGGACTTAGCGCGCGGAAGGATTAGCCGCAACGCCAAGAGAAGTATTTATAGGCGTGGGCGAAGCGCGACGGTTTGATTCCGCCCACGCAGCGCGCGCCATCATTGCCTCGCTGTTTGGTTTCCAGCGGCGGCGTAGTTCCCAAGGAAGATCGTGTGCGGTGGAGAATCGGCGTCTGCGGCCGTTGCGGGGTTGGGCCCCACGATTCGTCTTCCGCCGCACAGGAAACGGAAAAGTATCGGCGCGACGGTTCGCGTATCATGGTGGTCCCGGGGGCTACTGTCGGTGTAATAAATACCGGGTACAAAGAGTCCCGAGAAGATCAAATGGGCCCCACGCGTCGGTGCGGCGAGCAAGGCCCCAGCGTTGGCGAGCCCCTCGGCGCGCGAAGCGAGGGCCCCACACGACAAGCGGGCGATCGAGACCCGGCGTGGGGCGGGCCCTACGGCGATCAAGAGGGCCCCACGCCCAGAGGGTGCGTGGGCGAGCCCTCAAGGCGAGGCGAGGGCCCCGCGCCAGAGGTGCGTGGGCGAGCCCCTCGAAGGCGAGCGAGGGCCCCACGCTCGAGTGGGGCCCGCAGCAGGAACATCCCAAAAAGAGTCTTCCGGTCAAGGCTCCCCTGCTGCGAAGGACGAGCGCATTTAATGAGACATCACGCGGATAGACAGCTAAGGACATGATTACCTTCATGATGACCCTGCCACCGTCGGCGGTGTCATCATTGTGGTGCCAAGAATTGACCGCAGAGAAAGGTTTGCTTGAGGAGGCCGCCTGCCGAGGAGGCACAGGCCCCACCCGCAGACTCACCGGTGCGATCATGCGGGTCGAGGCCACTTGCGGCACGCGAGGCGGCGTCGCATGTAGGCGCGCACGTTTTCGTCTCTTCTGTCGTGTCTTGTTACTGTACCAAGGGTACTGTACTGCCTACCCCCCTCGGCTCTCTCCGCCAGCCCAAAGCTTGCATAAAAGGGGAGGAGAGAGAGGGAAGGGGGTACGGGCACCAACATTCGTGCATTCGAAACACTCTGTAAAACACATTACATTCAACCACAACCAAAGAGCTAAGGCTCAGCAGGAGTAGGACTGTTACCCGCGAGGGGGTCCGAACCTGGGTAATCCCCGTGTGTTGCTCCTTGCTGCGTCCAGCGCTCAATCGAACTGAGCTCGACCGATCGACTAGCTACACAAAAATCTGACCAGGGGTGTGATCCGCCGTGGTTGAGCGGTGAGCACGCCGTCAATGTACAAATATAAGTAATACTTAAAATACATTTAATAATAAACCAAATCATAATAAAATAAATAATATTTATATATTTTTTTACTAAGACGAATGATAAAAGGTGTGTCCAAAGTCAACGGCGACTTCTTTTTGTGACCGGAGGGAGTAGCTAAGAGTAATACCTTAGGGTATCATTATCGGATTGTGGAATTGGTAATGATGGTACTACCTGTGTGTGGAAAACCAGTAGTAGCTAACCGGTACGTATGTGTTGTGGAAAGCTAGTAGTATATCGCTAATGTGGATTGATTCCTCAGGATATCACTACCGAATTACGGAGTTGGTAGTGATAGTACTACCAATGTTTAAAAATATATCCTGGATATATTGGGAGAGTGATATCATGTTGTGGAACCGAATATATGGGGAGAGTGATACCGGGTTGTGGAACTGGCGCAGTAGTATATTGGGACCATGTTGTGAAACCGACAGTGATAGTACGTACATTGGGACCGTGTTGTGGAACCTGTAGTGATAGTATGTTGGGAGAGTGATACCATGTTGTGGAACCAGTAGTGATAGTACTATCAATGTTTAAAAATATATTGAGAATTTATTGGGAGTACCCAAACTCGAACCCAAGACCCTGTACCTCTAACCTTACCCTTCTAGCCAACCCACCTAGTGTTGTGTAGCGATGTTATTAAGATATACACTACTTTTAACTTTTGACTTCAACAAGACATCACTAACGATACGTGGCACAAATCAGTATCACTACTAGTTCATGGTTCAAACTGGTATGATGCCTCATCACTATTGTTTTGTGGATAATCGATAGAGATGTGCCGATGATAAAAGTAACTTTCTCTAGTACACTACTACCAAAATGGCCTTTAGTCCCGGTTGGGGACAGGCCTTAGTCCTGGTTTCTCCAACCAGGACATGCAATTCAAGACTAAAGTCGTGTGGGCTTTAATCACGGTTCAATCAACCAGGACTATAGCAACCGAAATACATAACAAAATATGGCGAACATAAGACTTGAACGTAGGACCTCATGCCATCACATAACTCTCCACTCACCCTTCTAACCAATCCACTCACCCACATGTATTGATTAGAATAGTTTATGCATTCCTTTTGATGTTTGTGGGAATACTACATCATAAATAGCCTATTCAAATACATACTTAGCATCATATATGATTTATGATACTGAAAACTCAGAGTACATGTCTACTCCAACACACAATAGCATCATATATAAGTTATGATGACAAGAAATAGTCCTGCATCATATAACATGTGTTGCTGACATATGTGTTGAGTCATTGAATTTACTCATGAAAATCTTTCATGTTCCACAATCTAACATCACTTAATAAACCTGTTGCTGCACATTAGGTATGTATGGTGAGTTTAACATAATGAAAACTATTATATTTAGTTAATAAAATACAGAAACTATGCCATATTGCAATTTGAGAAAAATAACAATTATGTGAGGACCTATTTTTTTTATTGGTACAATAAAACTATCATGTATTTTTAGTTGTGCTAGTGAAATATAATGACATTATTGAAAATATCTAATGCAAGGCTAAAAAACAAAATTCAGAAATTTTGCATAATTTGTTGCCAAATGTGCTCTGCTGGTGAAATTGCCTTCCTGCTAATGTATTTTCCAATTCCCATATTTATTAGAGAATTATTTTTCCCTCGGTCGTCTAATCCTCAAATATAATAGTCAATTCCCTCTAGCAATTTTTTTCTTTTTCCCCTCTTAACCTCTGCTATAGACTTCTCGCTAGTGAAATTTTTTCCCAATTCCCACGATAGGGAATTATTTATCCATGCACCCTTTGGTCCTTTAACCGTCTCCTATTCACCTACCTGGCTCCAGCACGCATGCTCCCAGAACCACCGCATAGCGCCCGCCTTCGTCACGTCCTCCGCCGAGGCCACTCCTCCCCCGTTGGCGGCAGTGCGCCACCCACTCCTCCTACCCCATTGCCTCCCCTTCATCCACCCGCCACCCTTTCCCTCCGGGTCGGCCTCGGCGCCACACAGGGCCACCCCTCCCCATTCCTCATTCTCCCACTCACGCTGCCCGACCTCGCCTCCGCGCCACCACGCTGGGGCCACTTGAGTGCGTCCTCCCGCCGGCGCCGCCTCTCCCCTTTCCATCACCTCCCGTTCGCGCCGCATGCCCTCGCCTCCGCGTCGGCATTGGCGCCACGCCAGGGTCACCTGAGCACGTCCTCGTGCCGGCGCCACCCCTCCCCGTCCCTTCTTCCACTTCGCGTCGCCTAGCCGTGGCAACCGGCTAGACATTCCTTGCAAATTATCCAAATTACCACTGCTCTCCTTAGCCGCTTCGCCTAGGTGATTGAGGATACAGACATGCCACTGCCAAGGTCATTCAAATTGAACAAGAAAAAACAATGAGTCAGAAGTGTTAGGGTGTTTCATTTTTGTTTAAATGTTCTAATGTCACCCCTCAATTTTAACTTACCTTGAGGGTCGACGATCCCAAGCACTAGCCCCTAGATCAGTACGCTAGCGTGGAAGACCACATAGCCGATACAAGCATACATCGATTAAGTAAATCCCAGAATATTACATCACAGAGTTACGCCATCAGGCGAATTTAGTAAGGCGGCCCATACACGCCTTAGATTACAAAACGACGTTCAGAGTACAGCGGACACCAAAATATTTACCCAAAAGAACTCCCTATCGACTACGGTCCATCAGCGACTTGAGCGGCCCCTAAGACTCCTCGGGTCCACCATGGTCCTGTCCGTCGTCTTCATGACACTTGTAAGGGTCATCTTCGACTCCATCGTCTAGAGAAGGTAAGTAGGCAAGATCAGCGTCATCCAAGCGCTGGCTAGTTAACACTTCCCTTAATGCATTTAGTGTAGAAGGCTTTATTTGGAGGAGAGGGTTATTTTATTTGCGTAAAGCCAAGTTTATAATACTTTTGGAAACAACCTAGCTAGCATTAACTAGAACTTGTATCATATATATTTAAATTAGGGGTTCCACCTTAATCGTGCATCCAAAACCCAACAAATAACCAAACATGCTAACAACACACAATCGACCAACCCTCATCCAAACACACAACCCAGCTTAACCGACCACCATACCAGCTTATTAGTTCCTCTTGAACTTTCTTCCAGTTGCCCCCAACCATTCCTAGTTAGCCATCATTCCAGGATTTGGCAATCCTGTTGTGATCCACACATGCCATGGCATGCCCACCCCGGCCTAGTAGGGTTGCCAGCCTTCACTAGCCGACCGTCACCCTGGGGATGTGTGGCCATTATCACCCTCGGTGATGACCAATGGAGGTCCCTATCGAGAATGGTCCCAGAGGGCCTCCGCAGAGCGCTCACTCCTGGCGATCCAAGACCCATACGTACTCCGCGCGATGGCCACGCGTTGTGTCGGAACAATCCCTCAGATGGCAGCGCTCTCCGCTACGCGTGTTACTCCGCTCTCCTCCTGGGTAAGCCCTGGCTAAACCGATCACTAGGCATCTCCTACCTTAATCATCCCTCCGGATGTCCAACCAGGGGCAACCCACCAATCATTCTCTACTTCCACAGTCATCGACCACACCACACTTGGACTATCCCAACCAAACCGATCCACATGGACCGACTTCCCGCATAACCACACCCCAATCACAATCAGCCAACATGCGTCTACCAGTCCTAACTGTCATATGTCAAGTCACATTGAATGAGCATAATGAATGACCGGTGAATATCGGTTCACCGTTTCGTGGCAATTCGCCAGAAGATTTGTTAAGCCTGAGCCAGTATAAGCAAGTTTTTACCTATTAGGTAGAGTTAAAGTGGTTACCAGACTAAACATAGCTAACAAGAGCAATGACAAACAAGGCAGCCATTTAGGCTAGACAGTTCAAGGCAGGCATGTATAAATATTACATGATTAACAACTAGGTAGTCTACTAAGCATGCATTTAATTAATAGCCAAAATAGTTAACAGAAAACTGGGTAATGAACATGCTAATTAGTGATGTTAATCCGCACTCGGGAAAGTTGTTGTCTCTCCCTAATACGGATCACATCTAAAGAGTAAGTGTTAACTCGCCTTGATCCTATAGGTGGTCCTCTTCAGCGTACCCAAATCTTCCCTCGGGATCGCCTACGTCCAATCATTCCAAGAACCAATAATTACTTACTAATGCAAGGGAAAACATGATGCATGCTCGAACTAGATCTTAGATTGGTCATTAAAGGCTAAACTCGGTTAACGAATCTACTAATCGTATGATATGCTATGCATGGCATAGTGCATAAATAAATAATATGGATAGTATATGATTAACTACTAAACCCCAAAATACGATTTGGTACGTTAAGGTTGTAAAAGAGCGATTAGGGTTTCTCGGCAACATGAAATGACGAACATCGGAAATTCCATCTAAGAACATGGTAAATGTTTAACGGAGTTGACCGTTCACTAAGTGTTTCAAATTAAAGAGATAATCCTAGGTTATAAACATTAATACTATATTTCTAGGTTAGCTCCTTAATAATTTAATAGGGAAAATATTTTACTTAATTGTTGGAATTTTGCCATTTAAATAATCCTATGAGCAATCTCCAGTAATAAAGGCAAATTTAATATGTTCTAAAATTTACTAAGGCATTGATCTAGTCATTGTATTTTCTAAAGAATATATGAGGTCTAAAGCACCCATTAATTTATTCATCACTTATCCTTAAATTTATTAAGCCTTTCAATATAGGGGGAACCTATCTTTTAACCAACAGTGTCAAATCCCCTATTACAACAGCTACTTTATATTTTTACAAAATCAGGAAAGGTCTCTAGTATTTGTCTAAATTTTTCTAGAATTTTTGGGAGCCTCTAGCTATTTTTAATAATTCACAAGCTATATTCGGTAATTATCTAAATAACAAATTCGCTAGAAAATGATTAAACCCTCTCGGGCCGAACCAACCAACGGGCGGCTCAACGCGAAGATTCGGCCCAAGGCCCATTTGTGCGCGCGCCTGCGGGGCTGGGGCGGCGACGCCGAAAGCGGAAATTCAAAAGACGCCAAGGAAAAAGGGATGGAAGACGCCCGCACCACAGGCGCTTCCACTAAACCGATAGGTGGGTCCACGGACCCACCGGTCAGTGACATGCGGCTGTGGTTCCAGCGAGCACGAGAGGGGATCTTCCATGGCAAGTGGGGCTCGCTTGCCAATGATGCATCGCCTTGATCTTGAGGCCTGATTCAATGCATCTGGTTCATCGTCAACCTCAAAGCGAGGTGACGAGGCTCCGCGGCGCTGGGGCACTTTTTCGGTCGTGTGCGTGCGCGCGTCGGCGTCAACGGCCTGCTACGGTTCCAAAAGATGCTCGCGCCGTGGCTGGTGGTGCCCGGACTCGGTGGCGCGGTGACGGCGGCGGAGTAAAGGCTCGCCGAAGCAATCCAAACCGCGGGAGGGACCTACAGGCTACGTGCATGCTGGAGCAGCTAGAGGGGTTAAGGGAGGTGCTAACCACAAGCCTTGGTCTGGACGGGGAGGCTCGAGGGCAGCTGGCGGCACAGAGCTCCCCAACGGCCGAAGCAAAGGAGACGCCGGCACGACGATTCAAGGCTTCTCGACAGAAATTGGGAGGGGGAAAATGTTAGGGAGGTTCTCGGGAAGATCTGGACGCGACGAATTGTAAGGGGGCTCACTGGTTCGCCGGGAATGCTTCAACGCCGACGAGGAGCGGATTTGGGGGAAATTCATAAAGGCTAGGCTGGGGCGGCTCAGGGCTTTATAGGTGGTGGACTGTGTTAAGGGTCTCGGGGCCTTCGATGTGTGAGGAGGCGAGCCGTCTTGGCGACGGGAGCGAAGCGGCAGCAGAAGCGGAGCGGGAGGAGCGCGGGCGTGGCGCGGCGAGACGACGCGCGGCGCGGTGATGATGAAGGCTTGGCGCGCACGGCTCGAGGCGCAGGTCAGAGCCAGCGACAATGCAGTGAGGGAACGACCAGACGGCGGCAGCCCACAGGGCAGTGAGAGAGCGCGAGGGAGAGAGAGAACGAGAGAGAGAAACAGAGAGAGGCTGCCATCGGGGCCCACGTATCAAGGTTGGTCCAAAAATTCAAACAAAAATTTGAATTCGGATCAAATTTGAAAGTCCCCCAAATTGGGGTGTTACATCTAATTACCTATTAGCATGTTAGAGCATCTCTAGAAGAGCCCTCAAAACACATCTCCTTTTTTTAAATAATGGGGAGCCCCAACACAATAAAGGCCCCTTATTAATCATTTAGTTCTAAGAGACTACTTAAACATCTCATTTTAGCTATAGGGGCCCCCTAGGAATGAGGGGTGTGGAAGAGTTTTAGGGGGAGGAAAGAGAAAGTAGGGAATAAATAGGGGCTCTTCTAGAGTGAGTTTTTTGCTATAAAACCTCAAATAATAGCTAGGGGGTTTGTTTAGGAGCTCTTATAGAGATGCTCGCTTGAATTGAGTGACCCTTTTCTTGTTAATGGTGTTTTATAAATCATCTTTTTGGTCAGAGAAGAGGTGGTCCGTTTGTATTTGTACATATGGATCAAGGTATTGCCAATTATTGGTTATTATCCTTTCACAGTGAATGGTATGTATGCTCACTGTGTTGCACCAATTTCCTGCTTGCCATGTAGTATTTGATTATTTGTGTTACACATTTTTTGTTGTTTAGCTCAATTTTTTTATATTTTCGTAATTTGAAGGTACCAGAGTCTACAGATAAATATCAGATATGTGTGACTATGGTAAAGTGTCATTACCTGCTTTTTAGTAGTATCAAATTTTAGATATAGATTGCGCGGATGTTCTAGTCCCTAAGGTGTTTTATCTTTGCAAGGATGCAAGTGTGATTGGAACTCCTTGCTACAAAATGGAGTATACCGAAGGGCTAATATACATCGATAACAAGTTGCTGGTATGCTTTCTATTGAGCATTCTTTGTCGCGCCCATTCTTTTGGTTTACTGACCACTTTATCAATCCGTTGATATATTATTACGGGTAGTAGGTAGTGCTTTAATATAAAATTTGATCAGTTTTACCTATGAGCCTTCCATTCTTCAAAACCATGATGGTTGCTTTTAGCACAAATACATGGTACCTGTGCTTGTCTGCAATATACAGAAACACACCGAATGAGAATAATCCTAACTTTGTGTTGAGAACTAGCAACCATGGCCATTGGTTGAATTTACAAGGCTCATATTGATTAAACACAGACTCTTAAGAGGAATGACACTTTGAAACTTTTCAAATCAAATCCTTCTATAACATTTAGAGTTCATCTAGTAGCAGATGTGAGAATTCTCACAATCCCATTGTAAGAGCTTAAATACGCCCCCTGAAATCTCTGTCAATCGGATGTAACTATGCCCATGATAATGTGGTAATTTTTGTGCCTTTTTATGCAGGGAGTAACCCCAACTAGAAGGACAACTATATATTTTGCTGCTGCACAAACTTTGACTAATATACAGAAAGTTGATGTGTCCGCGTTAATTGCAAAAGTATGGGAGAAGAGACAATTATTGCAAAAGACAAGTGCTATGCTGTGTTTATCTGTTTGATTTTATAAGAACTGCCTAAATATCTCACATGTTTATATTCCACCCAATGGCAAATACAAGAGATCCATAGGCCAAATGTGCACTGGATTGGCCTATATACTACATTTAACAAGTTAATATCTATATACTACACTTAAAGAACAACGCACATAACAAATTTATTTCCACTATCATCGAGTTACATAACTATAGCTTTTGGGGCTATATACTGGCCCACGGTGATATATCTTGCAGTGAACCACTTGTTGATAGGTTTCTCTAAATGACTTAGTTTGTGAAGCATTGTTTGTTAGTTATCCTGAACGACTCTAAAAACTAATGTGCTCTGTCTTGTTGCTCTTGACTTATGATTATTTGTTCGTTGTTGGTCTATAAGTGATGCAAGTTGCAGTTATGGACTGCCTGTCAAATAGATGTTACAACTTGTGACCTGATCACTCAAATACTAATCAGAATAGAGCTATAGTTGTCATGTTACAAATATTTATATAGGTGATACTCCATTTATATTTATAGATAATAACACTTTACTGATGTAGGCGGAAAGATGGAAGCTGCGATATCTTTCTTTCGCTAGTGAAGGGGAAGCCTGCACGTTATCAGAACATGGTTGATCTAGCTTGATCTGGTGTCAGAAGAAGATTCATCGACATGATTGGGGAATAAGCTTGTCCATGGTGATACGGATACCGTGTTGACAATCTTGTTTTCCACCCAAACAGAGGTTTGTATTTTTCTCATGGGTAGTATTTACTCAATTTTCTCTATTTCTCAGCAGGATCGATTAATTGGTGTACTTGATTAGGAACTGTCTACTTTGGGTAATCAGATGTGTCAAGTTGCATACAGCTGCTTTTATTGAAATATGTCATCAAAAATAAACTTTGCAGTACATGTGTGTTTTAATAATAATACGATCAGAGGAAACATTTATTTCCTATGTAGAAATTGGTTTTTGTAGTGTCTAAAACTATTTTCTTTGTGCTATTGAGTTGATAAATGTAGTTGCGGAAATACATTTACGAAGATTATTCTGCCTTTGCTTTTCTTACTTTGAACTTTAGTTAAAATTATAGATGATTTTCTAAGATTCCATTGAACTCGCTTTGCACCATTATTGACATAATTTTGAAAAATGATTGCTATGACCATTCGTTGTAGCTTAAGTAAATTTTCCTTCCTGCAGGTCCCATGCCCACTCCGTTGAAGCTTTATCCTTGAATCTGAGTTAATCACAAAATACATACCAATTGTTGCTTCTATGTTGAGTCCGATAAAAAAGATGGGCGATCTTGTAGGATCTTGAGAAGAAGAGGGAGAAAGAGGATAATGTATGAAGCCAATCTAGGATGAGAGATGGGAAGCTTAGACAGAAGAGAATAGGAATTAAGTAGACAGCTTTGTCGTATTTCACAATTTTAAGTCGACTATGACTTGGTAGCTTCTATATGTATGAACAGAGGAGTTGTTTTTCATTTCTATGTGAAGTGATATACATTACATTTTATTTATAAGAATAAAATTCAATTATTGATTATTGCCCATTTTTATAGTTGTTCAAGATCAACTTTTATAAATTTAAATGTGGCAACTATATTATGTACCAAAAAATAATTATATACACATGCATTTAATGGTGTTACAATAGACCGTTTAAGTAATGACTTCAAATATTGCTAATATAATGCGTACATGTAATGCTAAATACAGCTACAGCTAGCAACACCACCTATAATAATAACACCTATGTTTGTGATCTTGTTGATGACTGCAACACATATGCGTACATATATCACCATACGAGTACGTTGTTATAGGTCAGTTCCTTGTAGTGGAACGAGCCTTTAGTACCGGTTCATACGAACCGGTACTGATGAGCACCTATCAGCACGGGTTCATATTACGAACCGTTACCGATGAGTCCGTGTGACAATTGGTCTATACCCTACTACAAAATGTATCTTCACTCTTGCCTCCAACCGGTATTGATAGTCTAAAATTGCTACTGTTCCTTCGGTACTAATAGTGCACCAGTACCGGTTTTAATTTCCAGTAAATTAGGCTATTTCTTTAGCATTGGTAGTGTTGAAAACTATATGGACAATCAATGTGCCTAAATAATTAATTCTGCAGGAATTAAAATGACTAAATTAATGTGCAATTTATAATAATAGTGGAATACAAACCATGTAATTTTTGCATGAATTGATGTGTCTTGAATCGCAAAATATACAACGTATTTTCGGTTTTTCTGGAATTCTGTATAATTGTGCTGCAGAATGCAGGTGCCACGTAGCTCACCATTGTTGCCTCCAGCCCACCTTGAACAGGACAGGCCATCATGGCGAAATATTTTTATACTGCCATGTCGGGCAACAATGCCCACAGCCCACAAGGCCTCGACGTCAACGTGATCACGGTCATGGTTGCCGAGGAACGACTGTTCCGTTGTACTTTTCCCGGGCCATGCTGCCGCGCTATCATTTCTTTATCTATGCACGAGACACGTGATACAATTTGAGTAGTAATCATTCAAAATTTCCACTATGGCGCTATCTCCATTTATGACTCCATTTCCCAAATGAAATATGGTAATACTCGTTAGTACACCAAGCTTAGTCATTTTTACGGAAATTTAAATAATTTCATTTAGATTTTTTTTTAAGTAAAACTTAACAAAAATTAAACTCTTCAAGACGTTTTTCGAGCTGCCATAATTTTTTAGATTAAAACTTTTAGAAACTTTCAGCTAAAAACAAATAAAATCTATATGCGGCTGCTCTGTATCTGGTGCCGAGCTAGGTTACTCAACATGTAAGCAGCACGAGACGGTCCGATGAAGTTTCGCAAACTGCTGGAGATTGCATGGCGACGAGAGCAAACGATTACCTTTGTCAAATATGAAGATGGGAGGCACTAGATTGAATTGGATTCGTGCATTCATGAATCGATTAATTGTTTGAAACAGTGGTTCCATTGAACAGGTTGCGATCAGCGTGACACCAAATGACCGTGTTCTTGCGTGCTGACCCGTATTTTCCTGCCAGCCGCACAGTGGTGGGTGCAGGATTTTTAAATTAGTATACATAATTTTTTATCTGGTCTAGCTAGGCTCGTGGAGTCATATTAGCCACCAAGACATGGCAGAATCGTAAATAAATATTGATTTATCAAGCGAAATTGATATATAAATTACATAATCAAGTGAAATTCAGATTAAAATATAGATATAAAATAGGATTGCACTATAAAGGCCATGATAGTTTTTAAGCGATCAAGTTTATTTTTAACACAACCAAAGTTGATCATAAAAAACCAAGATATCACAAAAGGAAAACGAATAGTTTTCGTCAGCCTAAATTAATTCTGTCGGTCCACAAAAACCGATGAAAATAAGGAAACAATTTTGTCGGTTGGCTTAAACCGACAAAAATTTGTCAGTAGTTTTGTCGGTTCTGAAAGGCCGATGAAATTGGCCAATAATTTCATCGGTTCAGTCCAACAAAATTACGCTGCCGCCGCATCACGTGTTTGGGGGATGATGTGGCAGTATTTCCATCAGCCAATAGTCACAAAAGTACGTTCACTCGCATAGCGACAAATGTTGTGCGTAGGATCGCGGTAAAACACATCCCGACCGGCCCGTTGTTTACTCTCTTTGACCTAGCCCCCGACAACACCCTCCCACGCCGCCGTCCAGCTCCCCCATGCCACCGCCGTCATGACTTGCTGCCCGCGCAGGCCGCTCACATCGCCGCCTGCTCCGCCGCTCACGCCGATGCTCGCGCCGCCGCTCCCCCACGCAGCCGCTTGCTTGCTCCCTCTTATCGCCGCCAGTGTCGCCGCCTGAGCCAACCGCTGGCCAGCTTCCGCACACCGCCGCCCGTTTCACCGTGCGCTCACCTGCTCCCCATGCAGCCACCCGTGTCACCGCTTGCACATGAGCTGGGGGATGACGAGGGTGTCGCCGGTGAGGCCGCGACACTGCTGGAGGAGGGGAAGGGCGGGCTCCTCGCTTCGTCGTCGTTCGGGAACAGATCGGTGAGGAATGCTCTGTATTTTGCGGTGAGATGATCGATTCTTAGGGCCTCTTTCATAGCTTGTTTTAGTTTAGTTTTTGTTGGGATTGCAACTTTTGTTATTTTTATATACACCATTCACTTTGTTTTTTGAAAATAATTTTTTTATAACTTTGTAGAGTTTTCTCAAAGATCTCGAAAATATTTTTTTAATACTTTATTTAGCCTTTTCATACCACTTTCAAAGGTGGTCAAATTTATCCAACAAAAACTAAATTAAAACTAAACAAGCTATCAAAGAGGGTTATTAGTCTTTTGAAATGGACCAGGAGAGGAGAGCGGTCTGCAATTTGGTACATAATTCAATAGTTTTGTCTATAATTTGAAATATAATTATATAATGCTTTTTCCTTGTAACTATATCCCACACGTCACCTTCCACATATACCATATTTTGACAACACAAGTCACTAGTCACCTATCCCATACGTCACCCGTTTGGGAGTGACACAGGTCACATTTATCTGTGATCCATATTTTTTGGACAGCCTTGAAATGGTCAGTGATAGTTATGTATGACATGTCGTAGCATCCGAACAAAATTTTGACACATATCTCTGTGTTCTCCGCTGCACAGCAACAGGACGTGTATTCGGAGAACAGCGGGGTTATGCTGCCAAAATTTTGTTTGGATCGTACGACATCTCATACATACCGCGCTATCATCGATCATTCTTTGGTGGGTTTAGGACCTATCCTTGCCTAGAACACTTGCTAGGACTTCGAACACATGTTCACACTAATTCATTCATGTATTAACATCAAATGGAGGTAGATCGAAGATGGATGTATGAGGGTTGGAGATGCAATGAGGCGCCGACAAGTGAATGGAGGGTAAAGACTCAAGATTTCATGAACCTTGTTTATGCCTCGATCCTTGGTGGTGGCTTAGCCAAGTGTCCTTGCTCAATGTGTCGAAACTTCTCACGAAAGCTGAAGGTTAACATGGCGCATCACTTGTGCAAGTACAGCTTCATGCCGAACTGTTATACGTGAAGAATTTCTTTAATCTTTTCTTGGTGTTTCAAGATCTGTTGCATGATTCCACAGATGTCACCCAACTTGCAGCCGTCAGATGGTTGATGGCAACAAGGTCCAACTACAACTTCTCTGTACCTTGCTTTAATGGCATCGTCGAATTAATATGCGACATCCTACCGAAACCTAATAAGATGACAAAGAGCTTCTATCCATCCCGAAAGCTACTAAGCAACTTAGGGATACAGTATGAAAAGATTGATGTCTCTGAGAAGAATTGCATGTTATTCTGGAGGAAAAATGAGAAGGAGGACCATTGATGAATTTGTGGCAAGTCCAGGTACATAGAGTTTGCCAATGAAGATGGTAATGCGTAGCAAACGAAAGTGCCAATGAAGGTGCAATGATTCTTGCCTTTAACGGAGAGGTTGAATACGATGTATCTCTCAAAGTCAACTACAAAGCATACGACGGTCTTCGTTTTCATAAGGTAATGATGTGTCATCCTTCAGATAGTGATGCATGAAAGGCATTGGATCGATGTGATGAAGATTTCGCAAAAGATCCTAGAAATGTGCGAATTGGGCTGGTAACCGATGGGTTCTCGCCATTCAACACAAATGCATCGTCATACACATGCTAGCCAGTTTCTGCGATCCCACACAGTCTTTCCCCGGCGTTATGCATGAAACATGAGTACATCTTCCTCACCCTTGTCATACCAGGACCTGAACATCCTGGAAAACATCTAAATATGTTCCTCTAGCCGTTAATAGAAGAATTAAAACAACTGTGCGATGGAGTCAGGACATATGACATCAACAAAAAAGAGTACTTCAATATGCATGCAGCATACCTTTGGTCCATTAATAATTTTCGGCATACGGGATGTTTTCGGGTTGGAGCACACACGGTCGACTATATTGTCCTCTTTGCATGAGTGATTCGGATACATTTCGCCTGAATCATGGCGATAAATTTAGCTTCTTTAATTGTGATTGACGTTTCACTTCGCCAATCATTCATTTAGGACGCAGAGCGATGCATTTCAAAAAGACACAATCATAACTAAGGGTCCACGTATGCTTGTGACGGCACGTAAAATTGTTTATTGGCATAACAAATTAATCATGACAGAGGATGGATACAAAGATTTTAAGAAGACACATAATTGGATTCACATATCCTCCATTTGGAATCTCCCTTATTCTATCCACCTAATTCACCGTCACATTGCAGATGTTAAAGATATGGCTGACATCTCTGCTCGACCTACCCTTGAATTATTACAGGATCAAGATGGAAGCACTGGGAAACCACGAGCTGCATACTGTCTTTAACTAGCTGAAAAAAAGGAGGTGCTCTTATGGCTGAAGAATATTAAATTTCCTGACAGTCATGCTGCTAATCTCAAATGTGCGGTGAACATAAACACTGGGAAGATCAGTGGCCTCAAGAGTCATGATTATCATATTATAATAGAAAGACCGCTTCCTGTGATGCTTCCTGGTTATTTCAAAGATGAAACCTGGACAATGTGAGCTTAGTTTTTTCTACAGGCAGCTACGTTCAAAGGAGATAAATAAAAATATGATGAAAAATTGAAGAAAGATATACATGTGCTTGTTTGTAAGTTGGAAAAAGTATTTACACCAGGTTTTATGAATGTCATACATCTTTTAGTGCATTTGCCTTATGAAGTGGAGGTTGCCGGGCCCATACAATATCGATGGATGTATCCGATAGAAAGAAGCCTTAAAAATATTAGGGCAACTGTGCGTAACAAAGCAAGAGTTGTATGATGCATCGCTAAAGCATATTATCTAAAGGAAATATCGTACTACGTGAGCACATATTTTGCAGATGAACACGACATTAACATTTATTTGCCACGGTACCGCACAAGTGATGAAACTCCTATGGGTGATATCAAAATATTTCATTGTGTTTGGTTTGATCCTAAGACAGGCACGAAACATAATAATAAAATTGGTTTGATCGAAGTGAATCATTCCCTTTCGGGATACCATCCATTTGTTCTTGCGCACCAAGTTGAACAGGTGTATTACTTGCCTTATCCATGTACCAAAGTTGAGAGCTTGAAGTCATGGTGGATTGTTCAAAAGGTAAACTCCCCAGGGAGGTTAGCGATTCCTGGAGACGATGAACACACAGAAGTTGAGATAGACAATACTGTCCACGAGGCCTACCAAGAAGGTGGTATGGCACGCTCATTTGAAGTAGAAGTTGGAATATCCCTTAATGAATTAGTTGGTGACCCCACTGATGTTATTGCTGAAAAAGTTCCATGAAAAAGCAAAAAAAGAAACAACCCCGTCATGCCATTAATATTTCACCTGTTGTTCGCAAAACAAGGCGACGTTCTACTGTACAAAGAGTTACTGATGAACTTCCACACCTTGATGACTTCTAAACAGTAATTACTTGTATATATAATTATGTTCTTGTCCATTTAGTTATTTTCTTTATCCATTTAATTATTTTGTTTTCTATCTAATTATGTTTTTATCCATTTTCTTAAATAGGATGTTTTCACATCGTAATAAAGGAAAGGGAACAGAAGATTGCTCTTCGATGGGACAAGGAAGGGAAGACTTTTCATCTTTGAAGACCTCAAGGGCAGTAGGTTTAGTTATTTCTTTCTTCAGGGGTAGCAGTTCTCAGCAAAGCCGCCGAAGAGAGTTGGCAAATTGCCTTCAACAAGTTCAATTGGAGACTTGTCCTCCAAAAGATGTTGAAATAGAGGCCGTTGAAGAGGTATGAAATGCTCAAGAGGGAGGAGTTGGTGAGGTGGGAGGTGAGTTAGAGGGACAGGATGGTGAGGAGGGATACGATGGTGAAGAGGGAGGTGAATTAGAGGGAGAGGGTGGTGAAGAGGGAGAGGATGTCGTTCTACCTTCCTTCAGGTAATTAGTGATGTCTTTTTTTATCTTTTTAGGTAATAATAAGATGGTGTTTTCATATACTTACTATTTTACTAACTATTTATAGGTATAGGTTCACTAACCTGATGAGCACATCAGTTAGTAACCCTCAGTCATGGAGAGTGATCATTCCCTATGGCGATTGGTAAGTTGAAGCAATAAGAGAATTTT
Organism: Raddia guianensis; assembly: GCA_036346415.1. Taxonomy (NCBI): domain Eukaryota; kingdom Viridiplantae; phylum Streptophyta; class Magnoliopsida; order Poales; family Poaceae; genus Raddia; species Raddia guianensis. The sequence goes on along the minus strand of CM070537.1, from coordinate 17,070,964 downwards.
GGATGTATTTTATATCTTTCATGTTATATACATGCATTTCATGTCTTTAAATTTTGCAAGCAATGGGAGGATCTTGCATGGAGTGGAAAGAATAGGCTGGCGCCGGTGAACGGCCAATTGGGGAATCTTCTTCGGTATCACTATCCAGGGATGGTAGATATGCAAGGTGTTTCTCAGCCGGCTGCAAATTGGGAACACTATAAGTTGGCTATAGATGGCCAACATGGCACTGTTTCACACTGGGTCTAGATTGACTTTTGGGTAATATAGATATATACTCTTCGATCAATATAAACTCATGCCTTCATTGTTTATGTCCTTTCTTTATTGCAAAATCAAGGTTGTTAACTTAATAATATGATTATTATTAGGAGAGATATCGTTTTCCAAAAGGACAGGAGAGGGCATTGGAAGCCAAGGCCAAATATTTGTTTGAGAAAGCTGCTGCGAAGGTGGTAACTCTTCATTTTTCCTCATACCTCCGCATGGTCAACCAAATATATTATTATACTAACTTCACATTATTCTATGTATTAATTGAAGGTGGTGAAGGACATGATGTCCAATGAGCGTATCTTGGTTGTGCGCTTGTACTATAAGCAGCGTAAGAATGAAAAAATGAATAGGAAGTTAGGCGCTTTAACAATATACCTTCGAGCTGTTGAATACTTCTAGGTGGATATCCCTTGGCTTACAAAGTGCCCTGATGCTTCTCGGGCACTTTGTGCATATTGGGCGTCCCTGGGCTTTGTGGAGCAGTCAGGGAAGAAAAGGACCAACAGGAATGCGGGCCCAAAAACTACCCATCGATACGGCACCAATGGTCACGTTTGTTTAGCTGAAAAAGGATGGTATGAACGGTCTTATTGATTACTTATTATAGTTTGCTTGTTATGCTGCTCATTAAAATATATATCACTGTGTGTAATGCAGCAAGCTGAAAGTGGAAATGCACCAAGTGAAATCAACACATATATCCGATGCCACTTTGGAGACAATGCCGAACAACTGGATCTACTCTGCTGTCAGACAGCAACACAAAACCTAGTAATATAGAAGTACACGCCTTCAAATAAAATTTTCCAAATTTTTCACTGATGTTTGCAATTTTTTTCAGGCTAAGTATGGAGAGGAAATGGTGGCCCGTCATGAAGAAGACTGTAATTGGAGGCAACAACCAGTGGACCCAATGGCGTTGTACTCTAGCGGTGGTGTAGAAAGCTTGGGAGGTTTCCCATGTTCAACGGGGTGGTGGATTCAAGCCAAGCCTTAGCCAAGGCAAGGTCGTCTCATTCCTCACAAGGCAGCTGGAGAAGTGCTCGTAGCTCTCGGGAGGTACAGTTGGAGCAGTAGTTGAGCCAGCAACAGGAATATCTGAAGTACCTGATGGAATATCAGACATATTAGCGAGAGCACTTCAAAGTAAGTAAAATTTCTCTCTATTTAATGCCTCTCTTTCAATTGTATGACAATTTAATGCCAATATTTCATTATTAGGCTAGGTAGCTCTATAATCGGAGAAGATAAGTACATATGGCCTAAATTTGTGTGAATTTGCTCATTTGTCGCTATTAAATGCCCGTGTTGCATTGGATGTCAATTTAGGACCAAAATTTCATTGTTAAGTTAGGTAGCTCGGTAATTGGAGAAGAATTGCATATGGCCCAAATTTGTGTGAATTACCTTATTTGTCGCTATTAAATGCTTGTCTGCATTGGATACCAGTTTAGGAATAAAATGGCATTATTTTCCTTCCTAGCTCGATAATTGGATAATGCAAGTACATATAGTTAAAAATTGTATGAATTAGCTCAAACTTAATACATCTTCCATGTTCTTTTTACTATAAACAATGTTCTACTCTCAGTTTGGGCCAAATATTCAATTGCCTGCATTTCAGCCTCCGCCTCCTCTGACTGGCTTTCTATTCCAAGAGACACAACAGGTTATAATTTCACACCTTCGTAATACAATTTACTAACTTCCTTCTATGTACGCTCTCACAAATCCTATTTTCATTTGATTAGGGCTTTGTGACACCACCTCCACCTGCTCAAGGTGGGCCTAGAGACAACAACGACGTTTCTTCTTCGGATACGCCTTCGGTCAATCGGTTTGTAAACTAGGGAGGCGGCGATGCGGTAGCTAGCGGTCATGGCTCCCTCTCACCTCAGAGTTAGAAGCTCCATTGTGTACCTTGTTGGATAACTTAATGATGAATTATATAATATCCATGTAAAAACTTGAGTTGAATGACATGATGTTAAACTCGTGCATTGCGATATGTGATGTTGTATGAACTTAATTATGTATTATTTAATTGCGATATGTGATTGATGTATTACCTCCACTGCTTTTATTTTGGCTGACAGGCATATAATTTCGTTAGCTAAATCCGACAAAATTATGTGCCACGTCAACCCGACCCGACCCCTCCACTAATTTCATTTTTTGCTGACTTGGCAGAAAATTTCATCAGCTTTAGCCGATGAAATTATCAGCCACATCAGCCGTCTATCGGCCTTGCAGGCTATCAAGATTTTTATTCCTTCAGCATATTAAACCGACGAAAATACAATAATTTCGTCGGCTACTGACGAAAATGTTTTTATTTTCATTTAGCGTATTTCGTCGGGTTAATTTCGTCGGCAAACCAACAAAATTATTGTATTTTCGTCGGTTTGTCCCCTATTTTCATCGGTTTTCGGGCGATGAAATTAAATCGGATTTCTATTGTGTATTCATCACACAAAAATTTAGTCCCTACCATGATCTCACTAAGCATTATAAAGCTGTCATTATTGGATTGAACAAAACAACCCACTTATTTAACTTATCCACAATACATTACTTCAAAATAATTTGGTTATCCACAATTCTCGAGCACATGTCCAAACTTATGCAACCAAACCTCTGAATTTTACCACAAAGTTGCACTCTTTCAAATCGACTCAAATACAGCGGGCTTAGAAAATTGGAAGAGGAAAATCGAGCGAGGGCAAGTGTACCAGTTGTGGCTTGATTGGTGGCAGGCGGTGCAGCATGTGGACAAGTGGTGACCCGACGCGTGGTGGCGGCATGTGGCGCGCGCACAGAGGGAACAACTAGGACACGCGGCGGATGGCGGATGGCTAGCGGCGGCACGTGCATATGTGAGTGACATGCGACAGTTGCGGGTGAGGGCCGATGGCAGGCACAATAGCGTTGCCGCGTGCATGGGAATAGAGGCGGTGGTTGCGGCGGCGTATGTCGGCCGTTGGTTTGGAGCTTGGATTTCTGGGCATGTGTAGACGGAAAGGCGGCCAACAATGATGTCGGCGACGGCGGCGCTTCGTTCATCTCCCAAATTTCGGCGAGGGCTAGCAAATGCAATTCTTCACCAAATTAGGTGGTCCATATATCCATCTTGACCGTCTCGATGAGATCTAAAACGTGATGCCTTGGACCGGGACTGTTGCCACTAATAGTCCGAGTTCGTGGATATCTAAGAATTATGGGTCAAAAGCACAATTTTTTGCCTATATTAGTCACGATTCGTGTCACGAACCGAGACAGAAAAGCGCTTTGGCAGACAAGTACATGCCAACTGGTACGGGCACACATTAGTCCCGGTTGACCCGATTAAAGCCACGTTCTAGCGCCCTCAAAAGGAATGCATATCCTACTATCGTAAATACGTGTGCCTGGGTTTGCTGGTTCAATGGGTGAGTGGGAAGTCCTGTTGTGCCAGGAGGTTCTAGGTTCGAGTCTTGGGTTCGCCATATTTTTTAGATATTTTCTACACTGTGGGTACGGCTTGTGTCCCAGTTGGGGGAACCGGGACTAAAGGCCTATGACTATAGACCTTTAGTCCCTAGAAGCTATCCCAGTGGCAGGAGGTTACATGTTCGAGTCTTGGGTTTCTACACCGTGGTAGGGCTTGTGTCCTGGTTAGGGGAACCCTGGGTAAAAGCCCTTTCCCTACTGGTAGTGGTACTAAGAAGTGGGACCCGTGCCACACACATTAACTTGGATCACTACCGTCCGATGGACGAACCGGCATTGATCTATCACTTTCGGGGTGGCACAAGGCCGACAGTGATAAATGAAACCATCACTACCGGTCGGTGTAACAAGCCAACAGTGATTAACTTTTGCTTTCGGCTTAAAACAATAGGCATGAAATTAGGCGAGAAAACATGAACTCAAAAGTGATAGGACTTATCACTACCGGCTCAATCCTTATTTTGGTAGTGATAATGTATCACCGCCGTGTTGCTTGAGCCGGTAGAGATATTGCGCCATAATATATGTCTTCTAGCCCGAGAATGATCTGTGCTTTGGAGTTCAGTAGGACAACCTCTATTTGGAGTACTGCATGGAGAAGCTCTTGGTGGCCATTTTATCGTCAATCTAGCGTGGAAACTTTGATTTTTCATAGAAATTCATTCGAAGTGTTTCTTAAATTTGGAGGTTAGTGAGTCAGATAAAATGTTTCATTTCAATTCTTCACTATATATAGTTACTATAGTGCTACATATCCTATAAGATAAAAAAAATTAAGATTTTCATCCATTGAAACCATTGGGGCTTATTTTAGTTGTAGAAACATTTAGTATAAATCACTTAGATGCTTTTGGAGGTGGTAAAGAAAGTAGTTTGTATGGCTATGTGCATATCTATATGAAGATCAATAAAAAGATGCATTTTTTGTTGTATATATGGAAATCATTATCGATTTTTTGGTTCAATGCCTAAATGTATTAGATGACGGTAACAACAATTTTTGTTTAGTTGTATGGCTTCCTCGCTTAGACGAACATGATCAAGCACAATTTGTTAAATTTTTGGCAAGATTTATGAGATCAAGATCAAGATAAATTTGTATTTGTATGGCTAAATTTTTCATTAATTATAAAATAATTTGAACTAAATAATTCAAATTTTGGTTATTTTATTGTGAATGGACCGAAGATGGATGTATGATGCGTACCGTACTAGTGTAGAGTTCATTACAGTGTGAATTATTTTCTAAGAACTGCAAAAGCGTACCAGTCAAACAATCTTCTTCACAAAGTTTGTTGTTCGTATGTGGATTGTAAGAATGAAAAACAATTTTCTTGCATAGAGTAGATCTAAGCTCACCTTTTAGAAAGGGGTTACAAAAATTACTACACCTATTGGATTATGTATGACGAAGATGATGAGGTTACACATGACCACTCGTAGCACACGGTCGAAGAAGGCGGTGTCAGTGAGGTGCTTGCTGATTTGGACAATGATTTGTGGGTCAACGATGACGACATTGATCTAAATCAGATATCCTGTGATGGTGCGGTGGATTTCATTAGTGAAAACAGTTTCAAAAGTTCGAGCATGTGATAATGACTCTAAAACATCGTTGTACACAAGCTGAAAAGTAGAACACACAAAGCTATATATCATGCTGACACTATTCAGTTGAAGGTAAGAAACTGTTGGTCCGATAAGAGCTTCGAAGAGTTGTTACTTATCTTTAGTGATGTCCTTTCAGATAGCAACTTGTTGCCTGCAACCACGTGTTAGGCCAAACAAGTTGTCTACTCATTGGAATTTGAAGTACAAAAAATCCATGCAAACAAAAATGATTCAATATTGTATGGCAAATAGTATGCGTAGCTAGAAACGTGCCTGGTGTGTGAAACATCACGGTATAAGGATAGCCATGCGGGAATCATAGTTAAGCGAAAAAATAAGAGATCCTAGAAAAAGTAGTGTGGGTATTTCTCTTTAATCCCACATTTAAAGCGATTGTTTGCAAACATAAGGCATGCCCAGTTGATGTCGCGGCCTACCAAAGAGCGTAAGAGTGATTGAATTCTTAGGCATCTTGTTGGTGGTGCCCAATGGAGAGCAACCATAGAAAGTATAAGATGTTTTCCTCTGATGTAAGGAATGTAAGGTTTGGGTTCAACACGGATTGGATGAATCCTTTCGGCAACATCGGCAGTCGTCATAACACTTGGCCTGTGACACACTATATATGTATAACCTTCTATATTGGATTTGTATGAAGAGAAAATGAACTATGATGCTATTGTTGATCCAGTGGCTGAAGCAACCAAGCAACAATATCGATGTGTCCTTGAGACCATTGGTTCAAGATCTGCAATTATTATGAAACGATGGATGGCGAGTATTGGATGAGTACAAACAAGAGTGCTTCACTCTACGCATACTATTCTTCACAACAATAGAAGACTGGTTTGTGTTGACAGTCAATTTATACAGTATTTCAGGCAGTTTCAACACTCAACATACCGATTAAATGCAGAAACACAAGTTTAAACTGTTGCAAATTAACAAATTCCACTAGTTTTAGTAAGATTGTGCTTGCAAGGACCCAACAAAGAAAATTGGGTGAAGAGGGCACTATGAGAAAAGTCGGCACCTTAGCCGGTCGGCCCACTTACTCACCCAATGTGGTGCACTTCGACATACATGCAAACAAACACATGTCTATGACGTATATCCACCATCCTCACTTCAGTTGGTAGAACCTACAGTCGGATGGAGTGCCACTTGTATATAGGAGAGCATCCTCCATCGACAACCATATTTTCACCAACCCAATCAACCGTATAGGCATCCTATACGTTGAAAGAGTTAAGACGGTGCATCGGGCGGCTGGGGGGCTCATCCTAGGTTGGCCGGCCTAGCAATTGTTGCCATGAGGCGCAACCGCCCTTGACAGTAATCGAACCGCCTTCATTAGCCAATCTCAGCCGTGCAAGACGAAGACAGTGCATCCTAGGGACAGGACAACCCCACCTAGGCTGGTTAGACCCTTCCTTCGCGTGTAACTGTCTCCAACCTATGTCTTGGCTTCTACTCCTCCTTGCACTATATATACAGGTGCTCATTAAGTTCTAAACATGGAGAAGAGTGGGGGATGAGAAGAAAGTGACATTACGCTGTCCAGATATAATGAGAGAATAGAGAGAGAGTGTTGGGGAGAAGCCGGAGCTGTCGACGTCTCTTCCACCTTGTAACGAAACTCGGATTCGTGTGAAGTTCCAGTCTTTTGTTCGGTAACACTCTAGCTCAGCTCTTATTTTATAAAGCAAATTCATTTTGCACTTAAATTCATCTACTGGGATCTAGATTGCTCTAGATAGAATGTATTTCTTCTCTTGCAAGTGCTTTATCAGTGACGTCGTCGTAAAGTAGTGATTGCTAGAGTAGATGTGGTGTTTGGGCTAGGAATTACCCAATCGGCACCTAACCCTAGGGGTTGTGTGGTAGATAGTAGGTGGTGATAGCCCCGCTATTCGGGTGCTATTAGCTCTTGCGTAGTACACCACGTTTGGGTTAAACCAGTTGATCCCAATCGGGGATGACCGTAATTATCCGGAGTGTTCAGCTGATAGCGGGTGATAGCGGATCATTCGAGATCCGACACAGATAAACTATAGTATCGAGTTGGGTTTTCATCTTTAGCTGCGTGAGCTCTGACCAGTAGATCCTCTTAACCCTTGATATCTTTACCCCATCTCCTGTCATTATCTTCATTATCCATCTCATCCTTTTGTCAAGCCAGATTCTAGACTGGAGCACTTCTCGTTCCTCGTAAAAATCGATACCTTCGAATACTCTCGGATGAAAGATACTGTGATATCCGTGCGCTTGCGGATTAATTCTGTTAGGCATTGCCACCAAGCTTTCTGATGTCGTAGCTGAGGAATGGTAGTTGCGCAAGAATCACCCGTAATGAAAGAATAAGAACTCATTTTATGGGACATATGAGACAGAGTCATCTCCAGAGGTTTGCAACGGCAATCAAGTGGACATGATAAAAGATATTAAAGTTGTCCTTGGAAAGGGAGTAGGTTGTACGTCTACACCAAGTGGCTCTATTTGGAAAAAAATAGATCATTGTTCTAGGACTTACCGTATAGGATGGATTTGATTGTTCAACATGCACTTGACATCATGCACATAGAGAAGAATGTGTATGAAAGATTGCTTGCTCTCTTATCAGACATATCAGGTAAAATAGAAGATACTCTCGAAGCACTACAAGACTTGAAAGATACGCAACTCGCAAAAGAGCTACATTATAAACAACTAGAAAATAGTTGCTACACACGGAACAAGGCAGAGAAAACTAGATTCCTAGAGTTCTTGAATGACCTTATAGTTTTGTCCGGTACGCCAGCAACAAGATGCTAGTGAATATGAAAGATTTGAATTTAATTGGTAGGAAAGCTCATGACTGTTATATCATAATATGGCACAATTGCTCACTGTTGCACATAAGGGTGGTTTGCCCAAAAGAGTCCAACACCCAATCATCAAGTTATGTTCGTTCTTCAATGCAATTTCATAGAACTCATCGACCCAATCAAACTAGGCAAGCTGTAACAGAATGCCGTCCACACGTTATGCAGACTTGAGATGCATTTTTCTCCAACATTTTTTAACATGATGGTCCATCTCACAGTCCATATTGTACCATAGATACAGATCCTTGGGCCCGTGTTTCTTCATCAGATGTACCCTTTTGATGTACATGTGGGATCACAAGCAATATGTTTGAGGGCGTGTTTGGATTGCGGCCGGCGCTTGCCGTGCAACCGTCGGCGCGCCCTCGTTTTTTGGCTGCCGTTTGGATGGCGGCCAGCGGAGGGCGCGGGCACGGGGCAAGGGCGCGGGCGGACGGATCGTTCGCCAATCCTCGCGTTGGCGAGCCGTGGGCGTCGGCACGTCCTGGATCGGCACGGCGAGGGGTGGCTGCCATCCAAACATGCCCTGAAACCGAAATCAACCATAAGGATGTGTTTGCGATTCTTACACCTTTAGAAATAATTCTCAAGCGGAAGGATATCGCTTGTAATTTTCACCCGAGAGTATTCCAACGTATCGAATCCACAGGGAATGAGGGAGAAGGATAATTTTAACTATCTATATTATTTAAGATACCAGCCAGCTAGCTAATGGGGATAGGGATAAATATAATAATATAATAGGACCGGTGAGACACACACATAGGAGTATAAATTGGTAAATTAGGTAGATAGTTGGGAGGACAACAAGAGAAATGTAAAGTTCCTTAATAGTGCAATCAATTATTAGGTTGAGCTAGAAAATATAAGTTTGGAGGTTTGTTTTAAAAACTTTGTTGGAGCTCGACCGATTCACTACCACCCGCTATCAGTTAAGAACACCGAATGATTATGATTACACCCGATTGGGCCATACTGGTCCAGTTCCTAACGCAGTGGATTACGCGTGAGATAAATCTTGGATGGATAGTGTTGTCACCACCAACCACCTACCAAAATGTACATTGGAATGGTTATAAACCAAGTCGGAGATAGTATCATACACCACCTCTGCTACTAAATCCGATCACTCCTCCTCGGACCCTAGGAAGTTGATCGAAGTTCAATACTTATGCTATTCTAAGCATATGGGAATGAACCCAGACTCTGAACCAGATGAACTTAATCAATCGCTCTAATAATTCACACTTTACACTTAGTGTAAATATGCTCAGCTCAAATAATGAAAGACACTTATTTTATAAAAGCAAAGTCTTTCAAAAGGGAAAGGATAGAAGAGCTATTACCCGAATTCCCAAAAATGATTCCGGAACAGTGAGCTTCAGCTCGACTGAACTCTAACTCCCAAACTAACTCCTCTAACAAGTAAAGAGTGACTCCAAAATGAGTTGGATGTGTTGTGTGTGATACTGTTGAGACCCATGTAAAGGGTACCCGGTTTAATGATGAATATATGTGACAAGATGAAATTTGGAGTGTTTGTGAAGTTAACCTTGCATGAGCAGAGGTAAGGTGTTGGTTTCGTGTGTGTTCACCTCAGTGATGCAGGTATTGGTGGGTACGTGGCTGACGCTGAGCGGGGAAAGCTATAGGATGGTGCATCCGGAGGCGTGCAGGCGACCGGGTTCTATGTTCTGGCGGTCACGTGAGGTGGTGTGCTCGAGAAGCTTCGACCATGGCAAGGGATCCGAGGTAGCTGGAGGATGTGGCGTCGGTTACTTGGTGGCAAAGTTGATATAACCGGTGGGCCCAGGCGTGGGCTAGCGACCGAGGAAGTGGCAAAGACATTTTCCTAGTGAATATGTGGAGAATATTCCCTCTTGAGAGTGTGTCTCGTAATGTGTGAGTTGTGCACCACTCATCTTCAAATGAAGGGTGGAGATGAGCTCTAGGGTTTAGATCATCTCACCCTTGGGCTATAAATAGAGGGGGAGGGGAGTACCTCCGCCTCATCCACTTAGAGCTGAAAATTTTAGAAATAGAGAGGGTGAGTTGGGTATGTTTTTAATAGCACTTAGAGTACGTGTGGCCACAAGAAGTGTGGCCTGTAATCTCCCAACTTCTATTCAATGAAATCCTTCTTCTCCATGAACATCTTGTGTTGATTTTCAACAAGTTCTTCTTACTTTTGTTTTCCCTTTTTGGAGCTCCTGTTTAGAGATGAGTCTAAGTGATTTCTTGCTGGTTCCTAATGGTCCATGATGCATTGAGATTGCTAATATGATTGCCACACTCTTTCCAACCATATAAGAGGCTAGAGATCAGCTTCTTGACTTGTTGCAAATATGTTCAAAAACTTTCCTCCGCGCCTCAGTCAGTGTCTGTTTTTTAACAAAAATCATTTTTTGAGTGATTCCACTTGGAGAAGTTCCGTGACTTCCATGTCTATCAACACAAAAATTTTGAAGTTATGGAGATTCTTGGTTTGGGTTTAGTGATGTGAAAATCGAGCCCTAAATTTCATGGACGAGATTTTTGACAGGCTGTAGTGTTAGAATTTTTCTAATTTTTGTGCAAGGTGTTTTGAGGAGATTTTTGATGGAGTGCTTTCACTACTCATGGTTTCAAGGGAGAAACATTTCCACAAGTTTTGGAGTAACCGAAAGCCACTATCTCTTTGTTCCAAGTGAGAACAAATTCTGGAGAATATGCTTTTACTTTTCAAAAAGTGTCTTTAGTGATTTGGCTTAAAGTGCTTTACTAAAGCATGATTTGAATTGATTCTCTTTTCTTTGGAGACTTGACAACCAGGATTGTCATTCAAAATCCCCTCATATTTTCATGGGTCTTATCCTTGCACTCTTGGGGTATACATAGTTGTCACGATATTTATATTTCATAAAATTTGTAAGTGTGAGGAGCACCGTCCGATGAAAAATTTTCAAGACTCCCATTCACCCTCCTAGTCATCGTAATGATTTTACAGATACAAGTGAGGTGAGGGGGTTCTTTTATAGCCAACCACAACCAATGAGAGAGTGCCACGCCATGGGACATGTACCTAGCCACCATCCAAAGAAGAATCCAAAGTGGGATCCAAGGGGGTTGGACGGCTTAGGTGGGTATAAAAACTAAGGTCAAAAACTCAGCAAAACTTTTGGAAATTTATTAATTTAAATAAAATGAATGTATAAATCTTAATTTCCCCCCAAATCACAGGAAAGTTGGCGTATGTCAGCGTGTGAAATTGGACTTTAACGACTGCCAACTGGATGCATGGTCGAAAGTTCGGCAACTGAAAAGGTTGTTGTGTTTTGCATCGATTACATGAATGTCAAACCGATTGGTATAATTCTATCACATCATGAGGAAAGACTAGAGGGGAAGTGACGATAGGTGAGAAATGAAAGCGTACTAATGATATTGTTTCATTCAAACAAGCACATTTCGCAATTCTACAATCATCGATTGTAGTGGAGCCATATATGATATATACAAGAGAAATGTACGCATAGAGAACCCCAAAAAATCATACCACCGAAATGCGAGAGATCAAAGAAATCTTTTCGGTGATTAGTTACGTAGGAACATAATTGGCATGCAGACGACTTGTCCTTTGTTGCAATCGTTGGCCCATGGACCATCAACTACAATTCTAACTTTTCAAGGTTACGATATTAAAGGTTACACATTTTGTACGACAGGACAATATAACAAGAGCACAACTAAACTAGTGGCATTCGTATGGATGCCTACAATAATGACAAGGGCATAAGGAAGATCTTCTATGGGTTCATAGAATATATTTGGGAGCTCCACTATGGAGCTTTGCAGGTCCCTCTGTTTCGGTGCCAATGGGTCCAAACCTCTGGGGTAGTCAATAATGACCAGTATGGTATGACTATTATATTCCTGAAACGCGTTGCATAAAGAGAAGAATCATTCGTATTAGCTAAGGATGTTACAAGTCTTCTATGTATTTGACCCGAGTAACAAAGAACTCCATGTCGTTCTTCAAGGGAAAAGGATCGACGGAGCTAAAAATATCGTCAACAAGGAAGACTACAATGAATTATGAAAACATGGACCAAAATATGTACACAATGCTAGCGGCTATTATTGTACCGATTTGGCCACCAACATTTCAGATAAAATGAAAATCCCAGGACATCCACAAGGGCAGATAGTTTTAAACTAACAGAGTTCCATGAGCTTTGGTGAATTTTGAATGCAGGAACCAAAGTGAGCTTTGGACGAAATTAACTGAAGTAATGGGCCGGCCAGCCCCACCCTAGATCGACCGGCCCCACTTGTCAATCTTGAGCCGGAGACTTCCTCTCACATGTAAGAAAACACAAATTTATGCATGTCACACGTTGGTTGGCACGAATGGCTAGATCCAAGGGTGCCGGCCACCCCTAGGCCATTCGGTCCCACCTGTCAACTAAACCACCTCAACTTGGCTATGGGCATGGTGAAGTGAAGGAAATGAGAAATATAGATGCCACTATAAAATAGAAAGAGGTAGGAGAGGTAGGAGTGTCAGGTTGGTGCTAGTGCTACTGGCACTTAGTGACTTGTACTTCAGGGATTGAACTCATCTTTGAGTGAATGTCTCCTCATCATCGAGTAACATTGTAACTCTACTCTTTTATTTATCAAGTACCATTTAGTCTATTCAGTTCTCCGTGCCTCCTTGACGCTAGAATAAGAAAGGTCTTCTATTTTGTTGTGCTTTAACTGAGTGCACTAGTAAAAGTTGTGGTGTGTAGTGTATACGTGGTGCCTATACGATAGACTACCTTACCATGCGCTCAACTCCGCGATCTGTGGTAGGTAGTTGGTGGTGACAACTCTGCCTATCCTTAGCAATCTACTAACGTTCGGGTGGCTCTATACAGCCTCTCGAGGACTATCATAATCATCCTGAATTCTTGAGTGATAACGGGTACTGCCGTGCTCCTCTATAGAAAGACATAGTAATGAACTAGATTTTACAACTATTTAGTTACGTGAGCCAGAGAGAAGATCATCTAAACCATCTTATCCATTTCATCCTATCACTACCGTCTAAACGACGTAGATTCTTGACTAGTCCACTTCTTTTCCTCATGGATTCAAAACATTGGAATACTCCCAAGTGAAAGCTACATTGGTATGCGTACATTTGTAGATTATTCTGTTAGGCTAAGGACAACCAACACCCACACAACCTCGGTACACGTGGATACATGAAGAAATTGGCCGAGACAGATAAGTAGGAAGATGAACTAGCCCTCTAGGGTGTTATTCCTATTATGGCATATTAGGTCACACGTGCAAAACACTATCTTTATGGAAGGGGCGCTATTCTATCGGACATAGATCATTATCCTCTTGAAGCGAACAAGTTGAAAAAGTCAAGCAAATGCTTTAAGAAGCCCATGCCGAAACATTCCAAAGGTCTTCATTGTAAATAGTGAGAAGGACCAGCTAACCCTGGCTTTGGGAAACAAGGAGCACGATGGTCACATGCAAGGGGTTGGTGTGATGTCTTGGTTACATGCATTTCCATATGTTGCAACAGAATTACAATTCTCGATATAGGAAAAAGTTCAAACAAGCCAAGATAATGGCACGATACGTGAACAAATGAATCGAGATTAGGAGCAACGCATATGCGTTGAGGTGGATAGTAGAGTACAAATTTGTTTTACCAGCGGCAAGAGTAACAACCACTCATGACGAGAACAGACGGCACCAGTAGGAGGAGCAGTTGTGTGTCAGGTGGACTTCTCGGTGAAAACAACGCCCATCACCCCGTGGATGGCATCAATGACCCAATTGCTTGTAAGTTATACGTCCCGACGTTGTCCTCTACCACAAAGGTGGTTGAGGGCAAAACATTTCCATGCTAGTAAGGGTATTAGCTGTACAACTGGCAAATATCATCGGGCTTTACCAGAGTCAGCATTGATAGGATACTTTTAAATAAGTACAAATGGGTTGAGGCACAAATCCCTAAAGAAGAATGAAACAAGAAACTAGTGGACAACTTTCACTGTTCTGTTGCGTGGTGCAAGAAATACATTCAATTTAGCTCACATTCAAAAGACGATGTCGAACCCCTGAATCGCCACAAATAGAACTAAGGCCGCTGACTAGAAGAAGACCTGGTCGTCAACCGGCACGAAAGAAAACCCTAGTCCTTCACCGACAACAAATAAAGGCCCAACTCCTCCACCGGCAACAAAGAGAAGCTCTACTCCTCCACCGGCACCAAAAAAAAAAACCTACTCCTCCACCGGCAACAAAGAGAAGCCCTACTTCACCACCGGCAACAAAGAAAGACCTACTTTACCGCCAACAAAGAGCAGCCTTGCTCTTTCATTGGCACCAAAAAAAGTCCATACTCATCCACTAGCAACAAAGTAAATCCCAACTCCACCAACACCAAAAAACCAAGCGCCACAACATCTCAAGGGTTAGATGTGTCCACAAAGTGAGGACGAGGAGCGTCTCAAGATTCGGAGCCACGTTCTTTGTCAAAGGATGTCAGTGCAAGTGTCATAGAGTTAATAAAGAAAAGATAGAAGAGTGGTGAGAAATCCATCCCTACTCAAGTGCTTCGCAACTAGAGCTGCCACAAAGAGACGATGCTTTGGTTCCAACCGCAGAAGTAAGATGGCCGTTCAAACTAGGTGAGCTGTTTGTCGCTTCAGCTAACATGTGTAAGTTGCCCTCTAGATTGTGAGAACTGCATGAATGGTACTTTAAATAGTCTCTGTCAATGTATAGGTACTCAACGTTCGTTGTTACAGTTAAGACTTAAGAGTGAATATTTTCAAAATGGTGATGACATTTTCTGGCTGGACTTCAGCAAATTGTATCAAGTGTACCACAAAGATGCCATCGTCGTACAATTGATGCGATGCTAGACTCTGTAAGTGCACAATTGCATATAATTTACTGTGTGCACTCTTGTATCATTGAATGGTACATCTAACTACCTTATTCTGTAGAATGGCGGCTCTGACATGAAAAAAGAGCTCATTTACACAGTACAATTTCTCGACCCAAGGATCATAAACTAGCTTGTTTAGAACAATCCTCAGGAAATCTAGGATTATGCATTCAATGCCATGCTCAAATAAATTAGAAAAAATTCATACTTTTACCATACAATTTTAAGTACATGCAAAAAACCCTAAAGTTCTAATCTTTTATTAGCAACATGCGTGATGTCTACATGCACTAGTAGGCTATATGTCATATGTGCATATTTCACTAGATTCTGCTTATCTAGCTTCCGTTTAGTGGGATCTTTGCCTTGGACTCCAAAAGAAATCTCAACAAGACTTTTAACCCACCCTGGTCTTGCTAAATAGGTCAATTTGATTGGTCGTTATTGGTGTTAAAGTTTCCTTACAATAGTTAATGATGGACAAGGCGTTCAAAAGATACACAAGGAAGCGTACAAACTACATGCCTTTCCAGCCCTCTTTCTTTGTCGAAATAGACTTCAAGGTATATAAAAAACACTCCTGCTTTTCATTTCCCATAGAATGTCCAATGCATAGATGATTTAACATTACATTCCTCAGTTTCATAGGCATGAAATGTGCAACAATCTCTGTGGCTACTATGTATGTCAATTCATGAGGAATTTCACCGCTAGTGATGAAACTTAAAATTTTGATCCTAAGGTTTGTTTTGGCTTATAGGTTATAGTTTTTTGTAAATCCCAAATTGTTCAACAACTAATTCTTCACATTCCTCTTATGACAGCGCTTAGATTAATTAAATTTATCCACAAGTGAACTATTCGGAAATCAACTCAAAGGTATTGCGGAACAACTCACTAGGTTCATTCCCGTCGAGGTCGTCATTCCAAAAGGCAAGTTTTACTCTTCGGCATGGCTACACCCAGAAGATGTTGATGCATATCAAAAGGGGCTAGATTTGAATTAATAATGGAGGAACCATCCATTTGAAAGCTTGACAGTATTTATAACTAAAATTGTATTTGTTTTTTATCTTGATATGTGTGAGTGATGCAGTTATATTATATTTACGCTAGTAGTTGTAAATTTATACTGGTAGTTATAAATTTGATACGTGTGTGTGTGAGTGAGTGATATGGTTGTACCACATGCACGAGGACAACATTATCTGAATTCTCTATTGAATTTGCTATTGGATTATCAGAACTGTTTGGATTTATGGATTAAATGCTAGTAATTGTAGTTGCCCGTTGGTTTATTTAGAGGGGAGGTATCACTGCCTACTCACGGCTTGTGCCAGCCGTCATAACTGGCTAGCACTGCCGGGCTTAGAGAATGAGCCTGCAGTGATAGTGAATTATCACTACTGGCTCATGCTACAAACCGATAGTGATATTTCATAATCACTCCGGCGCTTGCTACCACCCGGTAGTGATGGGTACTTGCCACTGCCGGTTTCTGACTCGGTATTGATACTCATCACTGTCGTTTATTTACTGTCGGAGTCAAAACCGACAGTGAAGCCTGTTTCGGTACAACATTGATGTGGTGTCGACCTATAATAGTGACACACACACACACATATAAACCGGTGTAGGTTTGTTTTGTCCAACTTCTTAAGAACTTACACTGATGTGACGATATATGACTTTTTTTTTTGGTATAGTAATGAGAAAATGATGATGTTTAATTTATAGCATGCACAATGCACAAAGCCGCCGACACAGGCATCCATACTACCAACATAGGTATTTGTCGGTGGCTGGCCGCCGACACTGCTCCGCCGACGTAGCGTCGACCACACAGGCTCAAATTATCGGCGGCCCCGCCATCCAAGACGAATACGAGGCTTGCCACCTAGGTTTAGGCGGGCCGTCGACACAAGCTCCCCCAAACGGAACGTGCGGGGTGACGGCGCTCTGACGAGTGGAACCCACAAGAGAACGCTGGCCTTGCACATGGCAGATCAATGTGGTCGGTTCCCGCGAAGGCCGCCGACACAGGACCATCAAGGTGGCCTCGCTGGTATGCCTAGCTGCCATCTGTGTCGGCGGCCTAGGGTGATGCCACCGACAAAAATGTCCAGCTATGTCGGCGGCCTAGGCTATGCAGTCGGCATTGGTTCTGTCCGGTGGCCACCCTGGGGCGCTCCTGGATAGAGCAGTGTGGTCGGCTTTGTCCTTGGCCGATGACATAGATAGTTTTGCAGAAATAAAAATTTATTGTGATTGTTAATAAAGTTTCATCTTCATCTTGCAAAAAAACTCAATTCACCCCATATATTCATTCCCCAATTCACCCTACCACATACACACATAATTAGGTGCTCGATACCACATTTTCAAGCACATACACATCCACATCATTCCAAAACACAAAATTATTGATAAATAATGACCAATCTCACTTCAACTTTCACATATAGGCACAATTGACAATAAAATAAGTTTAGAAGTCTATATCATACACATATATGTCGCAAATCACAAACGGTAAAATAGAATGCTACAAAGTCACATAAGCACATCCATGGGTTTTGCGAACCGCCACCGAGGTCGGGATCTGGGTTAAACAAGTCCGTCACAAATTGCTCGAGGGGACACGACCTTGTGGCACTGCCATCACCTCCCTGCAGTGCAATCGTCATAGGCGCAAGCGTAAACGAACTGGACATATGTAAGAGTGGAGAAAACGGTGAATTTCAAAAACTTTATGCAATTGTGTATTGTTATGAATATGTTATGCAAAACTGGATTAAATGCATTATCCCTGAAGAAGCTGCGGGAATAGGTGGAAACTGTACCATAGGGAACCAGTGCGGCAGTACGAACGGGGGGAGTGTGCCGGCCTATGTCGTCGGGGCCTCCAGCGTCGCCGTGAAGACGAGTGGCAGCGTAGAAGGCATATGTACCTGACTGGAGGACCCCGCCCCTGAGAACACTTGCGGATATAATATCTTAGTATCTTAAACCAGAAATGACAGCCTAGATAGCTACGTATACTATCTTAGTTACATTTTGCATGTACTGCATCATGTACAAGTTCTGTTCCTGTATGGCCAGCATCCACCGGTTGTTCTCCTCTTGCTCCGACTTTCACCGTTGCTCGTCCACCGATGTACACCTTCGTTTCATCCATGTTATTGTACACGTACAATTGTATCATAATTTTTTCCACTTCATCTAAGTCACGCGTTGTGCTTTTGTCAACGTTGCATCCAGCTTGGTCATAAAACACTTCAATGTTGGAAGGACTTTTACAACGTGCCTTTTTTTATGTCGGTTGTGCCACATGGACCTTTTTCCTTGTCGTAAAATACTTGTCCGTGAAATAGACGATTTCCTTAGTTAGCCCAGCTTGGCAATACTTCCTTCGACTCGTGCTTTGTTTTTCACCTTCACTCTAAGATTTTTCATCATCCGTTCAACAGGATACATCCATCTGAACTGCGCCGGCCCCCAACTTTTGCTTCATATGGCAAATGGACTAATAGATATTGCATGCAATTAAAAAACCTAGAAACATAAATCTTCTCGAGTTTTATCATAAGCAAAACAATCTTCTTCTCTAATTCCTCCATCCTCAATGCGGATATCTCTTTTGTACACAACTCTCGATAGAAGAAACTCAGCTCTGACAGTGTTCTCCAAATAACGTTGTCGACATATCCACGCCAGACGGCCGGAAACAGACGCTCTATAAAGACTTTATAGTTGTGGGCCTTCATTCCATTTAACTTGCATTGGTCCATACTAACGGCATGACGAAGGCTAACCGTATAACCATCCGGAAATTTCACTTTTTCCTTAATCCAAACTAAAATCTCCCTTATTTGCCCACTTGTGAGGCAGTAGTTTGCCCTAGGTTCATCTCTGGTCGATCACATGTTAAAGCACAATCCAGTCGAGCTTTTTTTGTTATCTCTTGTCTTTTGTGGGATGTCCCAGTTTGTGTTGATGATTGCCTCACACATATTCTTCTCTTGATGCATCAGGTCGAGGTTGTGAGGCTGCTTCAGGTCTGTGGCGTACGGGAGGTTATGAATACTGCACTTATGTGTCCAATGGTGCTCCTCACCATACTCATCCTCGTAACCTTTTTTTACCAAATCTTCATGCCAAACGATGATATCCTGCACCTAGAACCATTCTGGTGGTCGTTGTTTCGTCATAGTTTTGCCTTTGCGAAATGCATTGCTTTGCTTTCTAAATGGATGGTTCGACTAAAGAAAATGACGGTGACAGTCGAACCAACAAGCCTTACCACCTTTTATAAGTATGAATGCATCAGCGTTACACAAGTATTTTGTGCACAACAACTGTCCATGCGTGCTCCACCCCGAGAACATGTCTTACGCCAGAAAATTGTGTATTGACCACAAGTATGCGCTCACATTCTAAAGTTCTAACCCTTGTGGCTTTCATCTGTCAAGACTCTTTTACTGCACAGGTCGCTGAACTCTTCTACCAATGGTTGCATGAACAAATCTAAATTTTTCCAAGAGACTTAGTCTTAGGTATGATAACATAACGGAACATATAATCTTCTTTCAAACAGAGTTGATGTGGTAGATTGTACGGGATAGCAAATACCAGCCAACATGAGTACGGGTGCGAGGTCATATTGAATGGCGTGAACCAGTCGGTGGAGAGTCCGATGCAAACATTTTTGGGCTTAGCTGCGAACTCAGGGTGTAGATGGTCAAAATGCCTCCATGCTTGTGCACCTAATGGATGAAACATTACACCCTTCTTTCCACATTTCCCCTCTTTGTGCCACCTCATATGCCTAGCCTTGGACTTGCACATGTACAGCCGTTGCAGGCGTTAAGAGATCGGAAAGAAACGAAAGGTTTTCTGGGCCACCGTCATCTGTCTCTTTACACCACCTCGTCCTTTAACTTCCATGTACCGACTCTCACCGCCGGCAATGAGTCTGTCGACTGTTGACTAACTGGGGGGGTCACCGCCGGCAATGAATTTGTACGAGGGGACGCTAATCAAGAACAAAACCAGATGGTAGCACAAGAACAGGTTTATACAGGTTCGGGCCCTTCTGCCGAGGTAATACCCTACTTCCTGTGCTCTAGGATTATGTGTGATCAAGATGCGGGATGCAAGATGACCAAGATGACTACAGCGTATGCTCTATGATGCTTTTGTATATCGATAAGCCTATGGCCTCTACCCCCTCCCTTTATATAGTGTAGGGGGAGATAGAGTTACACGGTAGCACGTGATACACGGTACCTAATCTTGTTATGCTGTTACATGCCATGCATGTGTTGATCTCCTAATTACATGAAGATAGTTCATATCCTCGGAAACTTCCTTGGAGCTTAAGGCGCATGTAACCCGAGTGGTCTCTATCCTTGATCAGCCGACTTGGATTGCCCCCCATCTGCTCCCTTATGGGCCTTCTAGAGGATACCCGGGGCCCATATAGTCCACAGTAGCCCCCGAGTACTTTACGATCTAATCAGATATCCGGCCGACTGGTTTCACCAATATCCCCTGTAATCTGAAAAGAGATTGTAAAGAACTCAAGAAATCTTAAGTTTTTGTGTCGAAGCAATGCCTGGATTGGCAATACCAAACTCCAGTTTATTTTGCCCATTGGGCACATCACCTCAACAGACGAATTCGGCTACTTGTCACCTACTCTCGCAATGCAAAAGCAGCAACTAACCCATCATGGGGCATGCCTTAAGCCAGGCCATTACACCTTCTGTCTTGCAGCATGCTATAATTTAAGCATTTCAGGATGTATCAGCATCAGGCGTCTGGCCTTAACATGTAAGAACCAGCACTCGGCCCAGCATAGGGCGCACCTTTCAGCCGAGTGGTACCTGTCCCAACCAGAGAAGGGATCAGCATAGGCCCCTAGGGGCATACCGATTGGATACAATTTGGCCGAGAGGCATTTGTACCCGGGTAGCGGTATACAATTGGTGACCTTACAAAAGGCATACCTCCGAAACAGTACCCAAATTTCACCAACACCCAACCTCGAGCATGTGAAGTTGGCTAGTGACCAAACATGGGGTATGTCGTGAAATACTTTTAAATTTTGGTGGTTCCGGTCATATGCCCTCCAGGCTGTACCGAGGTCGAATTAGGCTCGATTTTAACACATTGCCACCGTAAGCGGCGTGTTAAGAAAGCCTGTTAAGGTGATCGCCCTTTGCAATTTTAGCCCAAGCCCAATTAGGGGGGCGGCGTGCCGCCTTTTCTCACACAAATGAACGACACACGTTTCCGGCAGGAAACGTATCCGTATCCACTTCCGTCCCATCGCCATGATGGTTTTACTGTGTTTGAAATGGATTACAAGGCGCACCCTTTGAACTCCCTCTGTGTACAAAAGAAGCTCGGGGCCAGAGTACTACTTCACACCCAGCCTTCGAGTTTTTGAGTTCTCCTTTTCTCGGTGAAAACCAGAAATATCCAACTTCTTCTCCTCGAGACCAATGGCAAACTTCACCGAAGAGGTGGACGAGTGGGTCGCTGAGGCCACCACCGAGGCCGAAGCCCAGGCCGCCGCCAAGGCTGCCATGGACCAATACTGGTGACGGCGTGTTCTTCACCGAACCACAGCAAATCACACCCCTATTAGATTTCTTACTCTGCTAGCCGATCAGCTCGAGTTCGATCCGATTCGAGCGTCGGGTAAGGCGAGGAGCGACGCGCAGAGATTACCCAGGTTCGGACCCCCTGACGGGTAATAGTCCTACTCCTGCCGAGCCTTAGCTCTTTTCGTGTTGTGGTTGTGTATGAGAATGGTTACAGAATGCTTCTTCCCCCTTCTCCTTTTCTCTCTCATCTCCTTTTATACATGCCACAGGTTGGCGGAGAGAGCAAAGGGGGTAGTACAGTACACTGATAAGACTAGGGAGACAAGACCGGAGAGACAAAAACGTGCTGCCGAAGCTCCAAGCAGCGCCGCCCACGCATGCTCGCAAGTGGCCCTTGACTCGTGTGAACGCGTCTGCCAAGTAACAGGCGGGGCGCTGCTCCCACCGCCTGACACGGGCGGCCAACTTGGCGACTGCAAGCCCTCTCTGCCGGTCAGTTCCGCAGAGCCACAGTGACAGTTGGTCAGAACCGCAGAGTACACTGTGGCGGTAATCATCACTCCCTCAGTCCATCCGCATGACGTCGCATTAAATGCTTTTGTCCTTCGCAGCGAGGAGAGCCTTCGTCCAGAAGACTCCCCTCTGAACGCTTCTGCCGCTGGCCGCACTGTCGATGAGGGGACTCCCACGCCGGATGGAGCTCGCCGCCTGCCGGGCTCGACGCCCGGCCGACGCGTGGAGGCCTCGCTGGGGGCCAGGAGCTCGCCCACGCCATTGGGCTCGATCGCCCGGCCGACGCGTGGCGGCCTCGCTGAGGGCGTGGAGCTTCGCCCACGCCACTGGGCTGATCGCCCGCCTGACGCGTGGTGGTCTCGCCTGGTGTTCGTTAGGACTATTAATACCTCAGTATAAATTGTACCGATAGTAGCCCCCGGGTCCACCATGAGATGTGAACCGTCGCGTCGATATTTCGCCATTACTCGCGCGATGGGAGTTGAATCATGGGGGGCCCACCACCTGCAGCGGCCGCCCGTCAGATTCTCCGCCTGCGCACGATTTTCCTTGGGAACTGCGCCGCTTTTCATGGGAAACCGAGGCGCGTGAGACATAATGGCGCCGCGCGCGTGCGAATGGGGACGGAATCCAAGCCGTCGCACTCGTTCTTTCTACCTATAAATACTTCACTTATTTGCGCCGCGATGAGTTCTTCCGCACGACAAATCCTCAAACTGCCATCTGCCTTTCTTGCCGCCGCTGTAGAGCTTTTTCACCAGCGCCACCGCCGTCTTCCCATGGCTCCAAAACACAGCAAGGGTCGCCCTGGAGATGTCACTCCGGCCGCCACCTCGACGCCGGCCGCGCCGCCGCCCGAGCCAGCTTTGCCCGCCTCCGTTGCTTATGATGAGACGGTCTCGCGGCTACAGCGGCATGTGCCGCCATCCGCCGCCCATTTTCACGCAGGCACCATGGTGCCAAGCCCTCGCCGTGGGGAGATCATCACCTTCACCTGGGCAGTTCTGGCGGGGCTTGTCCCGCCGTACTCGGAGTTCTTCTTGGGGGTGCTAGCCTTCTACGAGATCCAGGCGGCGCACCTTCCCCCCAATTCCATCGTGATGCTGGCCATCTTCGCTCACCTCTGCGAAATGCTCATGGGGGTGATGCCGAATCTCCCGCTCTGGTGCCGGCTCTTCACACTACACGTGAGCTCGCGCTCGAGCGAGACCGTGGGAAGCTGCTACTTCTCACTCCGCGACTCCGCCGCCTTCATCCCGCTCGCGCTCAAGTCCACCTAGAAGGACTGGCCGCGACAGTGGTTGTACGTGGAGGACTCCAGCGGTTGCGACGATCTCTCTTTCCCTGAGGGCTTCGCGGAGTCCCTCGCCTGCTGGGGGTCGCTGCCCGACGATGCGACGGAGACGGAGGCGATGCTAGCGCGCATTGCTGACCTCCGCCACAATAGGCTCACCGGAACCCAAGTGGTGGCAGACTTCTTGCGGTGCCGCCTCTGCCCGCTTCGCATGAGGGCGCGCCCCGCCTGGCAATACTATGGCGGCGACGATGGGACCCGCATTGCCTTCGGAGGTGAGTGCTCTCGCTCCCTTTCGGGTCTTCGGATTTTGCGGAACATCTTTTCCTTTCCTCTTGACTCTTTGCTAATTTGTAGCTTTTCCTCTTTCTTCTTTTTTGTATCTAGCAGCGGGGAACGTGTCAGAGGAGGTGATCCACCAGTGGCAGGCGGGGCACCTGCCCGTGCCAACCGGCGATGCCCCTCTGCCTGCGAGCATCCGCCCCCTCTGCGATTGGGACCCACGGGAGCGCAACCCGTACTTGCGTGCGGTGCCTCCCATGGAGGTTTCTGGTCCTGCGGTCCAGGTGGTCCGGCGACCCCTGCAAATACGCGACCAACCCTCGACGACCGCAGAAGCTCCTACGGCCGCCGCTGTTTCTGTGGCCGTCGCGCTTCCCGCCCCAACCGACGCCGACCGAGCTCTTGGGAAGCGCCGCCTCATCCTCTCCCAGGATGACGATGACGACGAGGGGAGACAAGCCCGAAAAGGCCTCGCCCCGCGAGCCCTGAGCTGCTTCCACCTCTTTTTGCCCCCTCCAGTGGGGGCCCTGCTGCTGATGGCGCCACTCTGCCGCCTAGCGAGAGCGCGGCACCTCCTTCGGAGCTGACGCCGCCTGCGCCGGCTTCTCTTGCGCACCGGCACCTCCTGTGCTAGCGTCCGCCTCGACAGCGCCGCCGGCGGTGATTCCGCCGCCGTCTCCGCCTCCTCCAACGGGAGAAGGAATGGCTGCGCCGGTCCCGCGGTCGAGCGGCCTAAGGCTGCCCCCCTTTTCCTTCGCCTTCGGAGGGTGCTGCTTCAGGTAACTTTCTGCATGCATGTATTTTCACGTTAGGCTTAGCATGCTGTGTGTTTTTCGCATACCTGAACCCTTTTCTGATTTTTCTTCGTGGAGTAGGTCGGATCCTGGGGCTTCGAGCTCCGGCCCGCACGATCCGCCTGCCCCCGCGTTGCCCCCGCTTCCTTCGACGGCGACGGCGCCTCCTCCTGCGGAGAGCACCGACGTCGAGGCTGGAGCACCTTCCGGCTACTGCCACAGCCGATACCGACGCCATTTCTGCTATCACCGCCGACGTCGGGCGCTCCATCGAGGCGCTCCGCGCCCTCGCCCACACCTGGGCAGTGGGAGAAGGCGCTCTGGCTTCGGCGACACAAGCTGTCGGTGAGCTGCGGCGGATTCTTGACCGGGAGCTGGCTGCGAAGGAGGTGGCGACCAGCGAGGCTGCGGCGGCACAAGCCGCCGCCACCTCTGCCGCCAAGGAAACTGCAAACCTTCGCACGGCGCACTCTGAACACCTCCGGGTCCTTACCGCCATCTTCCGATCGCCATCGGGATTCGCGGAGGCCTCGGACTACCGGGAGTTACCTGTACACTTCGGAGAGGAGCGGCCGCGTAGTACGCCGGTCAGATGGCTGCCGCCGCCGAGCTCTCGCCGATCTGCCGGTGTTGATGCAGACACTGGCGATCGAGGATGGTCGCCGCGGCACCTTTGAAGCAGCGCGGTTCATCTTGGGCAACTGCCTTGTCTAGAATGCCGCGTTCGACCTCGACGCCGCCACCGGGGAACCTCCGCGCCAGCTGGTCCGGGACGAACAGTCTCGCGTCAAAGTCACCGCCGACCGAGTGTCCATGATGGGCGGCGCTGCCCCAGCGGAGGACGACGACGATGAGGTGTGATCGACCCCTTTTCGCCGCTTGTCTTGTACATAAGACCTGTTAATGCAAGTTTTTACTTTTCCTGCCACAAGTCTCGTTTAAACTTTGCGCAATCTTTTAATTGCGAGAAAAAAGGACTTAGGCAACCGGTCGCCGAAAGCTTTAGACAGAACGTTCTGTTGAAAGCAAGCGCTTTTTCCTTAGGCATCTGGTTGCTTCAACCCTTATAGCCTCTCCGCAAATCGACTTAAACATTGCGTGGCGAGAACTTAGCTTCCGGAAGTGGTCTAAGACACTGGTGCCATAGTTGCCGTAGAGGGCCCAGACCGAGCAGACACACCAGGCTATGACACGCTTTCCGTCTGCCTTGCCTTGCCCAGCACAAGTTCAAGCGTTCGTCTTTGCTACTAAGGGGCCATTAGCCTTAAGTACTTTCTCGCTACACGTTTTCAACTGAATGTTTCATAACAGACTTTTTAAGGTGAAACAGAATGTTCACAGAGTGACAGAACTTATCTTTATATTGTAGATGGCTTTGTACATCACAGCCCCCGAGGCGAGCGGTGAAGGGGGAAGACCTCGCCGATCGGCTCCACGGGAAGGCCAAAAAGCCTCCGAAACAGCTACCTACGGGTAGAACTTCCTCAGCTGCTCGACGTTCCAAGTGTTCGCTAATTCACGACCATCCTCGAAGGCGAGCCTGACTGAGCCTGGATGAGATACTGAGACCACCTTAAAGGGGCCCTCCCACGGGGGAGACAGTTTGTTGCGCCTTGCCTGCGCCTGAACTCTGCGCAAGATGAGGTCGCCCACTGCCAGCGTTCTCTCGCACACCCTTCTTGCCTGATAACGGGGCAGGGATTGCTGATATCTGGCGGCCCGGATCACCGCATTGTCTCTGATCTCCTCCAAGAAATTTACTTCATCCTAACGCCGGTCAGGGTCACCATCTTCACTGTACGCCGCCACCCGCGGGGATCAGAAGGCGAGCTCCGACGGGAGCACTGCTTCAGAGCCATACACCAGGAAAAAAGGGGTCTCGCCAGTAGCTCTGTTGGGAGTCATCCGCAACGCCCAAAGCATAGTGGGGACTTCTTTCGCCCAGCGTTTGCCACGCTTTTTCAGGTGATCGAACGCTCTTGTCTTGAGTTCTTTGAGCACTTCTGCGTTCGCCCGCTCCACCTGCCCATTGCTCTTCGGATGCACGACGGAGGCGAAGCATAGCTTGGTACCCAGCTCTTCACACCAATCTTGAAAGTCAGCACTTTTGAACTGAGTGCCATTATCGGTGATGATTCTGCTGGCGACGCCAAACCGGACAAAGATACTTCTCATGAATTTTATGGCCGCAGCGGAGGTGATCGTCGGGACCGGCGAGGCTTCCACCCACTTGGTGAACTTGTCGATGGCGACGAACAGATGCGTGTAGCCCCCGATCGCCCTCGGGAACGGACCCAGGATATCCAGCCTCCAGACCTCGAACGGCCAGGAGAGCGGAATGGTTTGCAGCGCCTGGGCTGGTCTGTGGATCTGCTTGGCGTGAAATTGGCACGCTTCTCATCTCCTCACTAGCTCGAAGGCATCCTGGAGGGCAGTAGGTCAATAGAAGCCGTGGAGGAAGACTTTTCCGACCAACGCCCGGCTCCCTGAGTGGCTCCCGCACATGCCTCCATGGATCTCAGAGAGGATTTCGCTCCCCGCTTTCCGAGTGACGCACTTCAGTAGAACTCCATTAGTGCCCTAGCGATACAGGTCCCCACCTACCAGGGCGTAGCGCTTGGCCTTACGCGCTATCTTTTCAGCTGACGCGTCATTGTTGGGAATCAGTCCATCCCGCAGGTAGGCTAGGATAGGATCCATCCACTGACCTTTCCGGACGAGTGCGACGACACTAGCATGGTCGCCGACGTACTCTGCCTGGCCTGGCATTTCCGCCTCAACCACCGCAGTAGTTCTTCCGCATCTTCCCTCGAGCTGAAAAGCTGTTGCAGGGACATCGACGTCTCCACTAGGACCGGGAGCGGCATCGAGAATCATGTCGTCCCCACTAGAATCGGGGGCTGCGACGGACAGCCGCGTGAGTCTTTCTTCAAAGACCCCAGCCGGGACAGGTGCCCTGGACGAGGCAATCTGGGATAGTTCATCCGCCATATAATTGTCACGGCGAGGGATGTGCGCGAAGCCCAACCCATCGTAGTGCCGCTCCAACCGGTGCACCTCCGCCAGGTAGGCCGCCATGGTGGGATCTGAACAGGTGAATTCCTTCTTCGCTTGGTTGATGACCAGGAGAGAGTCGCCTTTGACTTGTAGCCGCCGAATGCCCATGGTTGATGCCACCCTGAGCCCTGCAAGCAATCCTTCGTATTCCGCGGCATTGTTGGTAACGCGGAACTCCAGCACCACCAGGTGCCGAACAATGTCGCCGGTGGGAGACACCAGGACGACGCCGGCCCCAGCCCCCTCCAGCCGGAACGAGCCATCGTAGAAGAGAGTCCACGGCAAGGGTGCCGGGGTGTCTTCATGTTTTGCTGCCGCCGGAGTCCACTCACTGACTAACTCCGCCAGAGCCTGCCCTTTGATGGCCGTTCGGGGGGCGAACCTGAGGTCGAACTTCCTCACTTCAGCCAGGTTTCGCACCATTGAGTCATCGCAACACTGATACTCCTTGTTTACCTGGTTGATAACCAGCTGTGAATCTTCCTTCACAGTTAGCCGTTGGACGCCGAGCGACTTGCACGCTCTTAGTCCCGCGAGGAGGGCCTCGTACTCCGCGGCATTGTTAGTCGCCGCAAAGTGTAGTTGGATAGAATACTGGAGTTGCTCTTCTTGAGGGGAGATGAGAACAAAACCATCCGCCGAGTTTCTAGTGCGCGAACCGTCGAAGAACATGGTCCATGGTGTTTCTTCAGGTTGCTCGGGAGCTTCCTGGGATTTGGGTGGGCAGGTCCATTCAGCGATAAAGTCAGCCCAGACCTAGGATTTGATAGCAGCTCGAGCAGCAAACAGAATGTTGAACTCTGCTAGTTCCATTGTCCACTTAGCTATGCGTCCGCCAGCTTCCTTGTTCCTTAGGATTTCGCCCAGAGGGAACTTGGTCGGGACCAGTATTTGGTGCACCTGAAAATAATGCCGAAGCTTCCTGGAGGACATGAGCAAGGCGTAGAGCAGCTTCTGGACCTCAGGGTAACGCTCCTTTGATCCATGAAGTTCCTCGCTCACGTAGTAGATTGGCCGCTGGATGCCATCCCTTTCCACAGTCAAGACCGCGCTCACCACTTGTGGCGTGCAGCCAAGATACAACAAAAGCTGTTCGCCATGTCGCGGGGTAGTCAAGATAGGTGGGTTGAACAGGTATTGCTTTAGGTCTTGAAAAGATCTGTCAGCCTCTTCCGTCCACTGGAAGCCATTGTGCTTGCGCAGTGCCTTGAAGAACGGCAACCCGCGTTCGCCTTGATGGGAAATAAACCTGCTTAAAGCAGCCATCGGCCCTGTTAGGCTCTGAACCTCCTTAACGGTGGTCGGAGCCATCATGTTTTCAATAGCCTCAATTTTTTCAGGGTTAGCAGAAATTCCTTGCGAACCAATTACATAACCGAGCAACATTCTGGATCGAACACCAAAAGTACACTTCTCTGTGTTTAATTTAATTCTATGCCTGGTGGGGTTACGAAACGTCTCGGCCAGGTCTTTTACATGATCCGGAGCATACTTGCTCTTTACAACTATGTCGTCGACATAGACCTCCAGGTTCCTTCCGCGCTGATCTGGGAAAATCTTCTCCATTAAGCGTTGGAAGGTTGCACCAGCATTGCGCAGACCGAAAGACATGGTCATATAGCGAAAAAGTGCGAAGGGGTCTTTGAAGGCGCCTTCTCTTCATCCTCGGGGGAGATGCTTATTTGGTGATAACCGGAGTAAGCATCCAAAAAATTCAAGAGCTGGGCATCCGCAGTCGCGTCGACCAGCTGGTCTATGCAAGGCAGCGGGAAATTGTCCTTAGGACAAGCCGCGTTCAGATCTGTGTGGTCGACACACATCCTCCACTTGCCGCCTTTCTTCTTTACGATCACAGGGTTGGCCAGCCACTCGTGTGATCAACCTCGTGGATGAAACCAGCAGCGAGAAGCTTGCCAAGCTGATCCTTAATGATCCCCTGCTTGAAATCTGAAAAACAACGAAGCTTCTGGCGAACAGGCTTTTTGTCCGGCCGGACAGCCAGTTTGTGCTCAATAACCTCCCTTGGGACTCCGGGCATGTCAGACGGTTCCCAGGCAAACACGTCTGCATTAGCTCGGATGAAGGCAATGAGCTCGATTTCCTATTTGGGGTCCAGATTGGCCCCCAAGTGAACTGTCTTGGTGGGATCATCAAGAGACAACGGAACTTCCTTGGTCTCTCCCCCTGGCTGAAGAGCAACCTTGGGACGTGCAGACTTTGTCTGCGGAACGTCGGGACCACGTGGTGGAAGCTGGTCGACCAGGGCAAGGGACTGCTCATCGCAATCCAGAGCAGCCTTGTAGTTGCCCTTGACCGTGATCACACCGCTAGGGCCCGGTATCTTCACGCAATGGTATGCATGGTGGGACACGGCCATGAACTTGCCAAGAGATGGCCGGCCCAAGATCGCGTTGTAGGAAGATGGAAAGTCAACCACGTCAAATGCGATCAACTCTGTCCGAAAGTTGCTTGGACTGCCAAAGAAGACGGGCAGAACGATCTGCCCGAGCGGCTGAACAGCTTCTCCTGGAACAATCCCATAGAAGGGTATCGCGACCTCTTTAAGCTTAGAGCGAGGAATCTGCATCTCGTCGAAGACCTTAGCAGAAAGCAAGTCCAACGCGCTCCCGCCGTCGATCAGGACTCGCCCGACTCTTGCGTTGCTGATGGTCGGAGCGACCACCAGTGGGAGCCGCTGAGGCTTGGTCATCCCAGTGGGGCAATCCTGCTTAGAGAAGGAGATAGAGACCTCGGTCCACTTCATCGTTTCGGGCTGCGGTTTGCCTTTTTCAACGTTGTGGACCTCTCGGGCAGCTTCCTTGAGGCTGCACTGAGAGAGATATGCCGAGGAGCCGCCATAGATAACGGCTATATGGTTCACGGGTTCTTGATATTGATCCTCGTCGTCCCGATCACCATCATCGGTTTGGCGCTTGGCCTTACCGGCATCACCCTTTTCAGGGAGGGTGGGCATGGGGCCTTTGCCGTTGTAGAATTCCTCGAGCTTTGCAGCCCAAGTCCTGCAATGGCGTATATCGTGGCCGTAGTTCCGATGGAATGGACAATATCGGTCACTTGGACCTTTCTTGCCCTGATTGCCTCCCTGGGTGGGCTTCTTGCCCTTGTAGTTATTGTTGGGCTTCTTCTGCCAGTCTTTGGGAGGAGGTGCATGATCTATACCGGCGACGGTATTGTTCGCATCACCTTTGTTCTTCTTCTTCTGGGACTTCTTGTCACCAGGATTGTTGCTGCTCTTCTTCTTTTCATCCACAGCAGGCTGGGCGAGCAGCTCGCCCTTGTCGAACGCCTTCTTGTACTGAACGCGCTCTGCCGCATTGGCATAGCGATCAGCCCCCTTGAACAAGTCGTTGGCGGTCCAGGTCTCGTTGATCTCGAGATCCTGGGTGAGCCGCTCATCGCGGACTCTGTTTTTGAAAGCGCGGACAACAGATTCATCCGAGATGTTCGGGATCGTGTTGCGGATCTTGATGAAAGGCTTTACGAAGTTGCAGAGGGTCTCCCCATTCATCTGGATCATCTAGTGCAGATCATCCTCCTTGCCTAGACGCATGTAACAGCTCTGGAAATTGGCGATCAGAGCGTCACAAAGTTGGTCCGAAGAGCGGATGGAACCTTCCTGCTGATTGAACAGACACGTCCGAGCAGCGCCCTCAAGGACAGTCAGAAGGTAATTAGCCATGACTAGCTCGTCACCCCCAGCTGCCAAGATAGCGGTTGCGTAGATGGAGAGGAACTCCTCTGGGTTTTGGGTCCCATTGTAGCTCTCCATGTGACCGGGCTTAAACTTGCAAGGCCACCTGACAGTGTGAAGCTCGTCAGAAAAAGCCTTGCAGCCCAAGGCATATGCCCGACCACCTTCTCGAGCAGAACCTAGTCTCGAGAAGACGTTGGTCCTGTTGCCCGGAGGAACTCTAGTTGAACGAGAAGACTCTGCTTGAAGGAACTCCCTGCGAGACAGTCCTCCACGTTCCTTCCTCGTGGTCGCGACGATGCACTCTTCCCGAGAGGATCGTCCGTGATCGTCGTGCGCACGCTTGCCCCTGTGGTCGCGGTGACCACGGGGACTTGGAGAGCGTCGGCGACCACGGGTATCTGGCTCGTTGCGAGTCGCCCTTCATCGGTGACGAGGGTCACGTGATCGATTGGGCGCTTCGCTGTCGAATCGGTCAGACGGTATTGCACTGCCGGAGGAGGTGTTAACTTCGCCTATGGACTTAAGGCCTTCGGCCAGTCGCTCAAGGTGAGAAGCAACAGCGTCGCCCATGCAGGCGAGATCGGCCTGGTTGGTGGATCTGATCACCATTGCCATGGCCTGGAGCTGTTCCCGACTCTGATCAAGGGGTCCTGGGATCCCTGAAGCATCCGTGCTTTGCCCGACTGGAGTCCGGTTGCGTGGGGATTCCACCCGATCAGGAGGCACTTCTGCTGGGGTCTTGGTGGAGATATAGGGGGCGGGTCGCGTCGCTGACGCTTGCGCTGATCGCGAATCTGCGCCAAGGTTTGATTGATCGAGGCATCCAGGCTACGGCGAACAACCTCCTGCTCGCGGGTAGCTGGTGTAGCCCCATCTTGTTGCCGAGCAGAATTAACATGCTCGATCTCTTCGTCCGCCGCGGCCTATGCATGATCCCGCGAGGTTCCTGCATCGGCCATGTTGATGCTGCGACGGCCATGCGATGGCACGCTAGACGGTGTCATCACTGTGTCACCACAGAAAGAACCCACCAACATAGCCTTAGAATGCGAGAGATCTAAACCATCGTAAAGATCATCGGTTCCGTAGTCATCGTCAATGATGGGAGCTTCATCCAAGACCATCTCCGGAACATAGCTGGAGAGCTCAGTCTCAGATATAGAAAGCGATCGAGATCGAACGGATCGATCCGATCTGGCAGGAAGAATTTCCTGGTCGCTGATGGAGTTCGATATGCTCGAATAGACTTGATCTACTATCCCCACGGACGGTGCCAATTGTCGACGGTTGAGATATCGGTCCCAAGTCAACTAAGGTTCTTGAGAAAGGAAGATAGAAGACCTGCCGAGCAAGGCGAGCAGCAATCAACGAGCAACAGGGAGACACAGGGTTTTTATCCTGGTTCAGGCCTCTCGAAGAGATAATAGCCCTACGTGCAGCCTTTCTTCATATGAAAGAGGATTACAAGGTGGAACTCGACGAGATCAACGGGTCTCGGCGAGTAGTATGTGACAATACAAAGATGCTTGGCCGTAAGTTGGATCGGATGCCCCCTACACGCCGTAGGGGCTCGGTTTATATAGTGTTGAACAACCGACCTACAGAATGATAATCGGGCCGGGCTAACTACGAGATCGTAACGAACTCATACCATGCCAAATACATGCCACGGTAGATAAGGTAAACTCCAATTCTTAGGGATCACGACTTCTGCTCCAATCCGGGAAACCACGTCCGGGTCTTCACATAGCCGTGCAGAACTCATGTTCGAGTCGGACTCAAACACGAAGCCTAGGCCATTACGCACTGTGCCAGCCAGAAAGCTGTTCGGCAGGATGCACATGGGCCAGATAGAGACTTCAAGGGAGCTGGGCCCTAGGAGGCTGTTCGATTGGGCTGTCAGGGAGTGGGCCATGGCAATGGGCCGTGATTTTATCCCCGATAGCTAGTGCTCCTCTAGCCAAGAAAGGCAAGGGGATCGCTTCAGGGGACTCAGATGAAGACGATGATGAAGACAACGTCCCGCTCCTACGTCGCCGTCGCTCAGCAACGAGGCCGCCTTCGGCCTCGGCAGAGCAGCCACAAAGCCCCCGTCTCGCCAATTCGCTCCTGCATGGAGAGAACAGTGGGTGAGCTGAAGTCTCGCGATGAATTTGACAACGCGCTATATGCCGTTAAGTCGCAATACCGCGGCTGGATCGAAGAGCTCCAACAAGAGGTCACTGAACTCCGATTCCGTCACGTGGATGAGTCCAACACCATCCAAGGTATAGATCCCAAACAGTGCTAAACCTTTACAGAAAGAATACTCCTTAGATGATGATCTCTGAGACTTGCCTTTGAATGTAGCACTGGAGGCGAGGCAGAAGGCCCTGGAGGATGAAGTCTTCCGAGCCAACACTCAAGCTGAGAGATCGGCTAAAGAGCTGGAAGGTAACTTTCCACCACTGACTCTCCCTGACTCAATCCCACTGAAGTCCGACTGATTTGTCACACCCGATTGGTCACGCAGAGTATCGACAGAAGACCAAGACGCAATTCTAGGTCCTTGATGAAGAAGTGAAAACCGCCTACGAGCTTCGCCGCCGTGCTCTAGTAGGAATAGTTCCAACGCTCCAATGCCTTTACCCAGAAGAGGAGTTGCCGACTGATTCTGACATCCCTGTGGCCCATCTTGATGATATTCCTGCGCGGATCAAGGTCTTCACGCAGGAGGCGGCCATAACATGCACCAGCCAAGGGCTTGCGATCGCGAAGTCAAACTTCCCCCGCCTAGACTATGAGGCTGCAAAGGAAGGATTTGTATGCACCGAGGAAAAAGCCTGTGCCTTGCTGAAAGAAGTTCGGCCGACTGCTGAACACCTGGTCGAACATATGGACTTGTAGATGTGTATGTTGTTCAAACGCTTGATTGATCCTCGATACTTGTGATCTTATTTATCCGAGTAGTAAGCTTTATCCCTTTTCATGAAATGCATCTGCCGACCGTTCCAGCCCCCTAGTGCCAGGAATTAGCACTTGGCTTTCTCCCCATGCAACTACGGAGTAGCTAAACGCTGTCTTTGGCATGTACAAGCGTCATTACTCAAGAATTTTCATAACACCCGAATTTGATTGACACATGTAAGGAGAAAACAACTTTTATTGATAAGACAGAGTGCGGTTGACTCCGCACACTATTTATTGTAGCCTCCTACTTACTGCTTAGGCGTTTACGGCTAAGTAGCATGTCAAAAAAGGAGACTTATTACACGATGCTTGAATTCAAGACTTTTAAGAGTAAAAACGACGTAGTTGCTTGATGTTCCAGGTATTAGGCACGTCAGATCCGTCTTCACGTTGTAGCCGATAAGCCCTCGAGCGGGTCACCTCAGCAATCACATAGGGGCCTTCCCAGAGTGGGGAGAGTTTATGCTCGTGTTTCTGATTCCTTCGGAGGACAAGATCTCTCTTAGAGAACGCAAGCACTGTTGGTACTTTGCCAACTGGATCAATGCTGCTTCCCTGGCTTCCTCGAGTCGATCGAGATCTTCGTGTCTTGCCTCATCCGACAGATTATCGTCGAAACCAGCAACCCAAGGGGACCGGAACTTCAATTTAGTCGGAAGGACCACCTCTGAGCCATAGACTAGCAAAAGGGTGCCTGCCCGGTCGCTCGACTTGGGGTTGTTCTAAGCCCCAGAGCACCAAAGGAAACTCCTTGACCCAGCGCGTGGCGTATGGCTTTAGGCGATCGAAGATTCTGGCTTTAAGGCCTTGTAACACCAATCCGTTGGCGCGTTCAACCTGCCCATTGCTCCATGGGTGGTGTTGACACCCAAATTTGGCAGGAAAATCGGATATTGCGAAATAGATAATTATATCAGAAAATGGGCTTCATCGGCAAAGAAAGGAAGCAAATTGAGAAATATCGATAATCGCGAGACTCCGGAAGAATTACGTTCTGATCGGAAGATATCTTTTGCAACGCGGTAAAATAGGTCGTATCGGTATCGAATTTGTAATAGTATAAATAGGATTTTAGGTCTCGTGAGAAGGGGACGACATACTCTAAACACAAAACCACTTTTCGAATCCGATCGACTTCGTCAAAAGGCTTCAACTCACAGGTAGAGCTATCTTGATGGGATAATCGATTCTCTTCTTGTAACCCGTATGCATGGCTGTATCATCTTGATCTCATGTATACAAAGCATGTTAAACTGTCTTGGGTTTTACTGATCTCTAATGTGTTCTCGGATGTTACACTGTCTCGATTCAATCGATCTATAATATGTGTTTATCTCGCAATACCGATTGTCAACTGTCTTACGTGCTTTTCCTGAATCCGCTGTATGCGACTGCCTTGTTTAATCGATCTTGCGTGGACTTGTTTAGGATTTTGCATGTGTAGCTATTTGCCGATCAGCATTGCATTTACTTATATTAGTTCTAAACCTTTAAATCAGTCTATCGATTTACATCTAGATTTGGATTTGAATACTGTCTTGGCCTGACCAATCTATTCAATCTGTTTCTTGATCTAATCTAATAAATTGATATAAAGATTTATTGCTAATCATATATATATAATACCAAAAAGAAATAAAGAATCTATAATTAAATGCCTATTTATATTTAATTGCTCTATCAGGCATTAAGCCGATAGATTTTGCAATCAGATTATTGAACGCCGATTATAACTAACCTAATCTGGCTATCTTTAAAAGCCGATTAGGGCCAAGTCACTGACAATTTATTGCTTGTCAATTTACAGGTCAAATTGACTGGCACGCTTGGTTCTTGGTTGTGACGCAAGCACAGACTTGACGCTTCCGCACGTGTGTTTGCGAAGATCTCACTTTTCGTGTCAACACACTTTTTGGCACGCTCGGTGGGACACCAAGAATAAAAATCAACAAGATGACGCGCAACGATGCTGAAGCGGCATTGGAGGCACTCAAGCTCGCTGCTAAAGCAGTGACGTTTGATGAATTGAGCCCTGATCAGAAAAAGGAAGTTGAAGACAGGCTCGCTGTGATCCATGAAGAGAATAAGAAGAGAATGCTTACTGGCTACCGGAAAACTCGCAGTGGCCAGATTACGAAGACTTCTATTGGAGATCCACTGCTCACTGGAGATTTTCCGAAGTGATAAGAGATCAGATTAATAGCTCTGTTTACCGATCGATGCTGGATCAGCCATCGGTTTTAGGACGGATTGTGCAAGAAGGGGCCAGCGCCGCTTGGCATATCATGACTGGGCAAACCCCCGCAAGGAATCGGAATATTTCGCAAGAGATAAATTGGGGGAACCAATACACACCTTACCCTCAGATTGGGAATACCCAGGCTGGAACAACTCATGCTTGAGTTTTTCAGCCTAATTCAGCGCTGGGGGCGATTAATCCAAATCCGATTCAATCAATACAGAGCAATCAGGTTATAATCCTAGTAACAGATCCGATCTATCAGCCGATTAGCCCTGGAATCAATGAAAATCTAGAGGAGATGACAAGGAACCTTGCGTACAATATGATGAAGCAGTGTGGGTTCAACACTCCAAAGATTGCTCCACATTATACCATGCCGTACTCGCCGGCGTTCAATGAAACGGAATTTCCTCATAAGTATTGGGTCCTGGATTTCGCGAACGCTAAATTCAGCGGAAGCAATAACACCTCTACACATGAGCATGTTGCTAGATTCCTCGCGTTATGCGGAGAGGCTGCTTCAAAGGATACGCTCAAATGCAGATTGTTCCCACTGTCGCTATCAGGATCGGCATTTAACTGGTTCACTTCGCTTCCTCCGAATAGCAATACATCCTGGCCAGATCTTGAGAAGAAATTTCATGAATATTTTTATTCTGGAGAGAACGAAGCAAGAATTACCGATATCATGATGATTAAGCAGAAGTTTGGGGAATCGGTAAATGATTATCTGCGTCGGTTCAGGGAAGTAAGAAACCGGTGCTACTGCCTTTCACTGCCTGACAATGAATTAGCAGAATTGGCTTTCAAGGGTTTATTACCCGTTAATCAGAAGAAGGTGGGCAATCAGGAATTTGCTGATATTTCACATCTGGCTCACAAGATCGCGCTGTACGAAAGCCGATTCTCAGATAATTCTTACCCAGGCCAGCAAGAGTATCGGAATAATAGCAATAATAAGGGTAAAGACAAAGCCGTCAACGTTGTTGATACTGATGAGATCGAAGACTTAGATGATTCCGATACTGAGGATGTTGGTGCCTATGTTGCTGAATGGGAGAATAATAAGAAGGAATTCGAGCTTCGGTGGATAAAGCCGAAAAGCTCTGAAAATAGTAAATATTCTTTTGATACTTCCAAGTGTGATCGGATTTTCGATCATCTGCTGCAAGAAAAGTAGATTCGGCTTAAGCAAGGGCATGTAATTCCTTCACTCAAAGAACTGAAGAAGCGGAAATATTGCAAGTGGCGCAATTCTTACTCACACGCTACCAATGAGTGCAATGTTTTCAAGCAAGTTGTGCAAAAAGCAATTGAGAGCGGACAGCTTCGATATCAAGGTAAAAATTCGCAGATTGACACAGAATCTTTTCTAGTCGGCTTCGTTGGAATGGTTGATGCCAAGAGGAAAGCCGATGATACTGGGAGTTCTAATCGGTTTAAAGTGCTCGTCGGATCGAAGAGGATCATGGTGGAGGAAGAGCCGGAATTGAAATTCCGAGTAGCGAGCCGACAAAGTGGTGAACAAACTGGCGAATGGCGCGAGGTAAGGCGCGACCAAGATCGGAATCCAATTTCCAAGCCGAGGTCAAAGCCAACTTTTAATCAGTTGTTGGAAAAATATGACCGGATGGCTAAGGAGACACCTCGTAGAAGCGTCAAATCAAATGCTCGTGAACCTGTTCAATGGAATTCAAAGGATAAAGATTGGGAGATGGAGCATTGGGATTGTCCTTTTTCCGATACTGCTGGGAAGAGAATTGCCCACTCTGGAGAATTGCCCAATGAATCATGCATTTATTCCGCCAAAGAGGGTATCGGTAAAAGATCGTGTGGTGTTTCCTAATGAGAAATCTTAGGAAACTACGATGAGTAAAAATACCGATGTGCATCGGCCTCCCAAGGTGCCTTTGCCGCAGTGGTGTCCAAGCGGAATTACAAAATCTCAGAAGCGACGCTTGCAGCGGATGAGAAACACTGAGGCAAAGGAGGCAGAAGCTGAAAAGTTCAGGGATGCTTTGCTGGAGCAGGTTAAGCCGATGAGACCAGCTAGGGGCAGGCGAGAATGGAGGCCCAAGATGAGATCGGCTGTTATTATTGAAGCTAATAAAGATTCCGATGAAGTCTCGATTGCTACTAATATGGTTTGCATATTGCAACGAGAATTCATGTGCGATTATGAGGAGGCTGCTGCAGAGTTGGTAGTGGGGGCTGAAGACGCTATTTTTAAGAAACCTGAAAATTCCCGATTACATTTGAAGCCATTATTTATTATGGGTTATATGAATGGAAAGACGATTTCCAGAATGATGTTGGATAGTAGAGCTACTGTGAACTTAATGCCATATTCTGTGTGTCGAAAGATTGGAAAGTCTACAGAGGATCTGGTGAAGACTAACAAGGTATTAAGCGATTTCACTGGAAATCCGCCTGAAGCAAAGGGAGTTATAGTGGTGGAGCTCACTGTAGGTAGCAAGACGATCCCAACAGCTTTCTTCTTGATTGAAGAAAAAGGGAGTCATAATGTGCTGT
Source organism: Raddia guianensis (assembly GCA_036346415.1). Taxonomy (NCBI): domain Eukaryota; kingdom Viridiplantae; phylum Streptophyta; class Magnoliopsida; order Poales; family Poaceae; genus Raddia; species Raddia guianensis. The sequence goes on along the minus strand of CM070537.1, from coordinate 17,031,786 downwards.
TAGGAAGAGATTGGATACACGCTAATTGCTGCATTCCATCGACATTGCATCAAATTTTGATCCAGTGGATTGGCGAGCAGATAGAAGTGGTCAAAGGAGAGTCTCTAACCGCAGAGACCGATTGTGCAGAAATCCATGACAACCTGGAGGCATTATGAGGAAAACCTTTGGAGGAGTGTGATTTCCTCAGCGTCAGTAAATTGGGCTTCAAGCCAACAACACTGGAAGCGCAATCGGTAACTCAAGGACACGAGGGTTTTTTATGGGAACCGCGGCTCTAGAGGAAATAGAGTATAAGATGGGCCAAGGATTCATCTCGGCTGATGAGTTTGAAAAAGTTGATATTGGAACGGATGGTAAAGAGAGGCCGACTTACATCAGTAAACAGTTGCCGCGGGAATATAAGGATCGGCTTATCCAGATTCTTAAGGATCAGGTTGATTGCTTTGCTTGGGAATATCATGAGATGCCTGGTCCAAGCCGATCTATAGTTGAACATAAAATTAAAATGAAGCCAGGATTTCGGCCGGTCAAACAAGCACCAAGGAGAATTAGTTAGAAGATTTATGATTAGGTTAAGGATGAAATTCAAAGGTTGCTAGACGCGAAGTTTATTTGGCCATGCAAATATGCCGATTGGATTTCTAATATTGTAACAGTGGGGAAGAAAGATTTTGATAAGATTCGGGTATGCATTGATTTCGGGATTTAAACAAAGCAACATATAAGGATGAAAATCCGATGCCAATTGCCGATCGGCTAGTTGACGCTGCTTCTGGCAATCGGATAATCAGTTTCTTAGATGGCAATGCTGGTTACAATCAAATCTTTATGGCCGAAGAAGACGTGAGCAAGATTGCATTTAGATGTGCTGGATCTATCAGCCTATTTGAATGGGTTGTGATGACTTTTGGGCTGATTAGTGCTGGAGCTACATATCAAAGAGGGATGAACTTGATTTGCCATGATTTAATTGGTAAATTGGTTAAAATTTATATTGATGACGTGGTGATTAAATCTCAAGAAGAAGAACAACACTTGGCTGATATTGTAACCGTGTTGGATTGGTTTCGGAAATAAGGGATGAGGATGAATCCAAGGAAGTGCGCTTTTTGTTGTATCGGCCGGCAAGTTCTTGGGGTTTATGGTGCATCAGAGAGAAATCGAAGTCCATCCCGATAGTGTAAACGCGATTTTGAATACTAAACCTCCAGATTCAAAGGTTTGTCTACAAGAGCTCATCGATAGGATTAATTACTTAAGGAGATTTATTTCAAATTTATCGGAAAGAATCATCCCTTTTTCCCCATTACTTAAGTTAAAAAATTCCAATAAGTTTATTTGGGGACCAGAGCAGCAGAGGGCGTTTGATAATATTAAGGAATATCTGATCAATCCATCTGCTCTGGTTGCTCCAAAAGAAGATTTGTTGTTTAAGTTGTATTCATCGGTATCGGAAAAGACAATAGGGGCAGTTCTGGTCCAGGAGATAGATGGAAAAGAGCATGCAATCTTTTATCTAAGCAGGAAATTGCTGGATCCCGAAACCCGATACACGGTGGTGGAGAGGTATTGCCTTTGTCTATACTTTGCTTGCACTAAGTTGAGGCATTATCTATTGGGTGCTGAATACAAAGTAGTTTGCCAAACCGATGTGGTCAAGTACATGCTTAATGCTCCAATTTTTAAAGGACGACTCGGCAAGTGGGCGTGTACTCTCATTGAGTTTGACTTAACGTATAAATCTCCGAAATCCATCAAGGGGCAAGTATTAGCCGATTTCATTACGCATCATCAAGATGTTAATTTATCGGCTCTTTTACCATGGGTGATGTTCTTTGATGGATCGGTTTGTGAGAAGGGATGTGGAATCGGTATCTTTATAGTCTCTCCTGGTGGTGTTTCTTACCGATTCGGTGTTACAGTGGATTTTGGGTTGACCAACAATCAAGTTGAATACGAAGCTTTGATTCGATGATTGGAGTGGTTAATTCAAGCCGGAGCTATTGCTGTGGAAGTCTTTGGGGATTCACAGTTAGTGGTTTTTCAGATGATCGATAAATATGAGTGTCATAGTGTACTGTTCCGTGAGTATTTGGAAAGGGCTTCATATTTGGCCAAATATTTCAGCATGTTCACAATTCGACATATTCCAAGGGAACAGAATTATGAGGCCAATGAATTAGCTCAAGAAGCATCAGGATATAAATACCGATCATGGAATTGGAAATTATTTCAATTGAAAATTCAGTTTCGATAGGCTGGCAGGCAGAGATTATCGGTTATCTTAAAGATCCACAAGGAAAAACCGATAGGAAGCTTAAAAAAAGGGCTCAGAGATATGTATTGATTGGTGACAAGTTGTATTATCGGAGCTTTGATGGGTTATTACTTACGTGCCTGAATGAAGAAGATGCTAAAGTTGCAATCGAAGAAATTCATGAATGACTTTGTGGAACACATCAATCAGCATATAAAATGAGATGGATGCTGAAGCATGCAGGATTTTTCTGGCCGACCATGGTTGAAGATTGTTTCAAATATTATAGAGGTTGCAAAGACTGTCAGAAGTTTGGAAATATTCAGCATCCGCCCGCATCTATTTTACATCCGATTGTGAAGCCGTGGCCTTTTAGAGGATGGGGAATTGATATGATCGGAGAAATAGTTTTTACTCGTCTAAGGGGCATCGGTATATTTTGGTGGCAACGGATTATTTCACTAAATGGGTTGAAACTGTGCCATTGAAGAAAGTAACAGCAACTGAAGCGATTGACTTCGTTACAGAGCACATAATTTACCGATTTGGTATTCCTCAAACGATCACTACGGATCAGGGACCGGTATTTATGTCAGAGGCATTTCAAGATTATGTTCGAAGCTTGGGAATCACAACGATTAACTCCTCGCCGTATTATGCTCAAGCCAACGGCCAAGCAGAATCTTCAAATAAGAGTGCCATAAAGCTGATTAAGCGAAAAATCGATGAAAGGCCGCGGGGTTGGCATAATACTTTGTGGATGCGCTATGGGCATATCGGATTGCTAAACATGGAGCTACCAAGGTGTCACCATTTGAGTTGGTACACGGTCAAGAGACTGTTTTACCGGTTGAAGCTATCATCGGATCTACGAGGGTTGAAGAACAGAACAATGTAAAAGACGATGATTATAAGAATCTGATGGTGGATAAGCTTGATGATATGGTGGCAGTCCGGTTGAAAGCTTTGGAGCATATCGAGCGTGATAAGCAAAGAGTTGCTAGACATTATAATAAGAAAGTTGTGCCGAAAACTTTTGAAGTGGGAGATCTGGTATGGAAAACGTTTTAACCGATTGGGTCCAAAGATACTAGGTATGGGAAATGGTCTGCGAATTGGGAAGGGCCGTTTAAGATTAATCGGATTGTTCCTGGAAATGCATATATTTTGGAGACGCTTGAGGGGCAAGTTTTTAGTAAAGCGATTAATGCTAAGTATTTGAAGAGATATTATCCGAGTGTTTGGGTTGGAGCTTGAATGGAGGAATTTATAAAAGCCGATTTTCAAGCAAATCACCTATAGTATAAATGCCGACTAACACTTGTATCGGCACGATGTTGGTGTTTCGCTCAACACGTTGCTGTTGAGGAAAAAGCCGATTCTAATGAATCGCCTATAGACAAAAACATTGATAAAAGTGAAAGAGAATATGCGTAAAGAAAATAAAGTTATTACAAAGGCATGAAGGCCTTGAATATTTAGTGCCAGAGCAAAAGTGTACATCGGCCAATTTGTCGATTCATCAATAGAATAATGTTTTAAAAGATTTGGCTCGCAGGCCATCCAATCACGAAACTCCAAAATAGCTGCGGCGGCGTCAGCAATTGTGCCACGGATTTGATTGACAGTATCGGTGTCTTCTTTGACCGATCTGGGCACAATCGGGATTTTCTTCTTGGCGTCTAGGACTGCCAAGCCGCAAGCCTTCGCTATCGCATGCTGCTCTTTGGTTGCGGATTTGGATTCCTCAAAGTAGGAGCGAGGAGTTGCTTCGGCTTTCGTAGCTTTTTCCAATTCTTGTTCCAAGGATTTGACCCTTGAAACTGCTTTGGAGACAGCAGTTTTTGCCGATTCAACCTCTTGCTTCAGCTTGAGGAATTTGTCATTTTGGCAGTTGGCATCCTGAATGAGCACCTTGAGCTCTGCCTCAGCATCTTTAAGAGCTTCCCGCTGATGGAGCCGATCCAGAGTTGCTTCAAAATCAGCTTTCTTCTCACCAAGGGGCAGTAATTTCTGGATGGCCGAAACCACCTGCTCTGGGAGGATTTCTTTGATAGAATCTGCTATCTCCCGTATAGCAGATGGATTGGCCAGGAAAGCCGATTCGTTGCCGACCAGCTCCCCCATCTGCTTCAGCTTGGGGATGGTGTCCGGTAGAAACCGATTGGCCTTGGCTGGCTCCGCGGCAGGTGGCTCAACGATGGCGACTGGAGGGATGGATTCTTGATCGGGGATGAAAGAATGTCTAAGTCGTCGTCGAGCCAATCCATGCTGGACGGATCGAAATTTATCTCGTCGATTTTTCCCCCATCATATGTTATCACCTGCATGGATACCACGGTTACCCGAACTGGGCTTCGAGGTTGAAACATATACTGGAAAAGGAAATTTTTAAAAAGTTACAATGGATCGAAATTTTGAGAATTTTTCGAGATAAAGTAAGATATTCTGATTACATCTTGGGGGTTGAAAGCCGGAGGTGTCTGCGATGCTGGCGGAGGAGCAGGTGTAGCGTCCTTCCTCTTCTGGATGTGGGAAGTGTCCTGAAATCAAGATGCCGATAAAAATAAAAGCCCAAAGAAAGTTATGAGAATTTGGGGAAAATCAAGTGATTACTATGTCACATACAGACTCGGTGCTATCGGGTGTACGCACCTTTTGGGGTCTCGCCTTCTTGGTGGCCAGTTTCTTCCTTTGGCTGGCGTCACCTTCAGGCCTCCCTGTTTCTAAGAAAGTGAGAAATGGTTTGATTAAAAGTTTGCAATAAGTCGATTGTACCTCTTTTCTTGGGCTGTTGGGAGGACCCTTGAGTAAAGGCCGATGCGGACTTGGCCGTCGAGTGAAGGCGTCTGGCTTCCTCGCCAACGAGCTTGGCCCTGGGGCTCTTGTCTCTGCTTTGTAAAGGAAGATAACACCAGGTTAGTTATCAGAAAAAGAACAGTATGAGTTAGTGAACGCACGCAAGTTAGTAACCTCGCTGTTAGAAGACGATGCGTGATTTTGAGATCCTGTTCTTTCATCTGAGTCCGATGAAGAAGGTCCTGACTCAGAAGAATTTTTCTCTTTGTCGTCGTCATCATCGAAATCATCAGAATCGGATCCGTCATTGCTGCTTTCTTCCGATTCTGATTGGAGCCCTGCCATAGCAGCAATTTTTAGGCCAGTTGGGTTTGCAAATCTCCTTCTTGCCAGTAAACCGTCCGATTAAGGCTGTAGCTCTGCCTTCTGTGGCGTAGATGTTTTTCGCAATAGACTCCCACCAGATGTCAAATTTCAGAGAAGTGTCAGACCACATTATGAATTCCATCGGCATTTCAATGTCAATATGTGCAGCCGATAAAATTTCATATGCCGATTGAGAGTTGAGATCTTCTCTAGCATTCAGGTGGCGATATATAAATAAATCAGGAATATCCAGTCCCAGATTAAATTGCTGAGCGACCATGGCAGGATGATAGAACTCATATGACGGTTTTCTGATATGAGTTCTCGTACTCAAGATGGCGAAGAAGATGCCCAGAGAGATGAACTCTTTATATGCCGATAAGGCTTCGCCCCTTAAAGTGTTGTCCAATCGAAAAAATGAGGGAACCGGATATTTGTCTAAATCAGTATATGGACCATATTCCGATTCAGAAATTGTAAAGAATGCAGGCAAGGAATGGGAGAGGTCCTCTTGGTTTAGCCGCCTTCTGTTGCAGTTTACTGAGGTCATCTCTCCATAAGATCTGCAGGGGCGCTCATTTCCATCGGATTCTTCTTCATTTGGAAATTCTAGGCTGAAGTCCAATTCTCCTATGGAGTTGTATATTTGGAGCTTCAAAAACAGACAGATGAACAGAAAGGACCGTCTAGATTTCCAACTGAGTAATAAGCTTTCTTAGAGTAGAGACCTTCTCTGATCTCATGCATCATCCGATAAGTGGCTCCTAGCAGATATTTTTCGATTGCCAATTTTTGTCCTGCTGCCAATGCTTCAGCTACGCCTTGATAAACTTTGCTGGGGCTAAGAGATTGGCCACGGAAGAAGAATCTGTCCAGCCACATACTCAGAAAAAACGATATGTTCTTCATCTTCTACGTCGCCTATTTTCTGATGAGTTGCAATGTAACGTTGCCATCCAAAGTTTTTCTCAGGAACTAACTTCAGAGTGGCGGACAGGTCAAAAGCCAATAGCATTTTCTCCATCGGGACTGAGGCCTGTTAGCATTGCTACATCCAAGAGCGTAAGGCTTATTGGTCCCGTCGGAAAGAGGAAAGTGTTGGCTGTGTCGCACCAGAAATAAGCTGATGCTGCCATAAAGGGTTCGTCTGCTGGAGGAGGATGCAAGGAAAGAAGAATTGCATCGGTAATTCCTAATTCGTTCCATTGTACCTTTTTCTGGCTATGAACCCGAGTGAGCAAGTCCTTGTATCCCTTGATCGGGCTAGGCCAGGATGGGAATGCCGATTTCCAGCTGTTTATACTACGCTCATCGGCAAACAACGGGAGCCTTGCTACTGAATGATCTATGAAGGCTGTTGGATCTCTCTCCCCTATCGGTCCCAAAGAATACAGCGCTTCAGACTCTAAGCATCGGAATAGTACCTGAAACATATAGCCGATTGGAAATTGAAAGTGACTGTGCTATGGAAGTCCTGAGGGCTCCGGAAATCCGATGCAGAAGGCTTGTGCGCAAGAGAATGGGTGAATGTGACAGTGAGTGACCGCCTATTTATAGCTGCGGTAAAACTAGGGTTTTTACTGGGGGTTTCGGCGTTACTGTTTTGGCCCATGTTGCGTAATGGGCTGACACGTGTTCTCAGAATGGGCCGAAAGCGAAGATTGCAAGGGTAAAATTGTGAAAAGTTCCAAGATAATTTGGCACAAATCTGATTTTAAGTGAAAGTTCGGCCAATGAGAAAACCCATTGCCAAACTTAGGGGCATATGTTGACACCCAAATTTGGTAGGAAAATCGGATATTGTGAAATAGAAAATTATATCAGAAAATGGGCTTCATCGGCAAAGGAAGAAAGCATATTGAGAAATACCGATAATCGCCACACTCCGGAAGAATTACGTTCTGATCAGAAGATATCTTTTCCAACGCGGTAAAATAGGTCGTATCGGTATCGAATTTCTAATAGTATAAATAGGATTTTAGGTCTCGTAAGAAGGGGACGACATACTCTAAAGACAAAACCACTTTTCGAATCCGATCGACTTCGTCGAAAGGCTTCAACTCACAGGTAGAGCTATCTCGATGGGATAATCGATTCTCTTCTTGTAACCCGTATGCATGGCTGTATCATCTTCATGTCGTGTATATGAAGCATGTTAAACTGTCTCGGGTTTTATCAATCTTTAATGTGTTCTCGCATGTTACACTGTCTTGATTCAATCGATCTGTAATATGTGTTTATCTCGCAATACCGAGTGTCAACTGTCTTACGTGCTTTTCCTGAATCCGATGCATGCGACTGCCTCGTTTAATCGATCTTGCGTGCACTTGTTTAGGATTTTGCATATCTAGCTATTTACCGATTAGCGTTGCATTTACTTATATTAGTTCTAAACCTTTAAATTAGTCTATCGGTTTACATCTAGATTTGGATTTGAATACTGTCTTGGCCTGACCAATCTATTCAATCCGTTTCTTGATCTAATCTAATAAATTGATATAAAGATTTATTGCTAATCATATATATATAAAATACCAAAAAGAAATAAAGAATCCATAATTAAATGCCTATTTATATTTAATTGCTCTATCAGGAATTAAGCCGATAGATTTTGCAATCGGATTATTGAACGCTGATGGGGAACGGGGGTCCCGATCTTCCGACAGGTAGGATAAACACGATTGGTGGAGAACTCGACGTTGACGATCCGGCTTCCAATCAGAACAGATCTAAGCCTGCAATCGCTACACCACTGTCTCCGTTCGTTATCAACCACGCCAAGACACGGTTGACCTCACCACGAAGGCTAGTTCCTGCAAGCGAATCGAGAACACGAGCAAGAACGCGGTAGATGCAATCTCAAATTACAGATTACCGATTAAGCACATAAGTTGGGGTTCAGCAAACCGATACACGGCGAAACTGCGACGGCAGAATAATCTAAGCAAAACCCAAGTCTAAACTAGCGACGGCTACTAAATTTATAGCGACGGCTAGGGTTTGGGGCGCAGCCCCTAGGGTACATGGGCCATGGGCCCAAAGTGGAGCGGCGTAGCGCCCGACAGATCCCGGCAGATTCTGGTCGCAATATTGTTTCGATGATTCCTGCTGGTCCGTATGGAATTTGGAGGTGGGACCAGATCCGTTGGAAAGATCTCGTCGAGAGCTTGTCCGTGCATACCAAGAACGTCCAAAACGGAGTTCGTACGCATCCGGAGCATCCATTTTAATTTGATCACGGAGATGGCCGAACTGGATTCGTGGACCAATTGAGCTCTTTCTTTGGCCCGCCTTGGAACGACGTGGCTTGTGGGACCAGAGGGTGCGAAGAGGTGGAGAGGCGTCTTTCTTCAGTATGTCTTCACGTAGTGGAGGCGGCCAGGTGGTGGCGAACTTCGGATAATATCGCGCCTTGTCCGGTCGATGATCTTGTGGAGTGATCGACCTGGCCATGGTGGAGGTCGATGATGCCACGTAGTCGATGATGTCATCATAGATATTGTAGACGATATAGAGGATGCCGTGTGGTGTTGCCAACTTGTTGTAGACAAAGTAGTCGACGAAAATCTTGATGACCAACATATTGACGTAGTGTTGGTCATACCTATGATGGGCATGGTCACATCATCCTCCCTTTCTTGATTGTGAGTCGTCCTCGACTCATTCTTGTTTATCTGCAAAAGATTAGCTCCAAAAAAAGACAAAGCAACAAGCATATCGTTTGCAATCAAATTGTTAGAATCAAATCGATTAGGATCCACATCCTCCCCTTCTTGAAATTTTGCATATAATTTCGAAACAGAGCTAGAGGCACTTGATGTCTCATGATTATTGATAATGTAGCTCTCCAACTGATCACATGATTGTACATCATAAGAAAAATTCATATTTGAGCAAATGTACACTCGATTAACCATGTACTTTTCATTATCATTATATTTGTCTATAGCATGAAAAGTGTTTCTAGATAACCAAGACAAATTGTATTGATCAACAAGTCTCTCCTCTAAATTGTCTAGATCACATAGAACATCAAATTCAATATAACCCAGAGCATTTAAAGAAGACAACAATTTCAGCTTATCATTTTCGTTGGCGATGTGAACAACATGTTTATTTTCAGCACAAGTGTTATTATGCTCCAAGTCAAAAGTGGCATGTTCATTCACTAGTTGTGGTAGAGGTATAAGTGAAGCATTATCACACAACTCTTCTTTATCACAAGAAATATCGAGCAAATCATCTTGCGACAAAGATAAATCAGAAATTGGTTCCACAATTTGTTGCTCTAGCATATCATGATTTGTGGAATGTTTCAGCACATCAACATCATTCTTCTTTTGAGTGAGTATTGTACCTTTTTCATTACCTTTATTTTCCTCCTCAGCTGATATAGGTACATCTTTAGTTGTAGGCGTTGGAAGCAGGGGTAAAGCGTCATGTATCTCTTCATTCTCCTTGTTATCATTCATGGTCAAATCTTGCTTATCATTCTCTTGATTATTCTCATTGCCCTGCAAAATGTTAGTCACGAGTGGAGGCACGACAAGAGGTTGTTCTTCCAGAGAGATTTGTCTTTCATGTGCAATTTTAATTTCAATCTCACAAGCAAGGTTAAACAAACTAGAGAGAGAATCATATTCTTTATCAACAAGAACATTCTGAATATTTTTATCAAGTCCTGCTAAGAATTTAATTTCCTTAGCTTCCTCGGTTTCCTCTAAACCACAACGCAACAACAATGTCTCAAATTTTTCATAGTAAGTTTTAACAGTTCTATCACATTGTTGTAAACCTTGTAATTCATTGATTAAATTTTCAGAATGATATGCGGGAACAAATTCATCTCTCAAATATCGTTTGATATCTCTCCATGTTTTAGGTACTTTCTTATATTTACAAAAATCATTCCACCAAATTGATGCACAACGAGTAAAAGCACTAGTGGCAGCATTAATTTTTCGTTTGTCACAAATTTTATATTGTGAAAATATTTTATTTACCGTTATTTCCCAATCAATATAAGCAGTAGCACCAATTTCATTATAAGAAGGAAGAGACATTAGAGTTTTACCTTGGTCGGTGGAAACAGATGTAACGTTGGTGGAGTGTTTTTCTTCCAACCTCTCTTGTGTTTTATTAATGTTTCGACCGTAATTGTTGATCATGGCTTTTATCTCTTGTGTATTATTGTTGATCATGGCTTTCATCTCCTTCAATAAGTCTAGCAGCTCCTTGTGACGAACAAGTTTAGTATCATTATGATTTTCGATCGATGATCCTGCCATTGTTAGTAGAAAACAGAAAATAACACAAGAGTATTATCCCTATCAACTACTACGTGGTAGAAGGTGGAATCACACTCTCTCAAACATCTTACCATGCTCTTACAAGTGTTCTTACCAAATCAGCAGGAGGTACAACCGGTGGCTGGTTCGTGATACCGAACGAGTGTGAGCGAAGCGATTGCAAGTTCGAACCAGAACTGATTAGAAGTATGTGGAGCTTGGGTAGGCAATATTTAGTAGCAAGGAATATGCAATTATCAAAATCAGAATAGCAAAGTTGAATAAATATCCAAAGTACTTGTCAATGTTGCTGGCCTAAACTCGTCCTTAGACCTAGCTCAAGCAAGCAAAATGATTAATGCGACACTTTGGATAAAAAGGATGCAAGCACTTCTGATTTCTTTCTGTCTTTTCCTTGTTTTTTTTTTCTTCTCTTTTTTTCTCTTTGTGCGGCTTCTTTTTATGCACTTGCCTATTTTTTTTTTACTTTTTTTTTTCAAATACCAATAGTGCCGCATATGAGAGATTACAAGATATATACTCAAACACTCAATTTTCTCTCGCTGGATAAACAGATCTACTATGCAGAAACTTTCTATGCTGTTTTCGGATTTTTGGAGGCTTCAAAACTAAAACATATAACAGTAAAGTTGTATATCTTTTCGTGCTGATCAATTTGCATATATGGAACACCCAATTTGGATAAAAGATCTAGGAGATTTGGGCCCCGCAATACAGACTGCTCAGAAAAATCCGAGACACATACAGAAACACTTCCAACGTGATTTTGGATCTGAAGATGGTGTTTCTGGAACTTCGTGCAATGGACAAAGTTGTCGAAATTTTTCCGGGCTACAATTTAGGATCTAAATTTATTCAATTTGGAGTTCGGATAAAGGAGATAATGATAAAACACCGAACTATACAGATTGGTACCCGATTTGGACGCGGCGGCGACGACGACGTGATGGGACTCGACGTCAAGATGCAAGAATTAAACTAGACTAAGAACTTACTCTAAACCAGCAACAAGACGATGACAATGGATACAAATTCAACAACGCGAAACTGAAAACGAAATTGCGAAGGGCACAAAGGGGCTTGGATGATGCACGAGATGATGAACTAAAATCTTTTTGTGGGGCAATTTTCTGGACTCTAGGTGGAAGATGAATAATGAACAAAGGGGATACAAGTATACCTGACGGGAAACCGAGGCTCTGATACCACTTGATGGGGAACGGGGGTCCCGATCTTCCGACAGGTAGGATAAACACGATTGGTGGAGAACTCGACGTTGACGATCCGGCTTCCAATCAGAACAGATCTAAGCCTGCAATCGCTACACCACTGTCTCCGTTCGTCATCAACCACGCCAAGACACGGTTGACCTCACCACGAAGGCTAGTTCCTACAAGCGAATCGAGAACACGAGCAAGAACGCGGTAGATGCAATCTTAAATTACAGATTACCGATTAAGCACATAAGTTGGGGTTCAGCAAACCGATACACGGCGAAACTGCGACGGCAGAATAATCTAAGCAAAACCCAAGTCTAAACTAGCGACGACTACTGAATTTATAGCGACGGCTAGGGTTTGGGGCGCAGCCCCTAGGGTACATGGGCCAAGGGCCCAAAGTGGAGCGGCGTAGCGCCCGACAGATCCCGGCAGATTCTGGTCGCAATATTGTTTCGATGATTCCTGCTGGTCCGTATGGAATTTGGAGGTGGGACCAGATCCGTTGGAAAGATATCGTCGAGAGCTTGTCCGTGCATACCAAGAGCGTCCAAAACGGAGTTCGTACGCATCCGGAGCATCCATTTTAATTTGACTGCGCGGAGATGGCCGAACTGGATTCGTGGACCAATTGAGCTCTTTCTTTGGCCCGCCTTCGAACGACGTGGCTAGTGGGACCAGAGGGTGCAGAAGAGGTGGAGAGGCGTCTTTCTTCAGTATGTCTTCACGTAGTGGAGGCGGACAGGGTGGTGGCTGAACTTCTGGATAATATCGCGCCTTGTCCAGAGGTCGATGATGCTGACGGAGTGATCGACCTGGCCATGGTGGAGGTCGATGATGCCACGTAGTCGATGATGTCATCATAGATAATGTAGACGATATAGAGGATGCCGTGTGGTGTTGCCAACTTGTTGTAGACGAAGTAGTCGACGAAAATCTTGATGACCAACATATTGACGTAGTGTTGGTCATACCTATGATGGGCATGGTCACATCAAACGCCGATTATAAATAACCTGATCTGGCTATCTTTAAAAGCCAATTAGGGCCATGTCACTGACAATTTATTCCTTGTCAATTTACAGGTCAAATTGACTGGCACGCTTGGTTCTTGGTTGCAACGCAAGTCGAGACTTGACGATTCCGCACATGTGTTCGCAAAGATCTTACTTTTCGTGTCAACAGGTGGGTCACCGAAGCGTAGCAGATCTTGATGCCAAGCTCCTCGCCCCAATCTGGAATTCGTTGCTTTTGCACTGAACACCGTTGTCGGTGATGATGCAATAACGCCAAAACGCATGGCGATGTCTCGGAAGAACTCGCGCGCCTTGGCCGCCGTGATAACAGCAACCGGCTTGGCTTCAATCCACTTTGTGAACTAGTCGATGGCGACGAAGAGATGAGTGAATCCGCCTTGTGCTCGCTTGAGGGGGCCCACCATGTCCAGATTTCAGACGGCGAAGGGCCAAGAGATTGGAATTGTTTGTAGATCCTAAGCCGGCATGTGAATCTACCAAGCAGAAAATTGACACCCATCACACCTACGTACTATGTCTTCCGCGTCGGTGCAGCAGTCGGCCAGAAGAATTCTTGCCGATAGGCTTTTCCTACCAGAGTGCTGGCCACCGCGTGATGCCCACATTCTCTCGAGTGGATCTCATTGAGTAGATTTCTGCCGTCTTGCTCTGATATGCAACGCCTTAGTACCCCGGAACAGCTTTTTCTGAAAAGCTCGTCCCCGACAACCTTGTAGCTCTTGCTTCAGCGTGTAATGCACTCGGCGAGGCTTCGATCCTCGGGCAGCTCATCACGAGGAAGATAATCCAAGTAAGGCTGCGTCCACCCAGGGCTGATTGATAATACATCCGTATCGGGCTCTGGTTGCTTCTCTTGATCTTCTCCCGGTGTAGGTGGTAGCTTAATGGACGGCGCGCATAATTCTTGGAAGAAAACACCAGTCGGGATTTGCGCCCGAGTGGATCCCATCCGAGCTAGCTCGTCTGCTGCTTCGTTATCTCGGCGGAGCACGTGTGTCAGCTCCAGTCCTTCAAACTTGTCTTCTAACTTCCGTACCTGCTGACAGTAGGCCGCCATATTATCACCGATACAAGACCACTCCTTTTGAACTTGGTTAACCACGAGTTGGGAGTCGTCGCGCACCATTAACCACCTCATTCCGAGCGATATGGCGACGCGTAGCCCATGGATGAGTGCCTTGTACTCGGCAGCGCTGTTGCCGACGGGAAACAATATCTGAAGGACGTAGTGTAGCTTCTTTCCAGTAGGCGATATGAGCAAAATCCCAGCCCCCGCGCCACTAAGCATGAGGGAACCATCAAAGTACATTGTCCAGTACTCGAGATTTTCTATTGCTGCAGGGGTCTGAACCTCTGTCCACTCTGCGACGAAATCGGCTAGTGCTTGAGATTTGATGGCTAATCGAGGCCTGAACTTTATTTCAAAGGCTCCAAGCTCGACTGCCCACTTTGCAATCCTCCCAGTGGCTTCACGATTATGAAGTATGTCCCCAGCAGGAAAGAAGTGACAACCGAAATTTCATGCTCTTAAAAATAATGCTTAAGCTTCCGCGATGTGAGTAACACAGCATACAGAAGCTTTAGAACTTGTGGGTACCTTATTTTGGATTCACCCAATACTTCGCTTACGAAGTAGACCGGACGCTGTAGCCCTCCTCATCCCGTTCAACCACCAAAGCGCTGCTGATAACGTGAGTCGTGGCACCGATGTAGAGTAAGAGGGGCTTCTAGGGCATGGGAGGGGCCAACGCTGGAGGCGTGGTGAGGAACCTCTTTAGATCTTCAAAAGCTTCTTGTGCTTCCGCTGTCCACTGAAAATCGTCTTGTCGGCGTCAGAGCCTAAAGAATGGCATGCCTCGCTCCCTGAGTCGGGAAACGAATCGGCTGAGTGCCACGATGCATCCAGTGAGCTTCTGCACATCCTTCTGATTGGCCGGGAGCTTCATCTTGATGATGGCGTTGACCTTCTCTGGATTGGCCTCGATCCCCCGATGGAGATAATGAATCCGAGTAGTTTACCAGATGGAACCCCAAAAACTCACTTCTCGGGATTTAGCTTCATCCGATATGCCCTGAGGCTCTCGATTGTCTTGGATAGATCTGTAATAAGATCCCATCTGGATTTTATTTTTATGGCGACGTCATCGACATAGGCCTCCACGTTGCGTCCGAGCTGAGTGTGAAAACATCGCTGTATGGTGCGCTGATAAGTCGCGCCAGCGTTCTTCAACCAGAATGGCATTGTGATATAGCAGAAAGCACCAAAAGGC
Organism: Raddia guianensis; assembly: GCA_036346415.1. Lineage (NCBI taxonomy): Eukaryota > Viridiplantae > Streptophyta > Magnoliopsida > Poales > Poaceae > Raddia > Raddia guianensis. Next base: position 17,016,528 of record CM070537.1, on the reverse strand, counting down.
GTGATAAACGACGTCTTGATGCAATCAGACTAATCTGATGATAGCCCGAGTAGGCATCCAGAAAACTCAAGAGCTCGCACCCGGCGGTGGAATCCACCACTTGGTTGATGCAGGGGAGCCCAAAAGAATCCTTAGGACACGCTTTGTTGAGGTCGGTATAGTCGACACACATCCGCCATGTCTTGTTCTTTTTCTGCACCAGAACCGGGTTCGCAAGCCACTCGGGGTGATATACCTCCTTGATGAACCGTGCTGCCAGCAATTTGGTGATCTCTTCCCGTATGTCATCTTTCTGATCCGGAGCGAATCTTCGTAGGCGTTGCTTGATTGGCTTCGTCTTTTCGTCGACGTGGAGAGAATGCCCGACCACCTCCCTAGGAACACCAGGCATGTCCGAAGGTTTCCAAGCGAACACATCCTGGTTGGCCCGGAGGAAAGTGACGAGCATGTCTTCCTATTTGCTGTCGAGCCCTGTCCCAATCACGGCTGTCTTGGCCGGATCAGACTGGTCCAACAAAATCTTCTTAGTTTCTTCGACTGCTTGGATGGATGTTTTGGCCTGCTTCTTGGCGGGATGCCCCTTCCTCCTGAAGGGATGCGACCTCCAGTCAGATCTTTTCCATCTCAGCAGATGAGTCCAAAGGTTTGCGCCATCTCACGATTTATTTGTTGCGAGCGAGGATCGCTTATCGTTACCAGGGAAGGTGATTACACCATTGGGACCTGGCATCTTTAAGTTGAGATAAGTATAGTTGGGAACAGGCATGAATTTGGCAATCCCCGGCCTTCCCAAGATGGCATGATATGCCATCTCGAAATCAGCCACTTCAAAACTCAGACTCTCGGTCTGATAGTTATCCATAGTCTCGAACGTGACGGGCACAGAGATCTATCCGAGTGGTATCGCGGACGTCCCGATGATTCCCGTGGAAAGGAGATGATCCCTGCCGTAGCTAGGAACGAGGAATATTCATCTGGTCCAAGGTCTTTGATGGGGACGAGGGTCCCGATCTTCCGACAGGTATGGATAAACACGATTGGTGGACAACTCGACGTTGACGATCCGACTTCCAATCAGAATTGATCTAAGCCTGCAATCGCTACACCACTGTCTCCGTTCGTTATCAACCACGCCAAGACGCGGTTGACCTCACGACGAAGGTTAATTCCTGCAAGTGAATCGAGAACACAAGCAAGAACGCGGTAGATGCAATCTCAAATTACAGATTACCGATTAAGCACACAAGTTGGGGTTCAGCAAACCGACACACGGCGAAACTGCGACGGCAGAATAATCTAAGCAAAACCCAAGTCTAAACTAGCGACGGCTACTGAATTTATAGCGACGGCTAGGGTTTGAGGCGCGGCCCTAAGAGGTACATGGGCCATGGGCCCAAAGTGAAGCGTCACAGCGTCCGGCAGATTCTGGTCGCAATCTTGTTTTGATTATTTCCATTGATACGTAGGGAATTTGGAAGTGGGACTAGATCCGTTGGAAAGATCTTGTCGAGAGCTTGTCCGTGCATACCAAGAACGTCTAAAACGGAGTTCATATGACGCCGGGGCATCCGTGTTAAGTTGACTGCGCGGAGATGGCCGAACCTGACTCGGGGACAAATTGGGCTCTCTCTTCGACTGGCCTTGCAACGACGTGACTTGTGGGACCAGAGGGCACCGAAGTGGTGGAGATGCGTCTTTCTTGAATACGTCTTGAGCTTGGGGAGGTGGCCATGGTGGAGGCCAAATTACTGGCGACGACAACGCAATACAAGCATGACGAGATTGCCGGCTGTGCACGCGACCTGGCCATGGTGCTGGTCGATGATGCCATATAGTTGATGATGGCACCATAGTTGACGTAAATGATGTAGAATATGCCGTGAAGTGTTGCCAACTCGTCGTAGATGAACAGGCCGAAGATGAAATAGTCGATCGAAGACTCGTCGACGTCCATGCTGGCGAAGCAGTCGACGAAAATATTGATGACCACCACACTAACGTAGTGTTAGTCATACCAATGATAGACATGGTCACATCATACTCCCCTTCTTGATTGTGAGTCGTCCTCAACTCATCCTTGTTTGTCTGCAAAAGATTAGCTCCAAAGAAAGGCAAAGTAACAAGCATATCATTTGCAATCAAATTGATAGAATCAAATCGATTAGGATCCATATCTTCCCCTTCTTGAAATTTTTCTTGTATTTTGGAAACAAATCTAGAGGCACTTGATGTCTCCTGATTATTAATAAAGTAGCTCTCCAACTGATCACATGGTTGTACATCATAAGAAAAAATTCATATTTGAGCAAATGTGCACTCGATTAACCTTGTACTTTTAATTATCATTATATTTGCCTATACCATGAAAAGTGTTTCTAGATAACCAAAGTAAATTGTATTGATCAACAAGTCTCTCCTCTAAATTGTCTAGGTCACATAGAACATCAAATTCAATATAACCCAGAACATTTAAAGAAGACAATAATTTAAGCTCATCTTTTTCGTTAATAATGTGAACAACATGTTTATTTTGAGCACAAGTGTTTGGTTCTGAAGCAAAAGTAGCATGTTCATTCACTAATTGTGGCATAGATATAAGTGAGGATTTATCGCACAACTCTTCTTTACCACAAGAAACATCGAGCAAATCATCTTGTGACAAAGGTAAATCAGCAATGGGTTCCACAATTTGTTTCTCTAACATATCATGATTTGTGGAAAGTTTTAACACATCAACATCGTTCTTCTTTTGAGTGAGTGTTGTACCTTTTTCATTACCTTTATTTTTCTCCTCAGCTGATGTAGGTACATTTTTAGTTGTAAGCGTTGGAAGCAGGGGTGCAACAACAAGCATCTCTTCATTCTCCTCATTCTCAATTTTATCATTTGCACTTGCCAGCAAAATGTTAGTCGTGGAAGGATACACACTATTCTTACAAATAGATGTGTTGGTTTTTCGTACGACTTTCTTATATTTTATTTTATTTTCAGCTGAACAAGTAAGAGCAAATGTTTGCAATAGAGAAACATATTTTTCATCCACAACAATATTGTATATTTTCTCATTAAGTCCACATAAAAATCTACTCTCCTTCTCTTGATCTGTTTCCTCCAAACCACAACGTAATAACAAATTTTGCGATTCTTCGTAGTAAATGGTCACAGGTTTATCACCTTGTTGTAAACATTGTAATTTGTTCAGTAAATTTTCACGATAATAGACAGGAAGAAACATATCCCTTAATCGTTGTTTCATGTCTCTTCAAGTTGAAGGTATCCCAATAAGTAAACAATGCGCCTTCCATTTAATTGATGTATTATTAATTAAAGCACTATCAGCTGTCATAACCTTTTCTGTATCAGAAATTCTATGTCAAGAAAAAATTTTATCCACTACTATTTCCCAATCAATAAATGCATCAGGCCCAAATTTTACATTATATAAAGGAAGGTTCTCGATGGTATTACCATGCTTGTTGGTAGCAGATGATGTGTAACTCTTCTTCAATTTCTCCTTATGATGGAACCGATCAAAACTTTCTCTAGCCTCCACACCAATGATGCTTGCATTCCAACTGGTGGCTGATGGTTGCAATCTTCTCATTCCATTGTATGCTCCTGCCATTATTAGTAGAAACACAAAATAACACAGAAGTATTATCCCTGTCAACTACTAGGTTTTGAACGGTGGAGTCACACCCTCTCAAGCGTCTTACCATGATCTTACAATTGTTCTTACCAGCACTGCAGGAGGTATAGCCGGTGGCTGGTTCATGATACTTAGAAAGGTGTGAGTGAAGCGATTGCAAGTTCGATCCAGAACTGATAAGAAGTATGTGGAGCTTGGATAGGCAATATATAGTAGCAAGGAATATGCAATTATCGAAATCAGAATAGCAAAGTTGAATAAATATCCAAAGTACTAGTTAAAGTTGCTGGCCTAAGCCCGTCTTTAGACCTAGCTCAAGCAAGAAAACGAATAACACAACACTTTGGATACAAAAGAATGCAAGCACTTCTGATTTCTTTCTTTCTTTTCCTTGCTTTTTTTCTCTTTTTGTTTTTTCTCGTTGTGCGGCTTCTTTTTATGCACCTGCCTTTTCCACGTTTTCTTTTAAATATCAATAGTGCTGCATATGAGAGATTACAAAATATATTCACAAACACTCAATTCTTTCTTGCTAAAAAAATAGATCTACTATGCAGAAAATTTCTATGCTGTTTTCGGATATTTGAAGGCCCCAAACACTAAAACGTATACCAGAAAAATTGTAGATCTTTTCGTGCTGATCAATTTGCATATATGGAACATCAATTTTGGATAATGGATCTAGGAGATATGGACCCCGCAATACAGACTGTTGAGAAAAATCCGAGACAAGACAGATTAAATTTAATCGCGAATTTGGGCAGGAAAATGGTGTTTCTGGAACTTCTCACAATGGACAAAGTTGTAGAACGTTTTCTGAGCTATACTTTAGACATAAAATTTGTCCAATTTGGTGTTCAGACAAAGGAGATAAAGGTAAAATACCGAACTGAATAGATTGACACCCGATTTGGACGCGGCGGCGACGACGACGACGTGATGGCGTTAGACTCGACGACGTGATGCAAGACTCAAACTAGACCAAAAACTTACTCTAAACCAGCAACAAGACGATGATGATGGATACAAATTCAATAACGCGAAACTGAAAACGAAATTACGAAGGGCACAAAGTGGCTTGGGCTATGGATATGACGACGAACTCAAATCTTTTTGTGGGGCAATTTTCTGTACTCTAGGTGGAAGATGCAACAGAGGGATACAAGTAAACCTGACGGGCAACTGAGGCTCTGATACCACTTGATGGGGACGGGGGTCCCGATCTTCCGACAGGTATGGATAAACACGATTGGTGGAGAACTCGACGTTGAAGATCCGACTTTCAATCAGAATTGATCTAAGCCTGCAATCGCTACACCACTGTCTCCGTTCGTTATCAACCACGCCAAGACGCGGTTGACCTCACCACGAAGGTTAATTTCTGCAAGTGAATCGAGAACACAAGTAAGAACATGGCAGATGCAATCTCAAATTACAGATTACCGATTAAGCACACAAGTTGGGGTTCAGCAAACCGATACACGGCGAAACTGCGACGGCAGAACAATCTAAGCAAAACCCAAGTCTAAACTAGTGACGGCTACTGAATTTATAGCGACGGCTAGGGTTTGAGGCGCGGCCGTAAAAGGTACATGGGCCATGGGCCCAAAGTGGAGCGTCACAGCGCCCGGCAGATTCTGGTCATAATCTTGTTTCGATGATTTCCATTGATCCGTAGGGAATTTGGAAGTGGGACTAGATCCGTTGGAAAGACCTCATCGAGAGCTTGTCCGTGCATACCAAGAACGTCCAAAACGGAGTTCATATAATGCCGGGGCATCCGTTTTAAGTTGACTGCGCGGAGATGGCCTAACCTGACTCGGGGACAAATTGGGCTCTCTCTTGGATTGGCCTTGCAACGACGTGACTTGTAGGACCAGAGGACGTCGAAGTGGTGGAGATGCACCTTTCTTGAATACGTATTGGGCTTGGGGAGGTGGCCATGGTGGAGGCCGAATTGCTGGCGACGACAACGCAATACCAGCATGATGAGATTGCCGGCTGTGTACGCGACCTGGCCATGGTGCATGTCGATGATGCCATATAGTTGATGATGGCACCATAGTTGACGTAGATGATGTAGAAGATGCCGTGAAGTGTTGCCAACTCGTCGTAGATGAATAGGCCGAAGATGAAATAGTCGATCGAAGACTCGTCGACGTCTATGCTGGCGAAGCAGACGACGAAAATATTGATGACCACCACACCAACGTAGTGTTGGTCATGCCAATGATGGACATGGTCACACCAGTCTTGATGAAAAGGACATTAATCCCGCTCCCGCCATCGACCAGGACCCTTTTTAATTTGCTTCCTCGCACGACCGGATCCAGCACCAGTGGATACCTCCCAGGGAAGGAAATCCAATCCGGGTGGTCCGATCAGTCGAAGGTGATGGGCACCTCGGACCAGCGCAAGTATTTTGGGGTCGCGGGCATAATAGCAATGATCTCCCAAGTGGTAGGCTTTTGCTTCCGCTTGGACTCGTACGCATCAGAGCCCCCGAAGATGTAGCTGATCTCGCGCTCGGCGTCCTGGTAATCTCCATCGGGTTTCTTGCCTTGACCGCCCTTGGTCGCCGACTGCTTAGAGTTCTTGGCGAATTTTTGGAGAATAAGGCAGTCTTTGGCAGAGTGCTTTCCTCGTGGTGAAAGGGACATACCGAGTCTATAACCTTGTTGTAGTTGTTGTCGTTAGGGGGCTTAGGTCGATTGTGCTCCATGTTGGCGACCATCTCATCCCCCTTTCGCTTATTATCCTTAGGCTTGGCTTGCTCATCGTTAGGCTTCTTCTTGGGGCCTCCGTCATTGCTACCGCGATGATTCGCGAAGGCCTCCTCGGCTTCGGCCTTCTGGTCCACCATAGTGAACATGGCCTTGAGATTACATGGGGTCCCAGGTCATCTGCCTAATTAACTCCTCGAATCTGCATCCGGTGAAGAAGGCATCAATGACAGTCTGTTCCGAAACGTCCTGGATCTCGTTCTTCTTCTTGGTGAAGCGCTTGATGAACTCACGAAGAGTCTCATTCTTGCGCCGGTTTAGCTGTCCAATCTCCCATCTCCCCGCGGGCCTTTCATAGGTCCCTTGAAAATTGGCGATGAACTGCTCCTGAAGGTCGTCCCAAGACTCGATAGAGTTCTTCGGAAGTCCCGTTAGCCAGGTCTGAGCGGTTGGGGTCAAAGCGACTGGCAAGTAATTTGCCATGACGTTCTAATCACCTTTTGCCGTGCTGACTGCCAAGGCATAAACCTGCAGCCAGTTCTTTGGGTCCCTCTCGCCATGAAACTTATCGATGCCTCTGAGGTTAAAACCATCCGGCCAAACCACTCGGCGAAGATCCGGGGTAAAGGCCCGAATCCCCTCCAACGGTCGTGGCCGCCTCCGCCTTGGGGATCTGCTACGATGCTCCCGCCGCGGGTCTTGACGACGTTCTTGACGGTGGTCGCGCCGACTGGCGATGCTCTCAGCTTGATCATCAATGCGACGGCTGTGATGGCTACGAGAGTTCTGCTCGCCGTTACTGCGCTCCCGCCGCTTAGCTTCAATGTCTTGACGAAGATCGTGGGCAGGCGACTGGCGGGAATCGCCAGCTGCGGAGGCGCGAGCCCGATTCCGATTGCGGGTAGAACGACTGCGAGCCAAAGAGGTCGGAGCTGGGATTGCCTCGTTTTGCTGAATGGCAGCCATCTCCACCATAGCCGTCGCTCGAGCGAGGGTCTGGACGAACGGGCTATCTTCACGAAGTTGTGGTGCGATAGTCTCAAGAAGAGTCTTCGCAGCGATGATGTTTGCCTGGGAGTTGTGTAGACCTCCTGGTCCCTTAGCTTCACCGCTGGCTTCGTTACGGGCGTCGCGGCGCGGCGCGAAAGCGACGATATCGATCTTGGTCCTCCACTCGGCGTGGGTCTGGGTTCACCACACCAGTGTCGGTTTCCGCGTACGCGACAGGTGAAGAAGTAGAGTGATGGTCATCCACGCCTAGGACGAAAACCTCTCGGTAGTTACGGACCTCAGCGCTCCTGTCAAATTCAAAGTCAGAGACGGAGAGGCTGACTTGTTCGCTCTGTCCAATGGGTTGGCCAGCATTGATGACACCCACGAACATGGTTGGATCTGATCGGACTGATCTGACTGGATCCGGTGCACTCGCCGACTGGTTATCTCCTATCCAAATCTCAGGGGGCGTCCGTGCGGAGGTCGCGTCGGAGCTCTCGAGTCCAAAGGGAAATCCATCCGAAGGCATTGAGTTGTTGTAGGGCAGAATAGAATCCATGCCCATGCGGTTGAATCTACCGAGTCCTTTTCGTCTTCCTCGGGAACAGGTGCGAAGTTGAACAGCGAGCAGGTCAATCCGTTGAAGCGCTTGCTGAATTCTCCAAGCCAAAGGGCAATGGGTCACATTGATTGCGCGCACCTTCTTGCGAAGAGATCTCTCCAGGAGGAGAGAAGTGAAGATTGCCTATGCCGTCGGCGATGAAGTCCATGGTGCCAAAACGAAGAGATTGCCCCAGCCTCATGGCGATGTACGGCGATCTTGAAGATGTCATCTAGCTTGAGAGATGATTTTGACGCTGACCCCTACCTGGCGCTCCAACTGTCGACTGTGACTAACTGGGGGGTCATCGCCGACAATGAATTTGTACGAGGGGACGCTAATCAAGAACCAAACCAGATGGTAGCACAAGAACATGTTTATACTGGTTCGGGCCCTTCTGCCGAGGTAATACCCTACTTTATGTGCTTTGGGATTATGTGTGATCAAGATGCGGGATGCAAGATGACCAAGATGACTACAGCGTATGCTCTATGATGCTTCTGTATATCGATATGCCTATGGCCTCTACCCCCTCCCTTTATATAGTGTAGGGGGAGATAGAGTTATACGGTAGCACGTGATACACGGTACCTAATCTTGTTATGCCATTACATGTCTGCATGTGTTGATCTCCTAATTACATGGAGATAGATCATATCCTCGGGAACTTCCTTGGAGCATAAGGCGCGTGTAACCCGAGTGGTCTCTATCCTTTATCAGTTGACTTGGATCGCCCCCCATCTGCTCCCTTATGGCCCTTCTAGAGGATACCCGGGGCCCATATAGTCCACAGAGTCAGTCCAGTATCAGCCTTTCGGTTAAGCATGCAGAATTTTGAGCAATAATCTATCCTCTCGCAGACATGCCTAACACACTAAGAAGTTTCTTCGACTTGTACATATTTGGAGTCATTCTGTGTCCAGTCGGAAGTAGACTATCTAGCAATTTGCAAAGGTCATTGAAGCAATTGGCGGAGAGGTTGTATTTGGTCTTCACCACCATTAGACGCGACACTGCCGAGAGCACGTTCATATCGGTATGCTCATGCAGCGGCTTCTTGGCAGAATCAAGAAGCTTCTTGAATTTTGGGCAAGTGGCTTGGACTCTTCTTCGAGGGAAAGAATGTAAGCCCTACCCACATCATCCGTGAGCTCGTCCAATCTGTCCACCTCAACTTCGTCGTAACACTCTCCAAAATCCACAGGGCTACACATCGGCGCCGAACGTTTTCTATCACCTTTGATATACCCATTCAAAATAGTTTGGCTTAAATCCATGCCTACAGAGGTGCTCGTTAATATCCCTCTTGTACCTTTTTTCGGTATTTGAGCAGAGAGCGCAAGGACAACGCACGAGTGCTGCATCAGGGTTGGAGAATATTTGGAAAAAATCTTTCACGAATGCATCAACTTTGTCAAACCACTCATCTGTTTGCCGACCAGACTTCTTCCATCCATCATACATCCACCGTCGATCTTCCATCGTTTACTATATAAGACGACATAGCTATCATAGCTACAATATTAAAAACTAAGACATGTGAGCTAGGACATACCTGCACGATGTGTGATGACGGCGTGTCAAAAAGGACTGAAGGGTGGTGGCGACTGCGTGGGGTGGGATAGGTAACGGCGTGTCTGTGAGGCGATGGTGGGGAAGGTGGCGGCGACGGCGAGGTGGCGGCGGGGCGGCTGAGGGTGGCCGTCGGCGAAAGGGCGGTGACCAAAGTTGGCGCGTGGTGCCGGGAAGCGGCGATAAAGGCGGCGTGAGGCGTCGGCCTAGGCGGCGCGAGGTGCCGCCGCGGCGAGGCGGCGGGCTAGCAAGACGCTGGTGGCCAGGCTAGCACCGCATGGGGAGGCGGCGTATGGGCGGCGTCGCGTGTGCGGTCGCGGGCGATGTGCCGCGCAGCAAGCGGTGTGCTGCAGTGGTGATGGGTGCGGTGGCGGCGGCGCGGCGGCGCTCGGCTGCGGGAGAGGAGGCGACGTGCGGTGGTGGCGGCGGAGGTAGGGCGCAGGAGGGAGATGTGAGCCCGTGCGCTAGGTATGAGGACTTAGCGCATGGGCTAGGTCTGAGGACTTAGCGCATGGGCCACCTATTTTTTAAAACAACGACCAGTGTCGGCGGCCCTATGCCACCGACACTGCTTACCAAATCGCCGACACTGCTATGACTGGACCATAGTTCATTCGCACAGACCTATGTGGTCAGTTGTTCTGTGGCTGACCACATAGATCCCCCTAGGGCTCACAACGGTCACACTGCTAAGCACGACCCTCAAGTCATTGGAAAAGACTTGTATGGGCGGGCATTATTTGGCCGCCTACATAGACAACTTATGTCAGCTGCCAATGCTAGGCCGACCACATAGACCCCATAATCCTCTGGCACCCGCCCCTTTCCGGCCACCCTCGGCTTGATCCGAGGCATTGCTATATGCGACCTTACGTTTTAGAGCATTCCCAACACATAACAAGTCAATCCACGAGTTTGTACTGGCCTGCCTTGCACTTTCGGCATAAGTTCCTTTATAACCCCGACATGCCTGCTACGAAGCTGATACAAAGTTGGGGTTACAAAGAAACTTGTGATGAAAGTGCAACGCAGGGCGGGACAACTATATGGAATGACTTTGTATGTGTCGTGCATGTACTAAAATCTTAGGTTGCACAAACCATTGTGGGCGGCCTTACATTGTCCGCCTACATAGAGAACCTATGTCAGCAACATACGTAGAGGACGACCACATAGACCCGCCTGGTGATTGGAGAGAGGGATCTATGTGGTCG